>OY365781.1:6880000-8130000 GCA_959347405.1 Napeogenes sylphis | reverse complement strand
AAAACACCATCAACACCAACATTTAGTGTTTTTTTCATATAAATCGGTTAGGAAATAAAAAAAAAAATCAATTTATGTCAAGCACGTAATAGGTATCATACAAATCTTCTTCTATACATGTAACAAATCTGTAGAGGAGTAGACTCTGTACATTGAAAATATAACCAGGATGGAAACGGATAACTAACACATTCTTTTTCTAACATTTTTGAATTTTTTGTCTGTTTATCTATTCCTCTTTTAGTTGTGGCGTAACACGAAAAAATATGAGGCCAATAACAAAATTATAAATAACTTTTATACATCAAAATTTGGGCGTTATTCTGAATAACATTTAGTTTTTCACTTTCATTGCACATTCTTCACTCTATCACAACATATAAGTATTTAAATCATTTAAAAAATGTATGTATATCTATACATATAAAACTGTAACTGATCAATATCTGTATGTACATGGAAAATATTTTCAAAAAATCATAATGCTAGGACCTTTATATAAGCAAACAAAAACAATGTTTTTTTATTTTGTCTATTCGTACAGACGAATATACAAAATAAACATACAGATGTTTGTATGTCTGTACATCTGTATGTATGTTTGTTCACACTAATCTCAGAAACGGATTAACCGGTTTAGTTGCAGTTTTCGGGAATATATTGTCATGGGCTTCACTTTACATTTGTGTTTTTTCATATAAACAAATAAAGAAGATAATAATCCCTTATTTTCGGTCCATTGCGGTAAGACTTTTTTTCAAAATTGGAAATTTCAAAATAATAAAACCCTTTCCAATAAAAAAAATGAGAAATCGGACTACTCTGTTAAAAATGATCGGTGATTAAACAGGAAAAAAAAAGAAAAAAATAAACTAAAAATACTTCTACACGCAAAAACTCCTGGACGGAATTAGATGAAACCTTAAAGGTTTATAGTTTATCCATGACCGAAGGTTACGTTTTATCGAAATCGAAATCTAGGCGTACGAAGTCGCAGGCACAGCTAGTATTTAAAAAAATGATCATTATTTTTTCATCTTTTTTTGTGCTAAAAGCACAAAAATACGTTTTAAGTTAAAAATTTTAAAAATACTTTTTTTTCTCAAAAATTTTTTTTTTCCTACTCAAACAGTTTTATACTTTTTTTTCGTCAAAAAAAGTTCGCAACCCTACCCTCAAGAGCCCTCTCGCGAACGAAAAATAATCACTAGATCATTCTTTAAAAGTAGTCACATTCTTCAACATATTGATTAAATTCAACTATCATAGAATGATATTTCTGGGTTAATGTAATGAAACTTCGGAGACTGTTTTACAAATTTATTCAAGCAGTTTGAGTCTTATAACAGAGGGTGTAAGATAAATTGTTCAATAATAAAAAATAAATATAGCTATTCTAATATTAAACTAATTAAATCTACAATGACCTTGGAATTACAATAACTTTTAAATAAACATGTTTTAATACCATCAGAGAATTTATTATTTAAAATATAATGTGAAAACAATCAACACGAGAACTTAAACCTGCTACATGTAAAGAGGTATTATATAGTTTATATATTTTAATATTTAAAAGTTTGAATTCAAACAAAAGTTAGGCGGCACTGTGTGTCCCAAAGCTGGGCCAAGTTCGTCCTAAGCAACTTGAAATAAATTCTAGCTGCATCAGTAACACAATGTAACGACTATTGCTCTAGCATTTAAACTTACAATGAAATAAAATTAACAATACTTATTATTATTTCAACTATGTTTACTGAAAATTACAAAAGAAGTGTAAAAACTTGCTTAAAATGTGGATTATACTATTGCAATCTTCAGATACACAAAGCAGTAAAATATGACAGTTTTTATACTAATATCTTACTGTTGTGGTATTTTTAGCAAACAGCTTATATCAAGTTTTTCATTTGTACAAGTAATGTCAATACCTCTTGCATAACAAAAACACCAGTGATTATTAATGTTATTGTTATATAAATTGATTGATTTACTTTAACTTATCTGTACATATAATAAATATTTATTTTTTTTGGAGTCCAAAGCTAATAAAAGAGATAGTGTGGTTTGACTCTCAGACATTGTTCATTCAAAATAGCTTTTTTAAGCTAAAAAGTAAATATTTACTTGATGGAAACTATTTGCTCTTTCGGAACCCTATAACTTTCAAGGATTGCTGTCTAACTTTCAGAATTACAAACAGCAGTTACCGCCATTTTAAATTAAAACCACCTGTCATATCATTTGACAAATCGTATTATCTAAAACTTTTTATTGCTTAAGTATGGAAGGTTTTGTATATTTAAGTACAAATTAAACAAAGATTTTCTACATCTGTGGTAATATTATGTATAACACATACTTAGATTATTCAGTTAATTATCTAAGAACACAAAACTAAATGTTACACGTTCTCCTAATATTATGTATGACGCATTACCCTTATTTGAATTTAGAACTGTTTTGTTTTATATTTTTATAGATGCTGATCGTTTTGTATAATTTTGAAATTAAATGGCAATTAATTTGTAAATAATTGAAGGCACTGAATTTGAAGACTAATGTACTGTTATGTATATGGTTTTATTATTAAACTGACTGACTGGAGGTTGCAAGCTAAGCAATTTAGAAAATAATAATACATTTACTTATCAATTGACTTTTTGCCATATTATTATTAAAATCTTCTTTTTGAAAACGGTTGCTTTCAAAGCTTTACCAAAATTACATCCATTTTGTGCAGAATGTGTGTACTTTTTTGTTCGATAATAACTTCCCAATTTTTTTTAAATTATTTTGAGTTTTCTTAAACCTTAGTCTGCAACCAGCAGTGTGTTGTTTCACATATTTGTGCTTATCTATCTGATGTTATCTGTGACTCAATATTTTATTGAATATAAAACACTATATGTCAATAATTATAATAAATATTATATTCTTGCGTTGCACAAACAAGTCTCGGGTTCAAGTAAAATCCTAACTAAACATTTTTGTATTATACTGAAATGGATTTAAATAAGTCTTTGTAGTTTCTGAAAATGTATAACAGATTCAATAATAACATAACATTATTGAAGCAGTTGCCACAAAAATTATTAAATAAATATTTTTTTATAAAAGAAACATCATAACAAATTGATCAATCGATTTTATTAAAAGCTATGGCGGATTTATAATAAGTCAAGTTAAATAACAAATGATAAACATTATATATAACGTATCTGTAACTGAACAGATGAAAATCTATTAAAATAAGTCCAAGAGAAATAAAAAAACACATCACTATATTAGTCCGTGTCTTTTCTTGTATTCTTCGAGGTTTAAAGATCTTTTGGGGCCAGTTTCTTTGACCTTTGCTGTTATTTGTTTTGTTTGTGATGAAACTGCTTCTGTGGATACAATTAACATTAACTTAAATCTGTAATATAATGCTTCTTTATTGTTGTTTTTAAATTATAATACATATTAAAAATATCAACATCTCCAGGAATCGAACCTGCACCTTCTTGGATTACGTCCCAGACTATCTGTCACCGTAGCTTTCGTGTTGTTTTGGAAGATTCCAATAGAATTCGAATACCCTTATAAATATAGTCTATAATTTATATTTACTGGTATTTTTAACGTACAAAATAATGGCAATTAACAAAAAAAATAATCGATTCTGTTTCTTAAAATAAAAAAAACAATATACCTTGAAAGCAATAATATATCAAATATACTCTTTTAAATAGCACAACAAGTGGCTAAGAGATTTAAAAACTCAACAAAAAATCAAATATATACTCATGTTTTACAATATGTTATCGGTACATACTGGCGGCGGGCAGGTCGATCTCGATGTTGATATCGAAGTCGTGTAGTGAGTACAGACTGCCGTCGGCGGGAGGGGGGGGCGCCGGGATAGTGGGCCGCTGGGGGAGGGGGGGGGGACGTTATTACATTTCTTTGAATGACTTTTATAATGAGCTACTAGTGTCTGTCCTTAAGAGCAATGTATGTTGATATGAATTTAAGAAAATGAAACTAGATTGAAAAAACACCAAATAAAAAATCTTTGACTTGTACATCTACTTGAAATAAAAAAGTATGAAAGAACTTTTAAAATTGTATGCACCCGATTAATACTGGTTTTATATTAATTTACTTATAAATTAAATACACAACAAAGAATACAAAAAATGTGAGTTTGTCTTTTCAGTTTTCAAAATAAAAAGCTTCAAGAATAGACAGAGAATTTTATGACATTTGGTTTATATTTAAGGTCAAGTATTATTTTCCACTTACTTCTAGTCTCTCTTTCTCTTGTCTCTCTCTCGCCAGCTTTTCGTCTTCTTCTCTCTGTTTCTGTTCTTCTGCTGCTTCTAGCTCGTTCTTTAATAATTCCTAGAATATCAGACAACTTTTGATGCAAATAATGTGTGAAATATATTTTCAAAAATATCTCACTATCTTGAGAAAAAATGAATATCTTTTAATTGGTCAAGATTCATGTCTTTTCTCAATATGTAATCAATAAATACACATTTAAATCTTAAGCCCATAGCCTTGACTAATCTAAACCAACCTGTGACCTGTTCCCGACATGTGATTTGAAGTTCATGACCGGCTTAGTGTGTCTTCTTGTGAAGGGATCATCCATTTTCTTGCCTTTCATAGCTTTCACCTAAATTATAGTAAACAATATGAAAATAATCATAACTAATATTACCACTACTATAGTACTATATAAATTTTGTTGGTGTAAGAAATTATGTAAATGTTTAATATTTTAAATATCTTATCTTTAAGAATCAATGCTTGTGATTAATTTGTTTTTATACAAAATCGGAGATAATTATATAATTTAATTTAAAAAAAATGTTGGATTGTATGATAATAATATTAAATTATAACAAGTATACGGAAGAGAAAAATCATTATAATTGTGTCTCTATAAAAAAAAATACAATACAATAAGCGCATTTTATAGATTTTACTATAAAAAAATATTATTAAATAATCATAACAAAAAAAAAACAAATAATAACATAGTAACATACCTCCTCCATGATGGCTCTCTCCGCGGTCTCCACATTGAGTTTCCTGTTCCTGTTGTTAATATATGAGATGCTCTGTATGGAGGAGGTCCTGGTCTTGTCGAGTGCACTGGCTCGCTCCTCCAGCTCCTGCAGCTTGAGGTTGAGGTCCAGCACCAGCTCCTCGTCACCTCTGCAACATCATTATGACGTCATACATGCATCAACATTGTGATACGAAATACATTGTTACGGAATATATTGTAAATTTGTTATGAAAAACCATTTTTTTTTATTGTATTACTTTTTAAAGTATGGGAATGTGGAGTGGGCTGTTGTAAGATATTTTCACAATCGTGTGATAATTTATTGCAATGTTTTTTTTTTATTACTTTGTTTTAATTATTTAAGTGATTTAAACTAGTATATTGGCTCTTGGTGTTATCTTGTACTGTAGGCTGACTGGTAGAGAATGCTTTTAGCATTAATTCCGTCTTTTGTACTTTTATTTGGCTCAATAAAGATTTAATAATAATAATAATTAAATGAAAACCTTTGATGATAGTGTCTATTTACGAAGTGTTTGGAGTTATTGAATGAGGCCTTAGACTATACAATAAGATGTTGTTCTTTCTTTGTCTAGGTAGCTTACTTGAATTTTGATTTCTTCCTTTATTTACTTATCCTCCGACGCAACGACTTCCATTAAGTAAGTAATAATATTATTTTTATCCTTTTTCTCTAAAAAGGTCTTTTACATCGAGGTTTTTTTAAATTTATATATTATTTTCTGCTTTTTAATTGTGTTACTAGTTTCTATATTGTAGTAAATGAACCTAAGAATACACAATTTTCACTTGTTTAAGTATGATTTTCAATATTAAATAAGAACCCTTCACCAGCACTAATTTAAGCTCAATATCAAGATATCGTCTCCAAGGAGACGAATGCTTTTTTTTCCGACAAAAGACACTGGTAACTAAGAACCATCTCGACGGACCCGGCTTTTGATTAAAAATAACTGCAATCAAATCTGTATTACATCAATCCCAACAACATTTGTTCTACGACTTTTTAAAATTAATATTTTTTTTATTTTAATTTTCCCTTACATAATTTATTTGTTTTCTCTGAACTGTGATTATCTCTGAGCATAGGTATGGCGCCCGAGCGTTGAGCAAAAACATTTTTTTGTTTCGTTTTTTTTGCGTTGTTCATTAAGATTTTTATAAACTTAACATATATACATGACATTTTTATTTATTTAAATATTAAAATTCCAACCTGAGTTGAGCGACATCTCTCTCTTTCATGAGCTGTGTTTTCTTCATTGCATAGTTTGTGGGATGAGATCTAAATCTCTCTTTTTCTGCTACAATTTTTTCTATATCTTCTTCCTGTAGAATATTATATATTAATAAGAAATATAACAAACCGTTTTAACTAAAATGTTATACAGAAATAAATAAATGTTATAATTGATATTTATATAACTATATTTCCTATGTTGTTTTGTTTGGTTTTTGTTAAATAAATTAGATATATTTTTAATCAGTGTTACGATTAATTATATATTATTTTATATCAAGAATATATTTCTGTTTTTCTTACAATGATATGTATATTTTTAATTATATATACCTTGAACTCATACATAAGGGCATCTTTGACCTCAAGTATTTTATTTCTTACAAATTCCATGGTTGGCGGCTTTTTATTTGCTTCTTTGATCGCTCGGTGCCACTTTTGAAATTCATTGTCCGTGAATTCCTAAAAAACATTTTTATATCATATGTACCTACAGCGATATGTGCATTAGATAAAAAAAAAATTCTTTTTCTTAATACATATTCCTTTTTAAAGATTTGTTTTGTCCATAAATGAGATTAATATTGTAAGTAATATTTACACAAAAAAATATATAATTTTATGTTAATAAGTTATAAAACAAGGTGTATGTATATTTATTACCTGATTACTAACAAACTCCAGTCTGAACACTCTATCCTGTGTCCCGTGCCTAAGTTTGAAACCTTTATTTGTTCGAGTATTACCTAGATTATATACTTTGGCTGTTTCATAGACATCTATTATTTCAGCCACCTGAAAATATTTACGAAATTAATACAAAAAATAAAACACTTGAGAATAATCTATCATTGTCACTTCATATTGACTTTTTTTTTATCTATAAATTGTACAACTGATACTGCATTCAAAAACTAGGTACTCAAATGCAAAAAGGTTAGTGTGATTCAGATCTTATATAGAACTAGGTTGACAGCCATTCTGACTTTTAGATGACCGTGGATTCTATGATTTAATTCGTACATTTTGCGAATTTTTGTTTTTCAGTGAATTCTATGATTATATTCCTCAAGTCATGTACTTGAGAAATATAATCACTGAAATCACTTGATCATCATCATTTTTTGTTTCTAGCCCATTGACAGAAAACTGGTGACAATCGGTTGAGTAGTCCAGGAGAAGAAGCATCAAGGAGATCGCTTTGAAGCCAGTTGGCCATATAGTTATATGAGCTACGATCGTAGCTTTGCTCTTCGCTGCGTTCAAAAATATCGATATTTTGCCATCCAATTTCGTATAAGCTTTCTGATTGGTTGATGTGACAATCACAAGTCTTCACAGTCTTATGAAGTCTAACTCTGATCTTACTATTTACTTTTGAACTTCTACACAAGTGTCGGTATGTTTTCGATCCACAAGAGATATGTATGTTCCCGCGTCGGGTGGGAACGACCGGGCGCTCCCGGTCGCTCCCACAGGCCCCCCCACTCAGCTAGGGGGGCAGGTGGGGTCCGTCGTGTAATAGACAGGCCGTCGCCGGCGGGGTCGTGGATGAAGGGCTAGCCGTACCCACGACTCCGCCAAAGGCGAGGAAGGAGCGCCGCGGGGTTTTTAGTGGGTACACCGTTTTCGGGAGTCCCACACACGCCCCTCGCTTCCCCCGCCAGGGGTACGGTGCGAAAAGCATTTTCCCCGCGGAAACAAAAAAAAAAGAAAAAAAAAAGAGATATGTATGTTAGTTATAAATGTATGTACCCTGTAGACGGGGTTTCCGTTGTCGTTCCCGATGCCGATTCTTACGAAGCAGCCCGACGCCACGCGGGCGAAGAACGGGAGGTGAACTAGACGCTCTAGCTTGAACCTGAGGATAAATTATTTTTTAAACACTGTATTACTATCATTTAAAACCGTAAAATTATAGTCATATTGAAATTATGTAAAATTTTTTTTTATTAATTTAAATTAATTTCCATGCAGTTAATAGCTGTGGACTAAAATGATAAATTTTCACACAATGTTCCAGTACTTACTATATTTAAGGTAACGGTTAAATAATAGTTAATTATGTTTTTTTTATTTATTTATTTATTTTGCCAACAAACAATCAATAACAAGCATGGACACAAGCTTGAGCTTAAAATATTTTCTGTACAGATAAATCAGTGCCTAAAATTACTAACTTATGAAAAACAATTCTTTACCTGCTCAGTCTTAGCTTATTGATCTGTTCCCGTGTGTCTGCGAGTTTTACCTCTACTTCCTCTCTTTCTCTCTTCTTCTCTTCTTCCTCGACGTCTGACGAGGACGAACTTGACGAACTTCTCTTTCCTGGAATGTTTCATTTATTTTAATACAAATAGATCTTGTTAATTATATTACAAAAAACTATTTATATGTCGGAGACAGTCATTAGTACGGACGCTAAACGACACGCGGCACAAACCACGGGTTATGCCAATTGTCTAACTTCGCGCTACAACAGTCCCAGAGTCTACACCATGGAGTGGGGATTACACTACAGACACTTATCTTGTGAATGTAGTAGTTAGGTCTCCTGTGTATTTGCTGTTTTTCTTCTGGTTATTTACCCTATCTAGCCTACAAGATGCCTATCTGTCGATAGTGCCAATTCAGTCGTTCCGAAATATAAAACAATGAAAGTTGTTTTAATTAACAAAGTTGTAGTTTTTAGCTCGAAGACCATAATTTTTATATCATTTGATAATAAAAAAGAAACAGAGTTTAAGAATAATTATAATAATTAGAATCTATAGAGACTATAGTTAGATCTTACCTTGTGACTTTTCGTCTGTGTCGGAGCCCGAGTCGTCAGAGTAGATGTCTGAGGCTTTCAACTTCACGCTCTGCTTGGAGCCCGCTCCCGGCAGGTCCGGGTCTGCCTCCTACACAAACATACATCAACATACGTACGTACAAATATACAAGACAGCCTGGTGGTAGATAAGACGTCTATTGACCTATTTAACTAGTCTATTTAACCATCGAGACAAGATCGTGGGTTTGAATCCTATGTGATATTTTTTTGGTGATCTATAGATTGTTGTGCCATTACTATTGGGTTAGTTGAATTATTGGATATGTACTATAAACTGAAGTATTGGATATGCACTGTAAACTGAAGTATTAGATATGTACTTTAAACTGAAGTATTGGATATGTACTGTAAACTGAAGTATTAGATATGTACTTTAAACTGAAGTATTGGATATGTACTGTAAACTGAAGTATTAGATATGTACTTTAAACTGAAGTATTGGATATGTACTGTAAACTGAAGTATTGGATATGTACTGTAAACTGAAGTATTAGATATGTACTTTAAACTGAAGTATTGGATATGTACTGTAAACTGAAGTATTAGATATGTATTATAACTAGACGACCCATTGCTTAGAAATTCGCAGACTTTTATCGACATAAAATGTCGTAGATGCATTCTTGTGGAGTAGGGAGAAATAAAGGAGAGACAAGAGAAAGTGTTAGATGATAATTCATAAAGAGGTTTCAAAGTTGATCAAAATATATAATATTGGAGACATTTGGTATACATATATATACATATATATCTACATATACATGTCGATATGTGTATGTCTGTATACTCACATCATCCTCTTCTTTCCTCTCCTGTTCTTTTTTCCTCTGTTTCGTTTCTACGTTCCTCTGTCTTGCGTCTCGCTGTGCTCGTAGAGCTGCCATTGCGTTCACCCTACGGTCGTCTACGTTTCGTTTACGTTCTGTCTTAGCTCCGAAGAGAGGGGAGGCGGAACGTTCTGGATCTCTTTCTGCGGGTTTTATCAAATATTAGTTGCCTAAATGTATTTCAAAAACTTTATGCTTGTTATACAGTAACAAAAATATTATATAAAATGGAATATCGTTTTATTTGAATTTTAAACAAGTGTAACAAGTAGTTTGCTCACAAGATAATCTTTTTATTATACAAAAAATAAAAGCAGAAGCTTAAAAATCCTTACCAGTGTCTTTAGGATCATCTAATACTTCACCCGGACTGGGTGGTGGTTTTTCTCTTTCCTTCTCTTCTTCTCTTTCCTTTTTTTCTTCTACATCAGACTCTAAAAACGTATGTTTAATATTTTAACTTGATAATTTATTGAAGTTTCTTAGTATCAGACTTTATATTACACAATTATATTGGAAATAATACAATTCCATAAACGATTTAGTTATCATCAAAATATTTGATATTTTTTTGTATTTTATTTTCAATCCTTATTCTCACATGGCATGATCAGATCAAGGATCTAATAAATAATTGTTTCTTTCCTAAAATTTTCTACAATTCCTTGGATTTTCCAAAATCACCAAATTACCGAAACTCTTCTTTCTAGAAAAGCGATAGTGCTGTTTTCAGAATCTAGGTAAGTTATATATTTTCATGGATCATAGAAGAAAAATTCTCACAAAAAGAACCAAGTTGTAGAAGAACACAACCAGATGGTCAAAGACACCCTTCTTACCTCTCCCCCCTCTCTTCTCTCTCCGCGCTCGTCTCCTCCGCCGCGCATCCCTTCTCCTGGCTAGTTCAGTCGGTGACACGTCTCGCTCGAGGGCTGACCGTCGCGCCAGACGGAGCTTACGTTCTATCTCCCACCTATATCGTATTCATAATATTTTTATTATATAACAGGCCCTACAGTATAAAATAATAAATATTAAAAAACAACGGACAAAGGGAATGAGACGTACGGCTTAATACGTACGTACGTATTAAGTCATCTCACTAAGGTATGTTACAGAAAAATCCTGGCCAAACACTAGACTACACTAGTATACTGGACTTTCATAGATTTAGAGAAGGCTTCTGAGCGAGTGGAAAGGAATGTGTTATGGGATGGTGTTATACGAATACGGGTTGGGGAGCCGCCTGATATGTGCACTACAATCACTGTACAAGTATTTCAGTGCACGTGTCAGAGCAAATGGAGCTTACTCCGAGTGGTATAAAATCCCTCGGGTTGTCAGGCAGGGATGTGTCGCCTCGCTTTACCTTTTTAACGTGTTTTTTGGATAAATGTATGAAAAAGCTGCGAGAGAGTGAATGCGGTCTTCAAATGAGACAGTCCAGTGTGAGATGCTTAGCAAGTGCTGATGACCAAGTCCTCATTGCACCATCGGAGAGGGAATTGCAGATAATGCTGGACGGTATGGTGTGTAGTGTTTTCACAAGACATGGAAAGTTGAATGAGATTTTGTAAGGTTCTGTGCCAAAGAGCACGATTGGATATCCACAATTCCGTGCTGGCCCCTACACTGACGTGTGGGAAAGAAAGTTGGGTAGTGCATTGATTGATTGAGTAAGAATTGAAAGAGTGATTCGTAAAACATGTGGCGTCAAAGTGGATGTGGTGACCAGAGTAGAAAAAGGAATATTGAGCTGGTTTGGGCATGTTAAGCGGGTGGACGATAAAAGAATAACAAAAAAAATTTATAACCCAAATGTGGATGGAACAGCGTTAAGAGGGCGTCTCGGACGGACATACACTGATCAAATCAGTGATTTCCTCAAAAAAGCTGGTGTTTGAAAGCAAGGCAAGGCAAGACTAAAAGAATTTGTATGAAAACTATTTTAGATGTGAAAGAAGCAAAACAGTTGTTTCAGGACAAATGATGTAGCACTCCATTGTCCCGGCCTACCCCTCGCGTGGGATAATGGCGTGAGCTTTATATATATGTATGTACAACGGACACAAAATAAACAGTAAAATTTGGACAATTGCTTCCTAGCCAAGTTTTCTTTTCACGCGTTCTATTTATGTTATCTTCGGTCGCCCTATTCTATAACGCGTAGTATCCACTATGACGACGGTGGATGTTTATCCATAATGGATTCCAGACGTTTATAAAAATAAGGTGCCAGTTACTGTTATCCAGGGTGCAATGCAAACCAATTTTTTATGCCTCGTCGCCTTTCATACATCATCCATACAGCTGTTTCTCACTACATCCCTATATCTTTCTATATCTTATACTATTGCCGTCTATTCAACATCAATATTTCAAGGTATCGCTTCCGTCTTCGTTTCTTTAACTTGTTGGTTCCCTATCAATATCCTACCATTATAATCTTTTAATCATCTGATATGAGTAACACTCTCTTCTATTCTCTTTCTTTCAGAACCAATTATCATGGAATTTTATAAACACATTCTCTGACCTACAAAAACGGACACAGGGTACCTTTAATCCCAAAAAGTATAAGAATGCCCAAGGCCATCAATCATACCAATATTTTATTTTCAACTAGACAGTGAGCGACGCTGCTAATAAACAAAAGACTAGATACTAATGAAAACCAATTAAATATAAATAACATTTCAAGCATGTCATATAACATGATGCAAAACAGCCGTATCCCACACAGGTGAACATTGAACACGAAAACTTTTGAGATAATCATGTTTATTCTTTTCTTAATCAACTTCTAAAAAGGAGGTTTCAATTCGAGTCCATTTAGAACTCTCGACTGGGTGAAACAATTTTGATGATATTTTTTTACTTGAAAGCATGTGTGAGAAACTTCCCCTTGTGGTCCTACTTTAATTTGGTTCAGTACAAAATAATATGTTAAAATATAAGTCTTAAATTTCTATTAAGTATGTGCGCGGCAAATGGATGAACCACACAATACCAATCCATTTTGATGATCCTTATTTTACTTTTTAGTCTATATTAATTTTTTTTTTAAAAAGTTTTTTTTTTTAATATTATAAAGGTTTTTTTTTTAAATATATTATTCATATAATAAATTATAAAAACTCACCGTGTCTTCATGAGGTCCCGTCTTTCAATACGTTTGAATATCTCTTGTTCTCGTTCCTTCTCAGACATGGCGGCCAGACGCGCTCTGTCTTCCTCATCACCCATAAGATTTTCATCGTAACTAAAACATATAAAAAATAATAAAACCTTATATTCAAAAATACTATATGAATTCATATTGACTGCATTATGGATGGTTATAACAATAATATTAAGATTACAATCATAATACATTGAATATTAAAGGTTAAATCACCTAACTATTAACATTACCAAAGCAAGGCGATTGGATATAAAATTCTTACCCATCATCAAACTCTTCTTCTGAGTCTATGGAGTCATTGTCAGATGAATGTGATGATACTTCACCTTTAAAGACATTATATTTATGAAAATAAAGGAAGACAAAGTAATATTTTGCCTTAAAATCTAAATAGAAACAATTGGAGATATAAACAAGATATAAGCATTTTGTTTAATGTGGAAACAATTATAAATTGAAAATCATTCACATAAGTGGCTCTCAATATTTTCAGTTTCCCTACACCATATATTTGTTATATCTTATTTGATGTTGAAGTTAATACTAATGTCTAATAGTTTTTTATTCAAGACCTAGAAAGAAAACCAACCAGTAATTTAAAAAGGTGGAGCATGAAGAGTGTTGCCAAAATAAAGTTTATTAAATGAAAATTTTTACAAGCCCAGACTTCAACTAGACACCAGTTTGAGTACAAGGCACCAATAACACACAAGAATAACTATATAATAAGAATGGTTTACCTTCTTCAGGTTCACTGTAAGTATCTTTCTTTTTAGATCCAGAACTGTCCGTACTCTTCCTGACCTCTGGGTGTTTGATTTCTGCTCGTTTGATTTCAGGCTCTGGCTTCTTCCGTTCCTCAGAGTGATCTGAGGAACTCTTTCTACTGGGTTTCTCTGGCGTTTTCTTTTTTGATGTGTCACTACGGGCATCGCTGCCTGATTCTGAGCCTGATGATGATGATTTGTCTATAAGAAATAATTTACAAATATGAGATTTCGGGTTAAAAATATTACATACCTAAACTAAGGATCCACATGTCAAATATTTTTAACTTTTAGTCTAAAATTATTTACTATTTTTTTCAAAAGTAGAAGTACACATTTTTATGTTCATGTCATTACTTAATGTAGCTATTTTCTAGGTGTTCATACAAGATTATCATTAGATTTAGGAGTACTAATCTAATTATAAATACCATTTTTCTTTTCAGCCTCATCCCAATCCGATTCACTGTCTGATGATTTACTGTTTATTTTTTGTAAAGCCAACTCTTCCGGTTTCTTTTTTTTCTTAGCTAGGTTTAGAAATTGCTAAAACAAAAAAAAACATAATGCTTTATTATTTTTTATAAAAATTTATTGAATGTACATGTGTTATACAGATAGTTAAGTACTTTAATATGAAGATTTTTTGGTATTCTGTATCAAATATCACTTTTTGAAGCATTGTGAAGTTTTGTAATCAGTATAATATTATCTATTCAAGGGATAACACACACTTTGTACACTTTTAATAATAGTTTTTTGTTGTGTTAAATATTGTAATTTATATTATGTTATTGTGTAAAATAAGGTATTCAACAATTGTGTTATGGTAAGGAGAAATTATAATTGGGAGAAACTTTTGATAAAAAGTACCAATTTAAGTTGCTCTTGTATTTTTTTATCTAATGCCATATTTTTTTGCACACTTTCTATTTTCAATCGGAGAGCATAAAAATTATCTAATATTATATAAGTAACTACACTGCTTTGAAATGAAATCAATCTTTTCATTGAAGATAAACATGGAATGACATGTTTATTGTTGGTTATATGCTAATCATATCTTAATTCAACAGTTAACTGTAACGGCCATCCCGTAGACGGGATAACAGATTTGTATTCAATATTTTTCATGAGTCATGCCCATAAGTCATTCAAAACTGTTTTTTAGCAAATCCGATCATAGGTATTTTTAGTGTTTATATTCTGTAAAATATATTTTTTAGCCTTAAAATAGCTTTGCGTTTGAAGAAGACGTCAGGTAATGCGCATTGGACATAATTAGATCCTTCAGACATTGATCTTGGCCCAAATACGCAAGTTACAAGAGTGGAATGTCGTCTGAAATTTTAGGACTTAACTCTAACCTAGACAGTACTTACCGAATCTAGATCTGAACAATCGCTGCTTGAATCTGAATCAATTAAGGGCTTATTTTTTCTTTTAGCCATTTTGTATAACTTTATGCAACAAAATACGTTACGAGACTTTTTTTTCTTTACGTTTAGTCGTCCGTCAAGCGTCAACTACACAAGCAAAGCAAACGACTATACTAGAATGTTGCCATTTGCCATTCGACTAGTGTCTACTGTCTAGGATTGCCTGTTGCCAACCGATAACTTGACGTTCACTAAATTAAACTGCTATAATGGGCAGAAAACCTTTAATAAGTAAATACAATTCTTCAACATTTCCCAACAAGTCTTTCAATATGTACGGAAGAAAACGTTTTAAATAAAAGACTTTTTGGCATAGGACAGTAACACCTCATATCCTTCGACCAAATTACGAATTGTATAGTATAATGTAGACTAAATAAAACGATTAATTAAACGATGAGCGGGTCACAAAAGGTAACATTTTTAAAAAGTATATATATATATATATATATATATATATATATATATATATATATTTAAAAATGAAAACCACCGGTAAACTATAACTATTATTTCACTATCATGATGAGAATCCTTTAAAATGTATTCCCTTACGTTGTGGTTCCCACTTTATTGTATGTGCTTTGACTTTCGGGGAACGCTTTCATAATTTATACTTTGAGACGGAGACTTTTACTAGTAACCTCAATACTTGGAGTAGAAAATATAGAACTGTCAAGTATCTAATGTCAACAATGCTAAAGCCCAAACGTCAATTGCCAATACAGATTTCTACGCTTTATATATTTTTTTTATGCTTTCGAGCAAATTCGACGAAATTTTGTTATTACATTTATATTTTCTTTATGTTAATCCTTTCTGAGTATATAGTTCGGTAACAGTCATCTTTATTGTAAATTTTGTATACGAAATCGTATATTAAAAGACAATAACAGAAAGGCAAACTTGGAAACGGAGACTCCGTTATTTTGCCCTCAAAACTTTATTATGCCTCATGATTTGAAAGGTTTGGGTGTGAGGAAAGCAATTATGGTAATTATATACATCAAGTTTATTAACACTGTTTATATAATAGTTATTATTTGATAATTATTAAAATCATAATAATTTTGTGTTACTATTCCAATTTCCATACTATATTCCCAGGCTCCCTTGTCACCCACACCTTGCGCTGAGATTAGTGACGACGAGCTTGTATCCATCTCTGTGCGGGACCTCAACCGACAATTGAAGATGAGGGGACTCACGAGGGATCAGATTGTGAGGTACTTTATTAGTATTTATTTAATTAGGAATCAATTTCATAAGTGACTAGCAATATTGTTTATTATTTAATTTTGTTTATTAATTATTATTAATACATACTACAATACTGGTTACAGTATACCTATACTACATAACAAAAAACTTTCTCCTCTTAATAATCAACACAAAATGTATAAATTACACTGATTTAGTTGAAGATCATAATAGTGTTTTCTAAGGCTTTCAGGAGTACTACACATTGAACTAAAACTATTTTTATTTATTTTACTCACATATAATGTATTCAAATCAAAATTTTAAATCTAACTAACGTTTCGAATGCTTTGCAGCTATCATGACACAAGACGAAAATAATAACTACCGACTCCTTGCAATGAGATTAGAAATTCAAAACGAATGGGTGACCATAGGAGATTTTTGTATTCCACTA
The DNA here is from genome assembly GCA_959347405.1 of Napeogenes sylphis. NCBI lineage: Eukaryota > Metazoa > Arthropoda > Insecta > Lepidoptera > Nymphalidae > Napeogenes > Napeogenes sylphis. The sequence continues at coordinate 8,112,961 of OY365781.1, read as the reverse complement.
GCTTTGAAGTGGCGACTTAAGTCTATGATTGGTCCCCAGCATTATTAAAATTCTATCTTAATGCATTCCAAATGACTCTCCCAGATCAAAGTAATTTAGTAAGATGGGGCAAAGCCATAAAAAAGTCTTGCAACATCTGTGGGGAGGCAATCGGAACCGCGAAACACTTATTAGTAGGGTGAAGAGTACTTCTAAATAAAGGTCAATACTCGCGTCGCCACAATAAGGTATTAGAAATTATACGGGAAGCGGTTAGTCTTTCAGTAGCAAGAGCGCGGAAGGGTATAACAACCACCAAACGATCTGTAGAATTCGTAAAAGAAGGCTCCTCCAAAAAATCAAAAGCGAAGCCTTATTCAATTTTACGGGCGGCTCCTGATTGGACTCTCATGATGGATACGTATAAAAAGCATTACAAAATTCCTGGGAATGTTGGTGTTTCGTCATCCAGACCGGACTTATTCCTGTATTCTAAACGTCTGAGGCGCGTGATACTTGTGGAGCTTACTGTTCCTTGGGAAACAAACAGCGCCAGGGACCACAGATTCAAGCTCAATAAGTATTACGAACTGATCAGGAATAAATTTATAGTTAGTTTGTACGCGGTAGAAGTGGGAGCGAGAGCTATAACAGCAAAATCTCTCTATAGCCTACTTAAAGACCTTGGCCTTTCTAGAACAAGCATCGGTTCATTTCTAGAACGTATTTCAAAGGCGGCATTTGTAGGTTCTTTCAAAATTTGGTTAGGTAGGGAGAGGAGTGTGGAGGGTGAAGGCGAGCGTTTTTGCGCATAATAAAGGGACCCCTTAAAGCTACCTTTTAGTATCATAAGTTCTATTTCAAACTGTAAATTTATATACAAAATTTGAGAAGAATTAGAAAACTATGTATAACCAAAATCTGTTGATCACATTCTTAACTTACATGTTTTTGTAAATTAGTTTATAAATATTTATTAATTACAGAATGAAGCAACGTCGTCGTACTCTGAAGAATCGTGGCTACGCCGCCTCGTGTCGCATCAAAAGAATAGAACAGAAAGATGAACTGGAAACTGAGAAAAGTCAGGTATAAAAGTGTGCAAAAATCTGTCTTTACCCTCAACAAACAATTAAATGTGAACATTGAATATAATTTCTATACTTTTGTATAATTAACTTAACAATATCAACATCTTTATTTACTTCGATTATACTTTAGTGTAACTATAAACCATAAGACAACTATCAGTCAAATTTCATATATATTATAAGAGCTTAAACTAATTCTCCAGGAAATTATTTATTATTAGAGTTTAAAATAATTCTCCAGGAATGGCATGACATGGAATCAATGCAGGAGGAGAACACTAGAGTCCGCGAAGAAATCGAAGCCCTCCGAAGCAAATATGATGCTTTAAAGAGATTCGCACATATGAAGAACATTCCTTTACCATCTGAACTAGAAATGTGGCCGTGATTTTTAAATTAATTTATATAATAGGTAAATAAGGGTATGGAAGATTTATTTGAAGTTTCTGCAGTATATTTTGATTATCTCTTTGACTACATTTTATTTTTATGTATACTATAAGGTCCTTAGATTGTAATTAATTTTTAAGAATAAATATAATATTATTTAAATAAATAATAAGGAATATTTATATATGTTTTTTATTTCGTTTGTTTTACTCCTTATGTATTAATAATAGTAGGACCCGCCACAATGCGCTGCGGGAGTTGAGCTGAGCGCCCTTCCTCTGTTTTATGTTACTAAAGTCGGTCCATACCGCGCCCAAGGACTTCCAATGAAGTTGCTGGCACCGGAAAGGTTAACCAGTCAGTTACAGCTTTTAAAAAAACCGGCCAAGTACAAGTCGAATTCGCCCATTAACTGTTCTGTTCCACTATCAATAAAAAAACGGCAAAACGTATAAACGTGTATATATGTATAGAGCCCCCTTAAATATTAAATTTTGTTTTTAGTATTTATATTTATAGCGATACACCATCTGTGAAAATTCCAGCTGTCTAGCGATCACGGAGCATGAGATTTGGAGACCGGCAGATAGACGTACACAGTGGTCTTAAGTGGTCCTTTGGGTACGGAACCCTAAAAACAACAGTACGGTATTTATACAGAACTAAAATTTGTAGTAAATCTACCTAGTATCAACCAACGTAGATTGCTGAATAAAAGTATTATTTTGTGCAGTTAATTCAAAATGTCCTCCCTAACCTCTAACTAGGATATAGTCTGCGCCACAAACTGAATTTCGATAAATATTTCATCGAACTCTTGAGATGGGGGCGGATTTAAAAGCTCTCATCCTTTTCAAGGAGCCATAATGTTGTTAAGTAAAAGTATTAGGAACCTTTTTCCGTGTAAATGCAATAAATTCAACACGTTTTTGTAACTAACGGCCGATGTCATTCTTAGCCTCAAAGTCAATTCTCTGTCAGATATGACAATTAAAATGATTAACATTTAGTTTTTCATTTATCAGTAAGAAATATACAAATGGCGTATTATAAATGTTCAGTTTATGGTCTACAACTCTATAATCAATCTTATTAATCGTCCATTTGAAATTTAGTGTCTTGATCTTCGTCGTGGAAGTTTTACCAACTACATATTTAATGTTACTATTGCTATAAACTATTCCTAGAAGGTAACTATTTAAATAATAATAATTTGACAAAGCAATACTTCAGATAACGTCAAATACCAATCTAATCAACCCTTATATAGATCACATATAGACAAATATTTAAATCACATAGAGGCATATAATGGAACTGGTGGTTTGGTTATGCTGGATGCATTAACTGGATGGAGAAAGTAAAATTTGCGAGGCCAATTGACAAGCCAATTGTCTTCATGGTCCAATGCAAGAAGATAATGGTAGATGTTATGAATCTAGATAAAGCTAGCACTCTAACAAACTTCGAAGCTGGAACTCTGGTATAAATGAACTCAGTCCAAAAGGAGCTACATTCACGTTGATAATATCAGTCTTCGAAGCCGCGAATAGCGTTATCATAATTATCACCGAGGCAGCTAAAGCTTTAAGAAAAAGGATTTTCAGCGATGAAGCCAAAAGACGCGTGCGCAGGTTGGTCTCCATATTATAACATGTTTTCAGAGATTCAGAAAACTATCACCACTTGATGGTGGACAAATCTGTCATATACCATCTTGGAGCCAAAGGAGCCGTCGTGGTTGCCATGCTCAAAATGAGTAAAAAAATAATAAAGCAGTGGCCCCTACAGTGTTTTGATAGGAATACATTTATAAATCAGTACAAGAAAAAATAATTTGATTACATCCAGAGAACTGTTAGAAATAATAACAATAGTGCATTGAGCATTCAAATAATATCTAATACTGTGAGGAATAATGAAGAAATGTACAAAATAAGTATAAAATAAACATACCACCAAGAAAAAACATATATAAATATAATTAAGCTGGTGTACAGTACTACTATTGTATATATAAAAACAAGTTTCGTAAAATAGTTTTTACTTTTTAAGATTCCAAATAAGGAACTCTTTTGTTACGCATGTTTATTATTTCAAATTAAAAATATCGTAAATATTACAAACTCATTAAAACGAAACCGAGAACAGACGAGGGTTCTGTGATGTGAAAATTATTTCAAAATAAATGAAAATGGATATATATTGAATAGTCGGTTTTTGTAGGTCTGTCGGCCAGTGCCGTCAAAAAACGGCTTAGGTGCTTTGAAAATTAGCCGGCACTACGATTAAATCATTTTTAAATTGCTTTTCGTTTCATAGTTGTCACAAACGTAACAACATTATCTTAATGTAAAACTTAATTACCGACAGGGTTAATAGTAAAATTTAATTAAGGTAAAATATAACAGATTTATTCTCCAATATTAGCAATCATAAGTAGCAGTGAAGCCCTAAAGTGTCGATTATTATTAAGAGGTGCATAATTTAGAAATTCTTTTCAAACGACTCAATTACCTATAGAAAAGCCTAGAGGTTTACCTACTAAAGGCAAATAAACAAACCGTAGCCTAGTTAATTTATTCTAATTAAATTAAATTAAATTTAATTAAATATACTTAATAATAATATCTAATAGGAATACAAGTATTAATTGTCTGTCTCTAGATCTTTATCCATATAAAATCACTAACTGTTTACACACTAAACTCATTTCATTTTCGTTTAAACCTCAATTAGTTACTTTCAAAGTTAATAATGTACTCAAAGCTCAAGTTAATATAAAATCTTGTTCATAACTTGGCAGATTTGACTTGAAGAGTCAATATGAGTCAGTGTTCCAGATAAAAACTAATTATGTAAATTACTTATCCAGTCTTCATTAATTATTTCTGACACATGTTACAATAATATTATGTTACCGACGAACAAAAGGCATAGAAAAGTTTTACTAATTACGCAGAAATCATATTATTATTATATTTTACATATTATTATTATTATAATAACATCATATAATTAAAACTTTTGTAAAGTATCAAGTTACTCATAATTAGAATTTAATTATGTAATTAATTATACAACCCAACTATAATTAGGCGGTATGATAGCTTAAGCCAGCTGATATTAGCGACTGACGCTTCGGGCTTTTAGTTGTGGTATCGAAACCGCGATCTAATTAAAAAGCTATTTTCATATTGTATTACTGGGCAATGTTCATTAGTATCTAAAATCTAAAAGGTCATGTCACATCAATGTGAATATTATATCATCAATACCGCAGTCCGTAACAAAATCGAACAACAGGTATATTAAATGTATATTATTCTAGTAAAGGCGTACTCAGGGAATAACTTGTAAAACGATTTAAAAATTCACTGTAACAACCTTGGTTGGTTCACAAGGATAAGTTTAATAAGGGTCCAGAATGTCCTAGAATCTAACACCTACCTAATTCTATATAGTATAGATACTTTTTTTACGAACTTTGTAATGTCAAACGCTGTCAGACGTGACTCAGGTTGAACCTATTAAAACCTACTTGTTTAAAGTATTCAAAACGGATTTTTCAATTGCAACATGCAAAATCCGTTATTATTATATCACTATTCCATCAATGTGATTATTAAATACAAATATATAAATGAGTTTTAAATTACATCAAAATAATATAATCCCATTAAGCTTGAACACCTTTGACAATTTTGAAATAAGTTGATATCAACAAATATTTGAGTAAAATATTAGATTTAAATTTTAAAGCGAAAATTTAAACAATAAACCACAAAATAACATTCAAAGACGTGTGAAAGGTCACTTGGATTTGATTGGAGCTATCACTTAATGAATTTGGCCTAGGTTGGACGTTCCAGCTCGAACAAAGGTTAGAGGTCAACACTACACATCCGGCCAGTGTGTACGATAGAGAATTTTTATTAAGTTAGTTTGTGCCTTCGCCTCTGATGGAATTCAATTAGTTTGTTATGGGCCAGATTGAAAGGTATTGCGACCCCACTAATATTATAAATCTGAAAGTTTGTACGCAATTTCCGTCGATAACAAAAAAGGTAATGCATTTACATTTGTACATAATTTTGTATTTTTTTATAATTATGGCTTGGAAAAGGACATAGCTTCCTTTTCTGTATAGAAGAAATACGAGATTTCTGTGTCATCAAAACGCATAAAGGCGCCACTACCACTGTCTGTCAATCTATCCTGAACTAACTTGTTTTTTTTTTTAATTATCTACGTTTCCGTATCACGCGAAAGATGCCGCGGGCAAAACATATGATAGAGATAATTGACTGAGTAATATATGAACTAAATATCGTACTATTAAACTACTAGGTTCAAGTACATACAAATTTAAACAAACCTTCATAACGGTGAGCAATAAGCAGGAGGTTTTTGCAAATTCTAAGTGGGTGAAATGAGGGGTGAAAGTTTATGGAAATCCTTCGATTTTGTTGATTAAATTCAGATTATTGGAAATTGTTGTTGTTGTACTTGTTTGTAAACTTAAATTAATTTTGGGCGAAATTTTACATTAACCGGGATAGCCTCGAAATTTAAATTTCAAGCCTTAAGGATAACCTCGAAAATTACCTGTTTTTTAATTGTTCAAACTGCAACCAGTGTTAAGATGGTTATAAAATTTAGAGTTTTGTACATGTGTGTTTATGTGATGTTTGCTATTGAATTCATTAGTGAAAGTAAAAAAAAATCATAATACATGTAACTAGAATACCAACATTATAAGTATCTATTATCATACTGGCATTATTTTTAAGTAAGACAATTAGAAATTGGTATTAACATAATGATTATAATATTCTTAATAAGATTATACCATCAGAATTGATATTCTGTCATTATAAAAAAAAAAATGTTTACGGTAGGTATTAATTACAACTAACTACTAACAAAACAATTTACTGTTTTCTAATATACCAATTCACTTATCCAAGTTATAACACACACGATAACCAAAACATTAGTCAAATTGTAATATTATTTAGAACCCAATTATACAACTTCGTATATACTATGGGATTAATTTACATATTTTAGCTGATCCCTTTTATGACTTTGATTAATGTTTGTTCAAACAAAACATATCCGTCAATAAGTAATGTCAAAATGACTTTTTAGTTCGTTCGTGGTTACATTGACACAACGGCTAAAAACCTAAAAGTCAATTCTAATGTCAGCTGGCTTATAACCTAATTAAAATTGAGGCATTGTAATTATTGATGTCATTAGGTTCTCACCGCTGCGCTAGGGATACTGTAATGGATACTAAGCATTAAATTGACTGTTGTGTGTAAATACGTATAGTTATATGTTGATGTGTGTAAAGTATCGTGTAAATTGAATAGATTAATATTGGGAAACCGTCTCGTTCCCTGTAGTCGCGCTTTCTAATCCCTGCCCGTATCAGTTTATTTTTCATTCTATATTTATATAAATTTAAATAAGCATAACATTGCTATACATGTTTATAGATATTTTCTAAGATTAATGTTGTTTTAGGGAAAATAGCATGTATTCAAATAATATAAGAAATATTTGAAATAAGATAAATATAAATATTTCATATTTAAACTCTTGTGATACTTAATGAATATTATATTGATAAGTTATATTTAATTCTGTATTTATGCCAATTACATCGAAATTTTGCGGGATTAGTTTCGAACCCATTAAGTTCAAGCGCCCGTACGTCATGCCATCGAGTTCATGATAAGAACCCTAAATGGGGTAAAAACTAGTCATTCAGAATTCCAATAGGATTGACATGAATACAGCGAATACGAAGTGTATAATTATTAATATAAATATTTTTTAATAGTGTAGGATATACAACCGGATGAATAAAAAAACACTCCTCTAACGCCCTTTCGTAAATTTTGTCTAAAACCACATAATAAATGATATGAAAACTTATTTATAAGTGATTCGAACTCGGTTCTTACGAACTTTACGGTCTTGTAAATAATAATATTATCTTTCAAATATAGCATTCGAGAATATTAAGTAACCCAGAGAATGATTAAGTATCAAATAAAATGAAAACAATCTAAATACCTAACGAAATTTAAAGGAACAGATATATTACTAAAGTCTTCAGTGCAAAGAACTCAGAAGTTGGTGGTTTTACAGGGTCATGTGTTTATCTTTTGGTTTCAGTCTGACTGTCGCATCGTGTCAAATGGATGAACAGATTCTACTGCGGTTCTGTACATTGGAGAGTTTGGTTAGAGATGTCAGATGAAAGTCTGTCGAGTCATTCCAAGGTTATGTAGGGGAAAATTATTATAAAGATTTTACACATCGGGCAATATATATCTTATACATATTTGAAGTTTGTTATCATATAATCAATTATTTTTTAGGTATATAAAAATTACGTATATTTCTAAAACATTATACGTTACTTGAATGAATTAGTTAATTATTACATACATTACATAGTATAAAGCAAAGTCGCTTTCCGCGTCTGTCCCTATTGTATGGTTAGACCTTTAAAACTACACAACGGATTTTGTTGCAGTTTTTTTATTAGAAAGAGTGATTCAAGAGGAAGGTTTTTATGTATAATAACATGTTTAATATATTAGAGAACCACTGATAATTTCAAGATTTTTAAATGCGAAGTCGTAAACAAACACATTGTTTTAAGCTTACCTTGCAAACGCTGTCTGAACTCTAAGAGATAGATCAAAATAATGTACTAAACATTGTCTATCTTAAAAAGTTCTACAAGAAAGTCCGCGATGGTATATATTTATCTCTTAGGGATAACCCAAAATAGCCAATTTTTATCCTTTACTTTTTACAAGAAATAATGGCTTATTTTCGAAGCCATTTTAAGCAATACAGCATTCATCCTTATCTAATTAAGTGCCTTAAATACATTTTACATTTTATATGGAACTGTATAGCCCTTTACAGCGTGTAATTTAAATAAATATTTTCAAAGATATTACAGATTTAAAATATAGGGACATCGTGTTTACGGTAATACGGTCGGCCGGCGCACTATGGTATGGAACCGTGCAAACCGTCTCAAAAATGCCTTTTGTGAATGTTCAGTATTAAAAATGTTGTTAATGCATATAGCTAACTGAATGTCTAATAAATATTATTTAACATTTAAAATAGAATATATATATATTTTTAATAAAACCAGACCTGCAAGTTGATTGTTCAAATTACGTCGATTGTGTAGCTCAGAATTCCTCAAGTTTACATGGTCATATTTTGATTATTTTCAATGAAAATCCATAAGTGTGATATATGGTTAGAATGGTTATTAAATACTTTATTTAAAAAGTATTTAAATGGACGTTTTAGTAAAAACAAGAGAGATATAAAAAATACAGTATCTAATATTAAAAACTTTAAATAGACTTTTGACAGTGAGCGATGTCTGCCGATGTTGTAATTTTGATTGTATCACTTAAAACCGAAGATAGAAGCCAATACAAAAAGGGGAATTGTTTTATTTTATTTATTTTTATATATATTTATTATTAATATACATTGAAAAAAAAGTGTACAAAGGTTTAAATTATCTTTTTAAGTGATCTCTCCCAGTTATTCTATGGCGAAAAAGAGTTTTTATTAATATACATGCGGTCTGGTACGTAAATAACATAAGAATAGTTTACGTTTTTTAAGGCGTGCGAAGCCGCGGGCAAAAGCTGGTTTTTAAATAAGAGGTCCTTCTCTAAATATTACGTAATAGGACTGAACTTATATTAATGTTTATTTTAAATTTTAAATAATAATAAAATGAAAAATAGCTCTGAAACTATATCGCTACTAGTCTCCATGAATTAGGCATTCTTCGTCCCCCGGTGACGCTGTAATAGCCAACAGGGCTAACAGCAGAGACACACAAATAAAAAAAAAATAGGCATTCTTTATCGGTAAGGTGCAGTGGTGACATTTATTAAGCTTCTTTCGAAAATCATAACCAATGTTTCTAACTTTGCATCATCGATTAACATTGATTAGATACTGCAACCGAAATAAGCCTGTTTAAGATATTTTCAAATATTAATGATTACTTTAAATTTTAAAAATTAATTCTGAACCGGCGACCTCTAAGAAACAGGCCGGTTTTCCAGAGGTCACGGGTTCTAATACGCTTGGTCGTATCGGTCTATTTTTCATTCTATATTTATTTAAAATTTAAATAAGCTTAACATGACCATTTATATTTTCAAATATTAACGTTTATTTTGCCGATAGCAAAAGTATCAATATTATTATTCGTAACAATGAAACGCTATCTGATATACAAAATACTTAATTTATCCGAAACGAAAACCTCTCCAGTTGCAATCCACAATTAATTACGGTTTCCTCAAATATTGATATTAAACAAAATTGAATTTGATAACAGCCATAAATTTACAGATAAACTTTCAATCGAATTGAGTTTAGAGTCTGTTGTTTACCTTATACTACAAGATTTTGGGGGTTTTGCCATCATTATTAAACAAGTTCTTGTAGCTCAAAAAACGACTTTTACATTTACAATACATACATACATTTTGTTATAAAATTATAAAAAAAATTACAAAGATTTGCTTATAAGCTAATTTCCCATGATTAATTGTAATTTATTTAGTAGTACTGTTAAGTATTTTTATTGGAATAATGAATCGAAAATCATGATAAAATCAACTTTTCCACTTGACTTATTATTTTTATGAACAAACAGACTGTGAATTACCAATTATTTGTTTAATTAATTCAATGTAATTAAAGAGCTCGAGTTGAACACGAAGAAGTAGATAAGATGGCTTCCAAAAATGCCAATGCCGTATATTTTTGTGAAAGGAATTAATTAATATTTTCACAATAGCACCGACGAATCATTTGTTACTGGAATATTTGATTGCTGATACTATGGACTTGAGACTTATTGATATTTGTGTAGAATTTTAAATATATGTACTTAGTAAAGAAGTTAACACAGAAATATTGAAATTGTTTGTTTTTGTGTATACTTAATTATTTGTTAAAGATTATATATAATATATATTATATAAATATAAGCGTACCTATTCCTGAAAAATCTACTAACTCAAACGCATTATATCTAGATAAGGAAATTTGTCACTTATCTCCATATAAGGGTACAATACTGTACACTACCCAAAGACATATGCCATATATATATATATATATATATATATATATATATATATATATATATATATATATATAAACATGTATATATATAATATATAATATATATACCTTCTATTAGAACCGATATAGAAATATAGAACATGAAATAAAATACACAAAAATCGTGCTCAGCACAAAACTAAACCGGTGGACATATTTAGCGGAACGCAAAAACCAGACTGCAAGATCATATGAAAACACATTTTTGTTGTACAATACATTTGATTATTATTCTGAATTAATTAAATTAACATTTTTGAACATAAAAAATCACAAAATTAAAGCGAAAGAAACGAAATTAAAGACAATAAGGTCAGTGACTTAATTCTGAAGAGTTTTGACCTAACACAATGAAAACTAAAAAAAAGTTAATATTGTCCAAATGACTGGTTTTTTCGCGATGGGTGATACAATCAGTATTTAGTATTGCCACCTCTTGCTGTTAAAACTGCCTGCATGCGTCTGGGCATGCTCTCTATTAAATTGTCAATAAGACTTTGCGGCATTGAGTTCCATTCTTCAACCAATGCGGTTTTGAGGTCTCTTACGTTGACAGGTGATGGATTTCTTTGTTTAATTTGTCTTCCCAGTTTGTCCCAAACGTGTTCTATTTGATTTAGGTCTGGCGAGCGTGCCGGCCACCCCAAAACCTGGATTCCGACCTCATTAAGATATTCCGAAACTAATGCCGCAATGTGAGGTCGAGCGTTGTCATGCATTAGAAGAAAATTGTCTCCAATGAAAGAGGCAAAAGGCATCACAATCTGCTCTAAAATGTCGGTTACGTATCTTGCCGCAGTCAGGGAGCCGTTTTCTACGATGTGTAGCTCCGTGCGTGCTCCTAAGCAAATACCGCCCCATACCATTACTGACCCTCCACCATACGGCTCTCTCCCAATAATGTTACACTGAGCGTATCTTTCTCCGGGTCGTCGCCATACTTTGGTCCTTCCATCATCTGGTCTGAGACAAAATCTGGACTCATCACTAAAAAGAACTTTTCCCCAAGCGTCATTATTCCAATTTAGGTGGAAACGAGCAAAGCTGGCCCGAGCCACTCGATGACCTGCGGTGAGCTGTGGACCTCTGGCAGGCAATTACGCCCCTATACCAGCTGCCTTCAGTCTTCTTCTGACGGTTTCGGTACTAATTATCACTTGTCGAACTTCCTGCAGCTGGTTTCGTACCTCAGAAGAAGTCAAGGTACGGTTTCTGAGAACACTGCTGACAATAAATCTATCGTCTCTCTCTCCTGTTACTCTTTTGCGACCTTGTCCTTTACGCCTGGTATACTCTCCAGTCTGCCGGTATCGTTTAACATTGCGGAAAATCACAGACTTGGAAACATGTAATGTTTGAGCCACTTCATTGTAAGTGTAACCATTTTCAATTAAAGTTACAGCTTTAGAAAACAGAGAAACGCTGAGATCCGGCATTATCGCCTAAATTTATCGAATTAAGTTCACTTCACTCAATAATGACAATTTTTCGTCAAAAAAACAACAGAAATAAAGTTTTTGTTAAAAACAACAAAAGCCGACGAAAATTCCATACACTACGTGTCTCAGAAATTAGCAGATAAACAAAAAAAAACAAATGAAATTTAAAATAAAATTATTTTTAAAATCATCTTTTTTTTTAATACATAATATTGGTATAGTGGCCAGTACGAAAATATGAAAATATTTTCCGTTATTCGACCTTTTTTTTGCGTTCCCCTAAATATGTCCATGAGCGTATTTACCGTACTATTTACTGTATCGCGTAGGTAGCTCAGTTGGTAGAGCGACGGGACGGGTTCCCAGTAGTCGCTTGGCCGAATCCCTGCCCGTGGTATTTGTTGATTTTTTATTGTATATTTACATAAATTTAAATAAGCTTTACATGGCTATCCATGTTTATAAATATTTTCAGATATCTAAAGCTTGTATCAAATACCATATTTTAATCCTCGTGGTCCCAACTCCACAGTTTTCGTGGACACTCAGAGGCCGGCAGAGACAAATTACTTTATTCTTCCCTTATTTATTTATTAGTCCTCCTCTCTTTGTTTTTTGTTTACTGTCCCCTCATTTTCCGGCTTCATTAACTGGTCATCGCTCATGTAAAAGTTACCTGACCTCACTATATCTTGTTAACAAGGACATGTTTATATTGGTACAATACTAACTAAATGTATGAGTATTTACTGTATGTATTAAACATATACTAAATATTTATACATACAAGTATAATGTCTAGTATTGACGCATATGCTATTGTATTCGTATTGTACATTGAACCTATTATATTATATGTATTGGTATTGTACACCAGTTAAATTGGAACCGTTATCAAAACTTTTTGGAAAGCATAAAATATAAGACATAAAATTTATTATTATGGTATGCATGTACGTTCTATTATTAATACATGTGTGTATCTTATATTTTTGTTATAACAACGACCTAAATCCAAAACATTCTCATATATATAATCTTTATTGCATACACAAAAGCAGGAAAATATACAAAAAAAGAAAATAAGGTACAAAAAAAAGGTGGAAAGGCGGAATTGCTAAAGCAATCTTATACAGACCACCTTTGGATAAAGACGTGAATGCGACACGGGAGAGAGTGCAAAAACAAAAATAATGATAATACTATTATTATATTTATATTTACATTATAAAGAATTTATGTCTAAAATCATTTATATTTTATTATTATTAAATTGCAACATCTATAATGCTAGTAAACTTATGTCCTATGCTGCTTGCTTACTTGTAGTTGGACAGTAGTTTAGTCGGACAGCTCGATTAAAGTAACAAATATTATTAAACTTATTATTACTTTTTAAATAATACAAACAATAATTTTGATATTTACATCAATATAAATAAACTGAAGGGAGTTGGGGAACAGTGATACCAGGTGGGGGATATTTCAAACTCTTTAAACATTCACAACGGGATGCCAAAGTTCTGTCGAATTTTTCTCGCATTACAAACTTTACTTGATTTTGTATATATAAAACTGATCTGTCTGTCGCCAAAAGTTATTACTTTTTTCTTTATTTGTGTTAAAAATGGTGGAATATAATGAATATAATGCATCAATAGCTTTTGAACTAAAAAGCATAATTTATTTCTTATAATTTAGTAATTATTTTAATATGTTATTAGTAGAAATGATTATTTTATATATTTTTTAGTAAATTAATAAACAGATACCGGTGTATTAACTAGGCTATTTAGTTAATACTTACTGGTGTTGAATCTCTTGAGAAAACTCTTGAGGGATGATTTTCCAAAACTTGTACGCAGCTGACGATACGCATGTATAATCTTTGCTCATTTTGAAACTTCTTTTGTTATTTTTACAATCAAGACGCAGAAGTTAGAAAGGTTTTTTCTGTTTTCCTTTTTACAGCCGTCAACAAAGATTTTTTAAGAATGTATTACATTTATGGTCTTGTAATTTTAACTTGGTTGAGTGGTGTACATTCGTTAACTCTTTTGTCTTGTTTTATGTATTCTGTTGATTTGTTAAGTTGATTACAGTTTTCTATTAACTTATTTAGGGCAGGAATTTTCACAATTTGAAAAAAGTACGTAAGAAAAATATGTTTGTATAAAGCAAAGTTTTATGTTTCGTGTTCTGAAGCGGTGATCTCATAAATATGTTTCTCTTTTTTAAATAAATCCCTGCAATTGAATTATTGTTTTACTTCCCACTAAACTACCTTGATGAACCTAACTCTCAATGTATAAAATTATTATACAGTAACCCTATATATGCCTAGACATTCTTATAGATAAGGTAAAACATAAGTATCGCTCTATTTGATAAAGATTTTGTCAGTAATAACTTGTAAAAGTTAATTTTTTTTTTGACAATATAGAATTTAGATATAGACTAGATATACTTTTTATTCATTCTGTTTTGTGTGATTACATAATTATAAAATAATATGTTAGTAGGCGGGTTTTCTAGCATTTATAAATAAACATACTTCACTGGATTTAGTTCATGTATATATAACCTAATTTTTCTTTTCTACTTGAGAAAAATGTTTTGACAACATTTTCCCGTGAACACGATCAAAAGCACATAAAAAATAAACATGGGATAATAAAATCAGTAAAAATATAGCCAACAGCTAGTAATATATATTTATAACAAATACAGTTTTATTTTATTATTATACTCTGTATTTTTGAATTGTCAAACCAAAAAGGTTGAAAGTCAAACCAGGGGTAAACAAAAACATAATATAGTCTATGATTCTAATAAAAAAGATATTCATATTAGCATAACACACTCTGTGTAAAAAAGCCATCTCCTGAAACTTTTTACCCTAATTCATACCATTTTTATTCTAACCCTCTCTTTTACGTTTTTTTCGTCGTAACAAATGACGTCAATTTCACACCGATGTAAACCAGTGGCGCTATTTTTTTTGTTTTTTTTTTGTCTGGTTTTTAGATTTCTATGTTAATAAAATAGTAATAATATATTTTTATTAAAATTAGGTAATGTCTCCCAAATAGTTTGGTAATGCATGATATGATATGTTTACATAGCTTTGCTTGACATATACATTTGTAAAATATATTTATTGGCATGCAAATTTTTTAAGAAATGATATCTGTATGATGATTATTAATGACCCAAACTATTTTTGGCAAAAAATAACCGATTTTACAAATATTAATACACGTCTATTAACAAATACATTTACATAAGTATTGTAGATAAAAAAATATATTTTTTTAGTGTAGATGCTCCATCCCAGGAACAGGTGTAAACAACTAAGGGTCTACAATAAATTCGCATCTGATTTTACTGTTTAATAGTGTTTTTGTTAACACAAGCTGAGTAGGGTTGCCTCTATTCAGTAAATATTTTATATCAAAATAATAACACATTGTTAGTATTAAATAAATATAGAATAAAAAATAACCCAATACGGGCAGGGATTCGAAGTGACCGAGAACCCGTCTCGTCGATCTACCAATTGAGCTACCGTATCACATGACATATATTTTTTAATAGTAGTGAAAGAACGAAAAAAATAGGAATATTGCACAACTATTTGTTCCTATTGTTTTAAACTTGATCTATATTTTTCTTTTAAAATATTCTACACAATATTTTATAGACTGTGGAACATTAGGTTATTCATTAGGTTTGTACAAGTTTTAATGAGGATTAAGTGTATATACATAAAAATTAAGTCAATAATTATGTTATGAATTAAATATAGGTAATAGTTAAATTACAATCGTTTTTAAAAATTTGTGTTTTTAGCACATCAAACCAATGGACAGATTTTAATAATATTTCATGGTAATTGTAGAAAGCAAAACTATATAGTTGTTGGATTTTTCATAGAAATTGGTTTGGTCACACTCCAATTTTTAAAACTTTTATTAGAAGCCCATTGTTATGGGAAGGGGGAGGGGAGGGTGTAGCTGAAGTCACTGGTACGGAATTTAATATAAAAATGTCTATCATATAGTAGTACTATAAACATATTTCATAAAAATGCCTATAAAGAATATGTCATAAATATAAAGAAATTGAATTTGTTGTAATAAAAGTTATGAATCAAGTAATAATTTTACACCCACACACTTGTAGAGTTAATCCTATAAATAACGTAATTTATTAAATTATATTAAATATTTATCCTTACAACTTTAGTAACCAAATATGACTACTTATTACGATGCACGGTTTATTTAATATGTACGATTATTTTATTAAAATTAAAATAATTAATAAATAAAAATGATTAAAGTTTGGATACTCATGTGCTTTGAAATTATATTAATAATTCCATATTTTCTGGAACATTAAAAAATTATGTAATTGTAGTTTATTTAAAAAAAAAACAAAATAAAAGAAAAGTTCTCTAACATACGAAATTAATGAAAGCCAACACATAAAAATGAATTCGTGACACGTTTGTTTTCGTTTCATTGGAGAAGGTAAAAATTTGACAAATTGAAGTTAAAAATGGCGTCAATATCGCTGGATCGCTAAGTTTTATCTCCGACAGTTATCCGTTACTTTGAGTTATTGCGACTACCGAGTTATTGTTACTACTCATGCCCCCTACTACCGGCTTTTATGAGGTGATAAGTTGATAGGATTATTATACATAGAATAGGGGAGAAATAGACTGGTCTATGAGTGTCAGTGTCTGGCAATTAATAAAAGGGAATGACGAGAGACTTACTTATCTTGGTCTAATCACTCATGCAAGAAAGAGAGCTCTCACTTGCTTTCTCTTTTTTTTGTGATCGACACATTTTAGGCTGGCTTCTTAATGTTCAATAACACTATGGATAAACAACTTCAAATAAAACAGTTTATTTCATAAACATTTATATTTTGTGATAGATTGTTTTGAATTTGAAATAGACGACAGACGAGACGAAGCTTCTTAGTATTCCATGGATTCACCGTGCGGGTGCCGGGCTCGTCGCGTTGCAAGGAGAGGAGTACAAGCAGTGCCTGGGACTTGCAACCCAGAAGTAGGTTTAAGGGGCCCCTTTATTATGAGTAAAACCGCTCGCTTTCGGTGCCGGTGCCGGAACCGGTGCTTGTTCTAGAAAGGCCAAGGTCTTTAAGTAGGTTATAGAGAGATTTTGCTGTTATACCTCTCGCTCCCACTTCTACCGCGTACAAACTAACTATAAATTTATTCCTGATCAGTTCGTTGGTCAGTTCGTAATACTTATTGAGCTTGAATGTGTGATCCCTGAGGATATTTGTTTGCCAAGGAACAGTAAGCTCCGCAGGTATCACGCGCCTCAGATGTTTACAATACAGGAATAAGTCCGGTCTGGATGACGAAACACCAACATCCACAGGAATTTTGTAATGCTTTTCATACGTGTCCGTGCTCTCACGGACCAACCGACCAACCAGGGGCCGCGCCTAAAATTGAATAAGGCTTCACTTTTGATTTTTTGGAGGAGCCTTCTTTTACGAATTCTACAGATCGTTTGGTGGTTGTTATACCCTTCCGCGCTCTTGCTACTGAAAGACTAACCGCTTCCCGTATAATTTCTAATACCTTATCGTGGCGACGCGAGTATTGATCTTTATTTAGAAGTACCCTACACCCTACTAATAAGTGTTTCGCGGTTCCTATTGCCTCCCCACAGATGTTGCAAGACTTTTCGGTGGCTTTCCCCCATCTTACTAAATTACTTTGATCTGGGAGAGTCATTTGGAATGCATTAAGATAAAATTTTTATAATGCTGGGGACCAATCATAAATTAAGGTGCGCCACTTCAAAGCTAGTGGAATACAAAAAGCTCCTATGGTCACCCATTTTTTTTTAATTTCTAAGCTAATCGCGTGGAGTCGGTAGTTATCGTTTTCTATTATTAGTATTTAATACTTTTTGATGTTATATCAGCTAAAGTTTAATCTTTGTTAATTGTGAGCATAAAAATTAAATATAATACCGTATTTTTGGCGAAGTTAAAATTATCAAAGTTGTTAAAATATCGCTTATTTCGGAGTTGCACAAAATACAATCCAGTAGTAGGGGAAGCATCAGATGGATGTAGGTTTAGCTGAACTGAAACGATTTATATCTTCTAATAGTATCTGAAATAATTCTTCTCAACAGTTTACAATATTTGTGACATTAGTAAAATAGATATTTAGTATTTAAATAAACCTTTTTTGGGATTTATCTGGCGTTTAATTGTTACATTTTAATTTTGAACCTACAATGTCAGACATCTCGTCTTTCTGGAACACGATTGTCGCAAGGTCTTTGTAACGTCATTGTAAATTAAATTAAACATATATTCTTGCGTTAAATTTATAAAATAATTTTATTTCAACATGTATTTGTGAAAATCTTAAAAAGTAGATATTAAGTTATCTTCAGATATATGTCAAATAAAGGCATGAAGTCAAAATGGAGTCATAATTCTATTTCTATATTAAATCCATTTATCAACAAAAATACCAGGTTTATATTAAGATAGTATATTTATTTCCGTGTATGTAAGTGACAGGGGAATTTTATTTCCGGAAATAAATGAAATAAGCTCTTGCGAGAGCTGACTTCTATTGAAAATGTCGCACGACTAAGTCAAATAAAACAAGGTATTACTACTAATATAAGAAAATAATATTGATAAAATATAAACAAACAAAAACTGTAAATAACTGTAAATATTTTTACAATATTTATTACGACAAATCTTTGAAGACGTCGTGACCTAAGTTCGTTTTCTCTTAACAATTGAGAAATATCAGAAATGTACACAATAGTTTATTTAGACGCACAAATAAAGAGAAAGGTAAAGTTATATAAACTGGAGATACAGCGCTATAATTGAACAAACCTACGTTAGCCTCTCGTTTTCAAAGAGAAAAAACTATTCTTTGAATCGAAATACAACTGCAACCATTAGTATGTAAAAACTAGATATGTCATACTTTCGTTAATAGTTTTATCTGTATTTTCTTTGTTTTAGCGGCAACATGAAGGTGGAATATAACAACCACCTGTAGATATTTAAAACATAAACGTTAATTTCTTTTGGAAATTTAAAAGGTTAAGAAGGGAAACATTCATATTAATAATTATGATTTTTTGTACATCATTGGCTGACTTTAACTTTTCCAGGTGTTACCAAAGGATCGTATCTTTTATTCGTTATTATAACATCACCTAATCTTAATGATAATACCAAGTATGCGTTTAAAGATTTATTACTACTGCTTCTTGTGTCAAACGAGTGTAAAATAAATAAAGGAATACCCAAAAGAAAAAAGTTAAGAAAGAATATTTTATCTGGTACTAGTTTATATATTATTAATACACACCATTATTACACACCAAGAATAAAGGTTTTTGGTTGTGTGTAATAATAATATATCTCAATAAGGTAATTAAATTACTTATGTCTCTGATCTGTACACATAGAGTTTTAGAGGTAAACTTACAACCTACCACTACCATCAACACTACGCTGCCCAATAGGGAAGCGTTCATAATAATGAACGATGACGTAATAAAGAAATAACATTTATAGACATCCTCGAGATGTTACTTATTTTATATTTTGTAACGGTTTCGAATCAAACCTAAGACCACTTAACCGAAAAGCTACATTGCTTGCTTAAAATTCAATATATATTCTTTGATTGAATAAATTACAGTTCTCTTCCAGTGGCTGTATATATGGATTTTTTACAAAAAGGTGTCTATGTCAGAGGTATGGTGCGCAAAAACGTCTACTGCTCCGCTCTCAGTGAAGTGAGCCTGTAGGGACAACAAAAAAGTATATTTGCATTCTGTTTATAACTTTTCGTCACTAAGGATGATGAGGAAAAACCTTTGAGATACGTAAAGCAGCTTGAAATAATTAATTAAATTAGATAATTAAAAATGTGATCAACTCTGTCGTCTTAAGGAAAAAGGATGTTTCTACATAGAGTTAACAATTGCGAAAATAAATATATCAAAAGTAAAAATCTTTTTGTGCGCAAGATAATTTATAAAAGGAAAAAAATGATCAAAGTTTGTTGTATTAAAATATTTCTCTCTAGTGAAAAAAAGTACTACGAAATATGTGTACCTAACATCAAGGACAAATACTTACACTTGGTGACAACAATACTTACTGGCTTCGGTCATATGCCCCTAATTACCTAAGGATATACCTAATTGGCTATTCTATTCTTTAGTCTATTCCTATTTGTTGGTTCGTGGCTACATATGATCCCAAGGTGATAAACTATAACATCGGGTCGCCGGCAAAGTTACCACACATCGGGCAAAGTCGTGTTGCAAAGCGATCTAGTCGTGTTCCGGCACGTTGCTCGATGAAGCCGTTTATAGGAAATGGGTCTGAACAGCTGCTGTGCGTTGGCAAACCGGTTTGACGTCGAGGTGGTGTTTGGTTTGTCGGGTGTGTTTTGTGATCTGATGCGACAGCTTTCAGCTGGCCGCCCGCAGTTGGGGGGCCAATTAGTGGGATATCCACCCATGAGAGGGCTACTCCGTCAGTTGGGCAAAATCCAAGGGGGCCCCATCGTGCTGGTTGGCGACCAGCTGTTTGTGCATCCTTTTGTTGTGGATATTCCACCTGTCCGAACAAAGCGCTTTGCTTCGTTTTTTTTACTTCGTACAGCAAAGGATTGGTACAGCTTACTTGCGTTGGTATTTCCGGCCGCATACAATGTGGGTGTCTTCAACAGAAGAGTGAATAAGTTGCTAGGGTAATGCGCCTTACCCAGGTGGTAAATGTAATCCTGGAATGTAATCTTATTACCGATTCTCCTTCGATATTCCGTGAGTACGAAATGTAGAGCCCATTCAAATTCCGATTACCAAAACATAAGCCTGAACACGTCTGGTATTATCAGTGGAGATATATATCTCATTTTTTTCCAACTACATAACATATGTACAAACAGATATCATATCATGTCAACTATTAAACTTTTATGCTTTCTGAAATTAATTTCAAAATTTATTATTTAATATTTATCTTCGATAAGAATGTTCTTATTTTATCAACCCTTCAGATAGAACACACACACTGATCACTATCAACATATAAGACTTTTTTGAGGAAATGAATATTCTTTTGCTGACTCTATCCCTAATAATTTGCGTCAAGCGAAGCGTCACTTTTAATCTCAATATTGAGATGAGCACAATATGACATGATATAGCTTTCTTCTTTCAACATATAGAGTTCGTGTATGTGCATCTCGCTCGTTCGGATAATATGACGAGGTTAGGAAATCTAAGTTTTGTAGAATAGTGAGGTTGGTGTAATACTTACAAAAAGTTATATAGATCAAAATATTATCTAAAATTCATATTTGGAGTACTATTTCATGTATTTTTATTGTAAATCTGACGTGTGAAATTAGAACAACTAATGTACTTAAGAAAATTCATAGTAACTAAAAAAATAAAGTACTAAAAACTATTTAGGTTTTAACTTTATAATTATGACTGAATAATCATGTTTTAAAAAAATATATATTATCAAACACAATTTCTGTTTGAAAAACAAATTAACATCTAGTGAGTTAAATCCTAAAAAAAATATTGGCCGAAGTTTGACAGATCAGAATCCGTCAAACGTCGTGTTACAACTTCGAACTTCGTACAAGAATATAATTTTGTGCGCCAATTTTAAAATTCACATTTTCTGTAGTTCATAACATAATATCTGCCTCTTCAGAACTTTTAGACAGACTAGCCAGTTCTCATTCATTTACACTTTCACATTTACATTTAAATATATTCTCAGTCATATTACTCCTTTTCTCTCTCTTTCAGCACTAGCAGGAACAGGAAATCTTTTTCATAAATCTAAAATTGTATAATATAATTGGTGAAAGATACATTTTGTTATACAAAAATATATGATATCTAAAATGTTTAAGCAATAAAATATGTTTATTTCGTTCTTAGAGTATGAATAAAAATGGTAAAAAATTAACATAAAATAATATTATACAAATCACATCATATAATTGTTATACAAAATTGAATAATATAAATAATTTGGTCAAAATAACTTTATATTTTGATTATTTTATTTATATTCGGATTATAAAATCAAATTTCATTTCTATAGACATGGACGTACATTTATGTCAAATCCTACTAATACTATTAATGCGAATGTAAGTTTGTTTGTTACGCTTTCACGCGAAAACTACTCAACCAATCACTATAAAACTTTTTACACATACTTTTGGGGGTATTAGAAGTAACATTTTTTTTTTATTTTTTTTTATTTGATCTAGGGCAATGCTTGACTACATTCCACCTGATGGTAAGTGGAATGTAGTCTTAGATGGTAAGGCGCATTGCCCTAGCAACCTATTCACTCTTCTCTTGAAGACACCCACATTATATTTGGCCGGAAATACCGACGCAGGCAAATTGTTCCAGTCCTTCGCTGTACGCACTAAAAATGAGGAAGCAAAGCGCTTCGTTCGGACAGGTGGAATGTCCACAACAAAAGGATGGATACCTGCCGTGCGTCGGGACGTCCGGTAAGGGAAGGGGGACGGGGGAATTAACTCGTGTAATTCCTGCGCACACTCACCAAAATGTATCCTATAGAATACTGAGAGGCTAGCAATTTTACGCCTGTGTTCAAGGCTTTGGAGGTCGGCTTCGACCAATTCGGGATCGCCTATAAGCCTCTTTGCCCGCCTCTCAATTGAGTCCAGAACCGCAAGATGAGACTTGGCGGCACCAGCAAATATGTGACCACAGTACTCTCCACACGACCGGATCTGTGCTTTGTATAAAACACGAAGCTGTCCCGGTGTAAAGTACTGCCGAACCTTCGCAAGAACGGCAAGCTTTGCTGCTGCTGCTCTTGCTCTGGACTCAATGAACCGACCAAAGTTGAGGTTCGAGGAAATCTCTAAGCCTAACAGCTGAAGTCGGTCCCTGTATTCCAAGGATACATTCTGGAAAGTAGGAGCCAAGGTGAAAGGGCTCTTTTTGGCGGTGAACAGACACGTCTGAGTTTTAGTGGCGTTGAACTTGACAAGATTGGCATTGCTCCATGTGGAGACTGCCTCAAGTTTGTCATTCAGACGTTGCACCATGGCTTCTCTTTCAGACTGTACTTGATCTCGACTAGCCTGACTACTCGGCAGATATCTTTCTACAACTGTGCTATCGTCTGCATACCCATAGATACCGGGCTTCAACAGATCATTAATGTGCAGCAGAAAAAGAGTTGCAGAAAAAACGGACCCCTGAGGCACTCCGGCATTTATTGTCAAGGGTTCCGAGGAACACCCGTCAACAACTACTCGGAGAGACCTCTGGCTCAAAAAGTCCGTTACCCAGCCGATCAGACCAGGAGATATACCGTACGCTGAAAGCTTACTTATAAGGCTCGCATGCCAGACCCTGTCAAATGCACTCGAGACGTCCAGAGAGACGGCCACCGCTTCTCCGTTCTTCTCGATGGCCTCGCCTAAAATGTGAGTAGCATACACTAGGAGGTCCCCAGTAGACCTATTACGGCGAAACCCGTACTGTCGGTCACTGAGGCGATCGTTACCTTCTAGGTATGCTAGTAGGCGCGAGTTCAATACACGCTCCATAATCTTGCAGAGTATGGAGGTGATTGAAATCGGTCTATAAACATAGGATACTTTTCGTTAACAATATATTTTTTTAGGTTAAAAATATTTAGAAAGATAAAAACATTGTTTATCGATAAACACGTGAACGGAGTCGCGGGCAACAGGTAGTAAATAAATAAAATACAAATGGATTTGTTTTACCAATATCTAATTGACAGTGACATACATGTAACATATATCCTAGTATTTTTCTTCCTCATGGGTTTAAGAACATAATAATCGTCAAAAATATATATTATTATTACAGTTTTAAAAAAAAGTTTTACTAACACGATTGTAGTTGTTATTTTATCATATACTAGATGTTGATAGACAATATATTAGCAGCCTAAAAGCCAAAAATGAAAGTCAAACATTTTTGTATTTGCCCGTGCATATGTGTGATGGTATTTATGTATGTTTTTATGTGTGTACAGTCAATGGACTCACAGTGATTTAATCAAGTAAGTGTTTCAATTTATTTCGTTTAAGGTACCTCTTAAAAAATGTATTACAAGTACTAATTACACTACCCAGGTCAATATTCTAATTTAGAGAAGGTCCTAGATCTTTTATGAAATTCCACTGAATTTATGACTTATTTTGTGTTTCTAATCAAATATATGTACTTTATGTTTTTAATTAAATCTTTAATGGTAAAGGTCCAGAAAAGGTCACACAAAGAGTAAACACAAATAATATTCATCACCCTTTGCTTACCAAAAGTATTATTATAGTAAAATGTTTGCAATAAAATGAAAACATAAAAAGACCTCTCACAGATTTCTGTTTTTAAAGAAAATAAATTATTACTGAGAATTTATTGTAAGTATTCACCCTTTAAGTAAATTTTATTACTGATTGCTTAAACTCCTTAATCTGACGAGTTAAGTGCTTTATCTTAACTTTACTTAAGTGTCATTCTGACAACCCTTCTTGAAAATTTTGCTTATTAAAAAAACGTAGTAAAATACTTTAGGACGTCACAACTCTACTAACTAAGCTACCTCTAAACCTACAGTCCTTATTTCTTTTTTATTCAAAATGAAGACAATAAGATCTTGAATCTCCAGCGGTACTTCAAGGAATACCATTCAACTATAATTAACAACCAGCTAAGGGTATTGACGGGTTTGAAACATCACAAGACGTTTCCAAGATGCCTTCAATTGAGTATCCAGTAGCTCAAGTCAAGCAAATCAAATCATTTCTTCCAAAGCTATATGTCCTCTTGAAACTTCCTTTCTCGACTCCAAATTATTAAATGAAGTCTTTAAGATGTTTCGAAAGTTTAAAAATGTTAGTTATTGTAATATTTATATTCAGTGTATATATATTACAAACATGTATAAATACATATATATGTATAATAAATGTATAAAATATGTATGTGTCATATATATCAGTAAACTCTTTTAGATCTTCTGTGAACTATTAAGAAAGTCATCAGAGTTGGTAATATTAAAAGTTTATGGTCTTACATTTTCTATTCAGCATCAAATATTTTTACTCTTAGTGGTTTAGATACTTTAGTAAATCAAAGCCTTATAATTTTAGCCCTAACAAATGTTCACAATTTGTCAGTCTGTACGTATACTGATATGCTATCATATTTATTATTGATGATTGATATCTAGATATTTAGTCTAAGTAGTATATTCTAATCTAAATTATTACTGGTTTAGTTTATAGATTTTGGTTGTACGAATAAAATTTTGATTCCTGTCATAAGAATTAGTTCGAGGGTATATTATTTTTTATACTAGGTTATTTATATCCCAAATTTGTATGACAATAACCAGACTTCACAATATGTTAATTGTAACTATTATTATCACGTAAAAGATGAACCTTATTACATTCTTTTAGAATTGGAATTTTGAAGAACAGATTTAGTAGATTTCTGTTTTAATAATCAACCCTTTTGAAAAATCAGTCAGATCCTGTTTCCCTACAGACAGGTTAAGATAACTCTCTAAGTATAGTTATAGATTACATCATGGTATACATACGCTGTACCATCTATAGTCGTAATTACATATAACTTAGTTAGTCAGCGCTCAATGGAAGGAGGACAATAGCTTCTCTTTGTATTCGATATGACTAATAGAGTTGGACTCTCATCGATAATTTACTCCACATCGATTTTACAAGGCAGTAATAATCAACCCAAAGATAAAATATTATAGCCGTTTTTTGTTTTTTTTTTGAATTCTAAAAACAACTGTCCAATTTTAAAACAATTCCCAAATTATCGCATAATGGAATAAAAAATGGTTTCTAAAATTTATTGTCGGATGAAAAAAATGATAATTCATATAAAATTTTGGCTTTTAATCTCGTGAAGCCCCAAAGATTAGTGGCTGTGGACCCTTTCACGCGATTTTAAACCCTTATTTACAAGCCAAATATTGCTTCATGCTTTGTTTGGTTACGGACTGTTTGTTCATCGTCGTAACGCAAAATGGAAAATATAGTCTGACTTGTTATTAAAAACATCTATTATGCAGATTTTTATTATTCCTTATGTAATTATTTAAAAAAATTTCTTTTTACACTTCTGGGAATAAAGAATTGTTAAATGAAAATTATTTCTATTGATTTATCTTCAATATTTGATTCTTGAATGATTTGCCGTCAGATAATATATTTCTATAATCTAAAAATAATCTCTTATAGTTATAGTCTCTTTTATATTATATATTTTTTTATTATAATTTTAAGGAAGTTATGTAAAAAAAATAAGAATATAAGTTTATCGACAACTATTCGCTTCACTAATGTGCAAGGCAAGGGGCACGATAAAAAAGCATAAAAGAAAATCTTACAACAATAAACAGCGGTTGACGAGTCGGGTCAGATGTACCGACAGCAGCCAAATAGTATTATATTTTGAATCATTACACAATTCTTATAACACTTCATAAATTATTTTTTTTATAGTATTTACGTACGTACTGTATAATGTCAAAATTAAAGTAAAATGTAAAAATTTGATTTCACATGGAAAAACAATAGTTTGGGTTATTAAATAATGTGACCTTTTTGGGGATATTAGGCTAAAAAGAAAAAGAAAATGTCTTGAATTTAAATCTCGAATCCTAAATTGACTTTAAATAATTAAATTATGCTCAGTTTCCGTGTAACTATTCTAAGTTCACTTTATTTGCTGACGGTACAGCTACTTGAAGCCGTATTTGCGACAAATTGTATTATATCTGTGCTGTGCTTCTTCACAAAGGTCTTTGATGATAATGATGTTTGAACAAGAAATAGTATTTTTAGTTAGTATTTTAATTACTATACTTAATTTTTCTTTAACTTTTGTATAACTCTGTTGTAATATAAGGAAGTGATATATTTCTATATAACTTAGACTTCAATGGTAGTTTATTTTTCCAGTTATGAACTATATTTAAAAGATATTTTATACAAGTTAAAAACTGAACCATATTATTCCAGCGAATAAAGGATTATATAATTTTATTATTGTTGTAAAAAAAATTAAAAGCACTTTTAGTTTTTTAAATTTTATAATGACTGACAATTGCCAACAACTTCACGTGCAAGACTTTAGGACCTTCTTGAATATTATTCCGACTCTCATTTCTTATTCCTCACACTTCGTCTTTCATTATAACAATATTTCAAACCATTTTGATGTTTTTGATAATAAAGAAAGTATGTTGAATAAAATAATCAATAATTCATTATTTTTATAGCAACTTAGAGTAGTAGAGCAGAGTATTCAAATATAGAGATTAAGTCTTTTTACTCTTTCATTAGGCGTAGCTGCGTATAATGTACGTGTACGCTACGTAGCTACGAGCTTGCTACGTAGCTACGTGTGCGACGTGTAGCTACCATAGAGAAAATAAGACACGGAGGTACATACTTTAATATTAGAGAAAAGATAAAAACAAAAATATTATTTTTACATATTACTACATTTCAAAGTCTTGATTATACTTTTACTAAATGAGATTGATGTTTCTTGATGCTTTTGTTAAATTGCTTTTGTTAACAGGAATGTTTTTAAATTTTAATCGAGATTCTTAACATTATCGTCAATAACCAGAAAGCATTCCTACATCTGCATATTTATTTAAAAAATCATTATTTGAATTTTCCAGGCCTGTGCGAAGTATTTTTTTTCATTTCAATTGTTGTTAAAGCATGAGCAGACATAAATAAATTTGAATAAGCATAGTATTAATTTAGTAGTATAAATTAGTAGTATATGAATAGTACTAATAGTAGAATAGTTATATCGTCTTAATAAATCAACTCTAACATACACACTCACAATTCTTCGCACACACACTGATAATAGTCGACACTTGTAAAGGCTAATAAAATAGTCGGTTGTCTAAATTACTCTATAAATTCAAACATATTCGGAAGACTAGTGCTGCCTCAAATCATCTTTTTCTTAAGGTCATGTGAAACTCAATTTAAAATTGCTTACTAAACCTTCGAATCCATATTTCCTATAGTCGTACTATTGTACAAAATAGCAGTTCGTAAACAGCTGACTCTAACTTAATTATAGCCCAAACCATTTTTTGTGTTTTCCAATTATAATGAGAAATTTCTCATAGGAGAACGCATCCTGTAATAAACTGAAAATAAGCTGATACCACACCAAGTTTTATAATAACCGTGTACTAGTTTTGTTTTATGGTTAAAGTAATTACT
The DNA here is from genome assembly GCA_959347405.1 of Napeogenes sylphis. Taxonomy (NCBI): domain Eukaryota; kingdom Metazoa; phylum Arthropoda; class Insecta; order Lepidoptera; family Nymphalidae; genus Napeogenes; species Napeogenes sylphis. Next base: position 8,084,450 of record OY365781.1, on the reverse strand, counting down.
AAAAGCCGTGTTTGTACTTTCCGTGAGAATTTACTGTGCAAAAAGTGTTTTATTTTTTTATTTGAACAATAATCTACAACACCCGATTCCATCAAAATCGGCAGATATATGTTTCTTTGTTTGTAAATTATGGGCACATAATCTACGAACAAAGAAACATATAAAGATACAAGAAAACAAAAGAAACAAAAACTATAGAGATCTCTACTCCTAATAAGAGATTTGACGTTACGAAAACTATGATAGTTTTTGAAAACAGAATCAAAAACTATTAAGATATTTGAAAAAATCTGATAAAGATTATATTTATCTCATTATTTTGTGTGTATCGTCAAAATTTACACACACTTTAAATTAGGAAACATTTATTGTAACATTTGGTTTGTTATTTTATTATATGTATAGATTAATTTATATAAGCAATTAAGTTAAAATTAATTGTTATTTGTTCATTTTATTGCCTTAACGCTAGGCCATGTATATCTCATGATCATTCCGTGGTCAGTGAGGGTCGGATATTTCGCATTCACATTTTCAAATGGTTAAATTAAATCTTACAAAGCTTATACGTAAGGTTTTACAGTATTCATATATAATACCAATTTTATTTGACCTATTTGTTAGTATAATTATAAAGTATTTAGACATAATGATAAAAAACCTATGAAAACTGTTTGACTATTCAGTTTTTAAACTACTTAAAAGATTTATAGTTTAGATTTTATTTAAGAATAATGATAATATTTATTCAGATATAATTTACATCAAATAAATGTTATATATATCGAAATTATTAATAAAGTCGTCAAAAACTAAACCTTACTAGTACTAGAGGCTTTTTATACTTTATAATATTATTGGTAAACTATATTCAGCAAAAGCCGTAATAAAAAATATTAATATTTCTTAATTATACGAATAATTTGGGGGGAAATAAAACCTATATAATAATGTAAATTTATTTTTACATAACTCACCTATATTCAGACTGTGAGTAGCCCTAAGAACAGTAACGCGAACGGTGGGGTGATGTATATTGACAATAACTTAGTAGCACGTACCTTCAGACAAAGGTGGAAACAGTTTTGATGGAGTCGCTAAAAATAATAATGTAACAAAAATATATAATATATTTTTTTCTCACGTCACTCTCTTAAATTGATATTTGATTTCGTTATCAATAAATACGAATAGTAATAATATATTAATAAAGAATCTTAATAGATAGGACTATTACTGCAAAAATACTAAAAACCATTATTACTATAATGCTAAAAATGATGCCATCTTTTCCAAGTTTTCTTATTAAGAACATGAGTTTGTATAAAGTTATTCCTTTGTTATTTGTAAGTATCTTGCTTCTCTTGAAGTTCACGTATAGTCATTAGATATTTATAAAGATCTTATATAAAAGTTTTTGCAGCTACAAAAGTAATAATCTGAATATATTTTACTTATAAAATGGGATATATTTTTGTATTTAAAATTTATTAAACCATGATGACTATTCAATATATATTTATCCGGCCGTAATCATGTAAATTAATTCGGAATTTGCCCGACTAGTTTCGAACCCATTCGGGGTTCTTATTCATGAGCTCGAAACATGGCAGGCTCGCGGCGTGAACACATATACAACACCAATATGTAAGCATATATACAACAAACCATTTCATAGCTTGCCTGTCTTTGAACTTATATGTATTTTTTAACTCTTATAGTTTATGTTTAGTTTCATTACTATTATTTTTATTATCTAAAACGTAGGAAAAAAATGGATATCATAGAAATTAAAATAAATGAGAAAATTTTATATAAATATGATTAGACATATAACTACTCTACACATTTCTCTGTTCACTTTCTTGCCACGTGCCGGACACCAATACTCCAATAAAACGGACATTAGGCGTTCCACCGTCCAATCGAACGCATTTACATACACGACAAAATCGGCTTTATGCGTAAGACTTTAAAGGCGATAATCCTACAACGTATCATGTTATATTAACCACTATGGAGAATGTAACATATAAACAAATGAATCATCAAGTTATAAAGATAATGGTTTAAATATACTGTTATTGTAGGTGTAAATAAGATGTACGCACCTTGGTTTATGTTTTATTTATGGGAATAATATTTTATGTTTTCTTTATGGTCAGACGACTCTATAGTTTTTATAAAAATATTGTTCATTTTACTTGTTCTCCATATTTATATTCTTATATATTTTTTGATCGTTAACATGCTCATAAAACCGATATAAAATTATTTATGCAAACGATATTCATTTATTATATGCACGATATGTATACATAATCATATTCAATGATTTAGAAACATGAAATATATATCAATAATGATAATGTCATTCACAATATTAATTTTCTTTGTAGAATAAGTATTAAATATATACTATACATTTATAACTTTGACAAAATAATATATATAGGATGTTCTTCAAACGCTATTATCGTTACGTATGCTGTTTGTATGTGTGTCCGCACCACACGGCTTGGGGCTGACGTTTGATGTATCGTTGACTTTGTCTCGGCCTTTGAAACGGGCCATATTGGTTTTGCGACGTCAGGTTATTCAGCTTGCAAATATAATATCTCCATAGTATTTGCATAAAAGAATTATAAGGTATTCTAAAAATACTTCTAAGGTAAATATAATCATACAAAAAGTTAATTCAACTATAATACCAATTCCTAAATATCAAGTAAAGCAGAGAACCGATTAACCCGAAAGGCGCTAAAATCTGGTTTAAATTGGAAAAATCCAGTTATATCCAGTCTGAGCCGGTAGTCGATTGGTCCGGTAATATATTAGCCCTCGTCGCATGCGATGTGTCGTTTTGGGATCGGCTTAAAAGCTTTAAATTAACGGTTTCTATTGACTTAATATGATACTTTTTAAATGGCTTGATTTTAGATATTATTGACGGTTCTAATTTGATCGATCGTTGGTCGAGTTTTTGGACGCCTAACATATACCAGTGCAAGGGTTCGATTCCCGACAGGGACAGGCTGTACGTGATAAACATATTTGTCTGTTTTTCTGGTTGTTTGGTCGTTTTTTAAATATATTTGCAGTACTTACAACGTGTATTTCTATGTATTTTTATCGTGTCTAACACCCTTAACACAAGCAAATAATTTGCTTACTTACGGGTTAGATCAATTTATGTAATTGGTCCTGATATTATATTATTATCATATATCACTATTTACGCCTGAAGTCAATTGCAATCACTGACCTGAAACGATAGATGATTTTGACCGTATTAGGCTAGCATTAGATCCAACACTATGTTTGACGCTTAGGTATTAAACAGGATACTAAATATGCAACGGAGATCATTCGAAAACATAGATTACCGTTGAATATTAATCAGCGATAGTAATAAAATAAGAATTATAAAATTAAAAATTATAAAAATATAGTAAGTTATAAAATTAAATAAAATTATAGTTATAAAATTAAACAAACAAAATTTCGTTATTTGAAATTGGTGTTTCCTAAGTTTATTACAGATAAATTTTCTAAGTTATTCTTAGTTATTCTTAGTTATTCTAAGTTACAAACGAAAATGTTATTAAATTATATAAATTAATTATGTAAACAACATAGAAGAAAAGTTTTTACTTGTTAGTTTTATTCTTTCTGAACTTATATTTCAGTGCCCTTAAAGTTTCTTGAAGTAATCAAATCAAAACTAAGATCTTTGAAATCTATTGAGGTTTTAATTTCGTTAAAAGGATTCTTAAAAGCCCTAAATCTATCCGAAATTGTTGATGGAATTCGGTTTGAAGTGGAAAAATCCAGCTTTGGTACAAGCTTGTAACTGATTGGTCGAGTGATCTATTACGGTTTGAACGAGCGAGCGGAGTTTGATTTTGAAAATACCATTGATTGTTTTGTCATTTCAATCTGAAAGAGAATTTGGGATTGGGAATGCTAACACATCGAAAATTCCTGGTTTTCTTTCTTTGATGAATATTTAATAAACATACTGGTTTAGTTGTGTTTTTTATTAAATACAAACAGTCAGAGAGCAGGTAACTAGACATGTAATTAAAATTTATAATGTCCATAAAATTCACAAGCTTCCGTGTAGTATGAATAATGACGTCATAACCTAGTCAATCTGTCACGATAACCTAGATTTAGGCTTTATAGCCTAGAAGTGCTAGTCTTAATTGAGCTATGGATCCCGTCCATTTAAATTTAACTAATTTATTATCCTTGCAGATGAACTAATCCCTGAAATGGATACGATAAAATTATCTATTATTTAAAAGGAAACTAATGTCATGTAACGCAGAGGGATGAAAAGGAAGGAATCTGAAGTATGAATGTGGATGGTTATAAGAGAACAGAGTGACTAAGGAAGACATGGATGGAGTGCGTGAAAAATGATATGATGAAAGGGCGTGTCTCCACTAAGATGACGTATGATAAAAGAGTGAAGAAATTTACATATTGCGCCGACCTCGAGTAATTGGGATATGAGTAGGGTATTTTTGCATTGACAGTTTTCTATAAATATTATCAGTATTTGTTTTGACTTACAATTTGAAATAATATAAATTATGTTGATATAGTACGAGGGATAGATATTTACATAGCTATCCGGGCCAGTAGCATACGCATATGTTTGAGATGGAATCAAATTTTTATAAATTTCTAAAGATTTTTTTATTAGAATTTATTACAATTATACCTCGTATCATGGAGAAGTAATCTACATATATACATGTAACATATATATAATGTACATATATATAAAACATTTCCACCTATATACTGACTTATACCAATCCCTTGAACATAAAAACATAATGTTCGCCAAGTAGAGGTTGGCTAAGAATAGATTTCAAGAAAGTTTGTGTTATTACTTTCAAAATATAACTCTTATATAGATATATACTCTTATATACTTATATACAATATGGCATATATATCCTTTACGGTAAATTAAAAATTACCAAGACGAATTTAATAAAAAGGATTGCTAGGGCGTTATAGTAAAAGCTAAAAATAGTATTTATTTTGTTAGCTCTTAGCTATAATTAACAATAGCGGACAACTAACATACTATAAAGATATAGTAAATGTGTATGAAATCCGTAAACAAATATATAATCATTTAAAATTAGTTCCTTGTCAATTCGTTTCATTGTATCAATGAACGTTAACATTCATGTTAAAGATTTAATAAAATTAATATCCCAAAACGAATTTTGCAGTTCATCAAATTTTGCATTTATAATTTATAAAAAAATCGCTTTAAAGACATTGATACTACACTATTGGAGTAATAAACCGTTTTAACAGAATTTTCTTGGAGATAAACTTATATAAAAAAAATACGCTACTAATTCAATTAACTTTAAAAAAGCGATTTAATAAAACTCATATCCAATAACAACTTATTGGAAATTTAAAAATTCATATAAAAATTGCTCCACGAGACATTGATAGTACGTTATTGGAGTATAGACAGCTTTACCAGAATTTTCTTTGAGATCAACTTTTATAAAAAAATACTTCGCTAATGGTATAAAAATTAATATTAAAAAGGTCATGAATATTATGTGGGTATTATAATATCTTTTATCTTTGTATATTTTTTACCTAGTTTATGATAGTGCCTGTTGGCTATCTATCCACAAAAAAAACTATGTTTCTTATTTCAGTGTTAATAAATATTGTGAATCAATCAATCAGGAGTCTTTGGTTTGTTGGACCTCGGATTCGATTCCGAACAGTGATATTCATTTATTTATTAATATTAATTTTTTTTTCGGATTTGAACAGCATTATAACCGTGTAAGATGAAATAGTTGTAACAAAACCTTTCAATATTCACATATTGAAAACCTTTCAATATTCGTAAATTGTAAATTCTTTCCAAAATGAAAAGAATTTACATTTACAAACTAAAACTAATTACAGCCTTGAAATAACTGCAATCGTTAAAAAGTTTTAAAATCAATTCATTTCATATAAAAGCTATAAAAAGCAAATCCCACCATCGAACTTAAAATTTAATAACGTAAGAATAAATGAATGGTAAATTCAATCAAACGCCACTTCGAGAAGCAATTCCCTTGTTGAAACACTCGCGGGTAGTGTGACCATAGTATGTATTGTTTAACCGGACTCTTGTATTATTTAATTATTTATTACATATTTATATAAATCTGGGAGATTGTATTTTGTTTTAGAATTTGAACATTATGAATTTTTATATTTAAAAACATTAAAAGTAGTAGTAACTAGTAGTTGGAAATAACACTTTTCGTTCTATTAAAATTAAATATACCTTTCTTTCATAAAGCGATAGCATAGCAATTTAATATTGAGATTACCTGAATAACTTTAAAACAGACTTAAATTCAAAAATCAAGAAAAAAATTTATAACATGTAAACTTATTGTGTCAATAATTTTAAAAATATCCACCAAAACCTGTCACTATGGCCATCCTATTTCCGGAATGCTAAAAGGGCTTGCTGTTAGGTTTTACATAAAATTCTATTTCGTTATCTTTTTACTTTCGCTAAAAGACATTTTAAAGTATATGACATTCATTCGGCACTTTCCCAAAGCTTTTATATAAAGTTGAACTTGTTCTATAATCACAAGGCTTTCTTTTGTTCCTTATTGTACCTTTTATTTAACATTGGAAAAATAAAATGGCTGGAGATCAGGACCCTAAAAGACCAAAGATCGATAGTGCTAAGAAGTTATCTTTAGAAGTTATCTTTAGAAGTTATCTTTAGAAGTTATCTTTAGTAGTTATCTTATAAATACCACAACCCAAATAGTGTTTTTAATCCCACCATCCCTTGCAATAAAAATCAAATATTAATCACCATTAGTTATTGATGAACAGAACTGTAAACTATTCACTTATCGGTTATCTGTTATCGGCGATAACTATCAGATTCTTTGAGGTAATCAAGAAATCAAGTCATCAATCAATTAGTCAACTTATATAATCTGTCCGTGCTTCGACAGTGGAAATAGCTTGAGAAAACTAGATATCATATAAGAAAATCTATGTATAACATACAAATAATATTTTTATTATTAGTGTTAGATATTATATAAAAGAGGAATCCTAAATCACTGACTTATCAACGCCTACATAAACTCCTGGATCTATTTCCTAATATCTCCTAAGATATGACATTTTGATGAAAGGTTAAAGTTTGGATATAAACAAGAGATTTTTGAAATGTCAGAGATTTTTGGAGTATATAAAAAAAAATATGATTATTAACTTTCTGAAAACGAATCAAATCTTTGTACAAACGTTTCTTGGAAAGGACTAAATAATTAAATTGGGTATGAAATATATCAGTTCACCATAAAAATAACATTTGAGCTTTTGGGTAAAATGAGCAAGTACCTAAAAAAAAGATTGTTATTCTAGTTATTCTATCATATGGTATAGGAAATTGAACAGTAGTTTGCTATATATTATTCAAATTAGACTTCAAATATTATTTCTTAATTTCATACTGCAGCTCAATTAAGTCCCCAATTATATGTAATGTCTTGGTCATACCCAGTAACTTCACATCACTATTAATCACAAGACAAGTACACCAATGTATTAGCAAGTGATCAGTTCGTCTGTAATTGACCATTACCCAAGAGCCCTTATCTCCTAAACTGGCCATCAGGCATGTCCTTGTACATTAACAACAATTAACACTTAGTATTAGTTACATTTCATGACTTCATGGAAGTTAGGTAATTGAAGTGGCAATAATAACTGTTGGTAGTAAATTCTAGAGTATACATCAACCAAGCCGGCTTACGCGGCTGATCATTAGGTTAAAAACTAATTGTAATTTCAGGATAACTGGATGATCAGTATCTCCAAATAAATTATGTTTAAAATTTTTAGAAGACCGTATAAAAACGCTTACTTCAGATATTTATATTAACTTAATTTGTTCAGTTCATTACCAGTGTGTGTATCACATTTTTTCAACACTACCATTACCAACACTTGTCATACAACATTACCAACAATTTAATAATAATCATGTTGAAAAATGCTTTAGTAATCTAATAAATAGTTTTATTTATTTAATGAAATTATTTTAAGGTTCTATGCCCAAGGAACCCTAAAAATAAATGACCAAAAGCAGTCTGGTAAAGAGAAATTTATCAGATTTTCTTTGTGAAGTATACGATTGTAATGTCGTTTGGCTTCTGAATGCAATTGTGCAAGTGACTCCAGAATTTAAATGAGGCATACGTCTTCTCCCAGGACTTTAAGATAAAATACGTGAATTATTTTGGAGAGGCAATAAAAAATTTGTTTGTGGAGAGTTTTTGTGCGAGTTCCGTAGCTATGTTTTTATTGAATTTTGCTATTATGGTATATATACTAAAAAACCGGGATACGGTCTAGAAAAATATAAAAGGGACCCAAAGTAACACATAAATAGTTGTACCTTCTATGAGAATAAAAAAGAAATTTCACATTTGATTGTAACAAAACGTAAAGCTAATAAAAGGCTAATGCGTTATATCCTTTTTATATATTGTTAGTTTGGCATTGAATCTCATTGAGCGACCCCGCGGGACCGCCATCACACTAGTGACTAGTGACCCTAGCTCTAGGGCTGTCCAAAATATAGTACATTTCTTAAAATTATTATTTTCATTCAAAGAATTGAAGTATCTATACAAAATTTAATAGAATTTTTAGGAGTATTAAAATGAATAAATTATTTAGTTCAACAACTTTTTGTTTCGTATATTATAAAAATACTTTCAACTAATCTCCAGTCTGATAATTTCCAAAACAATGATACAGATATGAATGGTAGATTAACATTTCTCTATTTTCTTTTTGAAAACCTTTGTACTGCTTCATTTGTACATTTGCATCTCAATTCATACACAAACGCTCGCGGCCATTTAAGTGAATTATTTCTCTTTTGTTCTCCTGTAACTAGATTTAGTTTCTCTTTAAACGTCACAGGCCCTTTGTTTCAGACAGAGAATAAATTGAATATTTACATTTCATTTGCTAGAAAAATAAAACTTTTATCTTTAAAGACTAAAACAGTTTCGTCCAAGCACTTTATAAATAGATATACAATTGCTTAACAACGTGAATATATTTTCATCGTTTTACAGTATCTTAATTTATTTATAAAATATTAAAAAATGTTGTTGGTTTTTGAAGTGATCATCTGAAACTAGTTACAGTTTAATTTTCAGGATATTTTACTGTAAAAAAAATCAGATGGAATAAATATTGTCGACAAAATATGTTTAAAAATAAATTCCAACGTAATGATATTGATAATATTTATCTGCTACCCATCCCTGTTCAAACATGATGCGTCCGCATTTAAGACGTATAAAAGAAAGGCACGTTCCGTCCTGAAACATGAAAATTTGATGTTCCTACCTGTAATAATGCCTAACGTATTAAAAGGGCTCAGACACTATGCCTTCCCTTTTATTTACTACTGGAATAAAAGGTAAATTGTCTTAGTCCCTACTAAAAGGTTCTATTACTTTTGAAGTTGTGTTATACTTTGCGCTTGTGTGTGTGAGAAAAGAATTCGTTTATTAATATTTATTTTAAATATATTATTCATAAATGTACAAGTAGCAAGAATGTCGGTTACATTTTCTCTTTGAACAGCTACGATAATAATAATAATTCTTTGAGCGATATTTTATACAGCCCACTTGAAACAATAATATCGATACTTGCTATACAAACTTCAAAGAGCCTCAGAGAGTAATAAAAAGTTTAATATCCAATAATGAAAAAGGGATAAATATTTAAAAACGTGTTGCTCAAATGGCCAGGTCAGGAGTTAATCAATGTTTTGAATACGAAAATCCTTGTTTGTCCATGGCTAGCGATTGTATGGTGATGCAATTTATAAGCGAAAGGGTATAATAAATTTTAAAAAGTTTCTACTTTGTTAAAATTTGTTGCTACAATTTTAAAGTTACAAGATAATTTAAAAAGAGAATGTTCTGGAAAAATTAATAAGCTTTCTTTGTTTTTGAAATCGACTCCTATGTTGTGATAAAAAACAAACAACGTGACTCTTTTAGACCTGCATCTTCCCCGTCTATTTTTCGATTCACATCCTAAAATCGTTCTATTACATCCACAGTGAAATGATTGTTATAAAAATAAATCTTATTTAAAAGCTACAAGAATACAGCAAACAATTAAGAAAGACAATATCAGTAAATAACAGTAGATACTTAAAGTAAAAAAGTAAAACTAAATGAGCGTTATAAAATTAAATGAATAAAATTCCTCTTCCGAGTATTTCATTCGATATTTTAACTCATAATAACACGGCTAACATATGGAAACAAAACAAAATATTGAATCCCATAAAAATATTATAACGTCTTCACCAAGCCACCGCAATGAGTTGATTGGTATGATTGATCGATGATATGAGTTTTGTTCACAATCTTTTATGTAGGATTGTTCCAGAACAGTAGGTACTACTAATTTGTACACAAATAGGCATAACACACAATAGAATCGAATCACACATTTGTACACAATAGAATCGAATCTTTTTTGCAGGTACGTCTATTGGCTACACGCTCCACAAAAAACTTATTTTCCTCACACACTTTTAACATATTAATATTTTAAATTTCATTAAGCATTAATAAGGGTGTATTATATAAATTGAAATATATTTGAATTGTTGATAACAAATAATTAATTCTGAATTTGCTTTGGTTTTTGCAATATAAAAATAAATATTTAAAAAGATTATTTAAAATATTTAAACTTAAAAAAAATATTGTAATTATTGTAGTTTTTATTTACTTCTCATCTTTGTTATCAGCATAATATTAGTTATACACATTTACAGAAGACAATTTTTACATAATCGCTATTTCTTATAACCTAAACCACACGTCATGTCAAACGGCGTATTACTTTAATCTGAAACCCGACACATCGCTCTCGCTCCTACCTGTAATAATGACGTCACGCTTCGCCGGGCAAAGTCCAGGCCAGAATTATTAACATTAACATTTTCATATTAATATACAGTTTTTAATTAACAAAGAAATGTAGAATAAAGGCTACAATGAAAACTTCTATGAGCTTAAAATAATGTCTTGTTTAATTTAGTTTTTTTTTAACTGAAGAATAAAGAATTGTTTTTATACAAAAAGCTGGTTTGTTACAAAGGGAAAATAATATTAACAAAGAAATTAACATACAGAAAAAAAATACCAAATAGATTTTTTAAAACAAATATGAAATAAAAAATAAACCTAAACTGGTCGGAATTTGAACCAGTGACCTCTCGACTACCGTCCCGTCGCTTTAACAATTGAGCTATCGTATCGCTAACCACTTTTTTGAATTTAGAATTCTATATAAGATTATCAATAACGGGATAGTGGTGCTATGTTGTAGGCTGCTTTTGATAATTCTAACTAATATTTCTCTACTTTCCAGTATAGGTTAACAATGCAAAGATGATTATCTAGAAGGTTATAGGTGTCAGCCAGTGTTCATTTGACAGTCTATCTCTAAAAAGGGTGAAAGAGAGTTGAAATTACGCAGAGATGATACCGAAGAGAAAAAACGTCTTCTAAGTTATCGTTTACCTTCCATGAACAACCTATGGAACGTGGAACATTAAATTATATATTTTAAAAATCTGATTAATATTTAAACGTTTGTTTAAATAATATATTTTTATTCCCTCAAATATTCAGTTTTATAGTATCGCAAATAATTATACCCGTGGGATTTTAAATGGATTATAAAATGTATATTTTCCAAATTGAAATATATTTAATTATTTATTTAATTTAATTGAAATATATAATTAAAACTGTAAATTTTAAATAATTTAGTTAATTTGAATTATTTATGTTTTTTTTAATAACTTTTAAATTTAAGTAACATAAACAACCTAATTTATTTTCTTAACCATTTTGTGAATCTCGAATATTTAAGAAAAGTTTATATAATGAGCCTTTTAAAAACCTTGTTTTCAAAATCCATACTTTATAAAACAAAACGCTTTTGCATTATATTATCTTTGGAACGTCGAATGATTTATAAGAATATTTTCAAAGGCTTATGAAACAATTTCCGATAGAAAATTACCAAGTTCTAAATACCTTTCATGTTTCTGTAGCATAAAAGTACAATAAACTTAAGACGATAATTCATAGCTACGAACGCTCTACGATATGTTATACGGAACGCTACAAAATGTCTACGATGTGCTACAAGTCAATTTGAGGTATCAGTTTTGATTCTGAATGTTAAAATATTACCTAACTTTGTGAATACATAACAGAATCTGTCTGAAATTATTGCAGCCGTTAATAATAATTGATTTAAATCGCCCGGCTCTGTTATACGATGCTTTTAAATTAATATTTTCGCTATAAATAATTAATGGACGATAAAATCATTGTAACGATTTTAAAGTTTTATTAATATATGTACACAATGTGGTTAATGAATGTCAGATATTTTCAATTCTTTCGGCAATTATATTGTTTGATTGAAAACGAACATATTATTTAACATTTAGTCTATATTAATATGCATTTCTATTAGTTTCTTATAACAATTATTACAACAGTTTTGAGTTATTTTTGTACGTAGTTGATTTTTATTGTGAATAATTATATATTGAGTAGTGCTTTTAAATCGAAAAGGATAAATAACAATACATTAGTGTTCTATTTATTAAGTGTACTTAAGACTTTTTAAACAATATATAGGACATGTTTGAAATTGGAATACAAGATGTAGATCTTTCAGAGCGGAGACTTTAAAATCAGTAATATATAACAGATCTTGTTTCGTGGAGTTTTTGTTTAAAGGCTTCAATTATTATCTAACACATAATTACTTGCATAAAAGTACTTGCTACGAGTTAGTTACATGGTCAAATCCCTAAACAACAGTTTCTATAACATTGATCCGCTTGTTAATTCGCGCGTCAAGGTAATATACTCCATGGATTTTGTTAAAATACGTTGCACGTTGCAGGCTCACTCTTGCTCGGGTGGGTGAATTTTTTATTCTCTATTTGTTTATAGTCTATAGACTTCATGCTTGAAAAGGTTATTAACTTATAAATAACTAAGCTGTAGCTCAGTTATTTCACTCTGTGGAGTGAAGACTACATTATAAACTAAACTAATAGAATTGTCAAGCTCATTCATAACGTCATAACCAAAGACAATGACAGAACAGAATATTTATACATAATATATGTATATAACTTAGACCTTTATAATGGACCAAACAATGGGAGATCTTATGGAAAATTGGACTCTATTACAATGAAATAAGGAGTCGTCCTAACGCCTGCAAATGACGGCTGTAAAATTTGCTAGAAATATGATGGTCTTGACCAAAGTATAAGAAGAGTTGATGTGGTAATTTTAGCATTGCAAGACTTTTTCAATTTAATTTAAAAATTTCTAATGGGAGCTAAAACCCTTCGAAACTTATTTAAATACCCATAAATTAACTATAAAGTTGAGTAAGTCATATTCAATATTTAATATATCGGAAAGTCGTTAAGAATAGGAAGTATTTTTATCAATTTTATGTTAAAACTCTAAATTTTTAGTAATAAACCCGCTACTTTTGCTATCTGTAAGTCAACACTACTAAAATATTTTAGTAGGTAATTGTAATGAAAAAAAAAACAGCAAAAATGAGAGTAAATAAAACATTTTGTAAGATTTCATTAAGTATCGAATAAATTTAAGGTTAAATCTATATTTATAAGTTAATAAATATTTATAATTACAGAATTATCTCTCAATAATGTAAAAAACAAAATCGTCTTTTTTTATAATTCTGTATTCGCACAAGATAACATGATCTTCACTTTCGAGAAAAAACAATAAATACCAGCTCCAAGGTTTATTAAATTCTTGTTTTCACGAAATCCGATGTCTTTCACCGCGGCCTTATTAATCTCAAACGGAGAGCAATTCGTATTGTTTAAATTCTTCCGCCTTAAAATGGTTTATTATAAATTTCCGTTTATTTACGAAAAATAAATATTGAAGAGAAATAAATTGTAAATATATTTTTTATGCAACAAAAAAATATTACAGCATTGGGATTCTCTGAATTTAATTTTATGTTATGAATCTCTATTGTATGAAAATAGAACATAGTATCTTAAACATGTATAACCTTATTTAATTTTTAAATAAGTGTAGTATGAAAAATAAGCCGATACGGGCAGAGCATTCGAACCCAGGGTCTCTTCGCAACCGTCCCGTCGCTCTACCAATTGAGCTACAATATCGCTATCCGTCTCAGTGAATTAAGCATTACATGTTGATCGCCTTTATTGGACGGCGGTGACAATAATTAGGCTTCTTTCAAAACTCCAAACCAATGCTACTAACTTTGCAGTATAGATAAACATTAAAAGTATACAACAGCCGAAATTAATGTTTGAAAGTATCTGTAAACATGTATAACCATGTTAAGCCATTCTGTCATTTTTGACAGCTGTCCACATAACTGTTTCAGATATACTAAATTGGAAATTTGATAATTAATTAGATCGTCATAAATTATAGGCACCTACGCAACTGCTTTAAATATTATTTGCTATATTTTCTATTTTAGTACCAAAAATGGATTATCTCAGACAGTGTACGAAAATTTCAATTATGTTTTAGAGTTTTCCATTTCAGTTTCCATATAGATTACTTATATGTTTATTACATATCAGCAGCACCTGGTAAAAGTTAGTTTATTATATAATAAAATTGAAATCAAATCTTCTATCTAATATAGTTGAAATCGCGTCGACTTGAATTCTCAAATAAAATTGAATTCCACTTTGAAGTAGAAACTTTCAAATTGTATGATAGTGAACGCATATAATATATAATTTTGTTTGAGGTAGAAGATATTTTAATAATATATTGTGAAAAGCTTTAACATTCTATAGATCAAAGCCGGCTTTCGAACCAATTATTACTGTATTTCGCGGAAATCCATATAATTTACTTTCATTGTGTGTTTATTGAATACTCTCAAAGATT
Source organism: Napeogenes sylphis (assembly GCA_959347405.1). Taxonomy (NCBI): domain Eukaryota; kingdom Metazoa; phylum Arthropoda; class Insecta; order Lepidoptera; family Nymphalidae; genus Napeogenes; species Napeogenes sylphis. The sequence goes on along the minus strand of OY365781.1, from coordinate 8,069,346 downwards.
CCTCACAACTGTACTAGCGCTATTGATTTTTCGAAGATATTTAAAAAAATGTAAATACATATTTATTTATTTCACCTTTATTTGTCAAAAAAGCTACTAAAGATTAATGCTATAAAAAAAAAACTAACAATATACGTACCTAATGTAATAGATTTTAAAATTGTATATACATTGTCGTAATAATTAGTTTATATATACGTATTTATATAAACGTACATAAAACAAATTCTTTATAATAATGCTGCTTTTACTGGAGCAGATTTATTCAGGACTGAACTGTTTAACGCTACTTTACTATGAGACGCCTAATGTTTTTTGGGAGCAAAAATAACCTATTCTAACCTGTTCTATTCATCTAAGTCAAAAGCTTAACTAGCAGCTTAGCTAGCTAGGTTAATCGAATAGTATTTTGATGTACAAACGTGATTTACCTTAAAAAAAGAAACAAATATTAATTAAATGAAAGGGATATCGACAGGACGGTCTCCCATTCATAAAAATACGAAATAACTAAGCCCTCTAGATACCAATGTAATAGTAGCTAACACTTAATACAAATAATATATAAAACCAACTATAATCTAAGTAAATGTGTAAAAACACGAAACCCTATCCCATGCATACGCGTCTGTCGGTCTCGATAGTAAATTGCCGGTTACAATTCATTCAAGCGATGCTCAAATTTACGGGTTGCCAACTGTGTACGTCATTGAGTTGGAAACATACGGATCGGAATTATGTTATTAGACGTCGATTTAAAAGTATTTAACCATTTAATATACTTGAGAATTAAATAATTAAATTTTCCTTAAATTATGAAATAGAGGACTAAAGTATTTAAGAATTTTTATTAAACCTTATAATCTTATTGTGTTTTATCTGAAACTAGTAGGTTTCTGTTTTCTGATTATCATTCTTTTTAATAAATGTTCATAATCAGTGACCGTTTTGACAAAAGAATCTGTAAAAAATAATAATAATAATAATAATTTGATCCGTAATAATAATATTTGAATGTGTACTTGATCATCTAAGAAGATATAAATAAAAGCAATGAAACATGGTCATCGTTGTACTTCAATATTACTTACATTACATTTTTAATATTGAGTAGAGTATGAAGCATAAAGTCTCATTTCATGATGTGGATGTCAAAAATAACGTTAGCCATATATAATATTACTAATATAAATCGCAGCGTTTTTTTATATAATTGTATTCCGTGTACATAAAAGCTTATTCCGACACGAAGTATTTATGCTGCGTAAGCCGATTTTCGGGCGGCTCCTAATATTACCGCTAACTAGTTCGCTTGTTATTGAATCAGTTATGTCCTGCGGTTTCACCTGCTTTATATATATAAAGATATTAAATAATGATTTGTTGTGTAACTTTCAAACCGCGATCTATTGGGTTGAACTGATTTAATGAGATGAACAAGAAATACGGCAAGTCGTTTTCAAGATAAAACCTTAACAAGCTTTGATTATTGAATTTTATTGGTTCCGCAATAGTATATTTTTGTATTTTTCCTTAAGAACTTCTCATTAAAAAGCTTTATTGAAAAGCTGGATTGGTGTATATATTTGCTAGTTATAATAATAAGAATCAATACAAAAAGTCTCAATCAAGTATAGGAATTGTATAAGTTATACTTAAATATACCTAAAGATCAATATTTGAGAGATTTTATTGTGTGTATTTGATAGTAGTTAAATTATATTTATATACATATTATTTAATTATGAGAACATTTAAACTTTTATCCTTAGCTTAAAAAAAATTACAAAGCTTTCTTTTTAAAGTAACTTTCTCTTTATTCTTTTTTTTAATCTTAACCTGGCGAAGAGCTTTTAATAATGTTATAATACTAATCCTTATAATATCGAGAGGTGTTTGAAAATCGCTCGCTTTAGCATTATATTTTTTATTAATTAAATAGTCACCAAACATATTAGGAATAAATAAGCTATTATTAATTAAACATTGATATCCTTTACTGCAATCATTTGGTCTGTATATCTTCATTATTCCAAACCATTCAACAGCTTTGGACGGTGTATTGCGTGATGTACGCTTAATAGTAGTAGGCCTCTATATTACCGTTGTCTTATGTTATAGTCTAGTGTAGTTCCAATGTTTGGTTAGAATTCTAGAAATTGAAGACATTTCATGTTCCACTATGCAGTGGAGCAATGTTGTGGATTAGTTTATAAAAATAATATCACTGGACCAAATTACGCAAATTGTTTTAATCCAAGTAAGCAAATTATTTGCTTGTGTTAAGTGTTTTTGACGATATCTTTAAACATGTATAGCCATGTTAAGCTTTTTAAATTTATATAAATATAGAATGAGGTCGCAGGTTCGAATCCCTGCCCGTGTCGGTTTATTATTCATTCTATATTTATGTGTTAAGTGTGTTAGACAACGCGTATAAATACTGCGAATTTATTTAATGCATGCTCATCACATGCCTGTCCCTGTCGGGATTCGAACTCGAGCTCCTTTGTGTCGCGATACATTAGGCGTCTGCTCTGGCCACGCGACCAATGCTACGGGGCGGTTAATGTTTAAAACCACCTTCAATATTTGGTAAGAGCACCCGTTCCCTGTCATGTAATATTTATAATTTATTATTGCAAGGAATTCGGAACAAAACAAACACATCTTAAGGTTGTGCAAGTCATGCCTACAGAGTTTTGGGTAAGGGGTAATAAGTAACGATGAAATATATTATATCTTTAATTAATAAATATATTGCAATGATCCTAAGCATATGCGAGTTCTTGATAATATATAAATAAATAAAATGTGCAAAGCTTAGCGCCTTAGCTTAGTGTGTTATCTATCTGTAACAAACTAATAAAAACAATAAAGTTTTATTAATTCGTTTGCAATGAGAAACTTTATAAAAGTAAATAGTTTAAAATTCATTCCTTAACGACTCTTGTTTTGAGTTTAAGAAAACGCTTAATAAAAAATTAAGTTGAAAGTTTTTATGAATTCTCTTAATTGCTAAGCTAATCTATCATGGCGACATGACGAATCTGTTTGAGCGATTTTTATCTTAATTTGTACGAAAATGAGATGAAAAAACCAGTTCTTTCATTAATGCCTCAGATACTTTATATTTTTAAGTTATCATAATTTACTGTAAGTAATTTTTTTTAAACTTGAAACTAAAAAAAATACAGAAATCAGTTGAAATATTCAGACTTCATTATAATAAATGTAAACTATAAATTTTAAATAGATAATTTATTGAAAATAAACTATATATGACTAACTGTTCAACTAATTCCCTTTTCTCAAAGTTAGTTAAAAATTATACCTACAATAAGAGAAAGTGTGTGTGCAATGTGTGTTTCTTATGAACTCCGAAACGGCTGGACTTCTTTCAACGAAAAATTCAGAGTTTTTTTACATAGTTACATAGTCCTAGCTGGTAGGTAATCCTGCAAAGTTCGGTAGCAGGAAAGGAGCATTTTTTTTTTAATTTTATTTTTTAATTTTTTCAAATAAAGCCTAATTAATAAGAATGCACCCAACATTTATTGAAATGTATTATTATAACTTTCAATCAACGTATTATGCAATATTTATTTATGAATATATTTTTATTTATTTTCTATTAGATCTGAAAATTTGTGAAAAACATTTCAAATAAATGAATTCCAATAATATTTGATATAAAATTCGTAATTATATCGATATCGATAATTTATTGAAAATAAACTATATATGACTAACTGTTCAACTAATTCCCTTTTCTCAAAGTTAGTTAAAAATTATACCTACAATAAGAGAAAGTGTGTGTGCAATGTGTGTTCCTTATGAACTCCGAAACGGCTGGACTTCTTTCAACGAAAAATTCAGAGTTTTTTTACATAGATACATAGTCCTAGCTGGTAGGTAATCCTGCAAAGTTCGGTAGCAGGAAAGGAGCATTTTTTTTTAAATTTTATTTTTTAATTTTTTCAAATAAAGCCTAATTAATAAGAATGCACCCAACATTTATTGAAATGTATTATTATAACTTTCAATCAACGTATTATGCAATATTTATTTATGAATATATTTTTATTTATTTTCTATTAGATCTGAAAATTTGTGAAAAACATTTCAAATAAATGAATTCCAATAATATTTGATATAAAATTCGTAACTATAGTAGTAATAAATCTTCTATATCTTAAATATATATATACATACCTTTAAAAGAGAAAGCATTTATGTATGTTCATTATACACTCCGCAAGGGTTGGATCGTCGTTTTCAATGAATAAAAACTTCAGAAAATCTTTAGTTGCATAATCGCATCTCAAAATCCTGTAGGTAATTGTATCCATTTATCCTGTATCCATTTTTATTGAACTGTCAGTGATAGTGTTTGACTAGTGATATGTTATTGTTTTTACGTACAAAAAAAATGTTGAGGTTGAGTGAAAGAAAATGTAATTCAGGAAGAATCATATTGTTATTGCGGTGGTTGCATTTTATATTTTATTATGAATTTTGAATTAATATATCTTTTTTTAAGAGTCTTTTTTAAGTTCTCCTATTTTGTAAGGACGGCCTTGTGCTCATTTAAACGTTCTTGAATTTATAAAATATTTATCATTTTAATACTATAACTGTTGTGTTTAGTAATATTTCTTGTTTATTATAAACATTACACATGGAGCTCATTTTTTTTACTACCTTTAGGCATATTTGAGTATAACATTATTTAACATTATTTAGAATTGTAAAAAAAACTAAAACTGTCACTAGGCTCAGCAATTTATACTTTGTTATAAAAAATAAATTTGCAATTATTTACATTCTCGAGAACGGAGGAAGGGTTTTCAAAACGAATAAAAACTGTTTGAAATTCGAAGTCCCGGGATTCGAATTACAAATCGCGAAGAAACGAGTGTTCTTGTTATAAAAATTTTCAGTGAAATAACAAATTTAAAATTTCCGTCATAACACAGATCTACCCATTAACATAAACACGAGCTTGTGGAATAAATTTGCAAATTTCTCTATGTTTTAACAAAATAAGGTTACTTTGACAGTTATACAGAGACTTAAAAGTATGTTTATTTTAAATATTTATATAACGATTTATTTATAAGTGAAACCAATCAAAATTATAACCTACTGACAAATTTTGTAAACACAAAATAATAAATGTATATTACGGCATGTACTTTTGCGAATCAAAAAATATGAAATATACACAATTAGTATATTTTTTTAATGTGTTAATATATAGGTACATAACTCTTCATTGTGGTTAGATGGAAAGTTATAGCAATCTTAGATATCCATTCATTGTAATAATCGTTCTAATAATATCACAAACAACATGACGTCATGAATCTGATAGCAAACTTTTAAATATAAATCTTCCTTTAATGTAAGATTTTATAAACTCATAGTAGTATATCAAATACAAAAGATTTCGTTGAATAGTGTGTATGTAAATATATTATATTATATAAATACAGTATATTTACGGCATTACTATCAGATATAATGTTTTTGAGGATTTGATAATAAAATAAATACTACTACTGCTAATACTACTATTTAATATATTTATTCGATATTTTGGTTGTACGAAACATTATGTTACGTTATCTTCATACAATATAAATTTATGCAGTATATTATTCAATAATAATAACATTTGAACCTTGTCAAACCTCTACAATACTTGGGTTAATGCTAGGTATTAGGCATTTGGCAATATTGAAAACAGTAACAATGGTATTATATTAGGTAGGATTTAAATAATATTGTTAAAAGTAAGTCATTAAGTTAAGTCATTAGTTCTTGAAAATCTGATTAAAATTATAGTATTATTATAAAGATGTTAAAAAATATATTAAACATATTTTTATATAATTTGTTTTGCTTTTATGATGAAACCAATAAAAAGTGTCAAAAAATTAATGTTTCCACCCGGAATCGAACCGGGAACCTTATGCGTGTGTGTGAATATAGTACATGATAACAATGTTTGAGATCGAAATACTTTCAACAAAAAATTAATGTGTAGAATATAAAAAAAAGTAAAGTGTATTACTTTTACACAGTATTAAATAATTTAACTCCTTTCAATTGTATTTACGTAAGCATTTTCAATAAAAAAAACCCATCGCTCGTGTGTCTTTTTAAAATCCTTAGAAGAGACTTATTTTAATACCGCTTTCTTATCTAATTCTCTTACTGCTTCTGCTGCTCAACCTTGGGTTTCGTTTTCCTAACATATATTTTAGGGAAATCCATTTATCAACTCTTTCAAGCTAAGACTGAAACAGTATTACTCTTCTCTATGAGATATTATGTATGTAATTATTTTAATACCAATAAATATACATGTATATATATATTTATTTGTATGTGTTACTTTACATATTATGCTGAGTTTGATAACAGCAGAAAAAAATATATAAAATAATATTTTTTGGTTATTAAATTCTATAGTAATTAATAATTAACTCCTCCTGATTAATTCCTCCGTAGTTAATAATAAACTTTTAAAGATATCATGAGGAGATAAGTTAAGCCTTCGTACATTTTTTTTTCAATTAATATATTTTACTTGTATTGTTTTTTTTTGGTTCAGATTTAGATAAAAATGTAATAAATATTCAGTTAACTTACTTTTGCCATATAACATATATTTTTAAACCCCAATAAATTTAATTTCTCTACATATGGAATCTCTCAAAAGCAGAAAATAAATAAAATAAGAATATTAAGAAATCATAAAAATATTTATCATATATAATTGTAAACATTGTTTACGCACTGACAAAGATCATAGAGTTTTTTTCTGGAATTTCTTATATAAAAAGCAAATGATCGACCTCTCCAGAATCTCAGTCAGAACGTTTTAAAATCCTCGCAATTCAATGTAAGTATCAAAATACGTTTTAATTAAAGACGTACATAGACTTTTATGTAAGTGTGATAGGAGCGGAAAAACCTTAACGCTTTTTTAAAATACAACATTTAATTTAGAAACATGGATTTGATGTTTTGTTAGTTAAATGAATACAAAGTGTAACTAAATATCAACAGTTAAATTAGCAACTTTTGAACTCTGGTTGATTGCTGTGCCACCGAAACTTTTATGTATAAAAAATATTATATTCATTTAAAATTCAATTTTAAAAAGTTTATTTCATCTGGTTTTGAACCCATTTCTCATTTACCTTTAGGAGTACGACTCTTAAAGTGGCCAGTTTCCAGCAGTTTAATTTCTACTTTACATATTTTATAGTACATAGATTTTTTTTTTAATATAGATATCTAATACCATATTTATAAATCTCGGGAAAAGACTAATTATTAAATGTATGTTAAATTAAATTCATTAATATTTTCTAAGCGTCCTAAACGTATCTATTTCTTTTATAATTTTAATTTGATAAGCTTAGCGTTAGTTACAATTGTTAAGCAGATGACAGATGCGATATATCAAATTTATAAACATTGAATTACATATTCTCCAATAACAAATAATTCTAGAATATAACTTAAAAAAACACGAACCTCTTAATGTAGAGTGACAACCAGTTTGGTTTACTTCTGGTTGATTTGAGTTTTAGTTTCAGATAAGATGTGCCTATAATTATTTATTATTCTTGGTACAAGAATTGTACAACAACTTGATATTATATATTTATTGTTAATATGTTGAATAAATTAATGAAATTTAAAATAGAAAAGGGAAGCCACGCCATTGCGACTAATCGATAAAAACAAAATAAAGTATTAATTATTAATTCACTTGCAATGAGAAACTTTATAAAAGTAAATAGTATAAAATTCATTCTTTAACGACTCTTGTTTTAAGTTTAAGAAAACGCTTTAAAAAAAATTAAGTTGAAAGTTTTTATGAATTCTCCTAATTGCTAAGCTAATCTATCATGGCGACATGACGAATCTGTTTGAGCGATTTTTATCTTAATTTGTACGAAAATGTGATGAAAAAGAGAGTCTTTTTGGTATCTTACATTAAGAATATCATAAAAGACTAAAAATTAACTCTATAGTAAAGTAAACTACGAAGCATAAATAGATCACATATTATGAATAGACTTCTCTTTGCAAACATGTGGTTCACATCTTAAAGTCCTTTTTTTAAAATAATAATAATAACAATATCAGGACAAATTACACACATTCATCTAACCCCTAAGTAAGCAAATTATTTGCTTGTGTTAAGGGTGTTAGACAACGATACAAATACATAGAAAATACACATATAAATACTGAGAATATATTTAATAAACGACCAAACCCAGAAACACAGACATCTATGCTCATCACATAAATGCCTGTCTCCGCCGGGAATCGAACCTGAGCCCCATTGCGCCGTGACACGTTAGCCGTCTGCGCTAACCACTCGACCAACGGGGCGGTTATACTCGAAAATGCTTTTGTTGCAAACAGAAATAAAAAAGTATGTTATGTAAATAATTACCCATTATTTATATTTTTAGAAAACACTTTTAATTAATAAATATAGAATTGTTTTTAGCCATTAGTTAGATAAAATGAAAAATGAAATAAATACTTGTTTTTAGGTAATTATATGAATTTATCTTAGTGATCGAATATAAAAATTTATATACATTGGTTTATTTTGTGGTTATTTATTTTATACCAAACATTTCATTGTACTATTTTTATATTTCCTGTTTATAAATGATTACGAAGACATGTTTCTTGACAGTACTTAATTTTATTAAAAATGTAATTTAATACATTTATCAGATTAGTTACAAAATATGTGCTAGTCGATATAATATACAATAAGTTTAATAAATGTGTAATAAGCCAATATCGCTAAATAACTCTCTAGTTATTGAGAGAAATGATTATATTTATTGACCTAGAAATTGAAATATTTTAATCTTGATACAATTAACCTCATTTATTATTAAACAGTATTAAGTAAAAAGCCCATATGACCATCGTAACTAATATGTTATACACAGTTTTGAATAATAACTTTAAAAAAGTACATAAAACGAATATTCGTTATATATACAGCAGGTGTATATATACAGCATATATATACAGCATATGTATATTTATACAGCAGGTGAGTTATATAGTAGGGCCCATTTAGACTCCTTTTCGTTCTTGTCGTATAACAGATCGTCCGATAATAATCGTAGCTTGTAACAAGCTGAGTTATAACACGAGCGTGTCATCAATATGAATAAGTTCCTATTGCACCATGGCTTTTAACCCGGCTATATAACATGACGATAAAATGAATTAATTTAAGAAAGAGTTTAATTTTAACGTTTGTAGTGAGAAGAAGTATATTTAATAATATTTTTTTCAGCACTAGTATTTTAAAAATTTCATGAGTTACACAACTGCGAGTTGGTTTATTTCAATTCAGTCCTTGTTATTTTAATCAAAACATCAAAATATAGTCCGACATGACTTTTAAGTCATGTACCAATTACAAATACATGATGACCAATTTGAAAATAAAGAACAGTTCAAACAGTTTCATATGATTTTACATTCAATGCAGAGTGAGTGTATAGTCATTTAGGTATTTTTTTTGTAACGTATTTGTAAACCTACTGTATATTTATAAATGTGCGCTATAAGCTTTATATTTTATTAAGAAAATCTCTAATCAACTCGTCGGTACACCTTTTCTTATAAATGATTGTAGGTGGGACGTTAGACCCTTCGTAAATTTTAAATTATTTCAAAATCTTATTTTAAGGTGTTGGATCACATTTCCTGTTAAAAATAAGTTGTAAGTCATGAAACAGCAATGATATAAAAAACCCTTTTATGATTTTTTATTACATTTCTTCACATAGGAATGAAATTATACAGAACTGAATAAGCCATTGCTGAAATTGTCACCAGGCATAGAAATATACACTTCGTTATAAAATATAAATTTGCAATTATTTACATTCTCGAGTATGGAGGAAGGGTTTTCAAACCGAATAAAAACTATTTGAAATTCGAAGGCCCGAGATTCGAATTACAAATCGCGAAGAAACGAGTGTTCTTGTTATAAAAATGTTCTGTGAAATAATAAATTTAAAATTTCCGTCAGACCACAGATCTACCCATTAACATAAGCACGAGCTTTTTTAATGAATTTGTAAATTTCTCTATGTTTTAACAAAATAAGGTTGGTGGTACGACAAGTATGTTTATATTAAATGTTTACATAAAGATTATGTACGTGTGACCTTATGATATATATTTTTAAAATTTAATTTGTAATTAATATAAATATTCGTCATACATGATAGTGTTCTAAAAGTTGGGAGTTGTGCTTTTGTTGAGATATTGTTTCTCTGCACTTTTTCTTAATTTACAAAACTTAATCATATTATTTAAAACAGATGTAAAATGTTGTATTTTTAAAATAGTGAAAAGTTCTCTTCCCTTCTGTTACATTAACAAAAGCGTGTGTATGTAAGCATTCAATTAAATTGTATTTAGATACTTTCATCTCAATTCGTTGACAAAAGACTTGAAAAGAATATAATAAAAACGGTTTTTATAATAAGCTTCACGCTCTTTAAATAAAAAGTTATGTAGAATGAATAATTAATCAATCCGGGAAAAACAAACTATTTATAGAAGAAGGAGAAAATCATAAACTATTTATAGAAGAAAAGCGTCTTGCTATTTTTTACACACACACAAGTATAATACAAAATCGCAACCATTTTCCAAAATATCTGGGAACATTGAACTTTTGCTATAAATTAGAGATATCTTATAAACTTTTTCATCTGCCATCTAAAACTTTTAATGATGAAATGTGAATTATAGTCAAAGAAAGCTTAATTGTATTAGATTTATTTACTGAAATTGGGAATTCAATTAAACTATATTCATTTGAAAGAATGGAAATGACGTGTTTTAAAACAATGCATTTTAGTTTTAAGACTCGTGTTATTCTCTTGTACTTTCATATATTGGTTATCCTTCATAATTCCTATTTTTTTAATTAATCTTAGTATAACCTTTATCTGGAACTTATAGTTCCTGATATATAGCTCTAATCAAAAATTTTACTACGATTTTATAATGGTAAAACCCCAAACCTTATTAAATCTTAATACTAATCCTAATCCTAGTCGAAAAGCCATGACCCTTAGTTATATTCCTTACGTAAACCTAATCAATAATCCACGATCCCTAATCCTAAATCCTATCAATGATTCTTAATCCATGGTCCTAACTTTCTCGTGGATTAGGGATAGAATAGGTTCATAATCACCATTATAATACGGATTTCTAATGTTACTCTTAAATACATCAAATAATTCTTGGTTTCGATTGTTTTGCTATATAAGTTGATTTATGAGTATTTAGGCAAGTAACTTAGTTTACTTTTATGAGTACAATAGGATAGTACAATATATCTTTATAATATACTTGTTATAAGAATAACAGCAAAACTTAAGTTTGTAATTTCAAATACGTTTAAAAAAAACATTATCACCACCTTTTCCTTTTCCATGTTTTTGTTTTTTATTTGTAATTTGAATCCTCATACCTTAGTAGAATTACAAAACCAATTTTTATTGGTTTTAAATTTGTGTTCTCTATTCTCGAGATAAAGTCAATAAATGCAAATAAATATTAATAACAAAGTGTAAATCGAGATGCTTATAAACGTTTGTGCAGTTTTATATATTTACTAGAATTATTTGACATATATATAAAAATATTTAGCGAAAAAGTCGAGCACAGAACTAAATGTGATGTAACTGAAAATATTAGGTTCTGTTGACTTGATATATGATTTTGTATGAACGATAATTACAAACGAATAACTGCGCTTGATATTAACCTTGCTCAAATCAAGATACCGAATTAATTAAGTATACCATAAGAGTTTAAAACAAATATTTGCTTAAACCATGGATTTATTAAATTACCTTTGACGGAATGACGGAAGAATGACGTAATTGCTGACGCAGTTTGAATATCCGTAACTTAAAATGTCTTGTTAATCAGTGTAACATCTGTCTTTATCTGATGTTGAGAATATTCTTGAGTGTTTTAATGTTAACATGTTCAGACGTTACTAGTATTAGAAAATAGCTGTAAAGTCATATTAATTATAAAAACATGTAATACTTTTACTGTGCTGAAAATAATTGTCAAATCTCATCCTCATCACAATAAGGAGCAATAAATGTAATGTAAGTAGGATATGAAGTTTTATACAAAAATATTTAAAGATGTTAAATGAGATCTTATATTAGTGTGTTGTATTCTTAACTTATCATTCTAATAGTTGTTCTGTTATTCAGAACTGACAAATATTTAAACTAAAGAACTGTCGGTAGGTATAATTGACATTACATTTATATACATACTTATAATTTACAAATATTTTGTTTGAATGCTTTCATCTGGGAAACTACCAGGTAGATTTGAAATAGGCATTTTATTTATTTATATATTATAATGCCAGGGCATTAAGGGATAATGCCGCTTTTTGTCGACCAATTTTTCTGTACTAATGGTTTAAACGTGTGACGTCATTATGTAGTTCACAAGGATCGAGTAGCGGGAAAATACTAGTAGTTTAACAGTGGTTTAAAAATATATACGATCGAAAACTCGTCGTTAAACTTTTTTAATTTTTTTGATCTCGGTTAATATATATAATAGTAATAATTAGTATATATATTTACCCCTACTAATGTCAATTAAATCGGCAATACCGGAGCTGTCTTTACTTCTGCAATGCTATAAAAGTGTTTTTTTATTTGAACGAGTGCGTTAACAAACACTTATGATAACCAAAGTCACGCTTACGTAAAAAGCTTGTAGTGAATTAAACAGAATAAATATTTTATTTATATAATAGTTAGTTAATTGCTTGAAGCATACTTCTGAGTTATTTGAATAAGGAATTTCTTATTTAGGCTTCATTTAGTTCTATAAAATGTGAACATTTATTAACTTCTTGTATTGTCTGTCTGTATTATAATAAAAACTTCATATTTATGTTATTTTAATAAGTAATTAATAATATAAATAAATTATAACTAAAAAGTGTTTTTATAATAAATCCTCAAATTTGTTTAAAATCAGGATAAAAATCTTGAGTACAGATTAGTGAGGACGCGTCGGAATGATAAATTAGCTTCGCAATTAAGAAAGTTCGCAATATTTTCTTTTTTCTTTATTACAAGTTCTATATACGAATGACTGTAATGTGAATATAGAAAATTAATTTAATTGAAAAATATAAAAACCAACGAAGTGTGAGTCTGTCATGCACTTAAAAAGTTCTGGAGACTCAAAAAATTTTGTCAAGTTATCGACTATAGCATTAATAAAAAAAAAAAAGTTAAAAAGTATTAATGTAAAATTCTCTGTATCTACGAAGATAATATTAATGTTATATTCATTTATTTATCCATTTCATTTCGTTTATTGTCTTCTTCTTACTTCTTCACTCAATGAACTGAGGCAATGTCGAATATCATTTTTATGGTACGTAAAAGGTAAAAAAGGAAGAATAAATACAATGGAATATGGCAGTGACCAAAATGGAACTAGAATTATATTAAAATTTATATAAGTATAGAATGCGTTGATCTTTAGGAGACTGGGTTGGGATAAATTAGGAATTAACGTAAACGGAGAAACACTGAGTCATTTGAGATTCTCTGATGATTTAATTATTTTCTCTGAATGCTCGATGATCGAAAAATGCTACAGCAGATATCAGACGGAAGTGCAAAAGCAGGTCTCTCAATTAATCTAACAAAGACGGAAAGTCTTTAATGCCTGCATACTGCCATGTCTTACAAACGGATGCCAAACTTGGGCCTTAACTGAACAGCAACAAAATAAACTAAATATATGTCAGAATAGTAAAGAGAGAAGTGTATTGGAAGTAAGAAGAATTGATAAAATACAATTAAAAAAGATCAAAGGAAGGACCAAGTTTGAAAAATTCAATCAGTTTGCAGAAAATCGAAATAGCGTTGGACGGGAGTGTTGAGAGAAAGGGAACAGAAATGGACCAGAATAGTAACTGAATGGTACCTTAGACAAAGCAGCAGAAGGAGAGGAAGACAGTTAAAGCGATGGGAAGACGATTTAAAACAAGTAGCTGGGCCAGAATGGTTACGCGTAGCAAAGGACAGGAAAAAGTGGAAATCCTTAGAGGAGGCCTTTTTGAAAGACAAGCTGTTAAGAGGGGAGATAAACTGAATGCCGAGAATATATTTTGGTTTATATTTATAGTTTTTTACCTCTATGTTTAGTTATTTAGTTTAATAACGAGTGTTCAAATTAAGCTCAAGTTTACAGCAATAAATTATTTTTATAATATTTTTATTTTATTTTTATTTTATTTTAGAATGAAAAATAAATCGATACGGGCAGAGATTCAAACCCGCGACCTCTGGGAAACCGTTCCGTCGCTCTATCAATTGAGCTACCGTATTGCTGTCCTTCTCGGTGAATTAAGGGTGCTATATGGAATCGTCTTTATCAAGACGGTAGTGACATCTATTGGGCGTTTTTAACACGCCTTTATTAGATTGGGTTGTATGTATGTATGTATGAATGTAACGGAATCTTCGAGCTTAATTTTCACCAGGTTCCAGCGATCCGATTAAATTGAAACTTTGCACACGTATCAAGGACCGATGACAATGCAATAATTTAATAAAAGTTTCCCATTATCCTTATTAGGTCCACCAGGATTAATAAATTCTTTCATAGATCCTCTGTGGGAGAGTAAGAGAGATAGAACTAGTTCGCGATCTGCGCGCGCTGCGTGCGTGCTCGATATTTAAGGTATTACAATCATTCTATTAGCAACTATCTATGAGAGGATAGTTATGAATCACAGTAAAATGCACCCCACGATTTTTACTCAGAATTGAATTATTCTATTAAAAACTTAAATTTTATTATAATTTTATATTAAGGCGATTCACTATGATTAATTGTTCGATCTTCTACTACTGTAATTTTATACTCTTTGTCATTAAAAATTATTTTCTAGTTTTTAGTTCGGTTAGCAATAAAAGCGTGGTTTTTTAGTTTTTTAAACTATTGTTTATTTTTTTGCAATGTTTATCTATACTCCAATGATAGAAGCATTGATTTTCGGAAGGCCGAGGTCGCGGGTTCGAATCTCTGCCCGTATGGGTTTAATTTTTTATTGTATATTTATATAATTCTAAATAAGTTAAATATGGCTATAAATGTTTATAGATATTTTTAAACATAGAATTACATTGTTAAAACAACCCATTTTTATTATATAGTTTATTATCAGGTCGTAGACTGACGCTGACCTACTCAATACAGATTGTTAAAAAGAAGCGAAAAAAATGGATGCATTCTATTAAAAATTTGGCTGGTCACACGACCAACTTAATTTTGTTTGTTTTATTCCTATGCACTGCATACATATGCACTAGAAATTTTAAATATTATTTTAAATATTTCATTTTACAAAGTATATAAAATTTCGGAAACGTCTCAATGCGTCTCGGTTTACATTTTCCCATTAAAATGAATATGCAATTATCTTCTGTCTTGAGAATTTCAAATAATAAATCTGTTTGATTTTCTAAAGTCTTAGGATTCGAATTACAAATCGTGAAGAAAAGAGTGTTGTTATTAAAATTGTTTTGTGAAATTTAAAAATTTAATAATGTTTTATTACTTATATTATATGTCAAATTAAAATGTATAGTAATAGTATTATTCAGAAAAATATTCTAAAATGTACTTTGCTAAATCAAGCCACAACAATTTTATTTATTTAAGAATATTCGCGAAAATATGAACTTAAATATTCATTGAGATTAAATTCCTTATTCTCCGTAAGAGTTAAAAACATGGATCAGGGATCCTAGATGAAAATTATCCTATCCCTAATTCCCGTTAGAGTGAAAACATAGATTAGAGATCCTGACTTGAAATTAAAGTATGCATTCTAAAGATCTTAGACTAAGGATAAGGATTATAAATTGTAGATTAGGGAGTAGGATTAGAATAATGATTGGAATTAGAATCGAATAAGGGTTAGAAATGAATTTCTAATAATATCGTAGTAAAAATTAAGATAGTTGATATAAGGTAGAAGATAGTTGTGTGAGAGGACAATTGAGGAATCGTTGATATTGCTATATCTTTATGGAGATTACCGTTTTGAAACAGGTTGAGTGAAAATAATCTATTCTATACATATAATAAAATTGTCACTGACCAATTTCTGTACATGGAAAAATATTAAAAAATATAAATAATGGGGGTGCTTTATAAGAGTAGCGGTGTTTATAAGCAGGGGGCAAAACAATGGGGCAGTCCCCACAGTGTTTTTGAGTACGTCCTCGTCGTCTGCCCTGGAAATCCCTACTTGGTGCGCGGTAACGCAGTGGCCAGTAGTGGAGCAAAATCACAAGAAACAATACTGTGTGGAATTGGAGTTATAGTTATGAATAGTGAGGTGAATCCCGTGTCCCCCGGGACTCCGCACGGCCCTTTTCAGGGCCAACCTAACGGCCCTTCTCAGGACCCACCCGGTCCTTCAGGACCAGTTTTAGTGCCGCCTAGGAGCGGAACCGTGTCGCCTATTTTCGTGAGGCCAAGCGACCTTACGGAAGAAGAGATGACGGACTCGACGGTGGCCAGCGACGTGTTGAACATGTACACGCGCAAACGCCTGCGGGCTCGTGTGTCCGGGTCGTCGAGCTCTTCGACAACCAAGGCGGCGAAGTCCAAGCGCGGCTGCGGTCGTGGTAGTGGGCGCACCCCGGCAGGTGGCCGTCGTAGCTGCGGCCAGAGCAAGGGAGGCCGAAATATTGGCAAAAGGCGTAAAGCACTCCAAAGAGGCGCGCCCCAGGTTTTTGGCGGCGAGGAATACCCCAGCCGCCAAAATGGAAACTGAGAGGTTGGCTTGCCTCTTAAGTAAACAGGCTCAGGTGGAGGTGGACACCATTATAACCGTGGCGTCGTCGGCGGTAGCGCTTCGGGAGATTGTGGCGGAGGCGATGAACCGGAGCGCCTCTGAGGAGATCCAACGACTTAAGGCACAGGTCACTGGCTAGAGACTCGAGATCGCGGCCCTCCGGAAGGAACTAAAGGGGCTCCGCCAGCCCCAGAAGGGGATGGCAACGACGTCCCAGGAGCTGGGGAAGGCGCTGCGCGAGATCGCGCAGGAGGAGCGCGCCTTCACTCGCGCCTGCCTAGCGGCGTTGGAGGACCGCCTCCTCCCCGCAAAGACTGTTCGGCCCCCGCTTGCGGCTGACAGGCGCTCTGAGGCGCCGACCTCGGTGTCGGCCCCAGCGCCTGCTCCAACTTTCGCCGCTACGGCGGCAAAAAAGAAGAAAGGGACCAAAAAGCAGGCCACTCCGATTGCCCCGGTTGCCTCGGCTCCCGTCCCGACGGTCCCGGTCGCTGGGCCGTCCGGTCTTGAGCCGATGGAGATCGGGTTGCCCTCGCAAGAGGACCCGATGCTGCCCTCGGCCACCGCGGCCAATGAGTGGACGCAAGTGAAAAGGAAGGGGAAGAAGAAGAAGGCGGCTCAGCCGTCTTTTTCCTCAGCGGCGCATAAGGGGCCTGCCAATAAGGCAGCCCCCGTTCCGGCTTCGAAGAAAGGCCGGAAAAAGAAGACGGCCACGAAAACAGCTGCCGTGGTCGTCACCATCTCTCAGGAGGTCGTGCCGGAAAACCCAGACGGGAGCTCGGATTTTCGAGTTCCCAGAGGCCGACCGGCACCAGCAGGCCGACGCCTTCGTCGCCAAGATGGCGGAGGCTATATCGAATGTCGCCAAGGTGACGAGGCCGGTTAAGACCTCGTCCTTGGTACTGATGGAGCTGGACGACTCCGTCACTAAGGACGAGGTAGCCGCCGCCGTAGCGGCAGCGGGGGGTTGTGGCGTCGCGGACGTCAGGGCTGGTGAAATCCCGGGCAACAGGGGTATGGGCCGTGTCCGGCTGCAGTGCCCCGCTGTGGCCGCTGAGGCCGTCCTTACGAAGGGGCGGCTTCTCATTGGTTTCAGCTCGGCCGTTGTCTCGGCGGCAGAGAAACAGCCGAGGCGCTGCTTCCGGTGCTTCCTTCCTGGGCACGCCCGGCCGTGCTGCCCATCGCCGGTGGACAGGTCCGACCTGTGCTTCCGTTGCGGGCAGCCTGGCCACAACCAGGCCGCTTGCGCAAAGGACCTCCACTGCGCTGTGTGCTCGACCAGCGGAAGGCCGGCATGCCTCGTCATGGGGGGGGGGCTAAATGCATCCCCCCCGCCAGGGCAACCTCAACCACTGCATAGCGGCACAGGACCTCATGAGTCAGGTGCTAGCTGAGTGGTTGGGGGATCTTGCCGTGGTTGCCGAGCCTTACTACATTACAGCCAGCTGGCTGCAAGACAATACCGGCTGGGTGGCCATCGCGCCGCGACCCTCCACGGACTCCCCTTCCCTCTCGCTCATCGAGAGGTGACATGGATACGTGGCCGCCGCGTGGGAGGATGCCGCTCTCCTGGGCGTCTACTTTCCCCCAAGTCGCCCGCGGTTAAAGTTTGAGAGATATCTCCAATCTCTGACCGCGGCGATTGCGCGTATAGGGAGGAGTAAGGTCGCAGTTTTGGGCGATTTAAATTCCAGATCTGCGGCCTGGGGGTGCAAGAAGACAAACGCCTGCGGCTCGGCTCTCGAAGCGTGGATGGCGTCGAACGGGTTGGTGCTCCTCAACAGGGGGGCAGTGCAGACGTGCGTGCGGCACAATGGGAGCTCGGTGGTGGACGTTTCCTTCGCCACCCCAGCCCTGGCCGCGCGACGTCTGCAGGTGGGAAATGGACCTGGTGGAGAATCTATCCGACCAAAGGTACATTCGGATAGAGTTCTCCACCCAGAGTCCACGGTCGGGGGGGCTGGGAAAACGGTCGTCCTTGCCGCGGTGGGCCCTGACGCGGTTAGACCGCGACGCGGCCAGGGAAGCGGCGATCATCCAGGACTGGTTCGCTCCGTCTGCAAGTCCGAATATGGACGCCGCCGCCCTCCGGCTGAGGGAGGCGATGACTGAGGTGTGCGATTCCAGAATGCCTCGGTCCCGCCGGCCGCCTCTCAAGCGCGCGGTCTACTGGTGGTCGGTGGAAATCGCCGACCTCCGGGCGAAATGCGTGGCCGCGAGGAGGTCCCACGTGAGGGCCCGCCGCCGTCGCCGACGCGATGCCGCCAATGCGGACCGCCTCTGCGCTCCGCCTCCGAGGAAAGAAGACGGCGCCGGGGCCTGACGGGGTGCCGGCGCGGGTGGTGGCGATAACCACCAGCCACATGGAGCGACACTTCCGGGACCTCTTCGACCGCTGCTTTACGTCTGGGAGGTTCCCAAGGGTGTGGAAGGAGGGGGTTTTGTGCCTCCTCCGGAAGCCGGGGCGGCCGGTGGATTCACCTGCCGGATATCGGCCGGTCGTCCTCTTGGACGACGCGGCCAAGCTCTTTGAGTCCGTGATAGCAGCACGGCTCAGGGAGCACCTGAGAGGGACCGGCCCGGACTTATCCGGGGCCCAGTATGGGTTTCGGGCGGGTCGGTTCACGATAGACGCGCTACAGGAGCTGAAGCGCGTCACACAAGAGGCGGTGACGGCGGGGGATGGCGTGTTGGCTGTGTCGTTTGACATCGCCAATGCCTTCAACACCATCCCCCACGCCATAATTACTGAAGCACTCCAATACAATGGGGTGCCTCCATATTTGCGGGCCCTGCTGGCGGATTACCTCCGGGAGAGGGAAGTCTTGTTCGTCAGCGGGGACGGCCGCATGAGGCGGCGGCCGGTGCAGTTGGGTGTTCCGCAGGGGTCGGTCCTTGGACCACTCCTGTGGAACGTCGGTTTTGACTGGCTCCTCCGGGGCGCCCTCCCCGATGAAGTGGGTGTCATATGTTATGCGGATGACACCCTTGTCACGCAACGTCAAATGGGGGGACCCTGGTTGCCGATCGGATCCGGCAGCTGGGGTTGAAAGTGGCGCTACCCAAGACTGAGGCCCTATACTTTCATGGGCCGCGGCGGGGTGCGCCACCTGACGCCCATATCATGGTGGGTGTCGAGAGGGTGCGGGTGAGTGCCACGATGAAATATCTGGGCCTCACCTTGGACGGGCGGTGGAAGTTCCGAGAACATTTTCGTGAACTTTTACCGCGCCTCCAAAAGGCGGCGTGAAGCCTAAATTGGCTCCTCCCGAACGTGGGAGGGCCAGCCACAGCATGCCGGCGCAACTATGCCGGCGTGCTGAAGAGCATGGCCCTGTACGGATTCCCCATATGGGCGGACGCCCTGGGGGGGTACAACCAGGCTCACCTGCGTAAGCCCCAACGGGCCATCGCACAGAGAGTGGCGCGGGCTTTCGCCACGGTGAGTCATGGTGCGGCTTGCGCCATGGCGGGAACTCCACCATGGCCCTTGGAGGCCGAGGTGCTATCCGCCGTCTATCACTGGACGGCGGACAAGAAGGCGCTGGGAGAGCGCCCCGCACCAGAGGAGAGGGCCGCCGTCCGGCTGGCGGCCCGCGAGAACATTCTCCGCCAATAGATGGCGGAGATGGCCGAAGCCAGATTCGGACGGTGGAGTCTGGACGCCATCGGTCCAGTCATGAAGGGATGGACTGATAGGAGGCACGGTTTCCTCACGTACCGGTTGTCGCAGATACTTTCCGGGCATGGTTGATTCGGGAAGTTCCTGCACCGGATAAAGCATGAGGAGACCCCGGCGTGCCACCACTGTGGCGCGCAAGTTGTTTCGGCGCAGCACACCCTGGTCGAGTGTCCGGCCTGGGTGGAGCAGCGCCGACGACTCCAGGCGTCGGTAGGCCCGGACCTAACGCTGCCTGCCGTCGTTACTGCTATGTTGGGCAGCGAGGAAGTCTGGGTGGAGGTGGCTTCCTTCTGCGAGGAGGTAATGTCGCGGAAGGAAGAGGCGGAGCGGGCGCGCATGGACGATCCCCTTGCGCCCCCGCACCGCAGACGTCGAAGGGGCCGGAGAAGACGTCAATTCGATTTTCTCCAGCCAGGTGGTGGCCAGTGGGCAGGGGGTGTGGGGACACTCCCGCCCACATTGAACAGGGCACCACCCGCGTCGGGTGGGAACGACCGGGCGCTCCCGGTCGCTCTCACAGGCCCCCCCACTCAGCCAGGGGGGCAGGTGGGGTCCGTCGTGTAAAAGACGGACCGTCGCCGGCGGGGTCGTGGTTGAAGGGCTAGCCGTACCCACGACTCCGCCAATAAGGCGAGGAAGGGGCGCCGCGGGGTTTTTAGTAGGTACACCGTTTTCGGGAGTCCCACACACGCCCCTCGCTTCCCCGGCGAGGGGTACGGTGCGTAAAGCATTTTCGCCGCGGAAACAAAAAAAATAAAAAAAAGAGGGGCAAAACAATGGTTTTTTTTTTGTCTGTTTATCTGTTTGTCTCTATGTTTGTATATCTGTGTGTATGTTTGTGCATGATAATCTTAGAAACAGCTTATCCAATTTGAATGCAGTTTTCAAGAATATATTGTCAGTCTTCATTTAACATTTAGTGTTCATTTCATTTAAATCGGTTAATAAATAAAAGAGTTTTGTTAATTTATGTCAACCACGAAATAGGGCAAATCTTCTTTTATACATGGTATGAATCTGTAGAGGAGTAGTCTGTACATTAAAATTGTTTTAAAAAATATACAGCCAGGATGTGAAGGGATAACTAACTTAGTCCATTTCTAACATTTTTGAAATTTTTGTCTGTTTAACTGTTTTTCTTCTAGTTGTGCACGCAACACGAAAAAATATACGTCTAATTAAAATAACTTTCATACATAAAAATTGAGCGTCACTCTGAGTAAAATTTAGTTTTTAACTTTCTGTGCACACTCTTCACTCTACCAAAAGATCTATATATTTAAAGTGTTTCAAAAATGTATGTTTATACATTTAATAAAAATGTGGGAACTTTATATAGGCAACAGAACCGAAAACAATGTTCTTTCATTTTGTCTGTTCGTCTGTATGTTTGTGCACACTGATCTCAGAAACGGATTAACCGGTTTGGATGAAAACATTAAAAATGTATTATTTTTTTTAATTTAAATCGGTTAACAAATAAAGAAGTTAATAATCTCTTATTTTCGTACCATTGCGGTAAGACATTTTTTCTAACTTGAAATAGTGGTCTTCCAATATATAGATCTTATATAAATACTTTATATCTCAAGTTTGTTTAAGTAATACAACTATGATAAGTATGAGGTTTAGATTCCTATTTCAAGCAAACGTCTCGAATTGATTTCTTGGTACGATAATATTATTCTATTTTAAATAATATTGGCTTATATCCATACATTAATTGTAATTTAAATTAGAAGATTAAAAAAAATAATAATTTCAGATGTTTTTTGTCCTTTATATTATATTATATATGTTATAGTATAGATACAACCACGTTCAAGTTGATAATAAAAAAAGGCAGGTCATATATGTTAGTGTCATATTATTATTTTTTTTATCGTTAAAACTATTTTATTTGGACTTTTTTTCAATTTATGTTTTTATACATGTGTGTCAAAACCTTCAATATTTATTAGATAATATCCAAGCCGCATCTGTAAAATATTTTATGTTATAAATACCGACGATATCATTATGTGAAGTGCCTTCTAGTTCAAAATTTATTAAAATTTCAATAATTACAAAAAATAAATTGATTGATCTCGGCATTTCGTTATGTTTCTTGATTATAACAAATAAAAAATTGATATATCCAAAAAGCGCATTAGCAGCTGACACTAGGCATAGGTATTTGTTATAAAAAATATTTTGCAATTATTTACGTTCTCGAGAATGGAGGAAGAGTTTTCAAAACGAGTAAAAACTGTTTGAAATTCGAAGTCCCGGGATTCGAATTACAAATCACGTAAAAACGAGTGTTCTTGTTATAAAAATGTTCAGTGAAATAACAAATTTAAAATTACCATCAGACCACAGATCCACCCATTAACATAAACACGAGTTTGTGGAATAAATTTGCAAACTTATCTATGTTTAAATAAATAAGGTATAGAATAAGGTTGCTTTGACAGTTATACAGAAGCTTAAAATTATGTTTATGTTAAATATTTACATAGCCACTTATTTAAAAGTAAGCCAAGTGAAAATCATACTCAGAATTTTCATGAATTGTCAAGAAAATATTAACCTGAATTATTATATTATTTTGTTATAATGATACGACAATTATATAATCTGGTTTTCATCGGGTACAATACTGACTTTTCCTACGTACTTATTTAGTTATTAAAAAGTATAAGTTCTTATACTTATTCGATTCTATTGTATTAATAATATGTAACATAATATATTTATATTATATATGTATATATGATTTACACTTATTTAATATATTCAATTATTTACTCTTTTCTTATTTATCGTATTTAGAAAAAATCAAAAAGCTGTTTAAGCTATGAAAAAAGATATGTGCTTAAATCACACGATTACCGTTACACTATGTACGAAACTACAACAAAACAATATATGATACACGTATATGGTACATAAAAACTATGTATGGAGTCAAAATATTTTATTTTTATTTCGAATTTTACTAATGAAATCTCACATTAGTCTTCTTAAGAAATAATATAACTATATGTGTAACTTCAAATATAGATTTCTTTATAACAATATTTAAAAGCATTTTTTTAATGTCTGGAACCCATCATGGGTACACACCTACATTCAGGGGAAGATGGAGACGTTTATGTGAGGCTCCTACTCACTAAACCAGCGATGTTGATATCCGCTTCAATTAATCTATCGTTATATATGTAATTGTCTTTACCGGAAGCGATGTAGGGTTTCTGTTGATAATCGCAACCAATGTTTTTAACTTGGCAAGTAAAGAAAGTATCACTTTATGACTTAGGGTGTCGTTAGCAGCTCTGGATCTAACACCTGACTTAGGTTTATTTGTCAACTGATTGACACACTGGAACACACTAAAAAGAAGGCAAACTAATATGATTTGAAAGACAGAAGTACTTTTTATTTTTTTTAATTAAACTGTTAAAAAGGCCAAAATAAGTAAAATATTCAGTGAGAACCTGTATGTCAAGATAAAAACAAATGCTCACATGCTCTTTTCCTATTTCAAAGGAATTAAGGAATCTCCAACTCCCAGAGGAGTCACTGTTTTCTATTACAGAGTGTAGTAGTTTTAGCAGCGCATCTCTACTCGCTTTAATAAAACCATTTCTTTAGGATTCAAAGTTAGTAAGATATTTTATTTATATTTAAAATTGGAAGCAATGCCCTTCATTGTCAATCTTTTTAGTTAGTCGTGGAGTTGACAGGTGCTTTAATTATTTCTGTCACAATCGTTTCAATAGATTATTATCTTAAATTAGTTTTAATAAATAAGATTATTGTAAAGTTTAAAGTATTTATAATTTGCTTAAACTATGTCGGGTCTCTTATGTATTTTAAAAGAAAAAATCCAAAATTAATGGTCATTTTTTTTTATTATCTAAACGACAGTTAAAACTATATTATAGTGTATATTCAATCAATTGTTTTCTTGTTACATAATAAAGTTTATTTCGAGTATGTTTTACCGCTAAATTATGAAAATATATCTCCGACCTATTTAGAAACCTATTCCAAAAACTCTATACGAATCTAGAGGTATCTTGAATTACATTTTGTAATTATTTTTTTGTCTTAAAGTGCCTCGAGAATATGGAAGATAATTTGTAGTGCAAAATCTGTAAAAATTCTTCGAATTACAATTCGCATATGATAACATTCGGATTCGAATAACAAATTGCAAAGGATATTACAATTAAAAAAAAATCGTTTAACTAAAATAATATTTTTTTTCTTTTCTGTAACAATATAATATATTGTTATATATGGTCAAAATATACTCATAGGAATTTAATAAGTCACCAATCCAAATAATCTAAAATCATATATACGTAACAAAATACTAGACTATTATAGAATAGATAACTAAATATTCTGTGCATATATGAAGCGACCACCTGTTGTTATTTAAATCGAGCAAAAAAAATATACATTTGTTGTATGGAAGTCCATCATAAATATTTATTTTATTTAAATTAAATTAATTTCTTTTAAAGTGAAAATATAAGTAAATATTTTATAGCTCCTATCTGTTGCCGTTATTAATATTCGTTATAAGTAGCAGTTTTTTCGACTGGATCGCTAACTGCTGCAGCAAGACCGCAAATGACTTTAACGGTAACTTGTCCTGTCACTTTTCGTGTCCAATGCAGTTATTATTCAATGAAGGAATGGCTGATGCAGTTTGAATGTCATAAAAGGACTTCCGGTTTTAATTCAGAAATTATCTATTTTTCGAACTTCCTAAAAAGAATCATTTTTAATTACACTGAACATTTCTATGGCCATATCATTTTAACATATTTAAAAATATATATTTCTGTTGAAATTATTTTTTCCATCACTAACTGTAAGGGGGAATCACAGACTATAACTAGTAGTAAGTATAGTAGAACTAAAAAAGACAGATAAAATAAAAAAATCGTTTATAATTTATATCACAATTTCCCTGATTATTTAGTTGACAAATTCCTACGAGCATGAGCTGCGTTTACCTCCGCAATGCGATGAAAGTGACTTTTTAATTGAACAAATGTTTTAATACACGCCCTTAACTGGATTAAATTATAGGAATAAGAACATTATGTTTATAGAATAAGCATTATAATTGCGTGTAGCATACTTCTATTAATATTATTCTAAGCATGGAATTTATTATTAATCGTCGTTTATTACCATAAATTACTTGTATTATGCTTTCTTTTAAAAACACAATACACTTATTATTATGCTATGTGTCGTAAATGGGGCATTCCACGGGAAATGAGAAAATGACTTATTTTTTTAATTGATCTAATCATAAAAAAATTAATTTTAACAAAATGTACACTTACTTAAATTTACATGATATTTAAGAGATATTTTGAAAAAGACGAGAAAACTTTTTTTTTATTATGGCAAGTTGTGGTTTGGTTATGAACACGTGGTACGGTTTTTTTGCATTATGTTAGCAAGCACTGTTTTCGTCCATTTTGTTAGGAGAATGGAAGAGACAGCGTCAGAAAGAATTTCTTTAATTTTTATTTTAACTTAAAAAACAGTAGGAAAAGGTATAAATTTTACTATAAAACTAATAACAAATAAACTTAAAAAAAATATGATTCGTTATAATTGTCATCTTAAAAATTAATAATTAATTCTACATATGGCATAAAAAGAGTTACTTTTTTAGTGGATTTCGTATTTGTCCAACCAGTCACAATTTCTTTGGTCTACATTTTCTTGTAGAAATTAAATTAAGTGCTTATTTTTAGTCGATGCAGCGGTATATTTACTCATTTTTAACCCCCGACTAAAAAGAGGGGTGTTATAAGTTTGACCTGTCGATCTGTCTATCTGTGTATCTGTCTGTGGCAAATTTCCAGCCAAACGCGTGGACGGATTTGAATGCGGTTTTTTATAGCATATCTAAAGACATCTTGCTATGTATATGTGTATGTGTATTTGGACTAAAATTTTGGTAGACTTGCGGCAGGCGGAGGGGAGATATTTTTGACTGTCCCTCCAGTCACATTCTTTAAACGCTAAAATATTTTTATTTTTATTTTATTTAATTTCTATTGCCCAAAATAAAAGAGGTATAATAGGCGGACTTAATGCAACAAGACATTCTTTAAACGCTAAAATATCATCCAATTATGTACATATTTTTTTATTTTTCGATATTGGTTCCATAAGTTGGTTAATAATAATTGAAAAATATCTATATGATATATTATAACAAAATAGAAAGTTATAGGTCTAAACATTAGGAATTCTGGAGTGATCTGTCCCATCAGTCACTATGGAATGCCCCAAATCTTAATTTGAATTTTTAATTTCTTAAAACATTTTTGAATTTTATTGCTATTTTCAGGGGAAACTTTTTTAATGATAAACTATAATTCGTAAAACTTCGTGAGAACTTTGATAGTTTTGATGAATATTTATTAACTTTAGAGCTTCATAATTCAATCATTTTTATAATAATATTTTATCGACATAAAAAATGTAAAGACTTATTAAAATGATTAGTCTTCTAATTTGTTTGAAATCAAGATAAAAATCTTGAGTACAGGTTAATGAAGTCGCGGCGGAATGATAGATTAGTTTTGCATTTGAGATAATTAACAATATATTTTTTTTAATTATTATGAATACTCTTTAGGGAGAGCGTATGAGATTGCTAACTGGCTATATATATCTAGCAACTTCTCCCACCCTTTCCTCATATTCAAAACGTCACCTGTCCTCACTTACAATTTTTACAATTCCATAAACTTTTGTTTTATTATAATTATAGAACAAATCATTGCTTGTATTTATCAGCAAATATAAGCTTTATTCTGAAGTGATAAAGCTCTCTGTGTTGACTCAGACAATGAACCTGTCACACGGAAGTTTATTAAAAGCTATCAAGTTGTTTTGGTATTATAGCCTAAGTCAATTTTGGTATTTTCACGTGAAAATTGAGAGTTTTACACAGAAAACTTATCTTATAGTTTGACTGAGGCAGTAGTGTATAGCTAAACTAAGTCCTTAGCAGATAAATAGACCCACAGATACAAATAAAAAACTATTGCTTTGACAGAAAATTCTGTTTGAAAGCTTATAAAACAATCATAAAAAATAATAAGAACTAAACAGGATTTATACAATAATTTGATATATTAAAATATATATAAAAATTAAAATAAATAAATTTATATAAGATATTACAATCTGTATATTATATGCTGTCTTATAATATACGATAAAATGTAATTAAAGTGACGTTGTGATGTAACTATAAAATTGATTGTAACTCTATCATTTAAATGACGAGACTGAGAATATATACTAGTATGTACTAATTTGATTTGATGAATAAATAACATTCCAACAGTTCAGTGAATATAACAGAATTATAGTTAATGAATATAGCTCAGAGTTAGCTAAAAGCGTATAAGCACAATTATCAATTAAGAAAATATTTATTATTTCTTTGAAAAAGTTTAGTCACAAGTTATTAAAATAATAATTAAAATAATCGTTGCAGACATTCAAATGATTCAACGCTGTCGCTATGTTATTTTAACTTTTCTTGCATACCTATATTTATGCAAGGAGCATTATAAGCAATGGTTTTATTAATTGTAATATGTCAATTATCAATGAGTCTGATTTTATTATGTATATGAAATACATAATAAAATAGTATGAAGATAAAACCTGTAAATTAAATATAATAAAATAATTCTAACGAGTGTAGTACCTAATTGCTACTCGATACAGACCTGTGTATATTTTTAAGAATGTGTACATTGGGAAGAACAGCTTAAACAATTTTGACAAAGGCTTAAAAAAAGCAGACATTTAATTTTACTTATGAATGTTCTAGAATCTTTAAACGTTGACAAGTTTTGAATTCCTAAATTTATTCCAATAGCTGGTATTAATGACTGTATATAAAGTCGGGAATGAAAAATTTAAATTTACAATTTCACAAACATTTTTTAACAAGAACATTCTTTCGCGATTTGTTATTCCAATGACGAAACTTCGAATTTCAATTTTGTTTTCATTCATTAGAAAATTTCGTCGGATATTCTTTACAGATACCTATTTAAATAATTTAAGCGGAATTATTATCGGTTCTAAATTTATAAATTAGTATTAACGAAACTTTATATAAACCGTCTCGTTGGTCGAGTGGTTAGCCAAAACGCCTAACGTACAGCGCACTGAGGCTCGATTCCCGACAGGGACAGGCATGTATGTGATGAACATAGATGTTTGTATTTCTGGATTTGGTCTTTTATTAAATATATTCTCAGTATTTATAATATGTATTTGTATTCTGTGTAACACCCTTAACACAAGCAAATAATTTGCTTGCTTATATAAATCAAAATAAATAAATAAATACATATATATATTATAGTATATATTATAAGTATTTATTTTTTAATTTTAAATGTGAGTTTAAAATAATAAATAAATAGTTACAAATTTAAACAAATAATATGGATAGATACAAATTAATTGTATTAGAAACATTAAAGTAACAGTTGGTAATTTATTTTATAGCATAATAAATTATCATTTTAAAGGTTGGCATATAATATATAAAAAGTAGCTTGGAATACTTAGTGAAGATAAAATGCTTCCTTAAAAAGCTGATAAAAAAATCTCAACTGGTTTATATATTCTGTGGTTTTTGTAACTTCTATAGTTTTAATTGTATAAGTGATAGTCTTGAGACCTAGTTTCAGTTTTATTAGAATCTGACTTTACGTCAAAGTTACAGCAACAAACTCGTCAACGGCAACCGGAAATGTATACCGCTTGGGGAATCATTAAACTTATCAGAATCCAAGACTAAGTAGGTTCGGTAGTTAGATTAACAACTTGTAGACTTTAGACTACTTAAGCTGATTATAAATAAATAAATATGTTTATCGTATAGCTTAAACGAACAAATCTTGTGTATATATACACATAGTACAACACCATTCCATATAGTCTTCGGCATCCAAATAAGATACGTTGCTTTTCAAGTTTCGTGAAACTTAAATATTAATATATTAAAAGTATTACTTTTTTATTTTGGCCTTACGTTATAAGATATACTGTTTCCGTGAAACCATCCTCATGGAAACCAATGGTATCAGACGGTAACGTACTACGTTGGTTCTTATCTACTGATAGAAACCAGGAAGTAACAAGAACAACAGAAAACATTTAATATTGTATGTTTATTACATACAACTAGAAACTGTTCCTACTATTCTCATTAAATGTTATCGTTTCCGTAGTGTAGCGGTTATCACGTGTGCTTCACACGCACAAGGTCCCCGGTTCGATCCCGGGCGGAAACACTTTTTTTTTTAATTTAATAAAAAACAAATCAGCTTTTTATAAACGGTGGTTTAATTTTTAGCAATATGTGAAGTACAAAAAATATATTTTTTTTATTTCTTAATAAAATCTTAGATAAGGATAATATAGAAAGAACACGAATTCTGGACTTAAATTATTATTAATCTTTATGGTAGTTTTTCTTACATCTTTAGCATTATATTCATTCTTGTGTCATAACAAAATTTCAACAGTATGTAAAGTTCTTATCAAGTTAAAAGTTCTTTTAATAGCAAGTCTTCGTAAAGGCCATACTTTGTTTGTTATGTTATTAGTAAGTAAAGATGACTATCTCTTTGTACTGGTTGTTTGCCAATTTAAGTTTATTTTAGCATCTTAGGAAACTTCCTGGAAAGTAATGGTTAAGAAAGATTGTAAGAACAATGCTGAATTCCGTAGCTTTCTTAAAGTTCCGTCCAATTTTATGAAGCTCTAAAACATTTTATATATTTTTCTTTTGATTTCTCTTATGCAATTAATTTTTTACGATAAAATAAGTTAATTAAAGTTATATGCCATGATATACTTTTTATTTTATAATCCATCTTTATAAATGAGAATTACTTTTTGTTCTTGTGTGCGTGTATAAATATGGTTAATTGTTTTAAAAAAAAATACAAAATAAATTTTAATAGAATCAACGTAACCCTAAAAACCAGTGACACACATCTACAACAATAGTGTTTTCGTATATTGAAACAAATTTTAATGGAGATGCTCATTAATTTTTTTATATCACAAGTTAGGTTATACTAACAATGGATGAATAAAGGCCCAAAATACCCCCCGGATGGATTCATTTCATTGTTCAAAACTCATTAGTCGGGTACAATGGAAGATAGTGTTAGGAGTACCGCAGACTTACGACTTGCGATCAACGTATTTGTCTTAGTTAGCAACTTTTGTATTAGATTATTTTAGGTTATCTCTTAAATTTTTAAATATTTTGATGTCAACTGAGAATACGACAAGGTTTGGAAATTACGTCAAAAAAAAATTGAACTTGATCAAAAAAAAAAGTTGTGAAGTCCACAATAAAAGTATAGTATCAATTAACATCTAGAAGATAGCAGAACTCTATCAGCTTTGAGGAGTAAGGAAGGCGAAGAAAATGACATAGGATAAGGACATATAGAAGAAATATAAAAGACTCACTTACTGAAACCCAGTTACAATATAGAGAGAGTGGTAGGTACTCGTTTGAACTGCATATAGCACTGCAACACAATTATTATCAATATATTAATATTTATTATTATTTATCATATACAAATACTTTTTATTAATAAACAATAATATACATATTTATAAGTATTTTAAAATGTAGAATTTTATATTGTGTTAATATTAATATTTGTAGAAGTAAATTAATCATCACGCGACTGTCGTATATGCGTCTGTGTCCGGTTTAAGACTTATATGACGGTTGGCTGCGAGCCAATATAAAATCGCTCCGATTTTATTGGCACTGTTTTCAGCGAAATTATAGCCGAGTGAGGATATTTGTCACTGCGGAGCTGAAACGATTATTATTTGTATTTTAGAATTTAAATCTTATATAGTATGTGTCATGAACAAATAATTTACGCAATTCTGGCTACTTTATTTTATATATTGACCATTACTTCCGAGTCATGTTTGAAAAGTTTGATATTTTTATTCTTTATTTGTTTAAAAGTGTTATTTGTTTTATTAGTTTTATGATTATTTGCGTAACGACCGTTTCTCAGCTGAATGAGTGTTTAATAAAACACTCACAAAAGTAACTTACTGATTAGTGAGTTACTTTTATACTCAATACTCTATAATAAATAAAATTCAGTAACAAAATAGTAACCCTACCTGATAATACATTTTAATTTTTTTACAAAATATTGATTGAAACTAAGGACCAAATATTAAAAACTGTAGGCGATCATTTTTATATTAGATGGTTACCACTTCACAAACATATTTCATACCAATGCAATTTCCTCCATACTCGCTAATATCATCATAATAAGCATCATAAAACCATTTTAACATACACATATTTTATGTATAAGTTAAATAACTATTTATTAATATTTCAACTGGTAGAGCTTTAGTGTAATAAAAGACTGGTTGATATAAACTTATAATAATTGTAATTCTTTTAGAAATCAAACTGCTCCACCCCACTATTCTTCCGTTATTTGATTTATCCGTAATTAAAATTAGTGAGTAGTTGTACCTCCTTGGATAAATTATTAGACCTCCTACGCTTTCAATCATAATTCGATCTTGATAAAGAAAATTTGCCTATTCAATAAAATCACAACTCGCTCTTATTATAAAATTTGATTTTGTCTAACTAAGTATAAAATCTGATTTTACTTTAATTTTTATGAACTTGAATTTATAACAAAATCATATTTATTAATTTTTCGGGTCTTATATATTATTAAAAATATAAATACTATCTTATAACATATATACAAAAACTTGAATTATACTACAAAAGCGGTAACGGTAACGGAACAAAGGAAATAAACAATTAAATATTTATTTCATTTAACTATAACAATATTTAATTCTGTAAATTATTCCTTTTCATAAATGTAACTCTTAACGTGACCACGCACTGCTATTTTATATAAAACATTTTTGACTCTGCGTGAACGCTTCATTAGCAAAACATTCAAAGCCTTTTTAAAAAAAAAATCTGAAATATATTTTTAACACCACCCAAAGCAGTTTTGATTTTTAAATATACTGCATTTTTAACAATTGTTTCGACGCTTTTAAAAGAGATCATGTTTTAAAATAATAGCTTTCTCTTAATGTATTTGTGTTCGTTCGTTCGTATTTCTTGTCTTTAAATAATTAATGTTTTCTAAAATACATTGTTTATGAAGTTCCACATCAAAAATAGGACAATGGTAGATAAAAATATCTTAAACTGGTAATTAATTAAGAAGAATTTAGGGCTGTACTAATACTAAAATATTATTTTTTTACAAAATGTAAATATAAAGAAAGAGAGACAAATATAGTAAGTAAAATAAGATTTTTTATAATAAAAACTAACCTGCTTTAATCTAATAATTTGTTTGTTGTAAGAGATTGGTGTTTTGTATCCTAGTGTACAGGATGTTTAGAAAGATATTAGATAAAATTCTTAGTCACATCGTCCCTTGAGACACTCAAAGATAAAACAACAGCCTGGCATTGTTGTAAAATGAGTCGTTGTTTTCAAATAACAGTAAAATAAATATTCAGATTTCATATCAGAGAGCTGGCGAAATGCCTCCTTCCAGGACTTTCTTTCCAGGGCAGGTTTATATGAAAATATAGATTTCTTTTTATTTTACTGTTAAAAATAATGAAACACTTTCCGTATACACTGAACTAAAAGCAAAAAATAAACATGAACTTACCCTCTATTTGCCCTTTTAGGGCGCTAGAGTGTACCTTGTTCATATTTATTTAATTTATAACAGAAAAAAACGTAGCGCGTTATCTATTAGATTTATTCTTGATTTTTTAACGCATATTTTATATAAATATTAAAGTAGTCCTTAACGAGGTAAACAGAGAGTGCTGTGTTGTTTTAGTATTAAAAGTTGAAGTGAGTTGCGTAGTGTTGGGGTAAATCATTTATTTCAACTATTCGAACCCATGCTTTTTTTTTGTTATACATTAATTGAATATAAAAAATCGTACTCTAAGGAGCTAACGGGGCAAAGAGAACGTATTGTCTTTATTACTTTTAGGGCAGTTTATGGATGAAAGAGGGTTTTAAAATATTCTTAAACATTAATTTATTACATGTAATTTTTTATTTAAAAAAAATCGCGGACTATTTCTTTTTTATGGATTTTCACATTAAATTTTAAGTTGACGAAATTTTTTTTTATCTTTGTTTTTTATTTTTATTTTTTTTTATATGAATAATCATGTTAAGTTTATTTAGATTTTAAATAAATATAGAATGAAAACTAAATCGATACGGATAGAGATTCGAATCTTGCGATCTCTGGAAAACCGTTCAGTGGCTCTACCAATTGAGCAACCGTATCGCTAAACTGTATAAATCTAGCTACAGAAATATCATCAAAATCAGTTTAGTAGAATTTATTTGATGTATGAACAAATAAACAAACAAACATAGAAATATGTCATAATTTACTTAATTTGCAGACTTATTGTTGTTAATATATAAGTACGTTAAATCACAGTATTAGAATTTCCATTAAACCTGAATAATTTATTTCTACAAATATTTTATAATACGAGAACCAGTCAGTTCAAAGTCAAGCATGTCAACAACTACGTTAGTTACAAACAACATTACGAGATACATATCTGTAGAAAAAATAGTTTTCACTGTAGTTTTTTGAAAGATAATAAATTACTCTCCGTTCTTATCTTATCTTATCTCTGACTTAACATTCTAAACAGGTAATTTAAATGTTTGAACGATGTTCTTATATTATTCTATTTGTGAAAAAATAATAACCTAATAACTTTAATACATAATAATAACTAATTATGTATTAAAATCAACAAAGTAATTTCTGTAAAGAACATTATCTAAAAAACAAAATGTGTTAATAATATAATATATGTACCTAATAATAATGTTAGATATTTTTATATAAATTTATTAATATAGTATATAATATATAATTGGCGTTTATACGGAGTGTGATTTTCTTAACTACGAATAATTTATCATTTAGAAAAGTAATACTAAAAGTTAATTATCTTTAGTGAGAATTACTTTTAACCTGCAAATAACAAGAGCTTATAATAAAGTGGTGTTGGCGAATCGTTTATACTTAATTTTGATTAAGACAAAAGCGATCGACGAGTTTACAAGATAACTTATTTTCTATTTATGAAAATACAACGATTAAAACATATTCATATCATACTATTATTATAATATGTGATATTCATATCACACGCAATATGAGAGCCGATAAAAATAAAAAAATAGATATGTCGCGCTAAATAAATAAACTTATCTTACGTCATTCGATAACAGATGTGAATACGTGTTGCATAAAAAATAACTAACTAATTTATAAACTTTGAAATATTGTATTATTATTTTTAGATATATAAAGCTTATTAATATTAAAATAAAAACAGCGAAAAATCATCGACACTGTCAGGACTCGGAACTGTGACCCCAGAACGACGGAAAGGTTTCGAAGAGGTTGCGGATTTGAATCCCGAACATGTCGAACAATTATTTTTCCATATTTATTTAACATTTTAATAAAAAAAATCTCAATAAAAATATTTATTTAATTAAACAAAATAACTTTGTAGAGCGGCCATGTTCAATAAATATGTGTATATCTAAGTATTTTGTATATATTTGTTTTAAAGCTTTTTGAAATATAATAAAATTTTGTACTTGTATATATCTAGGTACCATACTGCAACATCTTATACAAACCGTCCCATACCTAATTGTTACTACGGAATCTCAAAAAAATGAATAATATAATAATTAATTATTACAGACTAAGACGAAGCTTCTTAGCAATCCATGGATTCACCGTGCGGGTGCCGGGCCCATCGCGTTGCAAGGAGAGGAGTGCAAGCAGTGCCTGGGACTTGCGACCCAGGAGTAGGTTTAAGGGGCCCCTTTATTATGCGCAAAAACGCTCACCTTCACCCTCCACACTCCTCTCCCTACCTAACCAAATTTGGAAAGAACCTACTAATGCCGCCTTTGAAGTACGTTCTAGAAATGAACCGATGCTTGTTCTAGAAAGGCCAAGATCTTTAAGTAGGCTATAGAGAGATTTTGCTGTTATACCTCTCGCTCCCACTTCTACCGCGTACAAACTAACTATAAATCTATTCCTGATCAGTTCGTTGGTTAGTTCGTAATACTTATTGAGCTTGAATGTGTGATCCCTTGGGATGTTTGTTTCCCAAGGAACAGTAAGCTCCACAAGTATCACGCGCCTCAGATGTTTCGAATACAGGAATAAGTCCGGTCTGGATGACGAAACACCAACATCCCCAGGGATTTTGTAATGCTTTTCATACGTGTCCATCATGAGAATCCAATCAGGAGCCGCGCCTAATATTGAATAAGGCTTCGCTTTTGATTTTTTGGAGGAGCCTTCTTTTACGAATTCTATAGATCGTTCGGTGGTTGTTATACCCTTCCGCGCTCTTGCTACTGAAAGACTAACCGCTTCCCGTATAATTTCTAATACCTTGTCGTGGCGACGCGAGTATTGACCTTTATCTAGAAGTACCCTACACCCTACTAATAGGTGTTTCGCGGTTCCTATTGCCTCCCCACAGATGTTGCAAGACTTTTCGGTGGCTTTGCCCCATCTTACTAAATTACTTTGATCTGGGAGAGTCATTTGGAATGCATTAAGATAGAATTTTAATAATGCTGGGGACCAATCATAAATTAAGGTGCGCCACTTCAAAGCTAGTGGAATACAAAAATCTCCTATGGTCACCCATTCGTTTTGAATTTCTAGGCTCATCGCGTGGAGTCGGTAATTATCGTTTTCGTCTTGTCGAATAAAACATTTTGTTATGTCTATGTCTTGAACTTTCCTACTTGATCCTAGCCCTACTTTATTTGTTTGAGCACCTATCATAAACTTTTTATGGAATTGAAGTCGTGACTCGAGCTCTGAGGCAACTTTGTCTTTTGGGAGAGAAGTTACAGTATCATCTTTAGATTTTCCGATGATATGTCTTTTGGTAACTCTTAGATGTTTGTAGAGCTCCGATGGTTTCTTTAATTTTAATCCAAAGTTGTTACGGTCTCTAAATAAGGTTGAAGAGTCCGCTGAGTGCGCTAACCCGAGCCATAACTTCAATGTCTTTATGACGCTTGCATCTAACTTTGACAAAAGGGTTTTATTTATATCATACACGAGGAAAGGCCAATTTAGACGTGATGTTAAATAATTATCGTAAATCCAAGCTTTTTTGACGTTACTTATTGGTTGGTTGTCTACCTTTTTGAGATCGTTTAAAAAGCTATCGACTATTACATCCAACGATGGAGTACGGCCTTGGTAATCGATTTTTTTACCTAAAAATTTAAACGGAGCTGCTTCCGTAACCGTACTAACGCACTGACCGCCTATTATAAGACCCGGATCGTAAGAGGTATATTTGGTATTCCGTCTACCCAGACACAGACTAAAACATTTACTTGGTTTTGTCCCCAATCCGCCCGTCCACGTACAGAAATCCTCAACTACATTTAAAAGTACCTGACATTGTTTCGGATTACGTGTCAGTATCGCGAGATCATCTGCAAAAGCTAGTATGGATTCTGTGTATTTGTTGTTGAACTTAAACCGATAGCCCCACTTTTTTTCATTTCTAATTAATTTGTCTATTAAAATATTAATAACTATATTAAATATAATAGGAGAAATACAACAGCCCTGAAATAAACCAACGTTATAATTAAGTGGTTTTGAATGGTTTTCATTAAAAATTATTGAGAATTTTAATTTTGAATAATATGATGCAATAATGTCGCGAACTACCATAGGAAAGTTATACCATTTAAGCGCGAACATCATTAGTTCATGTCGTACCGACCCAAAGGCGTTTTCTAAGTCTATCCAACAAACCGTAATTTGTCTCTCGCTAGTTCTAGCATCTTTAAGGCTTTCCGATATTAACGTATTATGTTCCAGGCATCCAGAAATTCCGGGCAAAAACCCTTTCTGGTGATTAGGCCTGAAATATCTATTGTTAATCATGAATTGCGTCATTTTAGTTTGTAAAAAAGAGAAAAATATTTTGGAAATTGTATTTGTTAGGGCTATCGGTCCAGTATCCTTGGGATTATTGACATTGTCGTTTTTCGGAATGAGGACAAAAAGGGCTTTTCCGAACGATACCGGTATTTGCTTTCTTGACCAGATTTTACCGAATATATTTAAAAGATGTTTATGGAGCGACGGACATTTTTTGTAAACTATATAAGGGATACCATCCGGACCTGGTGCTGACTTAGATGGTTTCATTTTAATTATTTTATTGATTTCCTCCAAAGTTGGTGGGTTGGCTTGAAAATCTTCAGTAGGAGTCTCAGGTTTGTGTTCGTTTGGATCCCCATATAGTCTTTGGTTTTCTGGCACTTCGTATGTGCTTTTATAATGGTCGAAAATTTGCTCGTTGGTCAAGAGAAGCTTACCTTTTTGATCTTTGAAAATGTTTTTTGAGTATTTAAAAGGATTTTTATCAAAGTCTACTTCATGTTTTGCCCGATCAAAGCTATCACGATTTTTCGTTATTTGATTTGTTATACCTTGGATAAGTTTAAGAATTGATCGCAATGCCCTAGACAGTTGGTGACTAAGTTGATTATCGCCTAAGGCTTTGGCTATACGAAGTTTCTTTATAAGGTCTCTTTTTTTCCTCCTCATTTTCAATTTAAAACCGTTTTCTTTATTTTTGTGAGCATAACGATTCGTAGGTGGATAGTGCTCATTAAAGTAGTCGTAAATAGTATTTTGGAAAGTCTCTACTTGCGCATCGAGTACCTGATTTGAGCCCGGGTGCTCTAACAGGGCCGCTATATTTTGGTCATGTACTTTCCAGGTCGATTGTTTAGTATTTGGAATGCTAAGACGCGTCCGGATGGTCATGGACTCCTGGTAGTTTTCATTCAATGGCTCACCATGAGATATATGAGGGTAAACTCTATCCGCAGTGAAAACTGAAGATCTTACCGACGGTTGCCGCACTTCAGCACCATTGTGTGTTTTAAGATGTTTAATAAACCAGGCTCGTCTTTTGTAATTTTTCCCGCACGTAGGGCATTTCAGTTCCGTTATCGCGCCGTTTTCGCCGTAATTGTCAACCGGTGGACAGTTCTTCCGCCCCCCCTCTCGGACTGTCCTAGGGGTATTTTTCTTATTTGGACTTTTAGCGTTTATCGACGTTCCCGGGCTTGGCTTGCTAGGCCATCGCCCTCGGCTGTCTTTCCAGCAGTCTGCTGTCTTCCCAGCTGCCAGCTGTCTTTCCAGCGTCAACTGTCTTTCCAGCGTCATCCCGTCTCTCCGGGCTGTCAATTTAGATAAGACGAAGCTTCTTAGCAATCCATGGATTCACCGTGCGGGTGCCGGGCCCATCGCGTTGCAAGGAGAGGAGTGCAAGCAGTGCCTGGGACTTGCGACCCAGGAGTAGGTTTAAGGGGCCCCTTTATTATGCGCAAAAACGCTCACCTTCACCCTCCACACTCCTCTCCCTACCTAACCAAATTTGGAAAGAACCTACTAATGCCGCCTTTGAAGTACGTTCTAGAAATGAACCGATGCTTGTTCTAGAAAGGCCAAGATCTTTAAGTAGGCTATAGAGAGATTTTGCTGTTATACCTCTCGCTCCCACTTCTACCGCGTACAAACTAACTATAAATCTATTCCTGATCAGTTCGTTGGTTAGTTCGTAATACTTATTGAGCTTGAATGTGTGATCCCTTGGGATGTTTGTTTCCCAAGGAACAGTAAGCTCCACAAGTATCACGCGCCTCAGATGTTTCGAATACAGGAATAAGTCCGGTCTGGATGACGAAACACCAACATCCCCAGGGATTTTGTAATGCTTTTCATACGTGTCCATCATGAGAATCCAATCAGGAGCCGCGCCTAATATTGAATAAGGCTTCGCTTTTGATTTTTTGGAGGAGCCTTCTTTTACGAATTCTATAGATCGTTCGGTGGTTGTTATACCCTTCCGCGCTCTTGCTACTGAAAGACTAACCGCTTCCCGTATAATTTCTAATACCTTGTCGTGGCGACGCGAGTATTGACCTTTATCTAGAAGTACCCTACACCCTACTAATAGGTGTTTCGCGGTTCCTATTGCCTCCCCACAGATGTTGCAAGACTTTTCGGTGGCTTTGCCCCATCTTACTAAATTACTTTGATCTGGGAGAGTCATTTGGAATGCATTAAGATAGAATTTTAATAATGCTGGGGACCAATCATATATAACCAATCATGTATAATTTTCTTTTTTTTATCGTATTTGTTAATTTAATCGTACATGAATAAAAAATATGAGAGTAATTTAATGATACACCAAGATAGATAGACAATGTTGGTACGAGACCAACAGTCATAGTGTACTGTAGGAAGATAAAGAATTACATATTTAATTATTATTTAAATCATGCTGCTTTTGTGTACAATAATAATAAAATAAAAACATTAATTATTAAAACATAACATGGCCGTTTCAGGCAAAATGTTATAATTTGTTTCAGTATATCGTGGAGTTATAAAATGACATTTAATTCTGAGCATGGATTGTTCTATGAAATATAATTTAATTATAAACGTATTTATTTTAATTTGTGAATTCACTAAATATTACTCTATTTTTATAATTTAAAATGTTTATAGCATTGTGAAATAATTATTCAATTAATAACTAAGCTATCTACAATGCTCATTATTTTGTAATACAAATTGTAAGATAAATAAAAATGTGTTCATTTGAGAAGCCTTTTAACATATTGTCTACTTGAAATTAATCGTATATATTTATACGATACAATACACAAACTAAGAAATAACCAAAGTTAATAGTCAATTTATAAGACGTGGTTCGAGTGTTTATTTTCCCAAAGTAATTGTCTCCAAATCGTGAATATATATATTAGACGAGAACTGAAGAGTGTTTTGACTTATGTTAATGTACTCGTCTAGCTTAGGAGCTGAACACAGATTAAAAGTATTAATTATATTATTAAATGTTTTGTGATAGTCAACATTATATTGAAATGAGTGCTTGTAAATAAAACTATTTACAAATTAAATACTACGCATGTACTATGTAACAAAACTTTTTACATTATGCCATTTGTTTTAATTTAAAAATTTAACCGTATGATTTAACTTTATCTATAAACATACTTACGAACTATGTAACTAAAATAAGTAGGAAAAATAGAAAGCTCTTAAGCTACATTTCAGTAACCGGTTAGTACCGGTTTTATCCGGGAGCTCCTTGAACAAAATGGTTTCGTAAATTAGATTGTCGCGACCGATGAGGCCGCAGCTTGACACTGAATCAAAGGATTCAAGTCTATGAATAATAATAGTGTAATTTTAAATACTTTTGTCATTGATTTATATATTTTTAGGATGTGCAGTGATGTGTATTTAAGCTTTCGTTAATTTAGGCTTAATAATAAATGTAAACGAATCGTCTGTTGGGTGCGAGTTTTTATTAATTTATCATCTCTTAGTCATGTTTATTTCCAATTTATTTTCCAAAAAGTATAAGTTTTTATTCTTCATAGAAATGAATTGATATGCGATTCCAATATTCGATGTTTTCGTCAAATAATTCTTAATTACCTTGTAAACCAATAAGGATATTTTACTTGATTATACACAAAAATGTCTTAAAACGAATCCAACTTCTTAATAATAGTAAAATTATGAATATATGATATATTATAATTTTATCTCCAATCATTAACATCATTATGGACTTCACACATATTATAGTTTTATCTCCAATCCTTAGCACCGGCCTTATTCTTATTTAATGAATGAAAAATGTAAGTATATATTTGTTTTAAGGATATATTTAAAGACTGTGACAAACTATCTTACTATTTCAACAGACTGATAACAGAATTTAAGATACATCGCATCTTGAACGAAGTCCTCCACTGAAAGTTAAAAGCACAGCGTTTCTTAAGTTTCTTAATTATATATGCACAGACAGACATACAATGTTATATTTATGTAGAAGAGCACTGTTGTTTTTAAAAAGTAGGTTAAGACTTTCTTTCATTTTATATTGCATTATTTGTTTTTTTGTTAAATGTTAAAATGACTAGTTGTTCTAACATTTGCGCTGGTAAATAAAGATTTTGAACCCCTCCTGGCAAACCTAAATATAGCATATTTTATACAATTTAAAATGTAAAATTAATATTCATTTTCCTTCAAGTTGTAACTCGTCCGAGTTAACTGGCGGGTTCTCTTTTGTTTTAGTTGAGTTACTATAAGAGTGTGCAGTTTCAAGATATGCCTTCAAAGATAGTATTAAAATAAATTGTATAATTAGCAAGATACTTTTAAAGTAAAAGCATTCATGGCAAAGATATAAGAAAACTAATTTAATATGAGTAGGTACTTTGTCATGTTAGCATCAGAATCTTAAATGTCTTTCAATTTGATATTATTCAAAATTAAGAACTCGTAGGAATCTAAAAGTGAAACCTTTGAAGCGTCAATAAAAATATTTTGATTTAATATAAATGTCATAGATTTTTTTACTATACTATTTATAAGGATATTAATCACAACGTTACTTTTAAATTAGACCTGAACAATGTATGTGTAATACAAATATATCATAAACGTCAATTCTAATTTAATTATTGTAACAGCTACATCAACTTCGAATAACATTCTCCGAGATACTTAGCTGTACTAATGTTAGTTGAACTATAGTTTTTTAACAGATAGTAAATTACTTTCCATTCCGTCGCCTCTGACTGATGTTCTAAGCAGGTAATTTAAATGTTTGAGTCAGTTCAATGAACTTTACTATTCCACTTTTGGATAAATTTGTTGAATGAAATTCATATTATTTATTTATTGAAAGGGATAAAGAAATGTTTAAAATACATATATATTATTATTGTAAAAAGTGTCAATACTCGCATCTCATATTTTTTATTTATGATGCATATCTATGGAAATCTAACTATGTGTTTCATTTAGAAAATAATAGTACCGAAAAAGTCGAAAAAATCAAACGTGAAATTTAAATT
The DNA here is from genome assembly GCA_959347405.1 of Napeogenes sylphis. Classification (NCBI taxonomy): domain Eukaryota; kingdom Metazoa; phylum Arthropoda; class Insecta; order Lepidoptera; family Nymphalidae; genus Napeogenes; species Napeogenes sylphis. The sequence continues at coordinate 8,026,521 of OY365781.1, read as the reverse complement.
ATTTCAATGATATTCATTATCCAGCGAAAACTTTACCCTTTGAAGTATAATTTAAAATTATTAATTATTCAAAATATATTAACTTCTAATATTGAAAGTATAAGTCGAGAAAAGACGAGTGTTTTGACGTATGTTAATGTCCTCGTAGTGTAGGAGCCGACGAAACAAATAGGACCTTGTTAGTTGGAAAATAATATATTCCCTATTTTGTGAGAAACGGAAGAAATTATTTAAGCTAGTACTTGAAGTAAGACTAGCTAGACTGTAAGTAAAATTAATACTTGAAACTAAAAAAAGGTTCCTTTAACATATTTTAGTAACCAGTTATATCTCCGAGTCTCTTTGTCTCTTTAATATTCTTAAATTGTTGTGACCGATGAAGATGCGGCCCATCGCCGAATGTAACAGTTATCCGTTATTATAAACTAACTACTTTTGTTTTGAAAATGTTTGTTATTTTTTTTTCTAATTATCTCTTATGTTGTGATATAAGGTGTAACAATAAGGGCTGGAGGACGATTTTAAGGAAGATTACTTACCTAACAGAATTATAAATAAAAAAAAATATTATACATATTTTTATAATTAAATTATTGCTGCCTAAAAACCTTAACCATCAATTTCAATTTATAAGTAAAAATTTAAATTTAGTTTTCCCTGTACCTTATTGACAAAAGTAAAAAATGAACTTCACGTTTCAGACCGACACACAGACTGTACCGGTGTATTTTTTTAATTTATAAATTCCTAGCTTGTTTGTATGAAAATCCTATTTATGGTTGTAGACTTTGATTAAATAAAAGAAACCTAACTATTTTAGAATACTAATAATTATATATTAGAATAAATTTTAAATATAACCATGTTCTATCAAAGACAAGTTTTCATATTTGATATATATAATGTATCGTATGTATTATATACTGTTATCGTTAAAAGAAATATTATTATAATACTGTGATATTAAATAAACTATTGCTTTTGACTGATAACAGAGCTTAAAATATATCTTTCATCTTGGATTAGGTTTTTATCGGACGTAAAAGAACAGCGTTTCTTAGGTGAAATTACAATTTCATAGATACTTTTGTAGTTAAGTCGTGTAACACTGAGTTATATTTAAAAAAATAGGTTTTTACCTTCTTTAACTGTGAATTTCATCTTATTATTAAAGAGAGAGGGTTTACAGAATTTCCACTTAAATTGTAAAATGTCACTTATTTTTAAAACTAGCAAAGATTGTATATTTATCATATCTTATACAGTTCAATATCTAATAATATTATTATTTTTTTCTTAAGTTGTCCCTCGTCCGAGTTAACTGTCGAATTCTTTTTTTAGTTTAGCTCAGTATAAATGTATGCATTTACTTACCATCTTCTTACTACTACTACTTAAAAAAATAAAATATGCAAAGAAATTACACAAACTACAGGATCAGTTCCAATTGTTAAAGTATGGAGGAAAATGCTTCTTATATTTTAACATAAATCGATTAAATAATAGCCGTTAAAGAAATCAAATTAAGGTCTATTTGGGGAGTATAAGGTAAACAAAACTTCAGACATTTTGCAACTTTAACAAAATAGTCTGATAATTTTGATTGATGTGGCTGACGAGATAGAAACCAGATGCTAAATTTAACAATTCACTCTTATATTAATTTATTTATTGTTTTTTTTAAATATTAACGACGTATTTGTTTTCAGAGTTTCGATCTGCACGATGAATCAAATCAAAGAGTAAGAGAATTTACATCCTGAGCTCTACTTTTTAAGAAATAAATTATTCATTGTTACTCATTAGTAAATTCTTGAAAAAAAAATCATATAAATACTTATAATTTTAGGAGGCATTGTTATATACATAATACAAATAAAGAACAAACACAAGTTACGAGAATCAACAAAAGCGAGAAACTCTTTTATGGAGCAATATATTAATGTTTTCAATAAGATCTAAGCAAACGATTCAGTATTACCTTTCATCAAATCTTGGAAAAGAACGTATGTCTGCTAATACATACTACAATACCTACTGTCGAATATATAGAGCATGTTGCAGCGTGAGTATGAAGGTGTGACTCCCAGGAAACTCATAATTTTAATAAATATAAATTACAAAATAATTATTTTAAACATATTCTTAAGGCTCATATTATTAATGTTAACTAAAATATATTTATGGCTTGAAAAAGTGTTATAAGACAGAATCATTGAGTTCTTGTTGCTTGCTATGTGATTTTTTTTACAGCTAATAGTAAATTTGAAGATTAACAATATTTTATAAATATTATTTTAATGTTTTTTGTATTTGAAAGAAAGGATTTATTTATTTCATTGTATGGTATTTATTTTTCCGTATGTTTCTTATTTATATTATTGCAGCAAAATATAATAATCAATTTAAATTTATGATGGATATATTATAAATATGCAATATAATAATCCATTATATATATGGATTTTAAATGTTGGCTGCAGATTAATGAAAAATAATTAAATGTCAATTTCACATTTGACTGATGCTTCTCTTTCAGCTGGAGCTTTTAAGCGTGGAGCTTGTTTACATTAAATTCATTATTTAAATTAATCAATCCATAAAATGTAGAAATTTCATTTGTCTATTTGAGATAATGTTGAAGTAGTAGTAGAAGTCCTTTTCCCTTAATTGTATCTAAATTGTACTAACATGTAGATATGTAGATATTAATAATAGGAGGGTCATTATGAATTATAACTAGAATTTTATGCTATATATAGTATAGTGTTATATTATATACATATTATATATATAACTAGCTTTCCGCCCGCGGCTTCGCCCACGTGTAATTCGGTTATATATAGCGTTTTTTAATGATCTCGACAGGGCTTTTTCTTCCACAGGCTGAAATCTTGTTACAACTGGAATTAAATATAGCCTGTGTTACTCAGGGATGATGTAGCTTTCTAATGGTGAATGTTTGAAATCGATTCAGTAGTTTCGTAGTTTATCGATTACATGTGTAAACAAACAAACATATAAAAAAATAGATTGTTCCTCTTTATAATATTAGTATACATACAAATCTATATAGAAAAAGTAAAGTGAGACAAAATCATCGTCTCAAAAGAAAAAAAAACAGGATTTATAGGACGAAGAGGCCTTACAGGATTTCCTTGTAAACAATATTTTTAGTTTTTTTATTATTTACCAGGATGAACAGGTTAGAGGGAGAGCTGACACGCGAGCAAGCAACATACAGTTGTCCATGAGAGAAACAATCTTCTCTTAAATCAACACCAGCGACTTTAAAAGTTTGCCCTTGAGACTTATTTATCGTCATCGCAAAGCAAACTTTTAGAGGAAATTGAAGGCGCTTAAATTCAAATGGAAGGTCATTGGGCATTAGAGGAATGCGCGGGACGAATACCGTTTCTCCTCGAGCACATCCTGTCAAAATAACGGCCTCAACTAAATATTTATGTAAGGCTTTGACTTGCAACCTGGTGCCGTTACACAATTTCGGTGGTTTCAGATTACGTAGCAACATTACCGGTGTACCTTTTCGCAGTGCAAGCCTATGGTATGGAAGACCAGCTGGTTTAAGTGAATTTAAGAATTCGACCGGATAATTTGTAGCGTCGTCTGCATGGCATGGTGTGTCTATGGATTTATAAATCTTTTCTTCTCCGTCGAATGACTTTAAAAGTAGTCGTTAATAAATGCAGCTTGTTCGTTCTTCGGAGTCAAAATAGCTCGTTCGCAAAACCATTCTATAGGCTTGTCTTGTATGTCGGAAATACCTGGATAAATGTGTTGTATTAGCTCCTCGATGGTATATACTAATGTACACATATCTTCAGGGATGTCAAATATACCATCCCTGGTAGGATGTTCACCATTTCCTATTTTTAGAAGACTGGTTGAAAATATACCAGCCGTCGAATCACTCCCCAGATAGGCTCTCATGTTTTTAGTTAACGTTATACTTTTTACGGAGGACCACAAAATCGATCTTTTAAGGCATGCTTGTACTTCATCAGCACGAGTTCCCTTGGGTACCACCGGTAAGGTTTGTCTAAAATCTCCAGCAAACAGCACGGTTACGCCACCCATTAAATTTTTATTACCCCGAATATCTTGTAAAGATCTGTTCAAAGCCTCAATTCCTCTTTTGTGTGCCATGGTGATTTCATCCCAGATAATAATTTTTGTATTTTTTAATACTTCAGCTAGGTGACTTTGTTTTGAAATACTGCATAAGGGTGTTTCTACGCGAGTCAAGTCGAGTGGTAACTTAAAACATGCATGCGCAGTTCGACCACCTTCCAGCAATGTGGCCGCGATCCCTGATGAGGCGACAGCCAAAGCAATATGTTTTGAGCTTCTAATTTTAGCTAAAATTAAGTTTATTAAGTAGGTTTTTCCTGTGCCACCTGGCGCGTCTAGAAAGAAAAGTTGTCCTGAATTTGTGTTAACACTATGCATAATTTTATCGTATGCTTCCGTTTGTTCTATTGTTAAAGTATTTTTATGGTCCTTGACGAATCTCTCTAGAAAATCTGTATTGTAATTAGTCTCTCTTAATAACATAATGTTCCCTAAATCGAGTGGCCTGGTTGGTTGTGGCAACCCATATTCCTTAAGTGAACGCCCACCTAATGAAAGAACGGCTTCCTCAAGAACTTGCAGGCATTTGTTGTATACTTCACTACAAATGTTATCAACATCCTCTATGTTTCTGTGGACTTGATGTTTATAATCTTCCGATAAAATATCTTTAAATTTATCCCAAAGTCCTAATGCATCTGACACTTGACAAAACACTAATAATATTACAAACAAATCCCGAATTCTAGAGGGAGATTCAGAAAGTGCAGCATCTTGTAAGGTAGCATACCAGTGCTGGTCGTCTTCAAGCAAACCCAAAGCTTTGCAAGCAGATTGAAAAGTGGGATGTACTTCACCGTTAACCGTTCTTAGAGCCTCAAATGAAGTTGGCCCTTTTACTTCATGCAGAAGCATACGTAAATAGAAACACTCCGCATTATTGGGATGCACAGTATACACTCGGCCCAACGCGTTTTCTTTTTTTATATCTGGCCAGTCCTGTACGTCAGCTCCTCTTTTTCTTCTTTCAAAGTGACTATTTTTATGCCAAGTATAATACGATGGTACATCTGAATAAATCAAAGTTTTCGCAAAAATATCTACTTGACAAAGTTTAAAGAAGGCTAGAAGCGTAGTATTTGGTGGATTATTTAATCTTTCGATAATATTTTCTTGGTTAAAGTATATTCTCTGTCCGTTCTCTAAGTGTACTGCAAGATGAATAACTGGAGGAAAATGTTCATGAATCGGAAAGCCAAAAATCCGCCAAACAGCCTCCGAACTACTTATATATCTACCATTTTCGTAAGTAGTCACCTCGTCATTTTTATTTTCAAGGGCGAAAGTAGCCTGATCCGTCCCTTTATTCACATATTTGCATACATATTTAATAGAGTTTACTGAATTACAGTATTCGACGTTAATATGAGCACCAAAACTTCTTGAAAGTACAGCATTGTAAGGAACAACCCATCGATTATCTAAACATACTCCTTTAATGTCAACAGTAAAGCCACCATCTTCTGGAGAACGACGCCTGTATTGTGGGTAACCGTCTTCGCCAGTTTGAGTTTCTTTAATGAGTTGTTTCGGAAATCTTTTACTGCAACTGTTTTGTTTCATGCAAGGTGACTTGAAATTAAAACTTCCACATGGACCATGCATCATGTTAGATTTAACGATTTCATACAGTTTTGGGTCTGTTTCTGGATCTGGTATTTCGGCACTAATAACTTTATCAATGAGATCTGTCGTTATGCTATTTTTAAGCCAGAGTAGTATGTGAATGTGTGGAAGGCCACGCTTTTGCCATTCGACTGAGTACATAAAACAGCATACTTCACCGAATATTTTACGTTTCGTCAGTAAGTCCATGATTTTTCTAACTTTTAAACGGAACACTCTAGCGATTAAGTCATGACGGTCGTGGGAATTTTGACCTGGTAACAAATGTTTTGTAATGTCTTCCCATTGTGGGTTACATGTAAATGTTATAAAAAGATCCGGTCGTCCAAAACGGCGAACGTAGGTCATGGCATCTTGGGTTCGCTCATGCATGTATCGAGGTCCACCTGTAAAAGAAGAAGGCAACACTATCATTTGACCAAGATCATTAGGGTCTGCGTCTTGCCTACCTACGGCATCCTTTAAATGGATATAGTTTTCTGCTCTTAGTTTAGACTGATTATGACGTATATAATTGAGTCTTTCGGTCTCAATCTTAGCATATACGTCAACCAAAAATTGACTGAAGAGGGAGCGATAGTAAAGGAGATGATTGATTTGACCGTCTCTGGACATTATTCGGTAAGAATAGAAATCTGCGGCAGAAATTGTCTTTTTAAGACCCATTTTAGTTTTCGGATCGATCTGGGGTAAATGAATAGAGTAACCATCCTCACCACGACAAAAAAGCAAAGGATATTGCAAAGCGTCGTAAGATCTATGGATTTCGCTGATTCGATGCAAACCACTACTATGGCTTTCTAAGACAATGTCACGCTTTTCAAATTCTTGCCCAACAATGACTAACGCTACTTCATTTGTCGTAGGTGCATTATAACGACCTAAATGACCATCTATTGGTTTTTTTTCGGCGTTAATAACAACTTTAAATGTTTCACAATTAGCTGGAACCTTTTCGATAGATGTTTTTAAGTCTTTTATGTATGGATTTACATCATGAAGCATTTTTTGAAGCACTTTCACTAAATTTTTCTTTACACCTGGAAAATTTGAACATCTCAAGTTTGCTTCCCTTTCGTCCTCTCCTACAAAATAAATTTGCAAAAATCGAGCATTCTGTTGATCCATAGGCAGTAAACTTCCAATCAGATGATAAACCTGGCCTTGTACCTTAAATGTCGGCATGAATCCATCTTCTGAGACCAGTTTTGCTCCAAATGAGGTCATTTGAAAACACCCATTATATTTTCGGATGTTACTCATAAAATGATTGTGATCAGGATGAAAATCCATAATTATTAAGCTATAAAGTGGCTCTGGAGGTAGTTCAAAGGCCTCAAGCAAAACCTTCCCTCCACTGCAACACATTCCAACAGTTTCTTCTTTCCACTTTAAAGCATTGCACCACTGGCATTTATGATCCATAGTTCCTATACATACATCTTTATCTGCTTCGTATGACAACTCAGGATTATACGCCAGTCCCGACAGTAATTTTGTATGCCATGTTTTTGCTTTAATATTTTTACGATATTGAGATTGAATATTTCTTCGTTCCTCCAAGTGTGTATGTTGATAATTTGCAACTTCCTGTCGATGTTCGTCAGGATGTGAAGTTCGATAAGCAGCTTGTGCTTTCCTGTGTATTTCGGGGTGTGAAGATTGGTAATCAGCTTGTGCTTTCCTATGAACTTGGGGGTAGTTTCGTTGATACACTGTAACCGCTTGCCGATGTGCTGCAGGGTTACTTCGAACTGACTTTTTTTGCTGATTTTTCCGAGTTTTATTCGTGTATCGAGCCCTACGTTTTTTGTTCACTTTTTTTATTTGTTTAGGCATTGGTTCATCGTGTTTTAATTCAGACTCAGACTCAGTCTCGGACTAACTGTTCGAAAATATGATTTCGGGAATGGGTGAAGGCGTTTCTAACCTTCGTTGAGTAATTTTTTTTGCGACCTTTGTTGCCGAAAACGATGAAACTGGAACATAAACGTCAAAATGACCACCAGAAAGCCCGCCAGTAAAGCGAAGACGTTTTACAGGAAGACCTTCAACTCCAGTTTTCACATAAAACTGGCCATCACGAAATACTTCGAAAACATATTCATATATTCGCCCAGCAGCTTCTAATTCGCACAAACTTCCATATGTAGTGGTTTTCATCATGTCGTTGTAATATTCATTTGGCGTTGAATAATTATCTCCAAGTGCAGTACACGACATAATCGAAAATTCCGTCCAGTTTTCAATAACAAAGCCGATTATGCGTTCACGTACATCCCTAGCCCTGTCTTGAGTTCCGAACATCAAAAAAGATAAAGCTCTAAATAAACAGGCTCCATCTTTTTCTATATCTACCACAGCATGAGGAATATAATTCCCATTAACAAACAAAATTTCTTGAACCATTTTAATTAGAAATTTTTTAACTAAAACTATATCTATGGAAATTAACTAAGACTAATAAAGTAACAAACAAATGAATAAAAAATGAAGAATATATTAAAAAATCAACTCACACTATAAAACTTATCCAACACTAACTAAATATACTATCAAAAATATCAAATCTAATCAACAAATCAAAAATTAACTGAAATAGAGAGTAAAATAAGTTAAATAAGTCAAGTTAAAAGTTAATGAATTAAACGTTAAATATATGTAGTTTCGCGTATGTCCGCTAGGGGCGCTGCTAAAATTACACGATAAATTAAAATATTTTACGCTACCTAGCTAAATGACGGTAACGAAACCATAGCGCGATCTATCTCGATGCCAACGCCATCTATCGAGCATCGAGACAACTCGTGATAGTTAATAGAAAATAAAATTCGGGTGTTTTATTTATGCATACCGATTACGCCGAGATTTATGGATCGATTTACGTGATTCTTTTTTTGTTCGGTAGAGTATACTTTCAAGTTGGTTCCGTTGTTACCTAGTCAGGATCTGATGATGGTATTCCAGGGAAATCAAGGGCAAACCTCAAATTTACAGGCAATTACGTTTTTGACAATTTCATAGATCTGTTTAAGTATTTGCGTCTGATAGTCATCATCCCATGTGAATGAGCTGATGATGGAAGGTACAACTCCTCAACGGTTAGGAGTTGAAAGAAAATTGTGACTTTTACTGACTAAAACCCACCTCGTTCCTTCAGTTGCCCTTTGCGTTCCGGGGCCACGGTATCTCGTTAGAACTTTCCCGCAGCCCCGGCTCAGTTTATCCCGTTTCCCCCCCTTGGGGGTTGACATTTCAAAAATCCCTTCTTAGTGCTCACTTATGTTACTAAAGGAACCTCTGTTCAAAATCTCAGACTCCTATACCGAGCGGTTTCGGCTGTGCGTTAATAAATCAGTCACCCAATCGCACCCCCTAAATCACGATTGGAGGGTAGTTTGAAAAAACTTATAATGTCAAACATATTTACTTGCCTATGTACGTGTTCATGCCAAGTTTCAAGTTTATAAACCCAAGGAATAAGATTTTTCATACAAACGTTTTTACCCCTTTTCCCCCCCTTGGGGGTTGAATTTCCAAAAATCCTTTCTTAGTGCTCCCCTACATATCCCAAGGAACCTACATTCCAAATTTCAGCTGTCTACGACCAGTAGTTTCGACTGTGCGTTGTCTGTCAGTCAGTCACTCAGTAACGGAAGAGTTTTATATATATAGATATAATACTATACTATATATAGAATATATATAGTTGTAGACAAGATTTTTAAAAACTACCTGATGGATGTGTCAACTTAAGTTAGAAATAGCTGCATTAATTCTTTAGAAAACTAGATTACCTTTAGGTAAGAAGAAATTATAGCTGTGTACATTAATCTTAATATAAACTGATATAGTGAAATTAATAGTGAATATTTATAAATATACATTGATTAAATTGAGAATATGTGATAAAATATAAAGTGAGTACGAAAACATTATTTTAAAAAGAATAAGTCCTAGCTTACTAGCCTTACATGTTAACACAGACTTTATATTTAAAGATAAATACGAAGAAATACATTATTATACGGTTTTTAACAACATCGTTGTCTATATATCAGAAATATTGTTTTGGTCCCATGATAAACAGAATGTTCAGATAAGGCAAATAGTAGATAATATTCTTGGCCAAACCGTCCCGTGAGACGGTTGCAAAGAGATGAACTAAGAGATAAAACGGCAGCGCTACATTGTTGCGGAATGAGTCGCTGTTATCGAAGAACAGTTATATAAAAGTAATTAATATTTTTATGTTCCTGTTGGCCTCATACCTCTTTTAATAGCTCGACTAGTTATTGCCAGCGACTTTATCTGCTCCCTTGGGCTTGGCCTAAGCTATTATATGTGATTTCAGTGTAATGTCAAATTTTCCTTAAGTACTTAAACTAATCGGTGCTAAAACTATTCCAAATTCATTAAAACCGTTAAGTCTGTTTAGTAGTTAGTTAGTTTTTTATACCAGACAAAAACTATTGTTTATAGTCTGTACTCTTTATAGTCTTGTCATTTATTAAGTACATAGCAATTGCTTTTAAATTAATATATTTCTTTTAAAAATTGTCCTCGTTACTATTTCACTTTATGTTACCATATGCACGTTTTGTTAATTTTATAATTAAAATAAATCTTAATAATTTATCTATAATACAAATATTTACAACTAGTCAGTTCAAAGTAAATCATTTTAACAGCTTCTATTAGATTTAGCTCTTAGGTTAATTTAAACTATATTTTTTTGATAGATAGTAAATGACTTTTCGTGTGGCGGACACGGAAAGTCATCTGACGCGATGTTCTAACCAGGTAATTTAAATGTTTGATTTGGGTCACTGAACTTATTCACCCTTTTCATTATTTCACTATTTCATTTCTAAATAAAATAAAACATGAGTTAGCTAATTAACATAAAGTTTATGAATTTTGAGCAACAAATAACTTTTTAGTAAATAAAATTTTTGGGTAAAACCAAAACCGATATAACTCGCGAATTTGAAATATTTTTGATTTAGCAATTTATTTCGTAAAACTTACTGATATTAAATCTGCCAAAGACACATTGTTTATCAAATACTTAAGGTATAAATGTACTTTTATTTGGAAAAGTAATCTTAGTCTAAAATAATCTTGAAATGTACTATTAATAAGCTAGCGATATTATAACGTCGAAAAGTAATTTTGTTAAATGGTTTTTTTTTTATTTCTGTTCATGTCAAATATGACGGACATGTGACACATCATCGATTTTACTACTCGAAACTATTACACTATTAAAAGAAATTATAAAATAACCTTGTTATACGCAACAAAATAAACCAACTGTTATTTTGTACCTATAATTTGGGTTTAAAAGCCGATTATTATCAAGATGAAAGCTTAGTTTAATGATATCAACAGACTTTGTACTGTCAACAATTTAATATTTAACAAGAAAATATATTTTAAATTTGTAACATATTTATTTCATATAATTGATTTTATTGAAAATGTTGCTACAAGTCTTTGAATTATAATATTTTTTTTAAAATGATTTATCGAAGATAAATAAACAAAACAAAATAAATAAACGCAATCAATCAAACGTGTATTTGCAAATATTGTAACAATTTACATGATCAAGTGTATGTCAAAGTTTAAAATCATAATACAGTTAGTTTCATTCATCATCGTATATTACAAACGTATAGCAAATAATTAGTATATAACACTTGGTACACCTGTGACAAAACTTAATATGTTCAGGTTGATACTTTCCAGACATATAGGTTAAGAACAGAAGAGTGTTTTCAATTATCTCAACATTAGTGTTTTTTTTTTTTTTTTTTTTTTTTTTATATGATCTAGGGCAATGCTTGACTACATTCCACCTGATGGTAAGTGGAATGTAGTCTTAGATGGTAAGTCGCATTGCCCTTGCAACCTATTCACTCTTCTCTTGAAGACACCCACATTATATTTGGCCGGAAATACCGACGCAGGCAAATTGTTCCAGTCCTTCGCTGTACGCACTAAAAATGAGGAAGCAAAGCGCTTCGTTCGGACAGGTGGAATGTCCACAACAAAAGGATGGATACCTGCCGTGCGTCGGGACGTCCGGTGATGGAAGGGGGACGGGGGAATTAACTCGTGTAATTGTAATTGTAATTGTGTAGAGAAGATGTATAAAAAAGACAGTTAATTTAATAAGAATGTATTTTGTAAGGACAATTTGATGACTTTTAAAAGCTTCTTACAAATATACTTAAACAACTATTTATCTAGAATAAGTAAGAACAACAGAAAGCTCTTAGACCACACTTCAGTAACCGGTTGACACCGGTTTTACCCGAGCGTTTCTTCAACAAAATGGCTTAAGTAAATTAGATTCTTGCTACCAAAGACAATGCCACCTACCGAATGATAAAACGATTTACTTTTATCAAAACTAAATTATTATTTAGTAAATTCTTGTAAGTAATTTGTAAGAAATCTGCAGTTATTTGTAAATTTATTTTAAAGTTTAAAATAGGATAACGTAGCTCTACTATATTATCTATGTAATCGTAAATTTATTTTCTGTAATTAAAATTATTTTCAATGCACAGTTAAAATAGATACTACTGGTCTTTGAGCAAAAGGAAAATATGTAAATTTAACTTTTAATTGATGTTCTTTGTTTTTCTTTATTCTATCATTAGTTTGATTTTCAAATCATTTTAAAAGTTGCTGATTTTTAAATTTCAAATAGGGATAGAGAGCACTTATGAAACTTCAAATTATTATTATTATTATCTAAGGTTGTGGATTTTTTTTTTAATTGGCTTGAAACTTTTAAAACTCAATTATTTTTATTATGGGAATAATATATTATGTAACATGGATGTAATTCACCGTCAGTCACTCATGTTAAAGAAAATTTCAGAGTTTTTTATTATAATCAAAGAGAACATCAGTGCTCATTGCTTTAAAATACATATCTATTCGAATTCGAATATCTATTCGAATATTAGTCGAGGTTTTTCGTTATATTTTAAAAAAGTCAGCGTTTCTTAAGTGTATTATAAATGCAGAGACTGAAAAATAACGTTGTACTAAGGTATATTACAAAAAAAGTTTTATCTTGCTTTCGCTCTGAATTTTATGATATTACTTTAGTTTTATTCATTTCGTGAAGTGTTTTCATCATTTGTTATAAATTAAAATAATTAAGTAACGTAAAATGTCATTCCATTTAAAACCTATATTTATCACGTCATAAACAATTTAAAATGTAAAATAATGATTAATATTTCTTCAAAATATAACTTATCCTAGTTACCTACCGGGTGATAGTTTGTTTCAGTTCTCAGACACAACTTCTATAAAAATAGATGCATGCATATAAAAGATAAAATTATTATTGTGATTTTTTTATTTTCTGCATCACCTAGAAAGTTTATGAAATGTTGAGTTTTATTGTAAATATCTGCGTGGTCTCTGGACCCTGTATATTGGGTTCTGACCCTTTAATATAAGTTGTAGGCCCTAAAATTGAGCCTTTGTAGCGCCAACAGAAAATTTTTGATTAATTTGAAAGTTTCTTCAAAAATTCAAATTTTATTTTTTTTTTATAAATGTAAACGATGAAATGTACGGGTATATTTATTTCTACATATAGACAGGAATATTTGTAATTAGTTGACCACCTTTTGCAGGAAGCCTCTCTACATCAATCTCAACAACATTTGTTCTATAATAATTTTTTCTGTTGTTTTTACAATATTTTTTCCCATACAACATTTATTTGTTGTCTCTGAACTCTCTCTTTGTTTTTCTTTGTGTTGTTTATCAAGATTTGTATTTATATATGTTTGTTTCTTTTTCATTTCAGTAGTTCTTTGTAATAGGAAATCAGGGGACAGAAGTACAAAGAAGTACTTTTATTACCGAAGATATCTCTAACAACTCTTAAAGTGTCCTAAGCGAAATATAGTTCTGAAGATGGTACTGTCCGTCCAATTTATTTATTATTTAATATATAATCAAATTAATTAGTTAAAACAAAAATCATGTTACTTATTAAAGGAAAAATGCTATAAATTTTTGCAATGTATAGCAGTAAACATATGATTTAAAATATAAACTGACGCAATTAATCAAATGTGAAATTGAAAATATTTCAACAATTTGTATAGTTAAGCAAATATTCGAAATAAAGTAAAAATTTGAGTTCATAATTAAATTATTGATAATAAAAATTCGTTCATTCCTATAAATAAAAATGAGCCTGGATATGGATATTGAATTAAATAATATATTAACAAATAAATATTTAATAGAATTGAGAACAAATTTACTTAATATTATTACAATTGGTACTTTAAATGAAATCAAATATATGTAAATGTGAAATCAAATAATATATATCAAATGTACTAAGAAACTATTTAGCTAAAATAAGTCGGCACCATAGACAGCTCTTAGACTACACTTAAGGTACCGGTTAGTACCGCTTTTATCCGGGAGCTTCTTCAACAAAATGGCTTCCTGAATTAGATTGTTGAGACCGATGAGGCCTCAGACAGACATTGAATATAACGATTCAGTTTTAGAAATAATATCAGTGTTATTTGGAAAAAAATTATATAATTGTTTATAAAATAAATGTTGTATGATCAGTATTTAATGCTTCTATGTTATATTTTAAATATATAACTATTTCTAGTGTTTTTTTTGTAAGTTTTGTAAATCACATTTTTTTCTTGTATTTGTTAATATTTTTATGTACATAACTGAAATTTTCATGAATATAATGATTATTTGCCACCATCATTTTATTTTGTTGAATTTATTTCTTATAATGAACAATAAATGAATTTAAAAGTCATTATTTTTTAAGTTCGAAAATATTGGACTGATAGTGGATGCTGTGAACAAAGTTTTATGAAAATAATTGATGCTGATGAACAAAACATTTTAAACTATTTAGTAACACCTTTTTAATAATTAGGAAAATGCACATTTTCTTTAGGTAACAAGAATTTAGGTCTGTGTAAACTGAAATAAAAATTTATTTCAAAACGGAGACGTGGACTAAACAAGTACAAGGAAGGAGTGATACATATAGTAAGTAATATAAGAACATAATTAAAACATTTTAGAACCTACTTTAGTCTTATATTTTGTTGACGCACGAAAGAAGAGAATATTGCCAGGTTGTGTCATTGTAAGAGACTTGTATTCTGTATCACGGTGTTCTGATAAGATAGTAGATAATATTAGATCACCGCCTCATTGGTCAAGTGGTTAGGGGAGACGCCTAACATATAGCGACGCAATGGGCCTCGGGTTCGATCCCCGACAGTCATGTAAGTGATGAACATAGATGTCTGTATTTCTGGGTTTGGTCGTTTATTAAATATATTCTCAGTATTTATAATGTTTATTTATATGTATTTGTATCGTTGTCTAACACCCTTGACACAAGCAAATAATTTGCTTACTTATGGGTTAGATCACTTTGTGTAATTTGTCCTGTATTATTATTATTATTATAATATTCTTGGTGATATCGTCCTGTGAGATGTTCAAAGATTAAATAACAGCCTGGCGCTTTTCAGAAATGAGTCTTTGTTTACCAGTAAACGGTAAAATAAATGTAATCAACTGTCATATCCCAGAGCTGGCCAAAGTTCTCTTTCCATTAATTACTTTCTTGTGAGGATTTTTGTGTTAGTATAAAGTTTCATAAAAAAAAATACTTTTATCGGTACACACTGAAATAAAAAATAAACATGACCTTTTATCCTGTTAGGGCGCTAAGTGTACCTTGTTCATATTTATTTAATTTATAACAGAAAAAAAATGTAGCGCGCTATTTATTAGATTTATTCTTGATGTTTTAAGGAATAATTTATATAAATATTAAACTTGCATTACTCTAAGATCTTAACGAGGTAAACAGAGAATACTGTTTTGTTTTAGTATTAAATTTCCAACTGAATTTGTTAGTAGTGATGTTTCGAGTAAAATCATTTATTCCCATAATTAATATAAAAAATGAATATTAAAAAAATCTTCTTTAGGTCCCTAAATAGTGCAAAGAGAAAGTATTATTTTATTTATTTTTTAAGATGAGTGTAGTTCATAGATGAAGTTTGAGTTTTTAAGTTTCGTTAATACTTATTTATTATAAATTTGTTCTCTTTTTTTGTTTATTGAGTTTCACCAGAAATTTACGTTTTACTTATCTATTATATATTTATTCTAATCTACATATAACAAACAATTTTCATGATGATACGGAAACTAGAATAGAGTGAATTAGAAGTTATATTATACAGTTTAATCTAATAAAGCTCAGACAATGAGCTGTGGCCATAACAAATATCATCAAAATCCAAAGCTGATTTAGTTTTTACTAGATATGTGAAAAAACCAACAAACAGACCTACACATCAACATTTCAGAAACTATTTAACCTATAAAAAACAATACATACTTCGCAAAAAAACAACTCAACAAACTCAGTTCTTCTACCATAAAAAGGTGTGAGATTCAGGTCGGTTTTTAATTTACATTCTGTCTCTACTTAAGGGACCTTCTGTTTTTACCTAACTAAGTAACCTAAAAACATCTTATAGTGACCATATCAAAATCAAAAATCTTTAAAGTTTTATATATATATGTATTGACGGCCATCACATAATAATACCATAAAATGAAAATACATACATAAATTGGATCATTTAGTAAGATTGCCAAGTCAATATATTTATTTAAAACGTTATGTCTACTATTAAAACATAAAGCCGTTTCAGGCAAATATTATTATCCGTAAATCGACTGTAGGTGAATTGTTTTATGAATTATAATTTAATTATAAAAGCATTTATGAAAACTTAAAAATGACTCCATCATTAAATAATAATAATTAAGATTTAAACTATTCACAGCATTGTTAAATGATATTGACAATTTAACAATCTATAGTCGATATTGTATTGTAATACAAATTGTAGTGTAAATTGTAGTTTAAGTCAAAACGTATTAATTAGAATTCTTATCAGAAGTTACTTATGTATGTATACTTTTAGTATAAATAATATACAAACTAACAAACAACCAAAGTAATTTATTAATATATAGCGCGTGGTACAAGAGTTAGCTCGTCAAAATTTATTGTCTTCAAATCGTGAATATATTATTTGAGAACTGAAGAGTACTTTTACTTATATTAATGTCATCGTGTAGCTTAGGAGCTGAAGACAGATTTTAAGTAAGGATTCACTTAATAATTTGTGATTATTGAATATTAAAATAAGTTATTGTTAATGTAATCATTTACCATTTAAGTAACAGGACTATTGTACATTATGTACAGTATTTACTTAAAGCTACTTACGAAACTATTTAACTAAAAAAGTCGGGGCAATTGAAAGCTCTTAAACTACATTTCAGTAACCGGTTAATACCGGTTTTATCCAGGAGCTCCTTGAACAAAATGGCTTTGTAAATAAGATTGTCGCGACCGATGAGGCCGCAGCTAGACGCTGAATCAAAGTTCAGTTGTATGATTAATGATAGTGTTATTTAACAGACTTCTCTAATTTATAAATATTATTAGAATCTGTTGTTATTTCTAATGTTTTAATAAGGTGTAAAACATAAATAATTAATCATTATTATTATTAATCTTTCCATACTTAAATCGTAAGCCGTATATTGCTATTTTATTTGAACAATTGTATACAATTTGTTTCTTTTAATAATTATAGCACTAACCCCATTTTGGGTTTTCCTATAAATTGTTTTTTTTTCAAATTGAAAAACATTTTAATATAAAAAAGGATGTAAATATTAACCGGGCCAACTTATCAAACTAAATAATCTTAACAAGTTTATGAAAATCGGCCAAGTGAATATTAGCGCTTCACGAATAAAGAAACGAAAACTTATAACACAAATGAATACTAATATTTTGAGTGAGTTGAATAGAATAATTAACAATGTTTGTATTTAAACTTTCGTGAACCATGATGATTATTAAATATATATATATATATATATATATTTACCTGGCTATAATCATGTAGTATTAATTGTAATTTGCCCGACTAGTTTCGAACCCATTTGGGGTTCCTGTTCATGAGCTCGAAGCATGGCGGACTCGCAGCGTGTAATGTTCTGTTCTGTTTATCTTGTTCTGTTCTATTTAATTGTTGTAAATGTTCTGTTCTGTTCTCTTACCTGTTAAAGAACCCATATTAAAGAAAAATGCTAGTTTATCATATATTTAAGCAACATCAATCCTACATTGCCTCATTACATATATTATAAAGCTGTGACAATTCATCTTACTATTTCAACAGACTGATAACAGAATTTAAGATAAATCGCATCTTGAACGAGGTCTTCCACCGAACGTTAAAAGCACAGCGTTTCTTAAGTGAATTATATATGCACAGACAGACATACAATGTTATATTTATGTAGAAGAGTACTGTTGTATTTAAAAAGTGGGTTAAGACTTTCTTTTATATTATATTGCGCTAATATTTGTTTTTTGATAAATGTTAAAATTATTAATTGTTCTAACATTTGCGCTGGTAAATAGACTCTTTTTGAACCCCTCCTGACAAACCTAAATATAGCATATTTTATACAATTTAAAATGTAAAATTGTTATTCATTTTCCCTCAAGTTGTAACTCGTCCGAGTTAACTGGCGGGTTCTCTTTTGTTTTAGTTTAATATAAGAGTATGCATTTCCAAGATATGAATACTTTGAAAACTTAATATTACAAGAAACTAAATAAACTGTGGGATCAATTTAAACACGAATAAAACTATAAGGGTAAAAATACATTAATTGAAATATATTAATAAAATAATGGAAATTATGAAAAAAAAATACTATATCACTTTGACATGAGAATATTTTCTGTTTTTTTTTATTTAACTAATATTAAGACAATATTGTAGTTTCACATCTACAAGTGATAACTATATTTTTTAAATAATTTAGTTTAGAATACAAAATGGCATAACAATGGTACAGGATAAGTTTTTAAATTTTTTTATTTTTATTAAGGTTAGTAAACTGACATCGAAATGATCAATATTTTTTTTAACATGGACAAATAAAATATTAAACTTACAAATATTTGTACGATAGGTGTCTTATTTTCAAAAGAAAATAAAATAAAAGAAGATAAAATATCGACTAACATATAAGATAGGTTTATTTATTTATTATTTATATATTAAGCGAAACATTCAAATATTTGAAATCAAATTATAACTATGCTAACAAAAAAATTTGGTAAAAACTAATATTATTTTTTACGTAACCCAGATTAATTCACTGTAAGTAAAGAAAAAAACATTGTGGACTTATTAAACTCGGATGGCGTTACGATTTAAAATTTTATAAATCTTGGACATAAAATGCAACAGGATTCTGTACCATTACATAAAAAAACGACAATAAAATCACGTTTGTTGTAGGGGAGACCCCCTTTAAATATTTATGTTCTTTTGATTAAGAGCCGATCTTGAAAAAACTATGGCTTTTATTGCACAACGTGTTGTATTTTTTCTTTGGTAATTTTTTTTTCACAGTAAAAAAAACTCCTTATTTAGGGAAATCCCTGTGTCGCTGGGGTTTAACATATATACAACAATATTAAAGTAGTCCCAGAATCGAAACAACAATTTGTGGATCACACAAAAAAAAATATTCTGTGCGCTAATCGAAATTACGACCTTTAATAGTTATGGCCACGAGATACTAGTAACTAGACCAACAGACCGTCAAAATATATACACAAATTATTTGTTTTTGTCTTCTTTGCTAGTTTGATATAGAAATATTTCTTCTATACCATATACCACACTGAACTAAAAATTAGAAACATTGTTTAGGGTTTTCGAAAGAAACCTAATAGATGTCATAACTACAGCGATCAAGACGATCATATATAGAAAGTTTAATTTATCAAAAGGGATAGCGATAAGGCAGCTCAATTGGTAGAGCAATGGGATGGTTTTCCAGAGATCTCGGGTTCGAATCAATGCCTATAGCTGTTTATTTTTTACTTTAACGAAAACTAAACTAACCAACACTTTAACGAAAACTAAAAAAACAAAACTTTAAACTAATAAATTAAAAAATTGAAGTAAACCGATGTAAGGAAGCAAAACATCAGTTTTGATTAACATTATTTTAAATATAAAAATGTTTTTCTTCCGTGTTATAGGAAAATGTTTTATTAGGGAAAAAAAAAATATACATGCCTGCTGTTAAAAAAAAATGTTACGACTCGACACAAGGATTAATATCACAAGATAAATTCATTTGTAATAAATAACATGAACCCAATGTTCGGATCAAATATTTATTATTATTGTCAACAATAAAATAAAAATAGGAAGGCCGACTATATCCAGTATAAGTTTGCAGCATCATGATTTCAACCCTATTTGTAATGTCAGCAAACAAATATCTGTAGTTTGTACTATATCATTTTATTTGTTTTATTCGTGAATATAAAACTTCCTTGGTTCATTTTGATATTAGTCAGTGAAAATATAAATATATATCTTTTAAAATACTTCGTCTATATATTACGTAATAAAGATGAGACGGCAATATTCGGGGAATTACTTTAGATGTCTAGATGGTTTTTTATGAAACGTTTGTGTTTTATTCCTGGGGTTTCCTATTCTATAGAAAAAGAACCGTTGGCCTATGTAACATAAATACAAATTTATACCAGTACAATTCTATATTTAATTATTATCTAAATTGATATAAACATCTGCTGTTAATTATTTTAAATAACCTCTAAAAGTGAACAAAATAATTCTGTTGACGCAACATATGCTCAATTTTAGATTCCTACAAGTACTTCCCTTACATTCAACAATATCCTGGGCCCAGAGTTCAGACTGATATTTGCGATTATTTTGGTAGCCTTTTATGATTTTATTATCTATATAGTAAAGAAAATAGTTATATTTAAACTAATTCTTAGTGTAATCTCAAAATATATTTGTCTTTTTAGTAATAAAGTTAAATTACCCCTAACTGATCAGTGTTTGTATTTGTGTTTCTATCATTATATATTCCCTTTATGCATTTACTTTAAAATAAACTTTGTTATACATTATGTGATGTCGTATTATAATGTATTTATAAATATTTTATGTGTTAAAACAGAAAACTCTTATATTAAACTGAACTACAACAAAAGAGAATCTGTCAGAAAACAAACTATTTACAGCTTGATAGAAAATAAATAAAAATTAATTATTCATTATAAATGGTATTTATGCTGAACGTATGTTTCACGTGACTGTCAACCGATTTAAACCGATCGTTCGTATACTATTACTAATGTTACAATGTGAATGTATTGCATAAATCGTCTGTTTCAGTATATTAAGCCACGGTAACTTCAATATTAAAACAATAAAAACTATTTAAATGAATTAAAACAAATAAATTAATTCGTATTTTTTTTATCATGAAATTAAAATGTACTTATTTGAACACAACTTGATAGTGATACACGACAGAACTGCAACATTGTATCTCAGTCTATGAATTTATAAGTTGACTTAAGAAAAGCTGTTATTTAAAGCTCCGCGAAAAACCTCGTTCAAGAAAAGAGATGTTCTTAACTCTGTTATCATTCGGTGGCAAAAGTTTTATGGTATCTCAAAGTGTTATTTATATATCTTAGCGACGGAACACCGACTTTGTTAAATGATTATAAGTAAACTTGATTTTTTAATAGAATATGACTGAAGTCAACATTTTTGATACAAGATTTAAATATTTACTATACTACAAAATAATTTCACTGTTCTATTATATACTGTACAAAATTATTTAGTCTAATCATATTATTTATTCTAAAAGGCTTAATAGAAAATCTGATTAATGTCGAAAACATCGATCTGTTGAATCGGATGAACGTAAACTTTGTTTAAAAATATTTCGTTATAAATTTATTGAACACTTGCACATGCACAAAAAGAGAATGTATAAGATATTCTTATTTTAACATAGATTTTTACAAAATATTATAAGCAGATTTTAAAAAGAAATATCTTCGAGCAGACCTGTCAAAAGAGAATTGCTAAAATGAGTGTCGGTATAAGTGCGCACCATATGAACATTTTTAACAAAATATGAGAGAAGCAAAAACTGTTAATGATCAAAACATTCTTACCTAAAATAATATATACATACAGATTTGCCGTATAAAAGAGGTACTAACCGGTTCCTTAAGTGTAGTCTAAGAGCTTGCTATAGTTCCAACTTATTTTAGTAAAGTAGTTTCTTAGTATATTTTATTTATATATATACACATATATGACTTCACATGTGTATGATTTCATTTAAAGCACTTACTGAAATAAAATGAAGTTCAATTCTTCCAAATTATTTGAATTATTATTTTTTTATCATATTATTTATATATATATTATTTAATTCCATATCTAATACCATTATTATTATTATTATAAAAATGAGCCTTTCTATTTGTAGGAATGAACGCAAATTACAAAACTTTCGTTATCAATAATTTGATTTATCAAGTTTAATTTCTACTTTATATTGAATATTTAACTATGCAAATTGTTGAAATATTTTCAATTTCACATTTGATTGATTGCGTCTCTTTCTGATATTTAATATAGTCATCATATATTTATTTCAAACTATTAATTATTTTAAAAAGACTTATAGCTACTTTTTTCATTAGTGAATAACATGAGTGTTCCTTTCAATATAGTTCCAAAAGTATACTAGTTATTGTGCCGACCGGACCTTTAGAAGCATGAGTGTTATATATCAAACACATTTTTTTATAATTTGTACTTTTGTATTTCAGAGACTTATTATAGAAATAAAAGATTAATTATAGATCATAACCTTGAAAAGTGAAAAAGGAACCTAGGTTTCTTGAGATTTCACAGAGAAACGTTTTGGAAATGACATAAGCTGATTTTCGTTTAGCTTAATCCTCAAAATATTATCACTATATTTCACCATAATTATAACCAACACCAAATTATAAGCAAAATTATCACTAAGAAAAATCCATTTTTCGTATCACTTTTCACGTAAGACCAGTGCTGCCTCTGTATAAACATATGTCCATCTCCATATGAACTACTAATTATCACAGGACCTATCAACACAGCAGCTTATCAAAGGTTCAAAGGCCTCGTGAAGGGCTAGATCTTTTAACGTTGCGTAAGAATGCCGCATCTCTGTGCATTCTCTACCACCATTGACGTGATTACTAACATCAATTGTTGATCGGTATTATCTAATTACATGCCACGGCCTGCAAGACCATCCCTACTAGGTAAGACGACAACGGACGGCCGACGCTATCCAGGTAGATAGCGTCGTCTCAGCGTGAAAACAGAGACCGATGGCGGTGGTGATCACTCAACACGTGACACTCTTTTTATTATATAAAAACTCCATAATCATTTTATGTTTTAAACATTCTAAATACGTTTTATTCAATTAGATCGTATTCACTTATTACTATTTTAATAGTAGGAGAAGGAAATAAGTCAATCATTTTGTGGTATTAATTAATAGACATATAGGATCAGGATGGCCTTTATCAGAATTCTCCATATTACAATTAATTCCTTTTTCTTTATTATTTTATGTGGGTAATTTAACGAAAAGTCCTAAGTCGATTGTATGTTGTTTAATTACACTTAGAAATTCTTGATTTACAAACTAATCACTGAATTAACTTTCTAAAAGCACTAATAATCAAACAAACATAAATAAGAATAATAACGAATAAGGATTGCGTCGGTAACTAGCGATTCGTCGTACGCGTGGTGCGCCGGCAGTTGCCTCAAAAGTGTAAGATGGCCGCCCCGCTGCCACTTGTCTGACGTTCCGCTAGAATGACAGCTCTTGTTTGTTAAGATGTCATCCTGTTGCCGACGTCATCGACTGAGAACATTAAATGTCATTAGCTGCGCCGTCAGACATATAAATTCAATAATATTGGTATTAACGAATAGACATTTAAATGAATCTACGTAAAATTAAATTAAGTATTTCCAAATAATTTTTTTATTGTTTATATTGAGTATGTTTGAATTCACAGTTTTTTTTTCCAGATCCCTCATTACTTCAGATGCATTTGCTTGTAATTAGGGTCTATGAAATTTTGCTTGTAATTAGGTTTATTTGTAGCAGTATTAAATCATTTCATTTATTTTATTTGTTTTACATTTTACATATAGGTTATTACTTTAAAATACTTCTGCTTGTTAATATTACGTTCTATACAAATTTTATAAACATAACCAATCTAATCAATCGATTAATTATTTTATTGCTTAAAATGAAATAATAATTATAACACTATTTTTACTCTGAAGAAACTTTTAAATGAATTAAAATATTCTATTAACACTACAAAGGCTTAGTTTTAAGTTCTTAAAACTTATATGATAAACGTTAAAACTGTTTTTAGAAATTTCCTTGAATTGTTTCAACCAGTATAATAATGTATGTGTGGCTTTCGTTGCCGCATGAAAAAGAAATGAATATATAAATAATCATACAGAATTAAATACATTATACTTCTATATAATTCTAATATACTTCGTTATTTCATAATAGGTTAAATTAATGTAAAAATATTTATATAAGGAGAAAACTCTTAAAGATGTCATAATATTTTTGTTGACTCTAAATAGGCTTAGTTTTAATTTTCTGCATTCGATATTCCTGCCCCAAGTTAAAATTGACCCAAATAATTACGTCTAAGCGTTTGGTGGACTAGCTCCAGTATTGTTCATTACAGTTTTCTCAAATCTGTCTAGACTATTGCGGCAGATGTCTATTGTCAGCAATTGACAACCAAGATGGGAAAGTTAGCTGATAAACCACTTAGGTTGGTCAATCGCTCCACACCACTGCTGCTTCACGACAACGCTAGACCACACACTTCACCACAGACGGCTACCAAATTAGCAGAGCCTCAATTAGAATGTCTAAGATATCCACCGTACTCCCCGGACCTTGCTCCAACCGATTACCATTTTTTTCCAAATTTGAATAACTTCTTGTCAGGGAAAAAATTCAACTCCGTTGGGGCAGCCTAAATTATCTTCAAAGATTTCACTGATTCCCGTCCGATTGGTTTTTTTTAGTAAATGGAGAGACCCCCTAACCTGACTACCTGACTAAGATGACAAAACCGCATAGAAATAATGGTTCATACTTTGATTTATTAAATACATTGTATTAAAAAATATTCGACTGTTTGTTCCTACCATAAAAAACGCCAAATTCATATGTAAGGACCTAATTAAACTAAACTAAAACAAAGTATTATCTAACAAACAACAAGGATGAGTTACAACTTGAGGGAATATGAATATTTTTTTACATTTTAAATTGTATAAGACGTGATAAAAAATTTGATCTGTAAGGATAATTTCATAAGAGTTAAAATTTTAAAAGTTGTTTTAAATTTTGTCACTTAATTATTTTAATTTATATCAAATCATGAAAACACTTTACGAAATGAATAAAACTAAAGTAATGTCATAAAATTCAAAGCGAAAGCAGGATGAAACTTCTTTCGTAATATACCTCAGTGCAACGTTATTTTTCAGTCTATGCATTTATAATCCACTTAAGAAACGCTAACTTTTTTGACATCTAGCGCAAAATCTCGACTAAGAGTACATATGTATTTTAAAGAAACGAAAGACTAACCTATTGTTTAGAATACTCCAACTAGAGTCTGATATTACATAAGTGCTGTTTCTATTTTAAATGAAAAAAAAATAAATTCCACTTTTAAAATGAATTGAAAGGACAAGGGATCATAAATTAAAAAAAAACTTATATGCTGTAGTAGGTTAAGAATATCTATTTTTAATTGTATAATAATACTTAATACTGTATTTATATGTGTACCATATATGTTTATATTATACTGTTTGTTCTTATTTAGAAAATATCATACAACTCCGTTACATTTTCAAAACGTTTTACAAATAGTTATAGATCTATAAAAATTAAATAACTTACAATAAATTTGCAGAATAATGTCTTAGTTATCATAAAGGTGAATCGTTGCATCAAGCGTTTGGTTGCGTCCTCTTTGGTCTCAACAATCTAATTTAAGCCATTTTGTTGAAGAAACTCTCGGATAAAACCGGTGTCAACCGGTTACTGTATTGTAACCTAAGAGCTTTCTGTTGTTCCTACTTATTCCAGGTAAATAGTTTTCAAGTACATTTAAAAGTTTTTTTTAAATGTTCCTTTGTAAATCTAAATATATCCTCAATAAATTAACTGTCTGTTTTATACATCTTCTCTACACGAATGTTGAGATAAATGAAAACACTCTTCTGTTATTGACTTATATATTTGGGAACTATCACTTAAATTAAAAATATTAAAAAAATACCACTGTTCTCGACTGATAATGTCGCTTGCAGATTAAAAATTACATATCACTTAAGAATATTTAAGATTAAGACTACATTTCAAAATAAAAATACATTCAAAGCTTAGAATTTTTATAAACAACGAAACTATGGTAACTAAATAAATTACTAATTCAAAAATATTTCAAACTCGCGAGAAATATCGGTTTTGGTATTATCAAAAAAAAAAACTAAAAGACATTATTGGCAAAAAAATTATAAACTAAATGTTTTTTGTTAGTTCATGTATTATTTCTTAAATGTCAGATGGTAAAATGATGAAGAAAGTGCATAAGTTCACTGAACTGACTCAAACATTTAAATTACCTGTTTAGAACACCGAGTCAGACGACGGAACGAAAAGTAATTTACTATCTGTCAAAAAACTATAATTCAAACGTATCTTACTAGTACTAAATATCTAATGGTTTTTAGCAATTTCTTGTCACTACACAAGACTGTCATTACGGAAAATTTTACATTATACTGAAATGACAAATAATAGTTTAGGCCCAAGTCCAAGGGAACAAATAAAGTTGCTGGCAACAACTACTCCAGCTAGTAAAAGAGGTATGTGGCTAGCAGGATCATAAAACTGTTGATTACTTTTATTTAACGGTTTTCGATAACAGAGACTTATTCCGCAACAATGCAACGCTGCTTTATCTCTTAGCAACCATCCCACGGGACGGCTTGCCCAAGAATTGTATCCACTCCTAACCTTATCTGAACACTGTTAATTATGGGACAGAAAACTATTCTTTGCGATATATAGACTTCGATTTTGTTGTTGTTGTCGTTTTTATTGCCGTGTTATTTTTTTTTCATGTTATTCATTAAATCTGTTTTAACTTATTTACCTTATCTGTTTATGTTTCAATTTTAATATCCATTTGTTTTTCCTTAGCTGACAATAATATAGCTTTTCAAATGCGTTACTAAAGCTTTTTCTAGTTTTAGTGCCCTATTCCATTCAATATAATATTTGCTGTTTATATGATTTTTTGACAACATTTATTTTCCGAAAATCTTGTCTACAATAATATAATTATTATATCTCACATATTAAGGATATTAAGTTTTGAAATAAGAACATCATCTCTGGACTTAATTGTTGGTTCTGTAGCATTTTGTGGTTTTTATATAAAAGAGCTGTGATTGTTTTGCTAGTAAGGTGCTCACGCAGGATAACACCTCAGAAGAAATGACATTGATTTCAGATGAATGATATTTAAAAAAAAAACAAGATACATTAGCATAGTAAAATAAAAGTATAATTAATCTTATTTATGTATTACGAATACTTCAGTATCATTACTAACAAATCCTAATCTGATGATAATGGTTTTTAAAATTGTACACCCACAAATTTACTAAATGTGAATATAATTAGATACAAATGAGCAAAAAAGTCTTCAACATGAACCCAAACAAAGATTTTTTTTTACATTTCATGTGATTGATTAATTCAAAGAATGAATTTAATGTAAACAAACTCAACGCTGATAAAAACTCGCGTTGAAAGAGAAACATCAATCAAACGTGAAATTGACATTTTTTTTCATTAATCTACAGTCAAAACTGAAAGTCCATTTTGTAAATAATGGATTATTAAATTAAAACTGGTTATTGTATATTTCTGTAAAAGTATTAATTATAAACATAAACTATAAATACTTAAATGTTTTAAGTTATTTGTTTATAGAATAATTAACATTAATAATATGATCCCTAGGTATATGTATAAAATAATTCTCTTGATATTTATATTTATCTAAATAAATCTAAAGCTTGGCAGCGATAGCTTCACCTAACGGTGCAACATGATCTATGTTTTCGACCGTAGGTATTGTGTAATACGTAAACACACAAACGTTCCTTTCTGGGATTTGCTAACAATTAATAAAAGGCCATTTACTGAGAGCTTATCAAATATTATGTTAATATGTTGCTCACTTGTGTTTGTTCCTTATTTATATTATGTATTTTACAATGCATCCTACAATTATAAGTTTAATTATAATATTTTTAATTAAAAATATATACTGACCGGGAACCGTAAGAATATTAATGTGCTTAAACTTATTTCTAAAATAACATCTAGCGCTCAGGTTGTATATTCTCTTATCTCTTGATTTGATTTATAATCGATCGAATCTCTGTAAAAAAATAATTATTAATATAACAAGCAACGCTTCCCCAGAGAACTGAAAATAAGAAAATATTATGAGTTTAACACTAGTTTTATATTTAGTTATAATGTAAATAATACCAATTATTATTAACAACATTATAACTAAAACTGATAATGTAATTAATATAAAAGTGAATTGTTAAATTCAGCATCTGGTTGTGGACTCGTCGGCCACATTAATCAAAATTACGAGACTATTGTGTTAAAATTAAAAAATCTCTCAAGTTTTGTTTACCTAATACTCCCCAAATATTTCAAGATCTTTATTATTTTCAATTAATGTAAATGATATCCATGATGCCTGAGACAATATTATATCGTTTTTAAAGACGAATACTAAAAAAAAACTAATATTGATCTGACAACGTTAGTTAACTAACATGTAAGTAGTAATCTTCAGTGACGTCTTATAAAAAATAATAATACACTTTCAGATTCCGCAAAATGCATTTACTAAGTATAAGATAACGTGAAATATATTAAATTAGCTGTGCCTGCGACTTCGTACGCGTAGATTTCGATTGCGTTAAAACACCCTTTGTACCCTTACCTACCGTTCCCTTTGTACATATTAATGTATTACCTTAAAATTTTCATTAAACTCCTTCAAGTAGTTTTTGCTTGTTGAAGTATTTCTAGTTTACCTTAATCCCCTATTATGATTTTTTTTATAGTTTCCATGTACAAACAGCGTTCATTTACAGTTTTATTGTATGTACAGACACATTTCTTATGTTAAGTGAAGATTACTACAATATATTACTGAAAATTGCATCCAAATTTAAAATTAGCGTGCACAAACAAACAGACACACAGATATACAGACATACAGAGATACAGACAAAATAAAAAACCATTGTTTTAGGTTCTCTTACT
The DNA here is from genome assembly GCA_959347405.1 of Napeogenes sylphis. NCBI lineage: Eukaryota > Metazoa > Arthropoda > Insecta > Lepidoptera > Nymphalidae > Napeogenes > Napeogenes sylphis. The sequence goes on along the minus strand of OY365781.1, from coordinate 7,997,214 downwards.
TATATAAAGGCCCCCATTATGTTTTTTTTTAATATATTCCATGTATGCCCAAGAAATCGATCAGTGACAATATTTTTATATGTATAGGTAGATGTGGTTGAATTATTGATCCAGAGATGAAGAAAAAGAAGGCTTAATATCACAATGCACTAAGAACTTAAAAAGAAACAAAACCAATATTGAATACATTGCAATGGTTATGGAGTTCACAGGGGAGTCTTTTTAGAACCATTATTATTTTTTATTTATATAAATGATATGCCTGATTGGCCTAAGCAAGGTTAACCTAACCTAACCTAACAATATTATATTATGGTTAAAGATGAATACTATAAAACGAATACTGCTCTGAAAAACGTAAAATAATTAATCTTGAAATAAAAGATCTTTGAAGTAAATAATCTTCAGTAAATCTAAAAAATTATGACACATTCACATAAATCAAAGTGCACTTTCTAAGTATACAATAAAGTAAAATACGGTAAAGGTTGAAGTGGTTGAATCTTCGGTTTTTAAAGGTAAACATAAATGCACAGAAAAAACTAATGGTTACCTGCCATGGTTATGAAACATCTTATAAGCAATACAGAATCGTCATTCATAAAGTATTTAAAAAGTATTAAAATGATTGGGATCTGTATATTTCAGGAAGGGATGGATATTTAGAGAGTTGTAAGACATCATTGAGGTCCTTAAAAGTTCTTGCTTTTTTCTTTTTACCTACGAAATGTGCGTCTTTATTTTAAAGCGCATTAAATTGTTTAATACTATATAACTACCCGAATACTATAGACGACAGACGACGAAGCTTCTTAGCATTCCATGGATTCACCGTGCGGGTGCCGGGCCCCTCGCGTTGCAAGGAGAGGAGTGCAAACAGTGCCTGGGACTTGTGACCCAGGAGTAGGTTTCAGGGGCCCCTTTATTATGCGCAAAAACGCTCACCTTCACCCTCCACACTCCTCTCCCTACCTAACCAAATTTGGAAAGAACCTATTAATGCCGCCTTTGAAATACGTTCTAGAAATGAACCGATGCTTGTTCTAGAAAGGCCAAGGTCCTTAAGTAGGCTATAGAGAGATTTCGCTGTTATACCTCTCGCTCCCACTTCTACCGCGTACAAACTAACTATAAATTTATTCCTGATCAATTCGTTGGTCAGTTCGTAATACTTATTGAGCTTGAATGTGTGATCACTGGGAATGTTTGTTTCCCAAGGAACAGTAAGCTCCACAAGTATCACGCGCCTCAGATGTTTAATGACTAGTACAAACTCACGTAAAACTTCAAATAGTTTGCATACTTAAAGGATTTTTTTACATAAACAAACACCCGCATATGTGAAATAATGATATTTGAAAACAGCATAATTAATTCCTAATATAATTTATTATGTTTTTTGTAAAAGAAAATACTAATTATTCTTTTGAATGTAATAAATTCTTCTCACACAGATCATAATATGATTATAATATTTGTGGCATATTTTATAACATAATATTATAAAACATAATATTTTATAACATTTTAGTTGTTATTATTTCATATGAATCTTGTAAAACCTTTTAAATATGAGAACATCATTAAACTATTAGTAGCAAGATTTCTTCTTATTCTACTCTTATTTTCGGTACTACGCTGTTCTAGGAATCCAATATTCGCACATATTACCATGACTCAAAGAGTTACTACTATATTTTTTAAATCTTATAAATAAGTTCAGAGAATCTCCATTTAGTTTTATGTCGTTTCTACCGCAATGAACCAATTTTGGAAACGTGCAATTAGGATCTGGTCTTTGAAAAGTGGAACGTATGTCTATTGAAACATAAATTACTGTATAAAATACTAACCAAATAAAAACATTGACCAATTTAAAGTAATCCTGCAAATATTTTTATCTCATAGTAACAGTAAGTAACTGCATACTCTTATATTAAACTACACTAAAAAAAGATAATTCGCCAATTTATTCGGACGAGTTACACCATATTTTTATTTGATATGCTGAATGTATGTTAGAACTGTACTATAAGAATGGTTTCACAAGATTTTTTGCTAGTTCTAATGTTTCAACAAGAAGAAGCCATTTTACAGTTTTACTGACAATTCTGAAAGAATGTCTCTTAAGTAATATCATGCTATTCTAAGTAGAAGCAAGTTAAAACCTATTTTTTAATATTACTCAGTGCTACACGACAGAATCGCAAGAGTATCTATGAAATTGTAATTTCCCTTAAGAAAACATTTTCTTTTAATATTCGGTAAAAACCTAGTTCAAGATGAAAAATTTATTTAAAACTCTATTATCAGTCGGTAATAATAGTTTCATGGAGTGTTACATAAGTTTTATATATAATATACCTATGTGTATAATATAAAAAAACTTTATTTTGCATTTACCAGAACAAGAGCGACAATATTTTTTTCTAAATCTATTGTAATAGGAAACTTAGTGTAAAATTAGATACATATTTATATTTCTATCTCATGTACGTCAATACCTATAAACGAACACACATATACTTTTAAGCAAACAAGCTAGCAATTCATAAATAAAAGAAATACGCCGGAACAATGTGTGTCGGTCTGAAACGTGAAGTTGATTTTTTTTCTTTAACCAATAAGGTACAGTGAAAAGTGAATATCCATTTTTACGTATGAGTTGAAATTAATGGTAAAGTTTTTTCTGACTGAAAGAATTTAAATTATAATGATCTTAACAGTTGTAAGATATTTGTTTCAAATTTTTATAAAAATTATACTATTACGTACATCGTTCTTAACAACCTTCGGTTATTGTAACGCCTTTAAAAATATAACACAGAAATATTGCAAAATACAATATAAATAACATTACCAGCTTTTTTAAAACAAAATTTTAACAAAAAAAACTTAAAAAAATACTATTCCATAACAAATAAAAAAAAAGAAATAAATCATTTACCGGATATTGATCTATTCGTATATTTGTCGCACACATACTTAATGGAAACTTAAGGCTTATATGGTTTTCTCATTGTTGCCATTATCAGAGCTTGACCAAACTAAAATAAAACACAGTGGAAGCACCAGCTAAAAAATCAACAAATCTTCTCATAGAAGTGAATTGTATTATTCAGCGCCGGGCTGCGGCGTCATCGGTCGCGGCAATCTACACTGTGAAGTTATTATGTTGAACAAACTCCTGAAAATAACCGGTACGAACTGGTTACTGCAGTGTGTCCTATGAGCTTTTTATTGTTCCGACTTACTTTAGTTAAATAATTAACAATCACTTTCTTAATACCTAAAAAAAATTGCCGGTTGTCACAAAAAGGTAAAATTATTAGACTAACCAGGCCCTTTTCCTATCATCAGCTCTTACACTACTAATTATACTTACACTGAAATAATTCAGAAAGATCTTCTATTCTCTATTAATACATTTAGTGTTGGGAGAAAATACATTTTGGACATTTATCAATTTTAATTGATACTCCGAAATGGTAATTTGATGGATAATGTATGTACATATGTTATTGAATTACCTGTAAAACATTGAGTTAGAGGTGACAGAACGGAAAGTCATATACTATCTGTCAAAAAACTTCAGTTCTAACTAATCTTACTAGTGCTCCGTACCTCGTTGTTCTTGTTAAAAATGAAAAGTTAACAGACAATATATCGGGACGATGTGATAGAGCGTCAAAATAATTTTACAGAGTTCACGGATTCAAATACCGGCATCAATTTTTTATTGTATTCTATATTTATTTAAAAATCTAAATAAGCTCAACATGGTTTTACTTTTTTTTTTTCATATTTTCAAATATAAAATTAAAAAATGCATTTTTTTTAAAGTAAAAAAACAAAGTTTGAATATATATCTTTTCTTTTCTTTTGTGTTTTAAGAAGCTGATGCCAGGTTCATCCATATATATACAAGATACTTTGAACATTAATAAATAAGATATCTATTAGATTCCATAATTTAGTCAGCTTTTAAAAGACTTCCTAAAAGTCCAAGAGAGAAACATTTCAATATTTATTGATGGTCATGATGAAAAAGAACGTGGAACGAAAGGTAGCTAATATAACAAAATAAATACATTTGTTAAAATAAACCATTTGGATAACAAGTAAATATTTTTATTTTAAACAATATGAAATTAATTTTATTGCATCAATATATTTTTTTTGAAACTACATAGATTTAGTTCTAGAATCCTACAAGTTCTTAATTTAAAAAAATATCAAGGGTACAAAGATCAGTTTGCAATTTATGATAAAACTTGAGGATAAAAAAAAACTTTCATGAATTAGTTTTCATTTTTCCATGAATGTTTTTCTTACCTTAAATTGAGAAACTGCAAATTATATAATTTCTTCAAATGTTATATTTTCAAAAAAGGTATATCTTTGAACTGCATATTCTTACATTAAACTAAACTAAAACAAAAGAGAATCCGCCAGTTAACTCGGACGAGTTACAACTTGAGGGAAAATGAATATGAATTTAACATTTTAAACTGTATAAAATATGCTAAATTTGAGTTTGAACTGTACAGTAAGGATGAATTCACAAGTGTCTTTATTTACCAGTATAAATGTGAGAACAATGAATGACGTTTTAAGATTAACTAAAAATAAATTCTTAATTAATATAATAAAAAAATATTTTTTTTTACTACAACTCAGTACTTCACTGAATAAAGGCAACATTGTATCTCAATCTATTAATATATAATTACTTAAGAAACGCTGTTCTTTTTACGTACAGTGGAGGACTTCGTTGAAGATGCAATGTATTTTAAACTCTGTTATCAGTCTGTTGAAATAGTTATAATATTGTGTGTCATTTTCTTTATTTATATACGAACTAAGTCAATAATTCTCCTAAAGTTATAAGATATTTCTAAAATATATAATCTGTTAATCATAAGTATAAGTTCCGGGTCGAGTTCCGTCGCGAACAGTCGTGTCGTCGCTGACGCTCGGAAAATAATTCAGTGATCGGGTAAAGTGCTAACGCTGCCGCTGCCGCTGCACTCGTGCGTCGACGGACATTCCGCGGCCGTGCGTCACGATGACCCAGTTACCGTTTATTAGTAATTGTTATTTTTATGCAAACAATCATTAAGGCACAGCTATAATTTTTATACAATTATGGCATCACCTAATACTACTATAAGTATTAAAACTGAAACCGAACGTCTGTTGTACCAGCTTTATACAGATGAACAATTGGAACGACAAAAACTTGAAAAAGTAGTTAAAGACCTTAAGGGCCAAATAGAGGAGTTTCAGCAACAACTGAAACAATTCCAGGAGACAAAGAACAAGGTTACAAATAGTAACTCCAACAGTGAGAACCCCGTCGAAACTGTTCAGTATGAGACAGACGAAGAGGAACTTGCAAAAGAAACTGAGTGGGTACGTCAAAAAAATAGGAAAAAAAGGAAACTGAACTTGACGCCATCCCCACCACCACAAAAAACAGCTAACTCAAAGGAGCCGAGGATAAAGAAACCTCCACTTCCACCTCCTATCATCGTAGAAAATATCAAAAACTATCAAGACTTCTTTGATTTAATTTCTATGACTGTAGCCAATGATACGTTTACCGTAAAAACTATGAACGGCGAAAACGTAAAAGTAAATGCCAAAAATGAGGACACTTATAGGTCCATTTCCAAAATATTAAAATAAATGATTCTATAATTATGTTATAATTCATAAAACAATATACGCTGATAATTAAATGTTATTTTACAACTCGTCGATTACTAAAACGAATAATAATATTTGCCTGAAAAGATTTATATTCTAAAAGTAAACGTCTTTATTTCATTATTATTGTACAAATAAAATCCACATAACTCATTATAATTCTCAGGCGTAAAATTGCTAGCCTCTCAGTATTCTATAGGATACATTTTGATGAGTGTGCGCAGGAACTACACGACTTAGTTCCCCCGTCCCCCTTCCATCACCGGACATCCCGACGCACGGCATGTTGTGGACATTCCACCTGTCCGAACGAAGCGCTTTGCTTCCTCATTTTTAGTGCGTACAGCGAAGGACTGGAACAATTTGCCTGCGTCGGTATTTCCGGCCAAATATAATGTGGGTGTCTTCAAGAGAAGAGTGAATAGGTTGCTAGGGCAATGCGCCTTACCATCTAAGACTACATTCCACTTACCATCAGGTGGAATGTAGTCAAGCATTGCCCTAGATCGTATAAAAATATATATATATATATATAAAATATTTAATTCTTTATTTTCCTACAGTTCACAGAGAAGGCTGGTACGAGTATCATTAAACTAAACTCATATTTTTAAAATTAACAAATGCAATAAAAATAAAAGAATACAATTTGGTACTAAGGATTATTTACCTCTTTGAGAGATCTCTCGCAGTTACTATATAGTGTGAGACAGTAGGTATAACATGTTGCGATATGGTACCTAGATATACAAGTAGAAGAAAAACAACGAAATCGTGTAGTAATAAATAATATATTTTAAAAACTACCTAACATAGATATAAGAAAAATATTTAGATACACATAATTATTGAACATGGCCATGGTGTGTAGACCACAGAGTTATTTTATTGGATTAAGTGAATATACTTTATTGAGAAACACTTTTTATTATCTCTTAGATATGGAATGTAAATTTATTTGTAAATGTAAATTTATCAACACATCCAGGATTCAAATCTGCTAACTCTTCGAAACCGGCCCGTAGTTCTGCCGAAGGCGATTGGCTTTGAGTTGTCATGTCAGTGAATTTTTCTTTATATATATTTTATATACATAACCTTTATATAGCAAAAAATATTTATACAATATTTAAAACGTTGTTTATCCTTTATTTATTTATTATGCGACACGTATGTGTTTTTTTATCGAATAATATATCAGTTTATTTATCTGTATACTTACCCGTAAATAAATAAAGTCTGGTATATTTGTAGGTTACGTCTGACTTTAATAATCGTACTTAATTAAATTTAAATACAAAAGATTTACGAATTCTACTTTATAATATGTTCATTTTGTTTGCAAATTAAAACATCCCACGTAAAATATTTGTCTTTTAAAATTACTAGTCTAAATAATATAACATTTATAGTTAAGAAAATAATTCTTTAATTACGCTATATTTTCCGTATTAACAATATATTTATATTACTAAAATATTTATTATAAGAAATATTTTTTTACACACGAGACACATTTCCATTTTTAAATTAAAAAAATATATATTACAAACAGATTTCAATACTACAACAAGAGCACTTTCTGTTTACCTCGTTAAGGATTCAGAGTAAGTTAACTTTAATTAATAATTATATTTATATCTTAAGAATAAATCTAATAACTAATAAATAACGCGCCACGTTTTTTCTGTCATAAATTAAATATATATGAACAAGGTACACTTTAGCGCCCTGACAGGATAAATACTGGGTACGGTCTTGTTTATTTTTTATCTTTAGGGAATTTCGTATGATTTCATAAAGATAAAAGTGTTTTTTTTTTTTCTTATCATTTACACTAACATACAATACTTAGTCTTAGAAAAATTCTATATTAACATATTAAACCATTGTTTGTTTCCAATGTATTCCTGGCAAGTAACTCCCAGAAAGAGGTCTTTGGCCAGCTCTATGATATGAAGGCTGAATATTTATTTTACTGTTATTTGAAAACAACGACTCATTTCACAACAATGCCAGGCTGTTGTTTTTTTTTTTTTTTTTTTATACAAAACTAGGTTAATGCTTGACTACATTCCACCTGATGGAAAGTGAAATGTAGTCTTAGGTGGTAAAGCGCATTAACCTAGCAGCCTATTCACTCTGCTCTTGAAGACACCCACATTATATTTTGCCGGAAATACCGACGCCGGCAGATTGTTCCAGTCCTTCGCTGTACGCACTAAAAAAGTAACCTATTCACTCTTCTCTTGAAGACCCCCACATTATAATCCGACGGAAATACCGACGCAGGCTAGCTGTTCCAGTTCTTCGCTGTACGACCCATGAAAGACGAAGCAAAGCGCTTCGTTCGGACAGGTGGAGTGTCCACAACGTAGGGATGGATACCCGCCGTGCGTCGGGACGTCCGGCAAAGGAACGGGGATGGGGGAATTAGGTCGTGCAATTCCTGCGCACACTCACCAAAATGTATCCTATAGAATACTGAGAGGCTGGCAATTCTACGCCTGTGTTCAAGGCTGTGGAGTTTGGCGTCAACCAATTTAGGGTCGCCAATAAGCCTCTTTGCTCGCCTCTCAATTGAGTCCAGAACCGCAAGATGAGTCTTTGCGGCACCAGCAAATATGTGGCCACAATACTCTACACACGACCGGATCTGTGCTTTGTATAATACAAGAAGCTGTCCCGGTGTAAAGTACTGTCGCACCTTCGCAAGTACGGCAAGCTTTCCTGCAGCTGCTCTTGCTCTGGACTCAATGTACCGACCAAAGTTGAGGTTCGAGGAAATCTCTAAGCCTAACAACTGAAGTCAGTCACTGTATTCCAAGGATACATTCTGGAAAGTAGGAGCCAAGGTGAAGGGGCTCCTTTTGGCGGTGAACAAACACGTCTGCGTTTTGGTGGCGTTGAATTTGACAAGATTGGCATTGCCTCATGCGGAGACTGCCTGAAGTTTGTCATTCAAACGTTGCACCATGCCTTCTCTTTCAGATTGTACTTCATCTCTACTAGCCCGAGAACTTGGCAGATATCTTTCTACAACTGTGCTGTCGTCTGCATACCCATAAATACCGGGCTTCAGCAGATCGTTAATGTGCAGCAGAAAAAGAGTTGCAGAAAGAACGGACCCCTGAGGTACTCCGGAATTTATTGTCAAGGGTTCCGAAGAACACCCGTCGACAACAACACGGAGAGATCTCCGGCTCAAAAAGTTCGTTATCCAGCCAATCAGACCAGGAGATATACCGTACGCTGAAAGCTTGCTTAAAAGGCTCACATGCCAGACCCTGTCAAAAGCCTTCGAGACGTCCAGAGAGACGGCGACCGCTTCTCCGTTCCTCTCGATGGCTTCGCCTAAAATGTGTGTTGCGTACGCTAGAAGGTCCCCAGTGGACCTATTTCTGCGAAATCCGTACTGTCGGTCACTGAGGAGATCGTTACCTTCTACGTACGCTAGAAGCCGCGAGTTCAATACACGCTCCATAATCTTGCAGAGTATGGAGGTGATTGAAATGGGCCTATAATTGGCAGGATCGGCACGGCTGCCTTTTTTGGGCACGGGTTGCACGTTGGCAAGCTTCCAGGATTCCTTCACTTTCCCAGTCTTGAAAGAGAGGCGATACAGACGTGTCAATACAGGAGACAACTCAGCTGCACATGTCTTGAGCAGAATGGCTGGTATACCATCAGGACCACTGGCTTTATTCACATCTAAACGACACAATGTTCTCCATACCTCTTTGTTAGTGATGCGGATTTCAGGCATCGAAATACCGCAGTGAGGAAGATGTTCTGGAGAAGCATTGCCAGTGTCTAGATGCGAATTCTCAGCAAACAGAGAAGCAAATACATTCGTTTTCTCTGTTGCTGTGTGGGCCAGGAATCCATCAGGCTTCAGCAAAGCAGGCAGTGAGGGTTGGCAGAAGTTCGACTCGATCGCTTTGGCAAGAGACCAGAAAGCTCGACTGCCAGTTGGTCTGACAGAGAGCTTTTCGCCATTCTTAACGATCCGATCAAGACGAGCCTTCCGCAATGCCTTTTTATAGGACTTGGCAGCTTGGTTAAAGGCTCTCTTCTTTGTACTTACATCCGGAGTTTTGCGGCTTCGAGCATCAGCCCAAATGAGGTATGCCGAATGTTTTCGGTCATGTACATGACGACATTCGGCATTAAACCATGGGCGAGCTTTGCCACCGATGGGTACGTCAGCAAAAGGAATAAAATACTCCATTGCCTGATGCACCACATCGGTTATAGCATCCGCGCAACTCGACGGATCCAAAGAAGAGAAGCAGACCTGCCGCCAAGGATAAGACGCAAAAAAGTGCCGCATCTCATCCCAATCTGCTGACTTGTATTTCCATACTCGCCTAACACCATGTGGTTCGAAAGCTGGTGGGGAATATGTAAATACAGATTTCACCAGACAGTGATCGGAGGTTCCCAAGGGGGACGTGACCTCTACACGATACCTGTCCGGATCAGTTGTCAGCAGAAGGTCCAGGCAATTTGCTGTATGGCCTACCACATCTGGTACCCTTGTCGCTTGCCTCATCAGCTGAAAGAGGTCCAAGGACAACGCAAAGTTCCGCGCTTCTCTTCCAGCATGGTCGGTCTTCTGGTACGGGAACAGCCAGTCCTGATGACAGGCATTAAAATCCCCCAGAAAGACGAGCTGCGCTGAAGGGAACTGATGCAGAGCCATATCAGCAGCCTCACCGAGATACTCGAATAATCTAGTTGTCTCCTGGTCACCGCTGTGCGAACGGTAAACACAGGAATACAGGATTTTTTCGTTTCCTGTGTCTACTAAAACCCATAAAGAAGAAAAAGTGGGGTCTTCAAGGTGACGGAGACGCTGGATACAGAGGTCGTTCCGCGCGTACACACTGACTCCGGCCCGTGAGCGAAAGTTGTGCTCTAACGAGTAACCGGGATAATCCAAGTATGCAGCGCTCAAAGGACATTGTATCTGCGTCTCCGTCAAAAAGAGCAAGTGCGGCTGCTCTGTCTCCAGGTGGTGGTGGACAGCTAAAAGATTTGAGTGCAAACCCCTGATATTAGTGAGGTGCACTTTATATGAGGAGGAGTGCAACCGCTGTGTAACCTTGTTCCTTTTTCGTAACTTTTGCATAAAAAAAAATATATATAAAAGTGAATAGGGATGGGAAATGGCAGTTGAACGAGACGGTACGTATCGAACCCGACGTCGAAATTGGTGATGACTTGCCACTGGGAGGCTAGTCTGGAGACTGCGGGGACGCCCGAACCCCCCCAGGGATCGCCATCGGGCCTCCTCGTCTGGTCACCAACCAGCACGATGGAGCCACCCTGGGATTTTTCACAGCTGGCGGGGCAGCCCTTCGTGGTTGGCTATCCCACTAATTGGGCCCCCAACTATCTGCGGGCGGCCAGCGGAAAGCCGTCGCTTCGGATCCCGCTACCCTCCTCGCCTAGACACCCGACAAAACAAACACCAACCCGACGTCAGACCGGTTCGCCAACGCACCGCAACTGTTCAGACCCATTTCCCATAAACGGCTTCATCGAGCAACGTGCCGGAACACGACTAGGTCGCTTTGCGGCACGACTCTGCCCGATGGGTGGTAACTTTGCCGGCGACCGGATGTTATGGTCTACCACCAAGGAGGAATGTTGTTTTATCTTTGAGCATCTCCCAGGACGATATGATCAAGAATGTTATCTACTTTGTTATCAAAATATCCAGTACATAGATACAGTACATACAGAATAGAATTTTTGTGTTTTTATTAAGCCGAAAAGTCAACAAACAATTGTACAAAAGCAGGTTTTAAAATATTTTCATAATGTTCTTATTTTGTTTACTAAATCTAGTATGTATTGTTCATGTCTTTAGTTATTTTAGTATCAAACTTTATATTATTATTCATATTTTATGTATGTATTACTTCAATAAAATCTTTATTTTATATTTTTCTTCTTTCTAATCAAATAATAAGAAAATATGTAGAAATTATTCCACAAAAACGGCTATTTCATGAAATTTTAAATCAATTGCACTTCCAGTTTCAACCAGCCTGTATACTTATTTTATAAGTGGTAGAGTGTAGGTAGAACATATTAGTGAGACCCTCTCATAAAAGATCTGCTTGTAAGAGCTGTAGATACGTTTTGTAAAGTAAGTGTGGGACTCGGATGCCCAAACGTTTTTCTCTGTCTATGAACAATTCTAGTCTACTGAATCTCTCCTCGTTACACAAAGATGGCGACCTTTTTGCATTTTATCATTTCATCATTTATATGATTGCTAGTATTCGTTTAGAAGATTAACTATCACATCACATCATAATTGATGCTACAATTGTCATTGTCACTTTATCTATTTATGATAAAAATGTAGTATACACAGCATTAATTGGTCTTTACCAAAATGTAATATACCTTTTTCAAACAATTAATGCAGCTATTTCTAATTCTAGTTATTCGTTCCTTTCAATATCCAGTATAATATATTTTGGTAGATTTTTTGACAACATCCGTCTGCCAAAGTCAAGTATTGAATCTATTAATAAAAAACAGATTATTTGTAAGCAAAACTTAATTTTTGGTTGTAAAGTATATAACGGATTTTGATTAAAAAGCGCTTTAAATGTATTGCTAACACAGAGTCAGATTGAACAAATTGATTTTTCGAACAGCGTAGTTGAAATATTAACTTTTATTTTTATTAGCTAGTATTAATTAAAATATTGTATACTCATATAAATGTAGACTCATATTAATGTATGTTAATACATAACACAAAAAGAAACATCACCAATCTGGTTTTCGTAGCAACGAATACAGGGTTCCACAGGGTAGTATGTTAGGAACTTGATTATTTTTAATTTATGTTAATGACCTGATTGCCTAGGACTAATGCTGTGCTGACAATGGTAATTACTTGATTTAAAAGTTGGGATCTTCAGTTGAATCTAACAAAAACAAATATAATGTTGTTTCAAAATCCTCAAAACGCACTTTGCAAGTATAATAGTATGTGCAATACATATGCAATGAGGCGGTTGAATCCCCGTTTGTTACAGGTATATGTCTATATAAGTTCATTAATTGGAAGATTCCGATCAATAAAATTATCCTGTAGTATATTCGATTTATTTAAATACATATTTTTTCAAAGTTGCAAGTAAGTTCAAACTCCTATATTAGCTACATCTTGGGAGTAAAAATATAATAATTTTATATTTTTAATTGTATGACATATTTAGGTTTGAACTATCCTTATCCTTACTATAATATAATAACTTAAGATTTGACTATGACCCAAGTAAAATGCCTGAACATAACGCTCGAGGTATATAGGTGTGTTACAATTCGAATGTGTAGCACACGAACACAAACTTAAAACATATTATCGTGACTAGACTAGACTAGACCCTTTTTTGACCTTTTAATTATTCAATTGAAAACTCAGATAAGTAAAGCATTTTAGTATGCATACGTAGGTATTTCCATATTGATAAAATTTGCTTATTTTACTTAAGTGCTTTATTTTTGTGCAGGGTCAAGAAAGGTGATAGGGGTCACAAAAATCGTTATCGTTCACGGTCGACGAGGATCGCGTAGCTCCGGAAGTTTCATCGTACTCTAAGAATAATTTCACAAAAATTTTTGGTAGTTTTAATGTTTAAGCAATAAGAAGCCTTTTTACAATTTAACTGGAAATTCTAAAATTATTTAATTTAAGTAAGATGATGAAATTCAAAGTAAAAGCATGTTAAGAGATATTTTTTTTAATATAACTCTGTTCTACACGACAGAACAGCGAGTGTCCATGAAATTTTAACTTCAATTAAGAAACGTAAATAGTCTTTGACGTCACGTAAAAATCTAATTAAAGAGAGATTTCTTTTAAACTCTGTTATCAGCTGGTCGCAATGATTTCATGTTGTGTCAGTTTTATAATAATATAAATAGATTATACTAAATAGTAAGGAATCAAGAGCGACGTTGCTTATATGTATGGTAAAAATAAATAAATATTGTCTTTAACAGTGACTGACGATAATATTTCGACAACAGCTGTACTAGGGAACTTAGTTTAAAGTTAGATATATATTTTTATATGTAACAAAGGACACCAACCATTAAAAGAGAAAACGATTTAAATATTTTTAATACCACAGTAATCGTTTTGTATGAAATGAAAATAAATGTACTTGTTGAAGACTTTTTTGACATTTTTAAGCAAACAAGCTAGGAATTGATAAATAAAAAAGTTTACACCGGAACAGTTTGTGTGTCGGTCTGGAACGTAAAGTTATTTTTTACCTTTTATCAATAAGCTATAGTAAAAACTGTAAATCTATGCACTTTTACGTATAAATTGATAAAGATAGTTAAGTTTTTCTAGTAGAAAGAAATTAAATTATAAAATCTATATTAGATATTTAGTTTATTTTTATCAATAATTCTATTACGTCAGTAGTCTTTCTTAACATCGTCTTCCTGTCCTTAACACCCTCACAAGGCTCTATTGGTTTCGTTGGCTCCTACACTATGAATACAATAACATAAATCAGAACACTGTTATGTTCTTGACTTATACTGTCAATATTAGGAGACAAGACAATTTATACTTTAAATTCATTATACAGTTGTCACTTGTACATTAATATTATTATTCATATAATTATAACTTATTTGTTCATTAACAAAAAGGAACTTCTAAAATTAATTAAATGTATGAAATAAATCATTTACATGATAATTGTTATAGTTTATTAACCAAACAAAACAATAATTTACATATTATTCGTAAAAGGTATGAGTATTCACTATGTGTTTCCTTATAATATATTATATATCTTATTTTCACTTAACCGCTGTTGAGTAACTTTACCTAATTATGACTTACATCTTCTTAATGTGTTTCTTCCTTATGTGCTTTAATAACTAGTTTTGATTATTTATTCTAGAAGTAAAATATTAAATATATAAATTGCTAGGTCTAAAGATTTTTTTACATATTTTATATTATATACCATAAACATATATTGTTTAAAAAAGTATTTAACTATAATTACAATTAGTTAACTATTAATTTCTTTGCTGACTTTACAAAGAGACTATGAATAAACTACGATCTCGTATACGTCACAGTCGGTTTGACACCGAGTTTAATTGCTACCAAATATTTTTAAAAAAGATTATTATTTTGTTATTCTTTATTCAGCGACACGTAGGAACCAGATATATTTTATTGTATTTTATTACAGAATTATTATAAAGCAATATACATTTTTGACATTTTATTTTTTCCTATAAGAATATATATTTTTAAAATATTTCTCTGCGTTTCATTAAAGAATTAATATGAATTTTATTCGAAAGTAGAATAGTATAAGTTAATAGAACTAAAACAAAGATTTAAATTGCCTGCTTAGAAGATCGAGTCGGAGGCGACGGAACGAAAAGTAATTTACTATGTGTCAAAAAACTATAGTTCAACTAACATTAGTACAGCTAAGTATCGAGATACTTAGCTGTAGAGAGAGAGAGAATGTTATTCGTAGCTGATGTAGCTGTTACAATGAATCACTTTGAATTGACGTTTGTGAAATATTTGTATTACACATACATGGTTCAGGTCAAATTTTATGGTAACATTGACATTATTATAGCCTATACAATTGAAAAAAAAATTATAAAGAAATAAAAACTTTTATTTTTTGGAAAATTGCTTGTCTTGACTTAAATTTCAAAAAGTATAATTTTAAAAAGTCGTAGAATAAACGTAGTTGGGATTAATGTAGAGAGGCTGCATGAAAGAGGTGGCCAGTTAACTAAAAACAACCCTGTATATATGTACATATTACGGACTTATAGTATTAAATCCCCGGACCTTGGTCGTAGGGGCCCCGTCAAATACCATAGACACTGTAAATTTATAAAATAAAACTTGAAAACTTCACATTCTTTTAGATAGAAAATGTTTTTGATTGTGTTTAAAATTTAAAACTTATATATATATATATATATATATATATATATATATATATATATATATATATATATTTATTTATTTATTTTTTCAAGAATAATACATTTTAAGAATAATAAAGAAAATTTAAATACACCGCATCCACAAGTCAAGTTCAACATTTAATTCACATCCAATCATTCTGTTCTTTAATTTTGTTTCATGTTGCCTAAATTCGCTATGGTTTATTATAGGAAATGACGTTTCTGACGTGTTATATTCTGTGTGTGTATCATCAGTGCTTTCATTTTCTCTCCATACAATATACAATTTTTATCAAGATACAGTAAGGAAAAAACATAATGGATTGATATTTATTATATCAATTATTTTTTTAAGAATGTGTCTGAAAATTTTTTGTTAATTACACTTCTTATTATCTTCACAAATAAGTTTCACCGCCAGAGCTAATGCCGGGGAGTTTTGATAACCGTAACATGAAGTTAACATTTAAACTGTTGAATAGTTTTATTTAGTGCTAGTGCTAGAAGCGTGATATCTGAGTGACACATTTGTTTCGGAATCTGGCCGGAATCTAAAATCAAGTTGAATAAATTGGTGATATGAGGTAGCAACGTGGGTAATCCTATTTTGAGTGCTTCTGTTGTGATGCCATCACTTCCTGGACTCCTATCGTACTTCATGGTTTTAATGGCATCATGCACTTCTTTTTCTGTGAAGTATGGGATAAAATCGGGACGGGAGTACTTCACGTCTTCACTAGTCTCGGAATCATCTGAATAAAAAGCTCTGTAGAAGTTTGTGCTGATGGTCATTATTTTATCTTGGCTGTTTTGTTTTAGGCCATTTTCGTCTTGAAAACAATTTATCCAATGCTTTGATCTGGTAAAGCTTTGTTATGGGGTTCTGAGTGATGTGTGGTTTTCTATAGCAGCTTTCTATAGCGGCTTTCTATAGCAGCTATTTCAAATAATCTTATGTCTGTTGTGATACTACGTTTAATTTTTCTATCAGCGGTTCTATGTGCTTCTGTACACATTTGTTTACTTTTCCTTTCTGCAATTAATATCTTTGTATTTTGTGAGAGTTTGGCCTTGATTTTATTTTAATTTGGTTTATATAAACCATCAGAAGAACCCATTCAGAAGTTTGATTTGTATAAAAACTTATTTTTTTAATAATCTCGCAAATTTGTATATTAACAAATTTATTTTATGTTACTAAAACTTAAAGATTACTAAAACGTTTGAAACTGGTTTATGATGAAAAAGGTCCGAAAACAGAAATTCGTTTAAAAAAGATATTGTATTGACTTTTATTATTAACCATTATGGATCAACGTAATTTTTTTTAAAGAAATTATTACTAATAAAGACATATTAAAAACAAATAAAGGTCTTCGTGTGATAAATATTTTTAAATGGTAATGACCTACTTTAATGCTCTGTATCGTAATCGATAAAGCGTCGGGATATTGTCACAGAGGACGCAGGTTCGAATTCCTGCCCGTATCAATTAATTCCTTCATTCAATTTATTTAAATTTAAATCGTTTATGGATTATGAGTTTTGTTTTTTTCTTTTTTTATGTAGAAATAAAACATTTTTTTTCGGATTTACCTCGCATGTAATTAAATTTACATTTTAAGTTTAACCTAACGTTTCGAATACTTTGCAGCAATCGTTTTCACAATAAGACAAGATGGAGGATTTTTTTTTATATATTTAGCAACGATTACCTTATAAACGAAAACGATTTATTTTTAAAGATACGCTTTGTACAGACATATTTTTAACCGAGACACCTTTTTGAGAACAAGGTTTACTTTCTTCATTTTTGCATTTAAAACAATAAAACAAGCGTCGAAAAAAGCTGACAGCTCATACACTATGATTGTTGGAATTCGGTTCACACCAGTTTTATATACCGAACAAACCTTAACAAAAGGAGGACCACAATTCGACGCTGAAATCAAATGAATTACTTTCATATTAATTAAATTTTCACTTCATAAAATTCAAACATTATTTTATGAAGTGATATTATTTTATATATATATGCACACACATATATATATATATATAGTATATATAATATAGATATATAGATATATATATTATATTTTTTTCAGTACGAAAATATTAAATTGTTTAATCTATACATATAATAAAATTGTCACTGGTCCATTTCTGTACATAGAAAATATTTACAAAAAAACATCATAACCTTTACAAGAGCAAGAGAACCCAAAACAATGGATTTTCAGTTTGTCTGTTTGTCTGTATGTTTGTATGTTTGTACACGCTAAACTTAGAAACGGCTTAACCAATTTGAATGCGGTTTTCAGGAATATATTATAGCAGTCTCCACTTAATATTAAGTGTTTATTTCATTCAAATCGGCTAAGAAATAAAAAAGTTATGTCAATTTATGTCACTCATATAATAGGTAACATGCAAATCTTATTTTATACATTTAGAAAATCTGGAAAGGAGTAGTCTCTGTACATTAAAAATATTAAAAAATATATACCAGGATGTGAAGTGATACCTAACCGTATCCGTTTTCAGCATTTTTAAATCTTTGTCTGTTTATCTGTTTGTTGTGCACACAATACGAAAAAATATATATTTTTCAACCTAAAACATTGTTTTTTCATTTTGTCTGTTCGTCTGTATGTACGTATGTCTGTGCACGCTAATCTCAGAAGAGGATTAATCAATTTTGATGCAGTTTTCGGGAATATATAGTCATGGGATTCACTTAATTTTTCTTTTATTTTTTTTTTAATAATCGGTTAACAAATAAAGAAGTTAATAATCTCTTATTGTCGTACCATTATTGCTTATCATTTTGATAGTTTACAGTTTTTACATACATTAATTTCTTTTTTTGCCTTGGTAACTTACTTGCATTTCATTTTGTACCTTTATTTAACGACTTCAATAAATACATAGTAATATTATTTATTTTCTTTTTAGACGTCTTTTTGTGTCGGGGGTTTGAAGGCTTTTATAGTTTATACAAGGGTATGTTCAAAGGGTATGTTTTACAGAAATCGAAATCTACGCGTACGAAGTCGCAGGCACAGCTAGTGGTAAATAAATGTCAATATTTTTTTTCATCATTACATTTTTAGATTAAATATAATAAATAGTTAAGCGTTTTTTTATAGGAAATATGAATGAGTCGTTGTTACTTGTAAATTGTTTAGTTATTTGCAATTAATCTATTTACATTCAGCTGGGTACAAATTTGGATAACAATTGAGATTAACTAATAGTGATGCCGGAATAAGTATCTGCGTTATCCAGTAACAGCTGAGAATCTTCCGTTTTATAATGCAATAGTTTGACTCACACAAATTATCACCAAATTTCATCGCAAATCGTGATTATTCTGTAATATTTTTAGATGACTGAATAAACAAACAGACAAAAATGTTTATTCAAATCGAAACCAACGCACATTTTGTAGAGATTTATCATATATTTAAAATATATAACATCAGTGAGTTATATTGATACGTTATATCCATTTGTATATATGTATAATGTATTGGCATAAGTAACTTTTATGTTTACGTAAATGTTTTATAGTCACTTAGTCTTAGTTTTACTTTTTAATATAAATGGATAGGCTTATTATTCAATGTCATATTGAAATAATTACGCTGAAACAATGTAATTATAATACAAATATTTCAAATTCTGACGAGTTCAAAGTTAAGTATTGTAACATCTACGCAAGCTACGAACAACAACATCCGAAATATTTAGCACTAGTAAGATTAGTTTGAACTAAAGTATTTTGACAGATAGTAAATGACTTTCCGTTCCGCCGCCTCTGACTTGCTGTTCTAAGCAGGTAATCTAAATATTTGACTTGGTTCGATGAACCTATACAACTTCACTTGGATAAAATTATATTATCACTTAACTCCAATTAAAATTATAATGTATTGAAGACAACTAAGCAACTTTTGTGGTGCAAATTATTTATTATTTCAAAAACCAAAACACGCGTATTAGAAATGTATTTTTAATATTGAATATTTGTGATGAATTTTTATAAACTATGAATATCTAATTTTTAAAAATAGTAAGAATCTGAGTACTTTTAATTTGAAAACAACATGAGTAAGCGCCAACAATATTGGTAAATGTTGTGTTTCAGAATAAATATTATATTATATTATACACAGCGTCCGGCAGACTTACATCAAACATTTTTGAATGCTTTAAATTGAAAATAGTTTGCTAAAAATGTATAAATAAGAAACGTCATATGATACCAAAAAAATATCGCTAAGTAAATAAAAAACGAATAAATATTTTTTTCTATTTAATATAGAACAAAAATGGTTAACCTTGTTGCACATGTAATATAGGGATATACATAGGGACATACATATATATAGGATATTTCATGATAAATTAATGTAATTATATTTATTAGTTTGTATGTGAAACCATTTATCTATTTACTACTTATATACCTCTCACTATGTTACCTTATATACACGCAATACAATTCGATAATACTTATACAATTCATTTAAAAGGCAGTCACAAATGTTTTAATAAAATAAGTAGGCACTATAGAAAGATCTTAGACACTTCAGGAACCGGTTAGTACCGATTAAATCTATAAGTTTTTTTCAACAAAATAGCTTCAAATTAGATTGTTGCGACCGATGAGGGCGCAATTTGGAGCGGAATCGAAGGATTCCTTTTAAATAATTAAATGCAGTCTTATTTAAAATTTTCAATTCTCTGTAATATTTTTAAAGGTCACAATTATGTACATAATTGAAATATTATTAAGAGTAAATTAAAAATGACTTTAATACAGTGTTCTTATAATTAAAAAATCTTCCCTCAGAAATACTAACACATCAATTTTACTTTAAAAAACACTTTTCAGTTTGTCAAAAAGCTATTAATTTAAATTTCACGTTTGATTGATGCGTCGTTTGGGTTTGAGTTTTTTAATTTTTTTAATAAATGGCTGGCTGTCTTTGCTTTCAGCTTATTTTCAATGAAAATAAGGTTTTTTAAACAACTAAATGCTCCTAAATTCGATTCCAACATTTCATGACATGGCGTCAAAAAGTAATTCTTTTGGACTTTAAAATTTTTTTAGTTGACTATAAAAAATATATGTGTTTGAGTTCATTAAACTTCCTGCTAATAGTAGGACAGTTAAGAAATTTGGTAATATAGATGAAAATCTGTTTTCGCATACATTTAAACAACTCCAGTCATTGCCTTAAGATTGTTATAAAACTGTGACACTGCATCAAGCTATGGCCACCGACTGATAACAAAGATTAAAATACATCTCTTCCTTCTGAAACGAGGTTTTTCACCGAACGTTATAAGAACAGCGTTTCTTAAGTGAATTATAAATGCATAGACTGAGATAAAATATTGCATTTCAGTCGTGTAGTACTTCTATTTAAAGAATAGTTTAAAACTTGCTTTCTTAATTTTATTAAATGAATTAAGTATTTATTTATCACTTGAAGGTGTATTTAGTTTCTTAATATACCAAATAAGCAAAATATTATCAATAAATATAAAAGAGAGACATCACTTAATATATTGTTAATTAAAATTTATCCAACTCATTAAACTGATCTTTATAGGCTTTAATAGAGTTCTTGAAACGTTGAGGTCAGTTATCATAAATATACATACACTTCATGAGATAATTCTTCACCAGAAACCTTATGAATTGTTTCAGGGACTACCAATTATCATCAAATTCCTAGACGAATAAAACTGGGCGCCGGTTATAGACTCGTTCTGTTAGGTTAGATAAGATCTTACCGTCTGACTTGATCGAATTACCGAAGCATGCGCTTGCGTGTAAACCTACAGGGACCGGTTCAGGTGTTAGATTAGGGGTGGTAACGTGGTAAGTTTTTTAAATTTAGCTCGTGTATATAGTTGCAAAAGTTAAAACAGCGCGTTGAATTTCGACCGCAGCAAAAGTCAAAATTTACCAGTTTAAACCGAAGGGCTGCTGTGGACTTCCACTGTTTGGCTGGGAACATCTCTTGAGCATTAATGCTTTTTGGCATCGAAGACGTTCGATTTTTTGCTGACAATCCATAAGATGGATCTGCTAACGTCTTTCCGGTATACCAGAGTTTTACAGATAACAAAATAGATATCAGCTTATACCTATAAAGAGATCTCTTCCAGCTACCCATGAGAGTTGGAAAAGAACATTTGTGAGGGATTATATAATAGTTAGAACGCAGGAAAGGTTAGGGTCTTACTAACATAACATCCTCATTCTTTATATGAGGCAGCCATTTCTTATAAAAATTAGTTATACCTGAATGTAATAACAAGAAATAAATGTAGCTAAATAAAGATTACAATAATAATAAAATAGAAAATAATAGCAAATAGACAAATAACGAAACAGCTGCCACATATTCAACATCACTAGGTACTCCACAAGATACACCCACATTACATAATAAAATTTACACATCTGAAAAAATGATTTTCCCTAACACGTATTCCCTCCTCCCATGGGGAAGAAAATTAGATGAACACACTAAAAAAAAAAAAAAAAAAAAAAAACATAACATCCTAATTTTTTGTGTAGGAGATCAAGTAGCAGCCATTAAAATGCACATTTTTGGGTAACAGTATAAATAAAACTTATAACATTTAATAGTAATATTTAAAAAATAACATGTGTTATATGAACGTTATTATTCAAAAATAATTTAAAATTTAAAATATTAATAAAAAATCCTTTTTTTTCACATAACTCTCGTAGTATGTATGTGTTTGTGTGCGTAGTCTAGTTTTTTAATGTAGTCATACGACTTGATATCTCCTTTTTTTTTTTTAATTTATTAAGCGCCTTATGAATGGTTTATTTATTAGAGTATAAAATAAAATTATATCTGTAAAACTTTATTTCAAAACAGATTATCCTTTTCGCAGTAGACAAGAAATAAAATAAAATTGTCAATCTCCTGTTTGATAGACGCGTCCGCTTCGGCGCTAGTTTTTCTTAATGTTAGCTTGTGTATATTATTATTGTTTATGCAAGGATTTAAAAAACCTGAAATCTTGAAACTGTCCACTAATCTTAAATTCTACATTTGGAATAAATGTAGAATTTAAGATTATTTAAATATTTTCTTTATAAATAATTTATTAAAGAATAAAATAACATTAAAGAGCGTCTATGATCAATATGAGTTAGCAGTTTCATGATTTCACAGACCAATATTTGTGAGGTAAACAAATAAATATTTGTAACTATATTATTTTATTTGTTTTAGAACAAATTACATATTTATGGTTTGGATATTAGTGAGTTTAGTAATCTAAATATAAATAACAAACATTAAAAACCTATTTTGTAACTTTAACATGAACTTTTGTATACTAAACTAAAACAATGAAATAGATGTAATTAGTAATTATAAATATGAAACTATAATATTATTTTTGGAACTATTCTTAAACTTATTGCAATTAAAATAGAAAATATTTACTTCATGAAATTGATTATATTGAATTGAAAAAAAAAAACACTTAGGATTTAACGTTTAAATAACAAAGAAAACCATATACATTTTCCATTATTAACTTAATTTGTATTTCAAAAAATTCAATCCTCCGTACATACATTTATTTATACATAAATTCAAAATCCTGTAGTTTCTATAAATTGCTGTCATATTAAAATATAAAAGAGTTCACATAAATAAATATTTCATATGAATCTTTTAAAACCTTTTAAATGTGAGAACATCATTAAACTATTAGTAGCAAGATTTCTTCTTATTCTACTCTTATTTTCGGTACTACGCGGTTCTAGGAATCCAATATTCACATATATTACCATGACTCAAAGATTCACTACTATATTTTTTAAATTTTATAAATAATAATAATAATATCAGGACAAATTACACACATTGATCTATCCCCTAAGTAAGCAAATTATTTACTTGTGTTAAGGGTTTTAGACAACGATACAAATATGTACATAGAAATACACATATAAATACTGAGAGTATATTTAATAAACGAGCAAACCCAGAAACACAGACATCTATATCTATATGCTCATCACATAAATGCTTGCCTCGGCCCGGGAATCGAACCCGAGCCTCATTGCCCCGTGACATGTTAGGCGTCTGCGCTAACCACTCGACCAACGGGGCGGTTAAATAAGTTCAGAGAATCTCCATTTAGTTTTATGTCGTTCATATCGCAATGAACTAATTTTGGAAACGTGCATTTAGGATCTGGTCTTTCAAAAGTGGAACGTATGCCTATATATAAACATATAAATTACTGTACAAAATACTAACCAGATACCGACATTGACCAATTTAAACTAATCCTGCAAATATTTTTATCTCATAGGTAAGTAACTGAATACTGCATATTAAACTACACTAAAAAAAAAGATAATTCGCCAATTTATTCGGACGAGTTACACCATATTTATATGTTGATTACACCATATGTATATTTGATATGTTGAATGTATGTTTGAACTGTACTATAAGAACGATTTCATAAGATTTTTTGCTAGTTCTAATGTTTCAACAAGAAGAATCCATTTTACAGTTTAACTGACAATTCTCAAAGAATTTCTTTTAAGTAATATGATGCAATTTTAAGTAAAAGCAAGTTAAAACCTATTTTTTAATATTACTCAGTGCTACACGACAGAATCGCAAGAGTATCTATGAAATTGTAATTTCCCTTAAGAAAACATTTTCTTTTAATGTTCGGTAAAAACCTAGTTCAAGATTTATTTAAACCTCTGTTATCAGTCGGTAATAATAGTTTCATGGAGTGTTACATAAGGTTTATATATAATATACCTATGTGTATAATATAAAAAAACTTTATTTTGCATTTACCAGAACAAGAGCGACAATATTTATAATCTATTGTAATAGGAAACTTAGTGTAAAATTAGATACATATTTATATTTCTATCTCATCAACATCAATACCTATAAACGAACACACATATACTTTTAAAGCAAACAAGCTAGCAATTCATAAATAAAAGAAATACGCCGGAACAATGTGTGTCGGTCTGAAACGTGAAGTTGATTTTTTTCCTTTAACCAATAAGGTACAGTGAAAAGTGAATATCCATTTTTATGTATGAATTGAAATTAATGGTAAAGTTTTTTCTGACTGAAAGAATTTAAATTTTAATGATCTTAACAGTTGTAAGAAATTTGTTACAAATTTTTATAAAAATTATACTATGTACGTAATCGTTCTTAACAACCTTCGGTTATTGTAACGCCTTTAAAAATATAACACAGAAATTTTGCAAAATACAATATAAATAACATTACTAGTTTTTTTAATACAAAATTTTAACAAAAAAAAACTTAAAAAAAAATAAAAAAAAAGAAATAAATCATTTACCGGATATTGAGCTATTCGTATATTTGTCGCACACATACTTAATGGAAACTTAAGACTTATATGGTTTTCTCATTGTTGCCATTATCAGAGCTTGACCAAACTAAAATAAAACACAGTGGAAGCACCAGCTAAAAAATCAACAAATCTTCTCATAGAAGTGAATTGTATTATTCAGCGCCGGGCAGCGGCGTCATCGGTCGCGGCAATCTACACTGTGAAGTTATTATGTTGAACAAACTCCTGAGTATAACCGGTACGAACTGGTTACTGCAGTGTGTCCTATGAGCTTTTTATTGTTCCGACTTACTTTAGTTAAATAATTAATAATCACTTTTACTTTTAGGTATTAATACCTAAAAAAACATTGCCGGTTGTCACAAAATGGTAAAATTATTAGACTAACCAGGCCCTTTTCCTTTCATCAGCTCTTACATTACACGAGGACATTGAAATAATTCAGAACGATCTTCTATTCTCTATTTATACATTTAGTGTTGGGAGAGAATACATTTTGGACATTTATCAATTTTAATTGATACTCCGAAATGGTAATTTGATGGATAATGTATGTACATATGTTATTGAATTACCTGTAAAACATTGAGTCAGAGGTGACGGAACGGAAAGTCATATACTATCTGTCAAAAAACTTCAGTTCAAACTAATCTTACTAGTGCTCCGTACCTCGTTGTTCTTGTTAAAAAATGAAAAGTTAACAGACAATATATCGGGACGATGTGATAGAGCGTCAAATACCGGCATCAATTTTTTATTGTTGATGGTCATGACGAAAAAAAAACGTGGAACGAAAGGTAGCTAATATAACAAAATAAATACATTTGTAAAAATAAACCATTTGGATACCAAATATATATTTTTATTTTAAACAATATGAAATTAATTTTATTGCATCACAATATTTTTTTTGAAGCTACATACATTTAGTTCTAGAATCCTACAAGTTCTTAATTTAAAAAAAATATCAAGGGTACAAAGATCAGTTTGCAATATATGATAAAACTTGAGGATAAAAAAAAAACTTTCATGAATTAGTTTTCATTTTTCCATGAATGTTTTTCTTACCTTAAATTAAGAAACTGCAAATTATAAAATGTCTTCAAATGTTATATTTTCAAAAAGGTATATCTTTGAACTGCATATTCTTACATTAAACTAAACTAAAACAAAAGAGAATCCGCCAGTTAACTCGGACGAGTTACAACTTGAGGGAAAATGAATATGAATTTAACATTTTAAACTGTATAAAATATGCTAAATTTGAGTTTGAACTGTATAGTAAGGATGAATTCACAAGTGTCTTTATTTACCAGTATAAATGTGAGAACAATGAATGACGTTTTAAAATTACCTAAAAATAAATTCTTAATTAATATAATAAAAAAATAAATAAAAAATTTTTTTTTTTACTACAACTCAGTACTTCACTGAATAAAGGCAACATTGTATCTCAGTTTATGCATATATAATTCACTTAAGAAACGCTGTTCTTTTAACGTACAGTGGAGGACTTAGTTGAAGATGCAATGTATTTTAAACTCTGTTTTCACTCTGTTGAAATAGTTATATGGTGTGTCATTTTCTTTAATTATATACGAACTAAGTCAATAATTTTCCTAAAGTTTTGATATATTTCTAAAATATATAATCTGTTAATCATACTATTAAAATTAGGTTCAATTTGTTTTAAGACATCATTAATAATTTTATGTCTAATCAAGTAAAATCCTTATTAATTTTCTAATTAAGCTTATTTGCCGGTTAACATCGATTCTTGGAATCTGATACCCAAGAATTGTAACAAGATTTTTTTTTGTGGAATAAATTCGAAAAAATATAACTAGGGGATGATAAAAAAACAAAAAAAAATACACTGCAACAGACGTTTCAATCAAGAGTAAAGTTGAAAATGTTTAAATTCTTTAAATAAAGTAGAGTAAAAGTGAATTAAATTTTGAAGTGTAAATTAGACAAACTTAAAAATACACATAACAAAACATCTAAAAGACATATAAACCAATCAGAAGTATATAAAATAACACTATTATCACTCATGGAACTGAGTTCTTTGATTCAGCGTCTAGCTGATAGATTCATCGGTTGCGACAATCTAATTTAAGAAGCGATTATGTTCAAGGAGCTCCCGGATAAAACCGGTATTAACCGGTTACTGAAATGTAGCTTATGAGCTTTCCATTGTCCCGACTTATTTTACTTACATACTCGTAAGCATATTTGTAAATAGTTTTAAAGTAAATGTTTTACATAATGTATAACACTCCTGTTACATAGCAAATGCGCAGTATTCAATTGGTAAATGATTTTATTAACAATGACTTATTTCAATATTTTGTGATTATTCAAATCACAAAATATTAAATAAAATTTTACTTATTATCTTTTATCTATCTTCAGCTCCTAAACTATACGAGAGGACATTTACCATAACTCAAAACACTCTTCCGTTCTCAAGTAAAGCATTCACGAATTGGAAACAACTTTGGGAAAATAAATACTCGTACCACGTGTTATATATTAACTATTTACTTATTTGGTTAATTGTTTGGTTGTTTGTGTATTATTAATACGATTAAATTTAGTTATGCAACATGTTCAAAGACTTCTGCTAAGAATACATATTAATATATTTTAATTTATTCTACAATTTGTTTTACAATATAATGAGCAATGTAGATTGTTTAATTTTCAATGTGTTTATTTACACAAATTAAAATAAATGATTCTATAATTATGTTATAATTCAGAAAACAATATACGCTGATAATTAAATGTCATTTTACAACTCGTCGATTACTAAAACGAATAATAATATTTGCCTGAAAAGATTTATATTCTAAAAGTAAACGTCTTTATTTCATTATTATTGTACAAATAAAATCCACATAACTCATTATAATTATAAAATATTTAATTCTTTATTTTCCTACAGTTCACAGAGAAGGCTGGTAAGAGTATCATTAAACTAAACTCATATTTTTAAAATTAACAAATGCAATAAAAATAAAAGAATACAATTTGGTACTAAGGATTATTTACCTCTTTGAGAGATCTCTCGCAGTTACTATTTGGTGTTAGACAGTTGGTATAACATGTTGCGGTATGGTACCTAGATATACAAGTAGAAGAAAAACAACGAATCGTGTAATAATAAATTATATATTTTGAAAACTACCTAACATAGATATAAGAAAAATATTTAGTTACACATAATTATTGAACATGGCCATGGTGTGTAGACCACAGATTTATTTTATTGGATTAAGTGAATATACTTTATTGAGAAACAGGTTTTATTATTTTTTTTAAGAGATATGGAATGTAAGTTTATCAACACGTCCAGGATTCAAATCTGCTAACTCTTCGAAACCGGCTCGTCGTTATGCCTAGGCGATCGCCTTCGAGTTCGATTCATGTCAGTGAATTTTTCTTTATATATATGTCGCGGATGGCGACGATGAATACACTGAATACACAATAAGTCAGTGTTTGACAGTTGTAATAGCGATCACTTGGTAGACGCCGTGACGTCACAGATCACGTGGACGGACTCGCGGTGTGGTAGTTGGCGGAGAGCTGCAGACTCCCACACGAGAGCTGGGAGGAAGAACATCTGCAGCGCGAGACGGTCTGTTTACCCGTAGATGCAGATTACAGTTAAATTTGTTTATATTGAGTGACTAATGAATTAATGCTAAAGTGATTGTGCTTTGATATTATTAAAGAGTATTGTAAATTGGATATAGCGTTTATCTGTCATGGACTCGTTACCACCCAACCAGAATGATGACGGGCCTATTGCCCCACCATCTGAGAAAGTCTCGACATCAGAAGTGGGATCAGGATCCGATTCACACGGGCGTGCTTTATTTGAGATGCAACAACGAAATATAATGCAACTGATTGAGGTAATTAGATCACCGCAACCGGTAATCAAAATTACCCTACCAGAAATTAATCCGGAGTACCCAAATATAATAATACCGTGGATAATTGCTTTGAAGAAAAACTGATGGAAGGCGCGTAACTAATTATAGCGCTCAGTAAAGCTTTAAAAGGCAGCACCTCGTAATGGCTTTCACAAATTTCACATGAGGTTATGACCTGGAACCATTTACGTGATTTATTTCTTGCAAGATATGATTCAACGGAAACTCTTGCTGCTACATTTATCAACGCGAATAATAGTAAGCCTTAGGAGGGAGAATGTCTCGCGGCGTATGCAGCCCATTTGATGACGTCCATGTTAGCAAGATGGAAGGATCTGAACCATGAAGAAATTGCAACATCATATGTACGGGCTCATGTTGCTCAGTTTCATTCCCGTTTGTACCGCATGGCATTTACGACCGTGATTACTACCCGCAAACGATTGTTACAAGAAATAAGGCAACTGCAAGTTTGAAACGAAAATTCGAGAGGACCGCAAGCTCTATAGGGCGAATGGGTGAACCTGAAGTGAAACGCTTGAAACCACAGGCCTCTACTTCATTTCAGTGCCATAGCTGTGCGAAACTAGGGCACAAGGCGAATTGTGGTTTCCGGTCAGTGAAGCCAACTGTGTTCAACTCTGTGAACAAAGCTCCATCAACATCCATTCCTTGCACCAGCAAACAAGTGACCTGCTTTCGGTGTGGAGAAAGCGGAAATATATCAACACACTGCCCGCGTTACGCTTCGGTTGGTGCGGCTTTGGGGAGTGACACCAACACCGGCGCAGGTGACGCGGCGTCCAGGCCAGTTGAGCGGCGCGTTGAATCCTGCGAAGTAGCTGGTGTTCGTGGCCGATTGCAACACTCAGGTGATTCGTACAATTTTTATTTCGATTCTGGTGCCGAATGCTCACTTGTCAAACAGTCTACTAGTCACAATTTTTCGGGTCAAAGTTTTAACACGATAGTCCATATGAAAGGTATTGGCCCTGCTGACGTAGAATGTAGAGAACAGATTCTTTGCGATGTTTTGATTAATGGTTTTTGCTTGTCTATTGTTTTTCACATGCTACCCGGGAATTGTTTAAATTATAGCGTAGTGATTGAAAGGGAAAATTTAAAACAGGGATTTGCAATCAATATGACTGATATCTCACTAGTTATTTCAAAACAAAAACCCGTTGCTGTTTGTAGTAGTATACCTAGTAGCTTACGTAACTTTGACGAAACCGAAGCAGAAATAAATATTGATGAGACACGAGAGCAAGCGGCAACACATATGAACAATAGTGCTAGTAATGAAAAATCTAACTTTAACGTTAACTGTGATCAAACTATTTTAAGAGAAGTTTATTTTTTATTGTTGTTTAAAGGTACTGTATCATGTAATGGTCAGGTTGGCCGAGTATATAGTTGATCCATGTCAGTTTGTCTTCTGCAGATACACACGAGGACGTCTGACCGTCAGGCTGGCCGTGTCGCGGATGGCGACGATGAATACACTGAATACACAATAAGTCAGTGTTTGACAGTTGTAATAGCGATCACTTGGTAGACGCCGTGACGTCACAGATCACGTGGACGGACTCGCGGTGTTGTAGTTGGCGGAGAGCTGCAGACTCCCACACGAGAGCTGGGACGAAGAACATCTGCAGCGCGAGACGGTCTGTTTACCCGTAGATGCAGATTACAGTTAAATTTGTTTATATTGAGTGACTAATGAATTAATGCTAAAGTGATTGTGCTTTGATATTATTAAAGAGTATTGTAAATTGGATATAGCGTTTATCTGTCATGGACTCGTTACCACCCAACCAGAATGATGACGGGCCTATTGCCCCACCATCTGAGAAAGTCTCGACATATATTTTATATACATAACCTATATATAGCAAAAAATATTTATACAATATTTAAAACGTTATTTATCCTTTATTTATTTATTATGCGACACGTATGTGTTTTTTTTATCGAATAATATATCAGTTTATTTATCTGTATACTTACCCGTAATTAAATAAAGTGTGGTATATTTGTAGGTTACGTCTGCCTTTAATAATCGTACTTAATTAAAATTAAATACAAAAGATTTACGAACTCTACTGTATAATATGTACACGTGGTTTGCAAATTAAAACATCCCACGTAAAATATTTTTCTTTTAAAATGACTAGTCTAAATAATATAAAATTTATAGTTAAGAAAATAATTCTTTAATTACGCTATATTTTCCGTATTAACAATATATTTATATTACTAAAATATTTATTATAAGAGATATTTTTTTACACACGAGACACATTTCCATTTTTAAATTAAAAAAATATATATTACAAACGGATTTCAATACAACAACACGAGCACTTTCTGTTTACCTCGTTAAGGATTCAGAGTAAGTTAACTTTAATAATTATATTTATATAAAATATACCTTAAGAATTAAGAATAAATCTAATAACTAATAAATAACGCGCCACGTTTTTTCTGTCATAAATTAAATAAATATGAACAAGGTACACTTTAGCGCCCTAACAGGATAAATACAGCGTACGGTCATGTTTATTTTTTATCTTTAGGGAATTTCGTATGATTTCATAAAGATAAAAGTGTTTTTTTTTCTTTTATTATCATTTACACTAACATACAATAGTTAGTCTTAGAAACATATTAAACCATTGTTTCTTTCCAATGTACTCCTGGCAAGTAACTTCCAGAAAGAGGTCTTTGGCCATCTCTATGATATGAAGGCTGAATATTTATTTTACTTTTATTTATTTTACTATTATTTGAAAACAACGACTCATTTCACAGGCTGTTGTTTTATCTTTGAGCATCTCCCAGGACAATATGAGAAAGAATGTTATCTACTATCTTATCAAAATATCCAGTACATCATGATACAGAATAGAATTTTTGTGTTTTTCATTAAGCCCAAAAGTCAACAAACTGTTGTACAATAATTGTTGTTTTAAAATATTTTCATAATGTTCTTATTTTATTTACAAAATCTAGTATGTATTGTTCATATCTTTAGTTATTTTAGTATCAAACTTTATATTCTTATTGCATATTTTGTGTATGTTTTACTTCAATAAAATCTTTATTTTATATTTTTCTTCTTTCTAATCAAATAATAAGAAAAAAAGTAGAAATTATTTCACAAAAACGACTGTCATGAAATTTTAAATCAATTGCACTTTCAGTTTCAACCAGCCTGTATACTTATTTTATAAGTGGTAGAGTGTAGGTAGAACATATTAGTGAGACCCTCTCATAGAAGATCTACTTGTAAGAGCTGTAGATATTTCAATTGTAGATGTAGATATTTCATTATCAATGCAGCTATTTCTAATTCTAGTTACTCGTTCCTTTCAATATCCAGTATAACTTATTTTGGTAGATTTTTTGACAACATCCGTCTGCCAAAGTCAAGTATTGAATCTATTAACAAAAAATAGATTATTTGTAAGCAAAACTTAATTTTTGGTTGTAAAGTATATAACGGATTTTGATTAAAAAGCGGTTTAAATGTATTGCTCACACAGAGTCAGATTTTAGAACAAATTGATTTTACGAACAGCGTAGTTGAAATATTAACTTTTATTTTTTTTATTAGCTAGTATTATTTAAAATATTGTATATTCATATTAATATATACTCATATTAATGTATGTTACTACATAACACAAAAAGAAACATCACCTATCTGGTTTTCGTTGCAACGAATACAGGGTTCCACAGGGTAGTATGTTAGCAACTTGATTATTTTTAATTTATGTTAATGACCTGATTGCCTAGGACTAATACTGTTCTGACAATGGTAATTACTTGATTTAAAAGTTGGGATCTTCAGTTGAATCTAACAAAAACAAATAAAATGTTGTTTCAAAATCCTCAAAACGCACTTTGCAAGTATAATAGTATGTGCAATACATATGCAATGAGGCGGTTGAATCCCCGTTTGTTACAGGTATATGTGTATATAAGTTCATTAATTGGAAGATTCCGATTAATAAAATTATCCTGTAGTATATTCGATTTATTTAAATACATATTTTTTCAAAAGTTGCAAGTAAGTTCAAACTCCTATATTAGTTACATCTTGGGAGTAAAAATATAATAATTTTACATTTTTAATTGTATGACATATTTAGGTTTGAACTATCCTTATCCTTACTATAATATAATGACTTAAGATCTGCACCTTTGACTATGACCCAAGTAAAATGCCTGAACATAACGCTCGAGGTATATAAGTGTGTTAAAATTCGAATGTGTAGCTCACGAACACAAACTTAAAACATATTATCGTGACTAGACTACACTAGACTCTTTTTTGACCTTATAATTATTCAATTCAAAACTCAGATAAGTAAAGCATTTTAGTATGCATACGTAGGGATTTCCATATTGATAAAATTTGCTTATTTTACTTAAGTGCTTTATTTTTGTGCAGGGTCAAGAAAGGTGATAGGGGTCACAAAAATCGTTATCGTTCACGGTCGACGAGCATCGCGTAGCTCCGGAAGTTTCATCGTACTCTAAGAATAATTACACAAAAATTTTTGGTAGTTCTAATGTTTAAGCAATAAGAAGCCATTTTACAATTTAACTGGAAATTCTAAAATTATTTATTTTAAGTAAGATGATGAAATTCAAAGTAAAAGCATGTTAAGAGATATTTTTTTAATATAACTCTGTTCTACACGACAGAACAGCGAGGGTGTCCATGAAATTTTAACTTCAATTAAGAAACGTAAATAGTCTTTGACGTCACGTAAAAATCTAATTAAAGAGAGATTTCTTTTAAACTCTATTATCAGTTGGTCGCAATGATTTCATGTTGTGTCAGTTTTATAATAATATAAATAGATTATACTAAATAGTAAGGAATCAAGACCGACGTTGCTTATATGTATGGTAAAAAAAAAATATATTGTCTTTAACAGTGACTGACGATAATATTTCGACAACAGCTGTACTAGGGAACTTAGTTTAAAGTTAGATATATATTTTTATATATAACAAAGGACACCAACCATTAAAAGAGAAAACGATTTTAAATATTTTTAATACCACAGTAATCGTTTTGTATGAAATGAAAATAAATGTACTTGTTGAAGACTTTTTTTGACATTTTTAAGCAAACAAGCTAGGAATTGATAAATAAAAAAGTTTACACAGGAACAGTTTGTGAGTCGGTCTGGAACGTAAAGTTATTTTTTTCCTTTTAACAATAAGCTGCAGTAAAAACTGAAAATCTATGCACTTTTACGTATAAATTGAAAAAGATAGTTAAGTTTTTCTAGTAGAAATAAATTAAATTATAAAATCTATATTAGATATTTAGTTTATTTTTATCAATAATTCTATTACGTCAGTAGTCTTTCTTAACAAAGTCTTCCTGTCCTTAGCGTAACACCCTCACAAGGCTCTATTGGTTTCGTTGGCTCCTACACTATGAGTACAATAACATAAATCAGAACACTGTTATGTTCTTGACTTATACTGTCAATATTAGGAGACAAGACAATTTATACTTTAAATTCATTATACAGTTGTCACTTGTACATTAATATTATTATTCATATAATTATAACTTATTTATTCATTAACAAAAAGGAACTTCTAAAATTAATTAAATGTATGAAATAAATCATTTACATGATAATTGTTATAGTTTATTAACCAAACCAAACAATAATTTAGATATTATTCGTAAAAGGTATGAGTATTCACTATGTGTTTCCTTATAATATATTATGTATCTTATTTTCACTTAACCGCTGTTGAGTAGCTTTACCTAATTATGACTTACATCTTTTTAATGTGTTTCTTCTTTATGTGCTTTCTTCTATTATTCCAGAAGTAAAATATTAAATATATAAATTGCTAGGTCTAAAGATTTTTTTACATATTTTATATTATATACCAAAAACATATATTGTTTAAAAAAGTATTTAACTATAATTAAAATTAGTTAACTATTAATTTCTTTGCTGACTTTACAAAGAGACTATGAATAAACTACGATCTCGAATACGTCACAGTCGGTTTGACACCGAGTTTAATTGCTACCAAATAAATATATTTTTAAAAAAGATTATTATCTTGTTATTCTTTATTTAGCGACACGTAGGTACCAGATATATTTTATTGTATTTTATAACAGAATTATTACAAAGCAATATACAATTTTGACAGTTTTTATTTTTCCTATAAGAATATATATTTTTAAACATTTTTTTGCCCTTCAATAAAGAATTAATATGAATTTTATTCGAAAGTAGAATAGTATAAGTTAATAGAACTAAAACAAAGATTTAAATTGCCTGCTTAGAAGATCGAGTCGGAGGCGACGGAACGAAAAGTAATTTACTATGTGTCAAAAAACTATAGTTCAACTAACATTAGTACAGCTAAGTATCTCGGAGAATGTTATTCGTAGCTGATGTAACTGTTACAATGAATCACTTTGAAATGACGTTTGTGAAATATTTGTATTACACATACATGGTTCAGGTCAAATTTTATGGTAACATTGATATTTAATGTGCTTATTTATATTGTAATGTGATGTAATTAATTATTATAGCCTACACAATTGAAAAAAAATATATAAAGAAATAAAAACTTCAATTTTTTGGTAAATTGCTTGTCTTGAGTTAAATTTCAAAAACTATAATTTTAAAAAGTCGTAGAATAAACGTAGTTGGGATTAATGTAGAGAGGCTGCATGAAAGAGGTGGCCAGTTAACTAAAAACAACCCTGTATATATCTACATATTACGGACTTATAGTATTATACCCTCGGTCGTAGGAGCCCCTTAAATACCATAGACACTGTAAATTTATAAAATAAAACTTGAAATCTTCACATTCTTTTAGATAGAAAATGTTTTTGATTGTGTTTAAAATTTAATATTTATATATTATATATATTTTTTTTTATTTATTTTTTTAACAATAATAAAGAAAATTTAAATACACCGCATTCACAAGTCAAGTTCAACATTTAATTCATATCCAATAATTCTGTTCTTTAATTTTGTTTCATGTTGCCTAAATTCGCTATGGTTTCTTAAAGGAAATGACGTTTCTGACGTGTTATATTCTGTGTGTGTATCATCAGTGCTTTCATTTTCTCTCCATACAATATACAATTTTTATCAAGATACAGTAAGGAAAAAACATAATGGATTGATATTTATTATATCAATTATTTTTTTAAGAATGTGTCTGAACATTTTTTTTAATTGCACTTCTTATTATCTTCATAAATAAGTTTCACCGCCAGGGTTAATGCCGGGTGGTTTGATAACCGTAACATGAAGTTAACATTTAAACTGTTTAATAGTTTTATTTAGTGCTAGTGCTAGAAGCGTGATATCTGAGTGACATATTTGTTTCGGAATCTTGCCGAAATCTAAAATCAAGTTGAATAAATTGGTGATGTGAGGTAGCAACGTGGGTAAGCCCATTTTGAGTGCTTCTGTTGTGATGCCATCATTTCCTGGACTCCTATCGTACTTCATGGTTTTGATGGCATCATGCACTTCTTTTTCTGTGAAGTATGGGATGAAATCGGGACGGGAGTACTTCACGTCTTCACTAGTCTCGGAAGCATCTAAATATAGTGCTCTGTAGAAGTTTGCGCTGATGGTCAGTATTTTATCTTGGCTGTTTTGTTTTAGGCTATTTTTGTCTTGAAAGCAAATTATCAGAACTAACAGAAAAATCTAACAGAAATTCTTTTAAAAAAGATATTGTATTGACTTTTTTTATTAACCATTATGGATCAACGTCTTTTTTTTAAAAGAAATTGTTACTAATAATGACAGATATTAAAAACATATAAAGGTCTTCGTGTGATAAATATTTTTTAAATGGTAATGACCTACTTTAACGCTCTGTATCGCAATCGATAAAGCGTCGGGATAATGTCACAGAGGACGCAGGTTCAAATTCCTGCCCGTATCAATTAATTCCTTCATTCAATTTATTTAAATTTAAATCGTTTATGGATTAAGAGTTTTGATTTTTCTTTTTTTTTGTAGAAATAAAACATTTTTTTCGGATTTACCTCGCATATAATTAAATTTGAAATTAACATTTTAAATTTAACCTAACGTTTCGAATACTTTGCAGCAATCGTGTTCACGGTAAGACAAGATGGATGAGTTTTTTTATATATATTTGGCAACGGTTACCTTACAAACGAAAACGTACTATTTTTAAAGATACGGTTTATACAGACATATTTTTAACCGAGACACCTTTTTGAAAACAAGGTTTACTTTCTTCATTTTTGCATTTAAAACAATAAAACAAGCGTCGAAAAAAGCTGACAGCTCATACACTATGATTGTTGGAATTCGGTTAACACCAGTTTTATATACCGAACGAACCTTTAACAAAAGGAGGACCAC
Source organism: Napeogenes sylphis (assembly GCA_959347405.1). Lineage (NCBI taxonomy): Eukaryota > Metazoa > Arthropoda > Insecta > Lepidoptera > Nymphalidae > Napeogenes > Napeogenes sylphis. The sequence continues at coordinate 7,959,674 of OY365781.1, read as the reverse complement.
AATTCGATGCTGAAATCAAATGAATTACTTTCATATCAATTAAAATTCATACATTATTTTATGAAGTAATATTGTTTTATATATATATTGATTTCTTTCAGTAAGTATTAAATTGTTTAATCTATACATATAATAAAATCACTGGTCCATTTCTGTACATGGAAAATATTTACAAAAAAACATCATAAGGGGCCTTTGTAGGAGTAAGAGAACCCAAAACAATGGTTTATCAGTTTGTCTGTTTGTCTGTATATTTGTACACGCTAATCTCAGAAACGGCTTAACCAATTTGAATGTTTTCAGAAATATAATATAATAGTCTTCTCTTATCATTTAGTGTTTATTTCATCTAAATCGGCTAGGAAATAAAAAAGTTAGGTCAATTTATGTCAATCATGTAAAAGGTAACATGCAAATCTTATTTTATACATGTAGAAAATCTGTAGAGGAGTAGTCTTTGTACATTAAAAATATTAAAAAATATATACTAGGATAGAAGTGATACCTAACAGAATCCGTTTTCAGCATTTTGTAAATCTTTATCTGTTTGTCTGTAAAAAATGTATACAGGGGGACCTTTATATATGCAAGGGAACCAAAAATAATGTTTTTTCATTTTGTCTGTTCGTCTGTATGTACGTATGTTTGTGCACGCTACTCTCAGAGGCGGATTAATCAATTTTGATGTAGTTTTCGGGAATATATTGTCATGGGATTCACTTAATATTTTGTTTTCTTTTTTTAACAATTGGTTAACAAATAAGGAAGTTAATAATCTCTTATTGTCGTACCATTGCTGCTTATCAGTTTGAAAGTTTGTAGTTTTTACATACATTGGTAAGTACAAAGGGTAGGTTTTATCAAAATCGAAATCTACACGTACGAAATCGCAGGCGTATAACCCGATACAAAAATATCTATTAAAAAGAAAAAAAATATATATTTAACCCCCGACTAAAAAGAGGGGTGTTATAAATTTGACCTGTCGATCTGTGTATATGTGTATCTGTGTATCTGTCTGTGGCAAATTTCCGGCCAAACGCGTGGACGGATCTGAATACGGTTTTTTTTAAACGAAAGCTATGCTCGTCGAGATGGTTCTTATTTATGTTTGATTGAAATAAAAATAGCCGTTTATAAGATATTGACGTTTTATTCGTGCGGGGGAGAGGTTCTTATGCAATAATTAGCTATTTGCGGCCAAACGCGTAAACGGATTTGAATGCGGTTTTGTTTAATCGAAAGCTATTCTTGTCAAGATGTTTTGTATCTATATTTGATTAAAATAAAAATAGCCGTTTTTAAGATATTGACGTTTTATTCGTGCGGGGGAGAGGTTCTTATGCAATAATTAGCTGTTTGCGACTAAACGCGTGGACGGATTTGAATGATTTTTTTTTTAATCGAAAGCTATGTATGTCGAAATATTTTTTATTCATGTTTGATTGAAATTAAAATAGCCGTTTTCAAGATATTGACGTTTTATTTGTGCGGGGGAGAGGTTCTTATGCAATAATTAGCTGATTGCGTCCAAACGCGTGGACGGATTTGAACGCGGTTTTTTTTTATCGAAAGCTATGCTCATCGAGATATTTCTTATCTATGTTTGATTGAAATAAAAATAGTTGTCTCCAAGATATTGACGTTTTATTCGTGCGGAGGAGAGGTTCTTATGCAATAATTAGCGGTTCCCAGCGGCGTCGCCCGCGCTATATAGGAAAAAGGGACCGTTTAATAAAGGAAGAAATTAACATGCAAGTAAGTTAAATTAACAAGGCAAATAAAGAAATTACGATATCGAATCGTATAGTCTAAGTCCTCAATAATTAACTTCGTAAAATATTATACACTATCAACAAAGGTTCCCCGACGCAACGATTTCAATAAGTACATAATAATATTATTTTTACTCTTTTTAGAGGTTTTTTGTATCGGGGGTTTTTTTACTTATTGAAGTCGTTGCGTCGGGGGACCGTTGTATGTACTTTGACGATGGTGTCTATTTTACAAAGTTACGAGGGCTTAGACTAAACGATTTGATATCTTAATTTCTTTTTTTGCCTTGGCAACTTACTTGCATTTCATTTTGTACCTTTATTTAGCGTTCTCCCGGCGCAATGACTTCAATAAGTACATAATAATATTATTTATTTTCTTTTTAGACGTCTTTTTGTGTCGGGGCTTTGAAGGCTTATAGTTTATACAAGGGTATGTACAAAGAGTATGTTTTACAGAAATCGAAATCTACGCGTACGAAGTCGCAGGCACAGCTAGTGGTAAATAAATGTCAATATTTTTTTTTATCATTAGATTTTTAGATTAAATATAATAGTTAAGCGTTTTTTGCTAGGAAATATGAATGAGTCGTTGTTACTTGTAAATTGTTTAGTTATTTGCAATTAAGCTATTTACATTTCAGCTGGATACAAATTTGAATAACAATTGAGATTAACTAATAGTGACGCCAGAATAAGTATCTGCGTTATCCAGTAACAGCTGAGAATCTCCCGTTTTTATAATGCAATAGTTTGACTCACACAAATTATCACCAAATTTCATCGCAAATCGTGATTATTCTGTAATAATTTTAGATGACTGAATAAACAAACAGACAAAAATGTTCATTCAAATCGAAACCAACGCAATTTTTTTAGAGATTTGTCATATATTTAAAATATAAAACAGCAGTGAGTTATATTGATAGGTTATATCCATTTGTATATATATATTTATATATATATATATATATATATATATATATATATATATATAATGTATTGGCATAAGTAACTTTTATGTTTACGTAAATATCTTATAGTCACTTAGTCTTAGTTTTACTTTTTAATATAAATGGATAGGCTTATTATTCAATGTTATATTTCAATAATTACGCCGAAACAATGTAATTATAATACAAATATTTCAAATTCTGACGAGTTCAAAGTTAAGTATTGTAACGTCTACGCAAGCTACGAACAACAACATCCGAGATATTTAGCACTAGTAAGATTAGTTTGAACTAAAGTATTTTGACAGATAGTAAATGACTTTCCGTTCCGCCGCCTCTGACTCGATGTTCTAAGCAGGTAATCTAAATATTTGACTTGGTTCGATGAACTTATAGAACTTCACTTTTGGATAAAATTATATTAGCACTTAACTCAAATTAAAACTATAATGTATTGAAACCAACCAACTAAGCAATTTTTGTGGTATAAGTTATTTATTATTTGAAAAACCAAAACACACTTATTAGAAATGTATTTTTAATCTATATATATAAAAATGAAACCCGTTTTCCTTGGTCACGGCATCACCCGTGAATGGCTGGACCGATTTCACTAATTCTTTTTTTGTTGTATTTGTTATTATTAGGAGAAGGTTCTTACGTAAAAAAATATTAAGAAAATCTCTCAGAAATATTGAAAAATGTACATATAATTTTGCATATTTAAAAAAACGCGAGTAACAAATGTCAATGTCATTCACAGCCATAGATTATATTGATGAAAGAGCATCGTATTGAGCTTAGTGTTTAAATAAAAATGCAAAGTTGATCAATAGCGATTTGTAAAAATATTAGTGAAATTATTGAATCATAAGAAATAAACACTATTATGAAAATATATATTTTGTTTTTTATTTAATTAAAAATTAGTAAAGTCATTTTCAGGAATCGCGAGACCAGGGAATTATGGATTCATTTTTATATGAAGAATTCAGTTCAAATTGAATAGGTACTCATACCTAAGATAGGTCAGCTATACAAAATAAAGTAGTGCATCATTACAACGCTAAGGCGGTACGAAGTTCGCCGGGGCAGCTAGTATCGAATATTTCTGATGATTTTTTTAAAACTTTGCATATTATGTGTTTTTGAATATTAATCATTAAGAATCTAGTGAGTACTTTTAACCTGAAAATAACATGAGCAAACTCCAACAATATTATTAAATGTTGTGTTTCAGAACAAATATTATATTATACAAAGTCTCCGACAGACTTACATCAAACATTTTTGAATGCTTTAAATGCATAATAAAAGGCAGTCTGTTTTAATAAAATAACTAGGCACTATAGAAAGATCTTAGACACTTCAGGAACCGGTTAGTACCAGTTTTATCCATAAGTTTTTTTCAACAAAATAGCTTCAAATTAGATTGTTGCGGCGGATGAGAGCGCAACTTGGAGCGGAATCGAAGGATTCCTTTTAAATAATTAAAAACAGTCTATTTAAAATTTAGAATTTTCTGTAACATTTTTGAAGGTCACAATTATGTACATAATTGAAATATTATTAAGAGTAAATTAAAAATGACTTTAATACAGTGTTCTTATAATTAAAAAATCTTCCCTCAGAAATACTAACACATCAATTTTACTTTAAAAAACACTTTTCAGTTTGTCAAAAAGCTATTAATTTAAATTTCACGTTTGATTGATGCGTCGTTTGGGTTTGAGTTTTTTAATTTTTTTAATAAATGGCTGGCTATCTTTGCTTTCAGTTTATTTTCCATGAAAATAAGTTTTTTTTAAACAACTAAATGCTCTTAAATTAGACTCCAACATTTTATGACATGGCGTCAAAAAGTAATTCTTTTGGACTTTAAAATATTTTTAGTTGACTATAAAAAATATATATGTGTTTAAGTTCATTAAACTTCCTGCTAATAGTAGAACAGTAAAGAAATTTGGTAATATAGATGAAAATCTGTTTTCATATACATTTAAACAACTCCAGTCATTGCCTTAAGATATGTTATAAAACTGTGACACTGCATCAAGCTATGGCCACCGACTGATAACAAAGATTAAAGTACGTCTCTTCCTTCTGAAACGAGGTTTTTCACCGAACCTTAAAAGAACAGCGTTTCTTAAGTGAATTATAAATGCATAGACCGAGATAAAATGTTGCATTCAGTCGTGTAGCACTTCTATTTATAGAATAGTTTAAAACTTGCTTTCTTAATTTTATTATATGAACTTTATTATATAAGTATTTCTTATCAGTTGAAGGTGTATTTAGTTTCTTAATATTCCAAATAAGCATAATATTATAAATAAATATAATAGAAAGAGATCATTTAATATATTGTTAATTAAAATTTATCAAACTCATTAAATTGATCTTTATAGGCTTTAATAGAGTTCTTGAAACGTTGAGGTCAGTTATCATACACGTACATATTCCATGAGATAATTCTTCACTAAGGTTAAGGTTTGTACCTTATGGATTGTTTCAGGGACTACCAATTATCATCAAACTCCTAGACGAATAAAACTGGGCACCGGTTATAGACTCGTTCTGTTAGGTTAGATAAGATCTTACCGTCTGACCTGATCGAATTACCGAAGCATGCGCTTGCGTGTAAACCTACAGGGACCGGTTCAGGTGTTAGATTAGGGGTGGTAACGTGGTAAGTTTTTTAAATTTCGTTCGTTCATATGGTTCCAAAAGTTAAAACAGCGTGTTGAATTTCGAACGCAGCAAAAGTCAAAATTTACCAGTTTAAACCGAAGGGCTGCTGCGGACTGCCACTGTTTGGCTGGGAACATCTCTTGAGCAATAATGCTTTTTGGCACCGAAGACGTTCGATTTTTTGCTGACAATCCATAAGATGGATCTGCTAACGTCTTTCCGGTATACTAGAGTTTTACAGATAACAAAATAGATATCAGCTTATACCTATAAAGAGATCTCTTCCAGCTACCCATAAGAGTTGGAAAAGAACATTTGTGAGGTTTACATAGTTCAGGTCAAATTTTAGAACGCAGGCAAGGTTAGGGTCTTACTAACATAACATCCTAACTTTTTGTCTAGGAGATCAAGTAGCAGCCATTAAAATGCACATTTTTGGGAATAAATAAAACTTATAACAGTTAATAGTAATATTTAAAAATAACATGTGTTATATGAACGTAGTTATTCAAAAATAATTTAAAATATAAAATATTAAAAAAAAAAACCTTTTTTTCACATAACTCTCGTAGTATGGATGTGTTTGTGTGCGTAGTCAAATTTTTCAATGTAGTCGTACGACTTGATATCTACTTATTTTTTTCTTAATTTATTAAGCGTTTTATGAATGGTTTATTTATTAGAGCATAAAATAAAATTATATCTGTAAAACTTTATTTCAAAACAGATTATCTTTTTCGCAGTAGACAAGAAATAAAATAAAATTGTCAATCTCCTGTTTGATAGACGCGTCCGCTTCGGCGCTAGTTCTTTTTAATGTTAGCTTGTGTATATTATTATTGTTTATGCAAGGATTTAAAAAATGTCCTCAAACTGTCAACTAATCTTAAATTCTACATTTATTCCATATTTAAATATTTTCTTTATAAATAATTCATTAAAGAATAAAATAACATTAAAGAGCGTCTATGATCAATATAAGTTAACAGTTTCATGATTTCACAGACCCCTATTTGTGAGGTAAACACGTTACACACAAAAACAAAACGTAACACAAACGTAACACAAAAAAACAAAAATTACAGAATTATTATAAAGCAATATACATTTTTGACATTTTATTTTTCCTATAAGAATATATATTTTTAAAACATTTATTTGCCTTTCAATAATCCTTATTGTTAAATACTTTTTTAATATTAATTTTATTCGAAAGTAGAATAGTATAAGTTAATAGAACTAAAACAAAGATTTAAATTGCCTGCTTAGAAGATCGAGTTGGAGGCGACGGAACGAAAAGTAATTTACTATGTGTCAAAAAACTATAGTTCAACTAACATTAGTACAGCTAAGTATCTCGGAGAATGTTATTCGTAGCTGATGTAGCTGTTACAATGAATCACTTTGAATTGACGTTTGTGAAATATTTGTACTACACATACATAGTTCAGGTCAAATTTTATGGTAACATTGACATTATTATAGCCTATACAATTGAAAAAAATAATATAAAGGTATAAAAACTTTTATTTTTTGGAAAATTGCTTGTCTTGACTTAAATTTCAAAAACTATAATTTTAAAAAGTCGTAGAATAAACGTAGTTGGGATTAATGTAGAGAGGCTGCATGAAAGAGGTGGTCAGTTAACTAAAAACAACCCTGTATATATCTACATATTACGGACTTATAGTATTATATCCCCGGACCTCGGTCGTAGGGGTCCCGTTAAATACCATAGACACTGTAAATTTATAAAATAAAACTTGAAAACTTCACATTCTTTTAGATCGAAAATGTTTTTGATTGTGTTTAAAATTTAAAACTTGTATATTATATATATTTTTTTTATTTATTTTTTCAAGAATAATACATTTTAAGAATAATAAAGAAAATTTAAATACACCGCATCCACAAGTCAAGTTCAACATTTAATTCACATCCAATCATTCTGTTCTTTAATTTTGTTTCATGTTGCCTAAATTCGCTATGGTTTCTTATAAAAAATGATATTTCTGACATGTAATATTCTGTGTGTGTATCATCAGTGCTTTCATTTTCTCTCCATACAATATACAATTTTTATCAAGATACAGTAAGGAAAAAACATAATGGATTGATATTTATTATATCAATTATTTTTTTAAGAATGTGTCTGAACATTTTTTGTTAATTACACTTCTTATTATCATCACAAATAAGTTTCACCGCCAGGGCTAATGCTGGGGTGGTTTGATAACCGTAACATGAAGTTAACATTTAAACTGTTTAATAGTTTTATTTAGTGCTAGTACTAGAAGCGTGATATCTGAGTGACACATCTGTTTCGAAATCTGGCCGGAATTTAAAATCAAGTTGAATAAATTGGTGATGTGAGGTACCAACGTGGGTAATTCTATTTTGAGTGCTTCTGTTGTGATGCCATCATTTCCTGGACTCCTATCGTACTTCATGGTTTTGATGGCATCATGCACTTCTTTTTTTGTGAAATATGGAATGAAATCGGAAGTACTCCCTGTACTTCACGTCTTCACTAGTCTCGGAAGCATCTGAATAAAAAGCTCTGTAGAAGTTTGTGCTGATGGTCATTATTTTATCTTGGCTGTTTTGTTTTAGGCCATTTTCGTCTTGAAAACAATTTATCCAATGCTTTGATTTGGTAAAGCCTTGTTATGGGGTTCTGAGTGATGGGTGGTTTTCTATAGCAGCTTTCATCGATTCTATTTCAAATATTCTTATGTCAGTTCTGATACTACGTTTAACTTTTCTATCAGCGGTTCTATAGGCTTCTGTACACATTTGTTTACTTTTCCTTTCTGCAATTAATATCCTTGTATTTTGTGAGAGTTTGGCCTTGATTTTATTTTAATTTGGTTTATTTAAACCAACCAAACCATTCAGAAGTTTGATTTGTTTAAAAAAATATTTTTTTTTTTAATAATCTCGCAAATTTGTATATTTGTATTAGTATATTTTAAGTTACTAAAACTTAAAGATTATTAAAACGTTTGAAACTGGTTTATGATGAAAAAGGTCCGAAAACAGAAATTCGTTTAAAAAAGATATTGTATTGACTTTTATTATTAACCATTATGGATCAACGCATTTTTTTTTAAAGAAATTATTACTAATAATGACAGACATTACAAACAAATAAAGGTCTTCGTGTGATAAATATTTTTCAAATGGTAATGACCTACTTTAACGCTCTGTATCGCAATCGATAAAGCGTCGGGATATTGTCACAGAGGACGCAGGTTCGAATTCCTGCCCGTATCAATTAATTCCTTCATTCAATTTATTTAAATTTAAATCGTTTATGGATTAAGAGTTTTGATTTTTCTTTTTTTATATAGAAATAAAACATTTTTTTTCGGATTTACCTCAATTTTTATAATTAAATTTGAAATTTACATTTTAAATTTAACCTAACGTTTCGAATACTTTGCAGGAATCGTGTTCACGGTAAGACAAGATGGAGGAGTTTTTTTATATATATTTGGCAACGGTTACCTTATAAACGCAAACGATCTATTTTTAAAGATACGCTTTATACAGTCATATTTTTAATCGAGACACCTTTTTGAGAACAAGGTTTCCTTTCTTTATTTTTGCATTTAAAACAATAAAACTAGCGTCGAAAAATGCTGACAGCTCATACACTATGATTGTTGGAATTCGGTTCACACCAGTTTTATATACCGAACGAACCTTTAACAAAAGGAGGACCACAATTCGACGCTGAAATCAAATGAATTACTTTCATATTAATTAAAATTCATACATTATTTTATGAAGTGATATTATTTTATATATATATATATATATATATATATATATATATATATATATATATATATATATATTGATTTTTTTCAGTACGAAAATATTAAATTGTTTAATCTATACATATAATAAAATTGTCACTGGTCCATTTCTGTACATGGAAAATATTTACAAAAAACTATCATAACCTTTATAAGAGCAAGAGAACCCAAAACAATGGATTTTCAGTTTGTCTGTTTGTCTGTATGTTTGTATTTTTGTACACGTTAATCTCAGAAGCGGCTTAACCAATTTGAATGCGGTTTTCAGGAATATATTATAACAGTCTTCACTTAATATTTAGTGTTTATTTCATCTAAATCGGGTAAGAAATATAAAAGTAATGTCAATTTATGTCACTCATGTAATAGGTAACATGCAAATCTTATTTTATACATTTAGAAAATCTGGAAAGGAGTAGTCTCTGTACATTAAAAATATTAAAAAATATATACCAGGATGTGAAGTGATACCTAACCGAATCCGTTTTCAGCATTTTTAAATCTTTTTCTGTTTATCTGTTTGTTGTGCACACAACACGAAAAAAAATATATTTTTCAAAAATGTATACAGGGGGACCTTTATATAAGCAAGGGAACCTAAAACAATATTTTTTCATTTTGTCTGTTCGTCTGTATGTACGTATGTCTGTGCACGCTGATCTCAGAAGAGGATTCAGTTTTTCAGGATTCAGTTTTTTTTTCAGGATGCAGTTTTCGGGAGTATATTGTCATGGAGTTCACTTATTTTTTTTATTTTTTTTTTAATAATCGGTTAACAAATAAAGAAGTTAATAATCTCTTATTGTCGTACCATTGTTGCTTATCAGTTTGAAAGTTTATAGTTTTTACATACATTAATTTTTTTTTTTTGCCTTGGTAACTTACTTGCATTTCATTTTGTACCTTTATTTAGCGTTCTCCCTACGCAACGACTTCAATAAGTACATAATAATATTATTTATTTTCTTTTTAGACGTCTTTTTGTGTCGGGGCTTTGAAGGCTTATAGTTTATACAAGGGTATGTTCAAAGGGTATGTTTTACAGAAATCGAAATCTACGCGTACGAAGTCGCAGGCACAGCTAGTGGTAAATAAATGTCAATATTTTTTTTCATCATTAGATTAAATATAATAGTTAAGTGGTTTTTTATAGGAAATATGAATGAGTCGTTGTTACTTGTAAATTGTTTAATTATTTGCAATTAATCTATTTACATTCAGCTGGGTACAAATTTGGATAACAATTGAGATTAACTAATAGTGATGCCAGAATAAGTATCTGCGTTATCCAGTAACAGCTGAGAATCTTTCGTTTTATAATGCAATAGTTTGACTCACACAAATTATCACCAAATTTCATCGCAAATCGTGATTATTCTGTAATATTTTTAGATGACTGAATAAACAAACAGACAAAAATGTTTATTCAAATCGAAACCAACGCACATTTTGTAGAGATTTGTCATATATTTAAAATATATAACAGCAGTGAGTTATATTGATACGTTATATCCATTTATATATATGTATAATAACTTTTATGTTTACGTAAATGTTTTATAGTCACTTAGTCTTAGTTTTACTTTTTAATATAAATGGATAGGCTTATTATTCAATGTCATATTTCAATAATTACGCCGAAACAATGTAATTATAATACAAATATTTCAAATTCTGACGAGTTCAAAGTTAAGTATTGTAACATCTACGCAAGGTACGAACACCAACATCCGAAATATTTAGCACTAGTAAGATTAGTTTGAACTAAAGTATTTTGACAGATAGTAAATGACTTTCCGTTCCGCCGCCTCTGACTTGATGTTCTAAGCAGGTAATCTAAATATTTGACTTGGTTCGATGAACTTATACAACTTCATTTTTGGATAAAATTATACTAGCACTTAACTCAAATTAAAATTATAATGTATTGAAGACAACTAAGCAACTTTTGTGGTACAAATTATTTATTATTTGAAAAACCAAAACACGCGTATTAGAAATGTATTTTTAATATTGAATATTTGTGATGAATTTTTAAAAATTATGCATATCTAATTTTTAAAAATAGTAAGAATCTGAGTACTTTTAATTTGAAAACAACATGAGTAAGCGCCAACAATATTAGTAAATGTTGTGTTTCAGAACAAATATTAAATTATATTATACACAGTATCCGACAGACTTACATCAAACATTTTTGAATGCTTTAAATTGAAAATAGTTTGCTAAAAATGTATAACTAAGAAACGTCATATGATACCAAAAATGTATCGCTAAGTAAATAAATGACTAATAAATATATATTTTTTATTTAATATAGAACAAAAATGGTTAACCTTGTTGCACATGTAATATAGGGATATACATAGTGACATACATATATATAGGATATTTTATGATAAATTAATGTAATTATATTTATTAGTTTGTACGAGAAACCATTTATCTATTTACTATCTATGTACCTCTCACTATGTTACCTTATATACACATAATACAATTCGATAATACTTATACAATTCACTTAAAAGGCAGTCACAAATGTTTTAATAAAATAAGTAGGCATTATGGAAAGATCTTAGACACTTCAGGAATCAGTTAGTACCGATCAAATCCATAAGTTTTTTTCAACAAAATAGCTTCAAATTAGATTGTTGCGACCGATGAGGGCGCAATTTGGAGCGGAATCGAAGGATTCCTTTTAAATAATTAAATACAGTCTTATTTAAAATTTTGAATTTTTCTGTAACATTTTTGAAGGTATATGTACATAATTGAAATATTATTAAGAGTAAATTAAAAATGACTTTAATACAGTGTTCTTATAATTAAAAAATCTTCCCTCAGAAATACTAACACATCAATTTTACTTTAAAAAACACTTTTCAGTTTGTCAAAAAGCTATTAATTTAAATTTCACGTTTGATTGATGCGTCGTTTGGGTTTGAGTTTTTGAATTTTTTTAATAAATGGCTGGCTATCTTTGCTTTCAGCTTATTTTCCATGAAAATAAGGTTTTTTTAAACAACTAAATGCTCTTAAATTCGATTCCAACATTTCATGACATGGCGTCAAAAAGTAATTCTTTTGGACTTAATTTTTTTTTAGTTGACTATAGAAAATATATATGTGTTTGAGTTCATTAAACTTCCTGATAAAAGTAGGACAGTTAAGAAATTTGGTAATATAGATGAAAATCTGTTTTCGCATACATTTAAGGAACTCCAGTCATTGCCTTAAGATATGTTATAAAACTGTGACACTGCATCAAGCTATGGCCACCGACTGATAACAAAGATTAAAATACGTCTCTTCCTTCTGAAACGAGGTTTTTCACCGAACCTTAAAAGAACAGCGTTTCTTAAGTGAATTATAAATGCATAGACCGAGATAAAATGTTGCATTCAGTCGTGTAGCACTTCTATTTAAAGAATAGTTTAAAACTTGCTTTCTTAATTTTATTATATGAACTTTATTATATAAGTATTTCTTATCAGTTGAAGGTGTATTTAGTTTCTTAATATTCCAAATAAGCATAATATTATAAATAAATATAATAGAAAGAGATCATTTAATATATTGTTAATTAAAATTTATCAAACTCATTAAATTGATCTTTATAGGCTTTAATAGAGTTCTTGAAACGTTGAGGTCAGTTATCATACACGTACATATTCCATGAGATAATTCTTCACTAAGGTTAAGGTTTGTACCTTATGGATTGTTTCAGGGACTACCAATTATCATCAAACTCCTAGACGAATAAAACTGGGCACCGGTTATAGACTCGTTCTGTTAGGTTAGATAAGATCTTACCGTCTGACCTGATCGAATTACCGAAGCATGCGCTTGCGTGTAAACCTACAGGGACCGGTTCAGGTGTTAGATTAGGGGTGGTAACGTGGTAAGTTTTTTAAATTTCGTTCGTTCATATGGTTCCAAAAGTTAAAACAGCGTGTTGAATTTCGAACGCAGCAAAAGTCAAAATTTACCAGTTTAAACCGAAGGGCTGCTGCGGACTGCCACTGTTTGGCTGGGAACATCTCTTGAGCAATAATGCTTTTTGGCACCGAAGACGTTCGATTTTTTGCTGACAATCCATAAGATGGATCTGCTAACGTCTTTCCGGTATACTAGAGTTTTACAGATAACAAAATAGATATCAGCTTATACCTATAAAGAGATCTCTTCCAGCTACCCATAAGAGTTGGAAAAGAACATTTGTGAGGTTTACATAGTTCAGGTCAAATTTTAGAACGCAGGCAAGGTTAGGGTCTTACTAACATAACATCCTAACTTTTTGTCTAGGAGATCAAGTAGCAGCCATTAAAATGCACATTTTTGGGAATAAATAAAACTTATAACAGTTAATAGTAATATTTAAAAATAACATGTGTTATATGAACGTAGTTATTCAAAAATAATTTAAAATATAAAATATTAAAAAAAAAAACCTTTTTTTCACATAACTCTCGTAGTATGGATGTGTTTGTGTGCGTAGTCAAATTTTTCAATGTAGTCGTACGACTTGATATCTACTTATTTTTTTCTTAATTTATTAAGCGTTTTATGAATGGTTTATTTATTAGAGCATAAAATAAAATTATATCTGTAAAACTTTATTTCAAAACAGATTATCTTTTTCGCAGTAGACAAGAAATAAAATAAAATTGTCAATCTCCTGTTTGATAGACGCGTCCGCTTCGGCGCTAGTTCTTTTTAATGTTAGCTTGTGTATATTATTATTGTTTATGCAAGGATTTAAAAAATGTCCTCAAACTGTCAACTAATCTTAAATTCTACATTTATTCCATATTTAAATATTTTCTTTATAAATAATTCATTAAAGAATAAAATAACATTAAAGAGCGTCTATGATCAATATAAGTTAACAGTTTCATGATTTCACAGACCCCTATTTGTGAGGTAAACACGTTACACACAAAAACAAAACGTAACACAAACGTAACACAAAAAAACAAAAATTACAGAATTATTATAAAGCAATATACATTTTTGACATTTTATTTTTCCTATAAGAATATATATTTTTAAAACATTTATTTGCCTTTCAATAATCCTTATTGTTAAATACTTTTTTAATATTAATTTTATTCGAAAGTAGAATAGTATAAGTTAATAGAACTAAAACAAAGATTTAAATTGCCTGCTTAGAAGATCGAGTTGGAGGCGACGGAACGAAAAGTAATTTACTATGTGTCAAAAAACTATAGTTCAACTAACATTAGTACAGCTAAGTATCTCGGAGAATGTTATTCGTAGCTGATGTAGCTGTTACAATGAATCACTTTGAATTGACGTTTGTGAAATATTTGTACTACACATACATAGTTCAGGTCAAATTTTATGGTAACATTGACATTATTATAGCCTATACAATTGAAAAAAATAATATAAAGGTATAAAAACTTTTATTTTTTGGAAAATTGCTTGTCTTGACTTAAATTTCAAAAACTATAATTTTAAAAAGTCGTAGAATAAACGTAGTTGGGATTAATGTAGAGAGGCTGCATGAAAGAGGTGGTCAGTTAACTAAAAACAACCCTGTATATATCTACATATTACGGACTTATAGTATTATATCCCCGGACCTCGGTCGTAGGGGTCCCGTTAAATACCATAGACACTGTAAATTTATAAAATAAAACTTGAAAACTTCACATTCTTTTAGATCGAAAATGTTTTTGATTGTGTTTAAAATTTAAAACTTGTATATTATATATATTTTTTTTATTTATTTTTTCAAGAATAATACATTTTAAGAATAATAAAGAAAATTTAAATACACCGCATCCACAAGTCAAGTTCAACATTTAATTCACATCCAATCATTCTGTTCTTTAATTTTGTTTCATGTTGCCTAAATTCGCTATGGTTTCTTATAAAAAATGATATTTCTGACATGTAATATTCTGTGTGTGTATCATCAGTGCTTTCATTTTCTCTCCATACAATATACAATTTTTATCAAGATACAGTAAGGAAAAAACATAATGGATTGATATTTATTATATCAATTATTTTTTTAAGAATGTGTCTGAACATTTTTTGTTAATTACACTTCTTATTATCATCACAAATAAGTTTCACCGCCAGGGCTAATGCTGGGGTGGTTTGATAACCGTAACATGAAGTTAACATTTAAACTGTTTAATAGTTTTATTTAGTGCTAGTACTAGAAGCGTGATATCTGAGTGACACATCTGTTTCGAAATCTGGCCGGAATTTAAAATCAAGTTGAATAAATTGGTGATGTGAGGTACCAACGTGGGTAATTCTATTTTGAGTGCTTCTGTTGTGATGCCATCATTTCCTGGACTCCTATCGTACTTCATGGTTTTGATGGCATCATGCACTTCTTTTTTTGTGAAATATGGAATGAAATCGGAAGTACTCCCTGTACTTCACGTCTTCACTAGTCTCGGAAGCATCTGAATAAAAAGCTCTGTAGAAGTTTGTGCTGATGGTCATTATTTTATCTTGGCTGTTTTGTTTTAGGCCATTTTCGTCTTGAAAACAATTTATCCAATGCTTTGATTTGGTAAAGCCTTGTTATGGGGTTCTGAGTGATGGGTGGTTTTCTATAGCAGCTTTCATCGATTCTATTTCAAATATTCTTATGTCAGTTCTGATACTACATTTAACTTTTCTATCAGCGGTTCTATAGGCTTCTGTACACATTTGTTTACTTTTCCTTTCTGCAATTAATATCCTTGTATTTTGTGAGAGTTTGGCCTTGATTTTATTTTAATTTGGTTTATTTAAACCAACCAAACCATTCAGAAGTTTGATTTGTTTAAAAAAATATATTTTTTTTTAATAATCTCGCAAATTTGTATATTTGTATTAGTATATTTTAAGTTACTAAAACTTAAAGATTATTAAAACGTTTGAAACTGGTTTATGATGAAAAAGGTCCGAAAACAGAAATTCGTTTAAAAAAGATATTGTATTGACTTTTATTATTAACCATTATGGATCAACGCATTTTTTTTTAAAGAAATTATTACTAATAATGACAGACATTACAAACAAATAAAGGTCTTCGTGTGATAAATATTTTTCAAATGGTAATGACCTACTTTAACGCTCTGTATCGCAATCGATAAAGCGTCGGGATATTGTCACAGAGGACGCAGGTTCGAATTCCTGCCCGTATCAATTAATTCCTTCATTTAATTTATTTAAATTTAAATCGTTTATGGATTAAGAGTTTTGATTTTTCTTTTTTTATATAGAAATAAAACATTTTTTTTCGGATTTACCTCAATTTTTATAATTAAATTTGAAATTTACATTTTAAATTTAACCTAACGTTTCGAATACTTTGCAGGAATCGTGTTCACGGTAAGACAAGATGGAGGAGTTTTTTTATATATATTTGGCAACGGTTACCTTATAAACGCAAACGATCTATTTTTAAAGATACGCTTTATACAGTCATATTTTTAATCGAGACACCTTTTTGAGAACAAGGTTTCCTTTCTTTATTTTTGCATTTAAAACAATAAAACTAGCGTCGAAAAATGCTGACAGCTCATACACTATGATTGTTGGAATTCGGTTCACACCAGTTTTATATACCGAACGAACCTTTAACAAAAGGAGGACCACAATTCGACGCTGAAATCAAATGAATTACTTTCATATTAATTAAAATTCATACATTATTTTATGAAGTGATATTATTTTATATATATATATATATATATATATATATATATATATATATATATATATATATATATATATATATATATATATATATATATATATATATATATATATATATATATATATATATATATTGATTTTTTTCAGTACGAAAATATTAAATTGTTTAATCTATACATATAATAAAATTGTCACTGGTCCATTTCTGTACATGGAAAATATTTACAAAAAACTATCATAACCTTTATAAGAGCAAGAGAACCCAAAACAATGGATTTTCAGTTTGTCTGTTTGTCTGTATGTTTGTATTTTTGTACACGTTAATCTCAGAAGCGGCTTAACCAATTTGAATGCGGTTTTCAGGAATATATTATAACAGTCTTCACTTAATATTTAGTGTTTATTTCATCTAAATCGGGTAAGAAATATAAAAGTAATGTCAATTTATGTCACTCATGTAATAGGTAACATGCAAATCTTATTTTATACATTTAGAAAATCTGGAAAGGAGTAGTCTCTGTACATTAAAAATATTAAAAAATATATACCAGGATGTGAAGTGATACCTAACCGAATCCGTTTTCAGCATTTTTAAATCTTTTTCTGTTTATCTGTTTGTTGTGCACACAACACGAAAAAAAATATATTTTTCAAAAATGTATACAGGGGGACCTTTATATAAGCAAGGGAACCTAAAACAATATTTTTTCATTTTGTCTGTTCGTCTGTATGTACGTATGTCTGTGCACGCTGATCTCAGAAGAGGATTCAGTTTTTCAGGATTCAGTTTTTTTTTTCAGGATGCAGTTTTCGGGAGTATATTGTCATGGAGTTCACTTATTTTTTTTATTTTTTTTTTAATAATCGGTTAACAAATAAAGAAGTTAATAATCTCTTATTGTCGTACCATTGTTGCTTATCAGTTTGAAAGTTTATAGTTTTTACATACATTAATTTTTTTTTTTTGCCTTGGTAACTTACTTGCATTTCATTTTGTACCTTTATTTAGCGTTCTCCCTACGCAACGACTTCAATAAGTACATAATAATATTATTTATTTTCTTTTTAGACGTCTTTTTGTGTCGGGGCTTTGAAGGCTTATAGTTTATACAAGGGTATGTTCAAAGGGTATGTTTTACAGAAATCGAAATCTACGCGTACGAAGTCGCAGGCACAGCTAGTGGTAAATAAATGTCAATATTTTTTTTCATCATTAGATTAAATATAATAGTTAAGTGGTTTTTTATAGGAAATATGAATGAGTCGTTGTTACTTGTAAATTGTTTAATTATTTGCAATTAATCTATTTACATTCAGCTGGGTACAAATTTGGATAACAATTGAGATTAACTAATAGTGATGCCAGAATAAGTATCTGCGTTATCCAGTAACAGCTGAGAATCTTTCGTTTTATAATGCAATAGTTTGACTCACACAAATTATCACCAAATTTCATCGCAAATCGTGATTATTCTGTAATATTTTTAGATGACTGAATAAACAAACAGACAAAAATGTTTATTCAAATCGAAACCAACGCACATTTTGTAGAGATTTGTCATATATTTAAAATATATAACAGCAGTGAGTTATATTGATACGTTATATCCATTTATATATATGTATAATAACTTTTATGTTTACGTAAATGTTTTATAGTCACTTAGTCTTAGTTTTACTTTTTAATATAAATGGATAGGCTTATTATTCAATGTCATATTTCAATAATTACGCCGAAACAATGTAATTATAATACAAATATTTCAAATTCTGACGAGTTCAAAGTTAAGTATTGTAACATCTACGCAAGGTACGAACACCAACATCCGAAATATTTAGCACTAGTAAGATTAGTTTGAACTAAAGTATTTTGACAGATAGTAAATGACTTTCCGTTCCGCCGCCTCTGACTTGATGTTCTAAGCAGGTAATCTAAATATTTGACTTGGTTCGATGAACTTATACAACTTCATTTTTGGATAAAATTATACTAGCACTTAACTCAAATTAAAATTATAATGTATTGAAGACAACTAAGCAACTTTTGTGGTACAAATTATTTATTATTTGAAAAACCAAAACACGCGTATTAGAAATGTATTTTTAATATTGAATATTTGTGATGAATTTTTAAAAATTATGCATATCTAATTTTTAAAAATAGTAAGAATCTGAGTACTTTTAATTTGAAAACAACATGAGTAAGCGCCAACAATATTAGTAAATGTTGTGTTTCAGAACAAATATTAAATTATATTATACACAGTATCCGACAGACTTACATCAAACATTTTTGAATGCTTTAAATTGAAAATAGTTTGCTAAAAATGTATAACTAAGAAACGTCATATGATACCAAAAATGTATCGCTAAGTAAATAAATGACTAATAAATATATATTTTTTATTTAATATAGAACAAAAATGGTTAACCTTGTTGCACATGTAATATAGGGATATACATAGTGACATACATATATATAGGATATTTTATGATAAATTAATGTAATTATATTTATTAGTTTGTACGAGAAACCATTTATCTATTTACTATCTATGTACCTCTCACTATGTTACCTTATATACACATAATACAATTCGATAATACTTATACAATTCACTTAAAAGGCAGTCACAAATGTTTTAATAAAATAAGTAGGCATTATGGAAAGATCTTAGACACTTCAGGAATCAGTTAGTACCGATCAAATCCATAAGTTTTTTTCAACAAAATAGCTTCAAATTAGATTGTTGCGACCGATGAGGGCGCAATTTGGAGCGGAATCGAAGGATTCCTTTTAAATAATTAAATACAGTCTTATTTAAAATTTTGAATTTTTCTGTAACATTTTTGAAGGTATATGTACATAATTGAAATATTATTAAGAGTAAATTAAAAATGACTTTAATACAGTGTTCTTATAATTAAAAAATCTTCCCTCAGAAATACTAACACATCAATTTTACTTTAAAAAACACTTTTCAGTTTGTCAAAAAGCTATTAATTTAAATTTCACGTTTGATTGATGCGTCGTTTGGGTTTGAGTTTTTGAATTTTTTTAATAAATGGCTGGCTATCTTTGCTTTCAGCTTATTTTCCATGAAAATAAGGTTTTTTTAAACAACTAAATGCTCTTAAATTCGATTCCAACATTTCATGACATGGCGTCAAAAAGTAATTCTTTTGGACTTAATTTTTTTTTAGTTGACTATAGAAAATATATATGTGTTTGAGTTCATTAAACTTCCTGATAAAAGTAGGACAGTTAAGAAATTTGGTAATATAGATGAAAATCTGTTTTCGCATACATTTAAGGAACTCCAGTCATTGCCTTAAGATATGTTATAAAACTGTGACACTGCATCAAGCTATGGCCACCGACTGATAACAAAGATTAAAATACGTCTCTTCCTTCTGAAACGAGGTTTTTCACCGAACCTTAAAAGAACAGCGTTTCTTAAGTGAATTATAAATGCATAGACCGAGATAAAATGTTGCATTCAGTCGTGTAGCACTTCTATTTAAAGAATAGTTTAAAACTTGCTTTCTTAATTTTATTATATGAACTTTATTATATAAGTATTTCTTATCAGTTGAAGGTGTATTTAGTTTCTTAATATTCCAAATAAGCATAATATTATAAATAAATATAATAGAAAGAGATCATTTAATATATTGTTAATTAAAATTTATCAAACTCATTAAATTGATCTTTATAGGCTTTAATAGAGTTCTTGAAACGTTGAGGTCAGTTATCATACACGTACATATTCCATGAGATAATTCTTCACTAAGGTTAAGGTTTGTACCTTATGGATTGTTTCAGGGACTACCAATTATCATCAAACTCCTAGACGAATAAAACTGGGCACCGGTTATAGACTCGTTCTGTTAGGTTAGATAAGATCTTACCGTCTGACCTGATCGAATTACCGAAGCATGCGCTTGCGTGTAAACCTACAGGGACCGGTTCAGGTGTTAGATTAGGGGTGGTAACGTGGTAAGTTTTTTAAATTTCGTTCGTTCATATGGTTCCAAAAGTTAAAACAGCGTGTTGAATTTCGAACGCAGCAAAAGTCAAAATTTACCAGTTTAAACCGAAGGGCTGCTGCGGACTGCCACTGTTTGGCTGGGAACATCTCTTGAGCAATAATGCTTTTTGGCACCGAAGACGTTCGATTTTTTGCTGACAATCCATAAGATGGATCTGCTAACGTCTTTCCGGTATACTAGAGTTTTACAGATAACAAAATAGATATCAGCTTATACCTATAAAGAGATCTCTTCCAGCTACCCATAAGAGTTGGAAAAGAACATTTGTGAGGTTTACATAGTTCAGGTCAAATTTTAGAACGCAGGCAAGGTTAGGGTCTTACTAACATAACATCCTAACTTTTTGTCTAGGAGATCAAGTAGCAGCCATTAAAATGCACATTTTTGGGAATAAATAAAACTTATAACAGTTAATAGTAATATTTAAAAATAACATGTGTTATATGAACGTAGTTATTCAAAAATAATTTAAAATATAAAATATTAAAAAAAAAAACCTTTTTTTCACATAACTCTCGTAGTATGGATGTGTTTGTGTGCGTAGTCAAATTTTTCAATGTAGTCGTACGACTTGATATCTACTTATTTTTTTCTTAATTTATTAAGCGTTTTATGAATGGTTTATTTATTAGAGCATAAAATAAAATTATATCTGTAAAACTTTATTTCAAAATAGATTATCTTTTTCGCAGTAGACAAGAAATAAAATAAAATTGTCAATCTCCTGTTTGATAGACGCGTCCGCTTCGGCGCTAGTTCTTTTTAATGTTAGCTTGTGTATATTATTATTGTTTATGCAAGGATTTAAAAAATGTCCTCAAACTGTCAACTAATCTTAAATTCTACATTTATTCCATATTTAAATATTTTCTTTATAAATAATTCATTAAAGAATAAAATAACATTAAAGAGCGTCTATGATCAATATAAGTTAACAGTTTCATGATTTCACAGACCCCTATTTGTGAGGTAAACACGTTACACACAAAAACAAAACGTAACACAAACGTAACACAAAAAAACAAAAATTACAGAATTATTATAAAGCAATATACATTTTTGACATTTTATTTTTCCTATAAGAATATATATTTTTAAAACATTTATTTGCCTTTCAATAATCCTTATTGTTAAATACTTTTTTAATATTAATTTTATTCGAAAGTAGAATAGTATAAGTTAATAGAACTAAAACAAAGATTTAAATTGCCTGCTTAGAAGATCGAGTTGGAGGCGACGGAACGAAAAGTAATTTACTATGTGTCAAAAAACTATAGTTCAACTAACATTAGTACAGCTAAGTATCTCGGAGAATGTTATTCGTAGCTGATGTAGCTGTTACAATGAATCACTTTGAATTGACGTTTGTGAAATATTTGTACTACACATACATAGTTCAGGTCAAATTTTATGGTAACATTGACATTATTATAGCCTATACAATTGAAAAAAATAATATAAAGGTATAAAAACTTTTATTTTTTGGAAAATTGCTTGTCTTGACTTAAATTTCAAAAACTATAATTTTAAAAAGTCGTAGAATAAACGTAGTTGGGATTAATGTAGAGAGGCTGCATGAAAGAGGTGGTCAGTTAACTAAAAACAACCCTGTATATATCTACATATTACGGACTTATAGTATTATATCCCCGGACCTCGGTCGTAGGGGTCCCGTTAAATACCATAGACACTGTAAATTTATAAAATAAAACTTGAAAACTTCACATTCTTTTAGATCGAAAATGTTTTTGATTGTGTTTAAAATTTAAAACTTGTATATTATATATATTTTTTTTATTTATTTTTTCAAGAATAATACATTTTAAGAATAATAAAGAAAATTTAAATACACCGCATCCACAAGTCAAGTTCAACATTTAATTCACATCCAATCATTCTGTTCTTTAATTTTGTTTCATGTTGCCTAAATTCGCTATGGTTTCTTATAAAAAATGATATTTCTGACATGTAATATTCTGTGTGTGTATCATCAGTGCTTTCATTTTCTCTCCATACAATATACAATTTTTATCAAGATACAGTAAGGAAAAAACATAATGGATTGATATTTATTATATCAATTATTTTTTTAAGAATGTGTCTGAACATTTTTTGTTAATTACACTTCTTATTATCATCACAAATAAGTTTCACCGCCAGGGCTAATGCTGGGGTGGTTTGATAACCGTAACATGAAGTTAACATTTAAACTGTTTAATAGTTTTATTTAGTGCTAGTACTAGAAGCGTGATATCTGAGTGACACATCTGTTTCGAAATCTGGCCGGAATTTAAAATCAAGTTGAATAAATTGGTGATGTGAGGTACCAACGTGGGTAATTCTATTTTGAGTGCTTCTGTTGTGATGCCATCATTTCCTGGACTCCTATCGTACTTCATGGTTTTGATGGCATCATGCACTTCTTTTTTTGTGAAATATGGAATGAAATCGGAAGTACTCCCTGTACTTCACGTCTTCACTAGTCTCGGAAGCATCTGAATAAAAAGCTCTGTAGAAGTTTGTGCTGATGGTCATTATTTTATCTTGGCTGTTTTGTTTTAGGCCATTTTCGTCTTGAAAACAATTTATCCAATGCTTTGATTTGGTAAAGCCTTGTTATGGGGTTCTGAGTGATGGGTGGTTTTCTATAGCAGCTTTCATCGATTCTATTTCAAATATTCTTATGTCAGTTCTGATACTACATTTAACTTTTCTATCAGCGGTTCTATAGGCTTCTGTACACATTTGTTTACTTTTCCTTTCTGCAATTAATATCCTTGTATTTTGTGAGAGTTTGGCCTTGATTTTATTTTAATTTGGTTTATTTAAACCAACCAAACCATTCAGAAGTTTGATTTGTTTAAAAAAATATATTTTTTTTTAATAATCTCGCAAATTTGTATATTTGTATTAGTATATTTTAAGTTACTAAAACTTAAAGATTATTAAAACGTTTGAAACTGGTTTATGATGAAAAAGGTCCGAAAACAGAAATTCGTTTAAAAAAGATATTGTATTGACTTTTATTATTAACCATTATGGATCAACGCATTTTTTTTTAAAGAAATTATTACTAATAATGACAGACATTACAAACAAATAAAGGTCTTCGTGTGATAAATATTTTTCAAATGGTAATGACCTACTTTAACGCTCTGTATCGCAATCGATAAAGCGTCGGGATATTGTCACAGAGGACGCAGGTTCGAATTCCTGCCCGTATCAATTAATTCCTTCATTTAATTTATTTAAATTTAAATCGTTTATGGATTAAGAGTTTTGATTTTTCTTTTTTTATATAGAAATAAAACATTTTTTTTCGGATTTACCTCAATTTTTATAATTAAATTTGAAATTTACATTTTAAATTTAACCTAACGTTTCGAATACTTTGCAGGAATCGTGTTCACGGTAAGACAAGATGGAGGAGTTTTTTTATATATATTTGGCAACGGTTACCTTATAAACGCAAACGATCTATTTTTAAAGATACGCTTTATACAGTCATATTTTTAATCGAGACACCTTTTTGAGAACAAGGTTTCCTTTCTTTATTTTTGCATTTAAAACAATAAAACTAGCGTCGAAAAATGCTGACAGCTCATACACTATGATTGTTGGAATTCGGTTCACACCAGTTTTATATACCGAACGAACCTTTAACAAAAGGAGGACCACAATTCGACGCTGAAATCAAATGAATTACTTTCATATTAATTAAAATTCATACATTATTTTATGAAGTGATATTATTTTATATATATATATATATATATATATATATATATATATATATATATATATATATATATATATATATATATATATATATATATATATATATTGATTTTTTTCAGTACGAAAATATTAAATTGTTTAATCTATACATATAATAAAATTGTACAGAAATGGACCAGTCCATTTCTGTACATGGAAAATATTTACAAAAAACTATCATAACCTTTATAAGAGCAAGAGAACCCAAAACAATGGATTTTCAGTTTGTCTGTTTGTCTGTATGTTTGTATTTTTGTACACGTTAATCTCAGAAGCGGCTTAACCAATTTGAATGCGGTTTTCAGGAATATATTATAACAGTCTTCACTTAATATTTAGTGTTTATTTCATCTAAATCGGGTAAGAAATATAAAAGTAATGTCAATTTATGTCACTCATGTAATAGGTAACATGCAAATCTTATTTTATACATTTAGAAAATCTGGAAAGGAGTAGTCTCTGTACATTAAAAATATTAAAAAATATATACCAGGATGTGAAGTGATACCTAACCGAATCCGTTTTCAGCATTTTTAAATCTTTTTCTGTTTATCTGTTTGTTGTGCACACAACACGAAAAAAAATATATTTTTCAAAAATGTATACAGGGGGACCTTTATATAAGCAAGGGAACCTAAAACAATATTTTTTCATTTTGTCTGTTCGTCTGTATGTACGTATGTCTGTGCACGCTGATCTCAGAAGAGGATTCAGTTTTTCAGGATTCAGTTTTTTTTTTCAGGATGCAGTTTTCGGGAGTATATTGTCATGGAGTTCACTTATTTTTTTTATTTTTTTTTTAATAATCGGTTAACAAATAAAGAAGTTAATAATCTCTTATTGTCGTACCATTGTTGCTTATCAGTTTGAAAGTTTATAGTTTTTACATACATTAATTTTTTTTTTTTGCCTTGGTAACTTACTTGCATTTCATTTTGTACCTTTATTTAGCGTTCTCCCTACGCAACGACTTCAATAAGTACATAATAATATTATTTATTTTCTTTTTAGACGTCTTTTTGTGTCGGGGCTTTGAAGGCTTATAGTTTATACAAGGGTATGTTCAAAGGGTATGTTTTACAGAAATCGAAATCTACGCGTACGAAGTCGCAGGCACAGCTAGTGGTAAATAAATGTCAATATTTTTTTTCATCATTAGATTAAATATAATAGTTAAGTGGTTTTTTATAGGAAATATGAATGAGTCGTTGTTACTTGTAAATTGTTTAATTATTTGCAATTAATCTATTTACATTCAGCTGGGTACAAATTTGGATAACAATTGAGATTAACTAATAGTGATGCCAGAATAAGTATCTGCGTTATCCAGTAACAGCTGAGAATCTTTCGTTTTATAATGCAATAGTTTGACTCACACAAATTATCACCAAATTTCATCGCAAATCGTGATTATTCTGTAATATTTTTAGATGACTGAATAAACAAACAGACAAAAATGTTTATTCAAATCGAAACCAACGCACATTTTGTAGAGATTTGTCATATATTTAAAATATATAACAGCAGTGAGTTATATTGATACGTTATATCCATTTATATATATGTATAATAACTTTTATGTTTACGTAAATGTTTTATAGTCACTTAGTCTTAGTTTTACTTTTTAATATAAATGGATAGGCTTATTATTCAATGTCATATTTCAATAATTACGCCGAAACAATGTAATTATAATACAAATATTTCAAATTCTGACGAGTTCAAAGTTAAGTATTGTAACATCTACGCAAGGTACGAACACCAACATCCGAAATATTTAGCACTAGTAAGATTAGTTTGAACTAAAGTATTTTGACAGATAGTAAATGACTTTCCGTTCCGCCGCCTCTGACTTGATGTTCTAAGCAGGTAATCTAAATATTTGACTTGGTTCGATGAACTTATACAACTTCATTTTTGGATAAAATTATACTAGCACTTAACTCAAATTAAAATTATAATGTATTGAAGACAACTAAGCAACTTTTGTGGTACAAATTATTTATTATTTGAAAAACCAAAACACGCGTATTAGAAATGTATTTTTAATATTGAATATTTGTGATGAATTTTTAAAAATTATGCATATCTAATTTTTAAAAATAGTAAGAATCTGAGTACTTTTAATTTGAAAACAACATGAGTAAGCGCCAACAATATTAGTAAATGTTGTGTTTCAGAACAAATATTAAATTATATTATACACAGTATCCGACAGACTTACATCAAACATTTTTGAATGCTTTAAATTGAAAATAGTTTGCTAAAAATGTATAACTAAGAAACGTCATATGATACCAAAAATGTATCGCTAAGTAAATAAATGACTAATAAATATATATTTTTTATTTAATATAGAACAAAAATGGTTAACCTTGTTGCACATGTAATATAGGGATATACATAGTGACATACATATATATAGGATATTTTATGATAAATTAATGTAATTATATTTATTAGTTTGTACGAGAAACCATTTATCTATTTACTATCTATGTACCTCTCACTATGTTACCTTATATACACATAATACAATTCGATAATACTTATACAATTCACTTAAAAGGCAGTCACAAATGTTTTAATAAAATAAGTAGGCATTATGGAAAGATCTTAGACACTTCAGGAATCAGTTAGTACCGATCAAATCCATAAGTTTTTTTCAACAAAATAGCTTCAAATTAGATTGTTGCGACCGATGAGGGCGCAATTTGGAGCGGAATCGAAGGATTCCTTTTAAATAATTAAATACAGTCTTATTTAAAATTTTGAATTTTTCTGTAACATTTTTGAAGGTATATGTACATAATTGAAATATTATTAAGAGTAAATTAAAAATGACTTTAATACAGTGTTCTTATAATTAAAAAATCTTCCCTCAGAAATACTAACACATCAATTTTACTTTAAAAAACACTTTTCAGTTTGTCAAAAAGCTATTAATTTAAATTTCACGTTTGATTGATGCGTCGTTTGGGTTTGAGTTTTTGAATTTTTTTAATAAATGGCTGGCTATCTTTGCTTTCAGCTTATTTTCCATGAAAATAAGGTTTTTTTAAACAACTAAATGCTCTTAAATTAGACTCCAACATTTTATGACATGGCGTCAAAAAGTAATTCTTTTGGACTTTAAAATATTTTTAGTTGACTATAAAAAATATATATGTGTTTAAGTTCATTAAACTTCCTGCTAATAGTAGAACAGTAAAGAAATTTGGTAATATAGATGAAAATCTGTTTTCATATACATTTAAACAACTCCAGTCATTGCCTTAAGATATGTTATAAAACTGTGACACTGCATCAAGCTATGGCCACCGACTGATAACAAAGATTAAAGTACGTCTCTTCCTTCTGAAACGAGGTTTTTCACCGAACCTTAAAAGAACAGCGTTTCTTAAGTGAATTATAAATGCATAGACCGAGATAAAATGTTGCATTCAGTCGTGTAGCACTTCTATTTATAGAATAGTTTAAAACTTGCTTTTTTAATTTTATTAAATGAATTAAGTATTTATTTATCAGTTGAAGGTGTATTTAGTTTCTTAATATACCAAATAAGCAAAATATTATCAATAAATATAAAAGAGAGACATCACTTAATATATTGTTAATTAAAATTTATCCAACTCATTAAACTGATCTTTATAGGCTTTAATAGAGTTCTTGAAACGTTGAGGTCAGTTATCATACATGAAAATATCCACGAGATAATTCTTCACTACAAACCTTATTGATTGTTTCAGGGACTACCAATTATCATCAACCTCGTAAACGAATAAAACTGGGCGCCGGTTATAGACTCGTTCTGTTAGGTTAGATAAGATCTTACCGTCTGACCTGATCGAATTACCGAAGCATGCGCTTGCGTGTAAACCTACAGGGACCGGTTCAGGTGTTAGATTAGGGGTGGTAACGTGGTAAGTTTTTTAAATTTCGTTCGTTCATATGGTTCCAAAAGTTAAAACAGCGCGTTGAATTTCGAACGCAGCAAAAGTCAAAATTTACCAGTTTAAACCGAAGGGCTGCTGCGGACTTCCACTTTTTGGCTGGGAACATCTCTTGAGCATTAATGCTTTTTGGCACCGAAGACGTTCGATTTTTTGCTGACAATCAAAAAGATGGATCTGCTAACGTCTAACAGCTACAGATAACAAAATATTGACATGAATGTACACATAGGATCAGCTTATATCTATAAAGAGATCTCTTCCAGCTACCCATGAGAGTTGGAAAAGAACATTTGTGAGGAGTTATATATAATAATAATATATATAATAATTAAAGCGCAGGCAAGGTCAGGGTCTGACAAACATAACATCCTAACTTTTTCGTCTAGGAGATCAAGTACCAGCCACTAAAGCGTACATTGTCGGGTAGCAGTATAAATAAAACTTATAACATGTAATGGTAATATTTAAACAAGTAACATGTATTATATGAACATATTTATTTAAAAATAATATAAAAATAATTGAAGTATTCAAAATATAAAAAATACTTTATTTTCACATTACTCTCGTACTATACATATGTGTTTGTGTGCGTAGTCAAATTTTTCAATGTAGTCATACGACTTGATATCTACCTATTTTTTTTCTTAATTTGTTAAGAGCCAGCGCGTTTAACAGAAAATAAAATTATATCTGTAAAACTTTATTTCAAAACAGATTATCTTTTTCGCAGTAGACAAGAAATAAAAAATAATTGTCAATCTCCTGTTTGATAGACGCGTCCGCTTCGACGCTAGTTTTTTTTAATGTTAGCTTGTGTATATTATTATTGTTTATGCAAGGATTTAAAAAATGTCCTGAAACTGTCAACTAATCTTAAATTCTACATTTATTCCATATTTAAATATTTTCTTTATAAATAATTTATTAAAGAATAAAATAACATTAAAGAGCGTCTATGATCAATATGAGTTAGCAGTTTCATGATTTCACAGACCCCTATTTGTGAGGTAAACAAATAAATATTTGTAAGTATATTATTTTATTTGTTAATAAAACAAATTAAATATTTATGGTTTGGATGTTAGTGAGTTTAGTAATCGAAATATAAATAACAAACATTAAAAACCTATTTTGTAACTTTAACATGAACTTTTGTATGCTAAACTAAAACAATGAAATAGATGTGATTAGTAATTAAAAATATGAAACTATAATATTATTTTTGGAACAATTCTTAACCTTATTATAATTAAAATAGAAAACATTCACTTTATGAAATTTATTATATTGAATTGAAAAAAAAACACTTAGGGTCCAACGTTTAAATAACAAAGAAAACCATATACATTTTCCATTATTAACTTAATTTGTGTTTCAAAAAATGCACTTTTCACCCTCCATACATTTATTTATACATAAATTCAAAATCCTGTAGTTTCTATAAATTGCTGTCATATTAAAATATAAAAGAGTTCATATCTTGTAAACGCATACTCTTATATTAAAATACAACAAAAGAGAATACAACAGTTAACTCGGACGAGTCACAACTTGAAGGAAAATGAATAATAATATTACTTTTTAAATTGTATAACATATGCTAAAGTTAGAATTGAACCAGAATGTAAGGAGAAATTTAAAAAAAACTTTTTACCAGCGCAAATGTAAGAACAATAAACCATTTTAGTAAATAACAGTAAATAAATATAGTAATATAAAAAATATTAAAAGTAAAGAAAGTTTATGCCTGTTTTTAAAATTTAACTCAATTCTTTAAAACTTCATTGCAGTTAAGAAAAGGTGTTCTTTTAACGTTTCTCGAAAAACCTAGTTCAAAATGCGGTGGGATCAATTAAAACTGTTATCAGACTGCTGAAATTGTTAGATAAATTGTCACAGCTTTATAATATATGTTATGAGGCAATAAAATACTGATATTGCTTGAATTCATAAAAACTCTAAATTATTATAGAAGTTATTTTAGTCTTTTCTATAAAAATATTACAAATAAATTAAGACATGTTTGTTACCAGAAACATTACAGAACATATTTGAAAATTAAATGTTATATTCTATTCTATATATTAATGAATATATTGGAAACTGGAATAGCGAGGAGACGATAAATTAAGAAAAACTCGCGCCAAAACAAACAATTTAATCAAACATGAAGTTATTTATTACTTATACTTACATTGTAGAGTGAATATATTTTTTATGTGTAAGCTATAAATGATTTATATAAATATAGCATGAAAATAAACCTATACGGGCAGGGATTCGAACCTGGGACTACTGGGAAACCGTCTCGTCGCTCTACCAACTGAGCTACCGTATCGCTATTCGCCGCGATGAATTAAGCATTCTATATGTGATCCTCTTTATCGGGACGGTGGTGAAATCTATTATGTTTCTTTCGAAAATCCAAACCAATGTTTCTAACTTTGCAGTATAGATAAACATTAAAAAGATGCCACTACCGAAATTAATGTTTGAAAATATCTATAAACATGTATAGCCATGTCGAGTTTATTTAGATTTATATTAACATAGAATGAATATAGATGTCATCACCGTCCCGAAAAAGACAATCACATATAGAATGCTTTATTCACCGAGGCGGACAGCGATACGGTAACTCAGTTGGTAGAGCGACGGGATGCTTTCCCAATAGTCGCGTGTTCGAATCCCTGCCCGTATCGGCTTATTTTTCATTTTATATTTATATAGATTTAAATAAGCTTAACACGGCTATACTTGTTTATAGATATTTTCAAACAAGTTATATGTGATTATTAATTATTATTAGCCGGAGCCGGATTTTCACATGGACTTCTCGCACTGCAACCTAAGGCCCCGTGGTCATAAGGGGCTCCTGTTGTAAGCAATTGACAATACTGTAAATTTATAAAATAAAACTTGGAAATCACCTTATTCTTTCAAGATAAAACATTTTTTGATTGTGTTTAAAACTAAAAATATATATTTATTATAGTTCCCGTTTATTTTTTTATTATTTATTTTTTTCAATAATGCTTTAGATAAAGAAAAATAAATAATATTTCAAAATAAATAAATAGTATTTAAAACAAATAAATAATATTTCAAATAAATAACACGGCATCCACGAAAATGTAAAGAAAAATGTATGTTTACATTAGTTTATTGTTCTGTTCTTTAATTTTCGTTTACAAGCCCAAATTTGCGATGGATTTCTTATAGAAAATAATATGTTTGACGTGTCATATATTTATAAATGCACAGCACATATTTTTTTCGTGATCATCATAAGTCATAATAATCGGATCAAAGAAATAATATTTATATTTTTTTTTTAAGACGCAGAAAATACAAAATATATAATTTTTAATAGTCCATGCCCATGGGCTTGGGTTTGGGCATGGGCTTGGGCTTGGGCTAAATAGCCCATGGGCTTAAAATATTTCAGCCCCCTCCCTTTTTTGACAAAATATAAATTTAATTAAAAATATAATAAAGTGACTTTTATTAGTGATAATTATTGATCAGTGTTATTGATTTACACCTTTCTCACAAATAATGGCAGATCTTTTTTTTAAATATAATTATAATAAGTATTTATGGAACGATTTACCGCATCGGCCTCATCCATGGCATGACTGGTAGCCGTGGGTTTAAATTCCAACCCGTATTCATTAATGTCTTCATTCTATATTAATTCATTTAAAATTAAATCGTTAATTGATTAGGATTTTGACTTTATGTATTTAGCAACGATTACCTTGTCAAAGATCTATTTTCAAATATTCTATTAATATGAACAATATTTTTTTCTAAAAACACCGTTTTGAAAAAATTAACTTTTTATCTGTTTCTTACATTCTCTATGTTTTAGTTTTAACAATAAAATGAGTGTCAAAACAGTTGATATCTGCTACACTATAATTGTCGGTATCCGGTTAACACCAGTTTTATATACCGGACGATTCTTTAATATAATGGCCTCGTAATTTAGATTGTTGTGGCTGACGTGACCACAGGTCAACGCTGAATCGAATGAATTACTTTTATTGTAAATATGCAATTACATTATTATTTTATGAAGTGATATACGTTATATACTTTGTTATTATTTTTAATTTTTCTCGGTACGAAAGGATAAAATAGCCTAATGGTAAGTGACAATTTAATATTAATATATATATTTTTAAACTATTAAGCATAAAATAAGCAATATTTATTATTTCTTTTTTTTACATCGTCTAAATTAATGCTTGACTACATTCCACCTGATGGGAAGTTGAAATGTAGTCATAGGTGGTGAGGCGCATTAACTTAGTAACCTATTCACTCTTCTCATGAAGACACCCACATCATAATCCAACGCAAATACCGAAGCAGGCAAGCTGTTCCAGTCCTTCGCTGTACGACCTATGAAAGACGAAGCAAAGCGCTTCGTTCGGGCAGGTGGAATGTCCACAACGTAAGGCTGAATACTTGTCGTGCGTTGGAACGTCCGGTGATGGAAGGGGGACGGGGGAATAAGGTTGTGTAATTCCAGCGCACAGTCACCAAAATGTATCCTGTAGAATAATACTAAGAATCCTGAGAGGCTAGTGATTCTACGCCTGTTTTCGGGGCTGTGGAGGTTGGCTTCAACCAATTCAGCGTCGCCTATAAAGCTTCTTTGCTCGCCTCTCAATTGAGCGAGTATTTATATTATTTTAATGTGTTTTATTCTTCTTTGTGGAATAAACAAAATAAAAAATATAATATTGTGACTATGTGAAAACAATGCGTGATGATATGTGCGTCTGTTTCTACAAAAATTTTTAGCATGTCTTTAAATTATTTTTTTTTTGGGAGGATTTAAAACTACTGGAAAAAAAATGAAAAATTGAAAACAGTTATTTTAAACAAATATCATCAGAATAAAAAAATATATATTTTACTGTCACATTAAAATATTCACTTTTTTATATCACTCGTCTGATCCGAATTTTATAAGTTCTAAAATCTGAAACAGTATGAACGGTTCAAGCAATACATTCAAAGCGCATATTCTATCACAAACCAAACCAAGTTTGGTTATCAAATATTCTGTTTTTGTTTTATTAATCGATTTGATGATTTTAAATAATATTATTTTACAACACAAACACAAATTTGGATAACAATTCAGATTAACTAATAATGATGCTGGAATAAGTATCTGCGTCAACCAGTTGCAGCTAAGAATCTTCCGTTTTTATAATGCAATAGTTTGACTCACACAAATTATCACCAAATTTCATCGCAAATCGTGATTATTCTGTAATATTTTTAGATGACTGAATAAACAAACAGACAAAAATGTTTATTCAAATCGAAACCAACGCACATTTTGTAGAGATTTGTCATATATTTAAAATATATAACAGCAGTGAGTTATATTGATACGTTATATCCATTTATATATATGTATAATAACTTTTATGTTTACGTAAATGTTTTATAGTCACTTAGTCTTAGTTTTACTTTTTAATATAAATGGATAGGCTTATTATTCAATGTCATATTTCAATAATTACGCCGAAACAATGTAATTATAATACAAATATTTCAAATTCTGACGAGTTCAAAGTTAAGTATTGTAACATCTACGCAAGCTACGAATAACAACATTCGAAATATTTAGCACTAGTAAGATTAGTTTGAACTAAAGTATTTTGTCAGATAGTAAATGACTTTCCGTTCCGCCGCCTCTGACTTGATGTTCTAAGCAGGTAATCTAAATATTTGACATGGTTCGATGAACCTATACAACTTCACTTGGATAAAATTATATTATCACTGAACTCAAATTAAAATTATAATGTATTGAAGACAACTAAGCAACTTTTATGGTACAAATTATTTATTATTTGAAAAACCAAAACACGCGTATTAGAAATGTATTTTTAATATTGAATATTAGTGATGATTTTTAAAAATTATGCATATCTAATTTTAAAAAATAGTAAGAATCTGAGTACTTTTAATTTGAAAGCAACATGAGTAAGCGCCAACAATATAAGTAAATGTTGTGTTTCAGAACAAATATTATATTATATCCGACAGACTTACATCAAACATTTTCGAATGCTTTAAATTGAAAATAGTTTGCTAAAAATGTATAAATAAGAAACGTTATATGATACCAAAAATATATCGCTAAGTAAATAAATAACTAATAAATATTTTTTTCTATTTAATATAGAACAAAATTGGTTAAACTTGTTGCACATGTAATATAGGGATATACATAGGGACATACATATATATTGGATATTTCATGATAAATTAATGTAATCATATTTATTAGTTTGTATGTGAAACTATTTATCTATTTACTACTTATATACCTCTCACTATGTTACCTTATATATACGTAATACAATTCGATAATACTTATACAATTCATTTAAAAGGCAGTCACAAATGTTTTAATAAAATAAGTAGTATAAGGGCCACGTCCAATTGTATTGTTTCACAGATTTTACTATTCACACTTCACTTTTATATACTTGTATTAAACCCTTCCTTGGTACTATACAGCAGCGTCTGTCCCGAATATCGTCCTAACCGCAGTTTATATACCCTTCTTTATTAACTCCCTCTTCACATAAACAATAATCATAGTCAAATAAACTACTTTAAGCATACGAAAAAACCAATACTTGACATAACAATTCTAGATATTACTATTTAAGTTAATTTAACGATTTAAATGATTACACCTTATTGGTTCTTCTTATTACAGTTAAATTAGTAATTCATTAATTTATATGCATCAATATAGGGACCATCAAAATATTGAAACGAATCAAAACATTACGAATTATTATAAAATAGTCGTTTAACAATAATGTAACCTAACAGTAGGCACTATAGAAAGATCTTAGACACTTCAGGAACCGGTTAGTACCGATTAAATCTAAAAGTTTTTTTCAACAAAATAGCTTCAAATTAAATTGTTGCGACCGATGAGGGCGCAATTTGGAGCGGAATCGAAGGATTCCTTTTAAATAATTTAATACAGTCTTATTTAAAATTTAGAATTATCTGTAACATTTTTGAAGGTCACCACAATTATGAACATAATTGAAATATTATTAAGAGTAAATTAAAAATGACTTTAATACAGTGTTCTTATAATTAAAAAAACTTCCCTCAGAAATACTAACACATCAATTTTACTTTAAAAAACACTTTTCAGTTTGTCAAAAAGCTATTAATTTAAATTTCACGTTTGATTGATGCGTCGTTTGGGTTTGAGTTTTTGATTTTTTTTAATAAATGGCTGACTATCTTTGCTTTCAGCTTATTTTCCATGAAAATAAGTTTTTTTTAAACAACTTAATGCTCTTAAATTCGATTCCAACATTTCATGACATGGCGTGAAAAAGTAATTCTTTTGGACTTTAATTTTTTTTTAGTTGACTATAAAAAATATATAAGTGTTTGAGTTCATTAAACTTCCTGCTAATAGTAGGACAGTTAAGAAATTTGGCAATATAGATGAAAATCTGTTTTCGCATACATTTAAACAACTCCAGTCATTGCCTTAAGATATGTTATGAAATTATGACACTGCATCAAGCTATGGCCACCGACTGATAACAAAGATTAAAATACATCTCTTCCTTCTGAAACGGGGTTTTTCACCGAACGTTAAAATAACACGTTTCTTAAGTGAATTATAAATGCATTGACCAAGATAAAATGTTGCATTCAGTCGTGTAGCACTTCTATTCAGAGAATAGTTTAAAACTTGCTTTCTTAATTTTATTATATGAACTAAGTATTTCTTTATCAGTTGAAGGTCTATTTAGTTTCTTAATATACCAAATAAAAAAATATTATCAATAAATATAAAAGAGAGACATCACTTAATATATTGTTAATTAAAATTTATCCAACTCATTAAACTGATCTTTATAGGCTTTAATAGAGTTCTTGAAACGTTGAGGTCAGTTATCATAAATATACATACACTTCATGAGATAATTCTTCACTAGAAACCTTATGAATTGTTTCAGGGACTACCAATTATCATCAAATTCCTAGATGAATAAAACTGGGCGCCGGTTATAGACTCGTTCTGTTAGGTTAGATAAGATCTTACCGTCTGACTTGATCGAATTACCGAAGCATGCGCTTGCGTGTAAACCTACAGGGACCGGTTCAGGTGTTAGATTAGGGGTGGTAACGTGGTAAGTTTTTTAAATTTAGCTCGTGTATATGGTTGCAAAAGTTAAAACAGCGCGTTGAATTTCGACCGCAGCAAAAGTCAAAATTTACCAGTTTAAACCGAAGGGCTGCTGCGGACTTCCACTGTTTGGCTGGGAACATCTCTTGAGCATTAATGCTTTTTGGCATCGAAGACGTTCGATTTTTTGCTGACAATCCATAAGATGGATCTGCTAACGTCTTTCCGGTATACCAGAGTTTTACAGATAACAAAATAGATATCACCTTATACCTATAAAGAGATCTCTTCCAGCTACCCATAAGAGTTGGAAAAGAACATTTGTGAGGGTTTATATAATAGTTAGAACGCAGGAAAGGTTAGGGTCTTACTAACATAACATCCTAACTTTTTGTCTAGGAGATCAAGTAGCAGCCATTAAAATGCACATTTTTGGGAAACAGTATAAATAAAACTTATAACATTTAATAGTAATATTTAATAAAATAACATGTGTTATATGAACGTAGTTATTCAAAAACAATTCAAAATATAAAATATTAAAAAAAAACCTTTTTTCACATAACTCTCGTAGTATGTATGTGTTTGTGTGCGTAGTCAAGTTTTACAATGTAGTCATACGACTTGATATCTACTTATTTTTTTCTTAATTTATTAAGCGCCTTATAAATGGTTTATTTATTAGAGCATAAAATAAAATTATATCTGTAAAACTTTATTTCAAAACAGATTATCCTTTTCGCAGTAGACAAGAAATAAAATAAAATTGTCAATCTCCTGTTTGATAGACGCATCCGCTTCGGCGCTAGTTTTTTTTAATGTTAGCTTGTGTATATTATTATTGTTTATGCAAGGATTTAAAAAATGTCCTGAAACTGTCAACTAATCTTAAATTCTACCTTTATTCCATATTTAAATATTTTCTTTATAAATAATTTATTAAAAGAATAAAATAACATTAAAGAGCGTCTATGATCAATATAAGTTAACAGTTTCATGATTTCACAGACCCCTATTTGTAAGGTAAACAAATAAATATTTGTAAGTATATTATTTTATTTGTTTTAAAACAAACTACATATTTATGGTTTGGATGTTAGTGAGTTTAGTAATCGAAATATAAATAACAAACATTAAAAACCTATTTTGTAACTTTAACATGAACTTTTGTATGCTAAACTAAAACAATGAAATAGATGTAATTAGTAATTATAAATATGAAACTGTAATATTATTTTTGGAACAATTCTTAACCTTATTCCAATTAAAATTGAAAACATTCACTTTATGAAATTTATTATATTGAAATGAAAAAAAAGACACTTAGGGTTCAACGTTTAAATAGCAAAGAAAACCATATACATTTTCCATTATTAACTTAATTTGTGTTTCAAAAAATGCACTTTTCACCCTTCATACTTTTATTTATACATAAATTTATAAAAAAAATCCTGTAGTTTCTATAAATTGCTGTAATATTAAAATTTAAAAGAGTTCATATCTTGTAAACGCATACTCTTATATTAAAATACAACAAAAGAGATTCCAACAGTTAACTCGGACGAGTTACAACTTGAAGGAATATGAATAATAATATTACTTTTTAAATTATGTAACATATGCTAAAGTTAGAATTGAACCAGAATGTAAGGAGGAATTTAAAAAAAACTTTTTACCAGCGCAAATGTAAGAACAATAAACCATTTTAGTAACTAACAAAAAATTAATATAGTAATATAAAAAAATATTAAAAATAAATAAAGTTTATGCCTGTTTTTAAAATTTAATTCAATTCTTTAAAACTTCATTGCAATTAAGAAACGGTGTTCTTTTAACATTTGGCGAAAAACCTAGTTCAAGATGCGGTGGGTTCAATTAAAAATGTTATCAGTTTTCTGAAATTGTTAGATGATTTGTCACAGCTTAATAATATATGTTATGAGGCTATAAAATACTGGTATTGCTGGAATTCGTAAAATTATTTGGATTTGTGCTAAAATCTCTAAGTTATTATCTAAGTTATTTTAGTCTTTTCTATAAAAATAATAGACTTACAAATAAATTAAGACATGTTTGTTACCAGAAACATTACAGAACATATTTGAAATTTAAATGTTATATTCTATTCTATAAATTAATGAATATGTTGGAAACTAGAATAGCGAGGAGACGATAAATTAAAAAAAACTCGCGCCAAAACAGACAATTTAATCAAACATGAAGTTATTTATTACTTATACTTACATTGTAGAGTGAATATATTTTTTATGTGTAAGCTATAAATGATTTATATAAATATAGCATGAAAATAAACCTATACGGGCAGGGATTCGAACCTGCGACTACTGGGAAACCGTCTCGTCGCTCTACCAACTGAGCTACCGTATCGCTATTCGCCGCGATGAATTAAGCATTCTATATGTGATCCTCTTTATCGGGACGGTGGTGAAATCTATTATGTTTCTTTCGAAAATCCAAACCAATGTTTCTAACTTTGCAGTATAGATAAACATTTAAAAGATGCCACTACCGAAATTAATGTTTGAAAACATCTATAAACATGTATAGCCATGTCGAATTTATTTAAATTTATATTAACATAGAATGAATATAGATGTCATCACCGTCCCGATAAAGACAATCACATATAGAATGCTTTATTCACCGAGGCGGACAGCGATACGGTAACTCAGTTGGTAGAGCGCCGGGATGGTTTCCCAATAGTCGCGTGTTCGAATCCCTGCCCGTATCGGCTTATTTTTCATTCTATATTTATATAGATTTAAATAAGCTTAACATGGCTATACATATTGATAGATATTTTTAAACAAGTTATATGTGATTATTAATTATTATTAGCCAGAGCCGGATTTTCACATGGACTTATCGCACTGCAACCTAGGGCCCCGTGGTCATAAGGGGCTCCTGTTGTAAGCAATTGACAATACTGTAAATTTATAAAATAAAACTTGGAAATCACCTTATTCTTTCAAGATAAAACATTTTTTGATTGTGTTTAAAACTAAAAATATATATTTATTATAGTTCCCGTTTATTTTATTATTTTTATTATTTATTTTTTTCAATAATGCTTTAGATAAAGAAAAATAAATAATATTTCAAAATAAATAAATAGTATTTAAAACAAATAAATAATATTTCAAATAAATAACACGGCATCCACGAAAATGTAAAGAAAATGTATGTTTACATTAGTTTATTGTTCTGTTCTTTAATATTCTTTTACAAGCCCAAATTTGTGATGGTTTTCTTATAAAAAATAATATGTTTGACGTGTCATATATTTATAAATGCACAGCTCAGTTTTTTTCGTGATCATCATAAGTCATACTAATCGGATCAAAGAAATAATATTTGTAATTTTTTTTAAGTAAATACAAAATATATAATTTTTAATAGTCCAATAGGGAATGGTAATAAAAGTAAAAAGTGGTATGAGCCCATGGGCTCTAAATATTTCAACCCCCTCCCTTTTTTGACAAAATATAAATTTAATTAAAAAGATAATAAAGTGACTTTTATTAGTGATCATTATTGATCAGTGTTATTGATTTTCACATCTCTCACCAATAATGGCAGATCTTTTTTTTAATATAATAATAAAAAGTATTTATGGAACGATTTACCGCATCGGCCTCACCCATATGGCATGACTGGTAGCCGTGGGTTTAAATTCCAACCCGTATCAATTAATGCCTTCATTCAATATTAATTAATTTAAAATGAAATCGTTAATTGATTAGGATTTTGACTTTATGTATTTAGCTACGATTACCTTGTCAAAGATCTATTTTCAAATATTGTATTAATATTATTTTTTCAAAAAACACCATTCTGAAAAAAAAAACTTTTTATCTATTTCTTACATTCTCTATGTTTTAGTTTTAACATTAAAATGATTGAAAAACAGCTGATATCCGCTACACTATAATTGTCGGTATCCGGTTAACACCAGTTTTATTTACCGGACGATTCTTTAATATAATGGCCTCGTAATTTAGATTGTTGTGGCTGACGTGACCACAGGTCGACGCTGAATCAAATGAATTACTTTTATTGTAAATATGCAATTACATTATTATTTTATGAAGTGATATACGTTATATACATTGTTATTATTTTTTATTTTTCTCTGTACGAAAGGATAAAATAGCCTAATGGTACAGTTATCATTGTCAGTACAATAAATTAAACAATATTTATTGTTTCTTTTTTTACATTGTCTAAATTAATGCTCGACTTCATTCCACCGGATGGGAAGTTGAAATGTAGTCATAGGTGGTAAGGCGCATTAACTTAGTAACCTATACCGAAGCAGGCAAGCTGTTCCAGTCCTTCGCTGTACGACCTATGAAAGACGAAGCAAAGCGCTTCGTTCGGACAGGTGGAATGTCCACAACGTAAGGCGGAATACCTGCCGTGCGTCGGAACGTCCGGTGATGGAACGGGGACGGGGGAATAAGGTTGTGTAATTCCAGCGCACACTCACCAAAATGTATCCTGTAGAATAATACTAAGAATCCTGAGAGGCTAGTGATTCTACGCCTGTTTTCGGGGCTGAGGAGGTTGGCTTCAACCAATTCAGCGTCGCCTATAAAGCTTTTTTGCTCGCCTCTCAATTGAGTGAGTATTTATATTATTTTAATGTATTTTATTTTTCTTTGTGGAATAAACAAAATAAAAAATATAATATTGTGACTGTGTGAAAACAATGTGTGATGATATTTGCGTGTGTTTCTACTTAAATTTTTAGCGAGTCTTTAAATTATTTTTATTTTGGGAGGACATAAAAATACTGGAAAAAATATATGAAAAATTGAAAATAGATATTTTAAGCAAACATCATCAGAATTAAAAAAAAATTATTTTACTGTCACATTAAAATATTAACTTTTATATATCACTCGTCTGATCCTGAATTTTAAAGTTCTAAAATCTGAAACTGTGTGAACGGTTCAAGCAATACATTCAAAGCGCATGTTTTATCACAAACCAAACCAAGTTTGGTTATCAAATATTCTGTTTTTGTTTTATTAA
The DNA here is from genome assembly GCA_959347405.1 of Napeogenes sylphis. Taxonomy (NCBI): domain Eukaryota; kingdom Metazoa; phylum Arthropoda; class Insecta; order Lepidoptera; family Nymphalidae; genus Napeogenes; species Napeogenes sylphis. The sequence goes on along the minus strand of OY365781.1, from coordinate 7,917,680 downwards.
TCGATTTGATGATTTTAAATAATATTATTTTATTTTAATAATACCTTATTACGCTTTTGATCTTGAAATATTTACTTATTGTGATACTTAGTAGAACATTTAAAAAGTAGCTAAGGAAGACCCTAAAACTGAAAATAGTTTTATTGTTGTATTTTTAAGGTAAGTAATTCTGCTTATAAGCCTAATAAATAGAAATTTACGAGAATTCAGAAACAGTTAAAAAATACAGCAAATATACTTAGTCTGGCCATAAATACTGTTACAATTTAAAAAAAATGTACATTTGAGTTTGGAATCTGTCATTTTTTAACGATTGTTTATTGTGTTTCCTCATTTTGGCGCCAATACATTGTACAATATTTTGCGGTATTAAAATGGAGTGAGGTGAAAAAGAGAACAGAATGGCTGTGATTGTATTACACGAAGTAGGTATGGAGCCATAATCAATTTTTAAAACTATCCATACACTTAGTATTAGACAAATGTTTGTGTGCCAGGCTATTAATAGGTGCAATGAGATTTCTTCTGTTTGTGACAGAGAAAAATATGGCCGTCTACGTAGTGTTCGTACGAAAAAGGTGGTCAAAGATGTAAGAAAAAGAATTCAAAGAAATCCTGTCCGAAAGAAAAAGATTTTACCTCGGGAAATGAAGATAGCCCCTAGAACCATGTCTTGTATTTCAAGAGATGACTTAGGATTTGCAGCCTATAAGAAATACACTGGTCATTTCTTAACGTATAAATTACATCTATAAATAGGGTGGTTTAATCGAAACAACTACTGAAGCGGTACGCAAAAGGAGGTCACAGATAAATTTTGTTTATGGATGAGATATTTTTTACAATTGAGCAACATTTTAACGAACAAATTGACCGTATTTATGCTCAAAGCTCTAAGGAAGCTTCCCATTTAGTCGACAGAGTGTAACGTGGGCACTATCTGACTTCAGTGATGGTTTGGTGGGGTGTTAGCTGTGAAGGAGTGAATGAGATATTTTTTTGTGAAAAAGGTATCAAAACATCGGCACAAATGTATCAAGATACCATTCTTGATAAGGTAGTTAAGCCCCATCTCGGTCGGAAGCGCAGTCGGACTTCATCAGAGCTGAAGACTGGCCATCGTCTAGTTCCTCTCTAAATCCGCTGGATTATGATTTATAATCAGTTTTAGCGAGTACAGCTTGCTGTAAACGCCATAGTAGTTTGGAGTCTCTAAAACAATCCATACGACTGGCAGTGAAGATTTTTTCCATGGAAAGAGCACGTGCTTCTATTGATAACTGGCCTCAACGTTTAAAGCACTGTATTGCAGCCAATGGACACCACTTCGTATAAACTTTTTATATTTTTAATTGTTGTATATTTGTGTATTAAATTAACACACTGTAAAAGTAATAAATGTTATTTCCAATTTAAAAAAAAATCTTACCTTGTTACAATAAAAGACATAGCTCGCAAGTGTAACAAGTTACCTAATAATTTAAGCCTATTGAAAACATGAAAAATAATGTAAAATTGTTATATTAGGCTGATAACAATAATTATTAGTTTAAGCTTATCAAAGCTATTTTGCCTAATACATGCATTTAAGTGTATACAATGTCTGTTCAAAAAGTATCGTATTCATGAATATCTATTTTGTCCTCTTCATAATAATCACCTTCGGATATAATGCACTTGTGCTAACGTTTTTTCCAGTCCTCGAAGCATTTAAAAACATTTTTGTGATCTTGGGCAACTCCTTCTTCGATGCCGTTTTTATCTCCTTAATCGTGGCGTAGCGTCGTCCTTTCATGAACCTTTTAATTTTGGAAACAGGAAAAAGTCACAGGAGGCTAGGTCTGGGGAATACGGTGGCTGCGGCACCATTACTGTAATGGTACCATTACGTTAAAACTAAAATAAGTCTGAACTATAGAAATGTCTTAGACTTCACTTCAGGAACTGGTTAATCCGGGAGGTCCTTCAACAAAATGTCTTTAAATTAAATTGTTGCGACCCTTGAGGCCATACCTTGACGATGAACCGAAAGATACAGTTTTATAACTCAAAATAATGTTATTTTAAACTTTAAATCTTTAATATTTTTAGGGATCTTAAGATGGATAACGCACATAAAAGCCACATTTATGCGAGTAAATTAAAACTAATATCAATAGAAAGTTCTTATAAATAAAATACCTTCTGCCGGATTTATTAAATCGTCAATTTTAAATTTTACTTCAAAAATATTTTTCAGTGTAGATTGTCAAAAAGTTACTAATTTAAATTTTACGTTTGATTGATCGTTTGGTGAGTTTTTAATTTATTATCGAATGGCTATCTTTGCTTTCATCTTATTTTCCATGAAAATAAGTTTTTTTAACCCCTAAATGCTTTTATAGCCGATTCCAAATTTTGATGATAAAAAGCAATTCTTTTTACTTTAAAACTTTTTTGTTGACAGTTAACAAATTGGATAAAATCCTGTTTTGACATAAATTTACGCAACTTCAGCAGTTCATTGCGTCAAGATATGTTATAAAATTATGACACTGCATCAAGCTTTGGCCACCGACTGATAACAAAGATTAAAATACATCTCTTCCTTCTGAAACGAGGTTTTTCACCAAACTTTAAAATAATACGTTTCTTAAGTGAATTATAAATGCATAGACTAAGATAAAATGTTGCATTTCAGTCGTGTAGCTCTTCTATTTAAAGAATAATTAAAAATATGCTTTCTTAATTGTTTCATATTATTGTTTATTAAGTATTTCTCATCATATTAAGTATAATAATTATCTAATATATTAAGAATATATTATTTTATATATTGTAAATTAAAATAAATAGAACTTATTCAGTTAAATTCAGATCTTGAAACCTTGACGTCAGTTATCAATACAAACATGGGTTACATTTATTCAGTGCGATCAGTGCGTTTCTTCACAACAAAACTTATGGCTTGTTTTAGGGACTTCAAATTATCATGAGCATACTTTCTAGGCCTTTAGAATTAAGATCGGGACTATATGACAGTCAGTCTTTAGTTAGACGAGGTCAGAAACGTTCGTTTACAACCACGTTCCGGCGGATCAAACTTTATGACCCGGTGCTTTCGTGTAAATCGATGGGGAACTAGTTTTGGTGTTGGATTTGCGGCGTTAATGTGGCTAGCTGCAGAACTCTGGTCATTCATATGGGTCCCCACGGTTATCGGGGGCTCGTTAGAATTCGTGGCGGTAGCAAGAGGTGAAATGACTAAGACAACGACGCTGAAACGGTATTATAATTTAATTCTTCGTGTTTTCATAAAGCCTGAAGCTCTTGTTAACTTGTCATAGCTGCGAGCCATGTCTTAATTATATTTCATAATGGTCTCAAGATTCTTAATAACATGTATAATAATGTATTTATTATATTTTTTAAATAATTCTCTTAAAATTTTTCTTTCCTGGTTTCCGTAATAAAAACAAATGCTAATTATTATTTATTTTGTAATTAATTGTCATTCTATATTAATTAATTTAAAATTTAATCTTCAATGGATTAAGAGTTTGATTTCCCATATATCTTTTTTATGTATTTAGTTAACAATGGTTGTCAACGATCTATTTTTAAAGGTACTCTTTATATGGACATTGATATTGGGGCCTACCACGAACTCTTAAAAACTATCGACTGAACACACCTTTCTGCGACTTCTTACCCAAATTGATTGGCTTAAATAATAATATAAGCGTCGAAAATTGCTGATCTCTACTAAACTTGTCGGGAACCATTACCAAAAAATATATACCAGACGAATCTTTAACAAAATGGACCTGTAATCTATAAAGGACTTGTAATCTATATATTGGGTGTGGCCGACGAGACTACAATTCGCCTTGAACCAATGAAATACTTTTGTAATAAACATATTACATTATTATTTTATAAAGTGATATTCGCTTATATGAAATTTCTACTTTTATTGTATTTCTTTCTGTACGAAAGGATTAAACTACTTAATGGTAAGAAGCTGTCGATATTTTTTTTATTATTACATTTTTTTAAATTGTAAGGCCTTTTATGTTACTCATATTACTTTAATAGTTTTTATTCTTTAATGTAGACTTAACAGAATAAAAATAACAATTTGATATGTGATTGATGCATTCTGTTTCGCCCCCAGATTTCTATAAGCGCTTCCATAAAAATAAAATAAAATATTGTTTGTTAAGAATGATACTAAGCTATTCGAGATAAGCACAAGAAAGAATATATATTTTACTAACACAGTTAAAACACTTTTTCATATCTCTTATCTGAACCGAATTTTATATGGTCTACAATCTGGCCCTGTGTGAATGGTTCCCCAGCAATACATTCAAAGTGCATTTTTTATCAAAACAACAATATATTTTAACACGAACCAAAACAGGTTTACTTATCTAATATTCTGTTTATGTTTTAATAATTGATTTTATTTTTTCAAACAAGATTTAATTTTATAAATACCTTAAGAGATGTTTACTTATTTTGAATCTAAGCAAGGTTAATGTGATGTTTATTTTTTTTAAGTTTTTGTAGGAAAAAGACACAATAATAAGTAATGACAACGGTTTTGACGAATTAAGTATTTGATTTAACCACTAAGGGTCTTCCGTAGTGATAATACTATTGGTTGAATCAGAGAAAGCAACACCAAATTTCATCTAATTTCTTATTAATTTAGTAGTTTTTTTGTAGACATCTGAACCAACAAACGTTAAAAATCTATTTAATCTCTAAATAACATGCTAATATTCAAATCTAAATCAAAACAAATTGCGTAGAGATTTGTCAATTACTTAGCATTCATTTTAAAAATATTTATATTTAACGTACAGATTTGTTTTATTTTTATATAAATGGATAAAATTAAAGATCAATATTACAATTCAATAATTAACTGAAACAATGTGTATATAACATAAATATTTCAAACTCGTCCGTTCAAAGTCAATCATTGTATCAACTACGTCAGCTACGAACAAAAACATCCAAGATATTTAGCACTAGTAAGATTAGTTTGAAAGAAGCACTTTGACAAATAGTAAATGACTTTCCGTTCCATCGCCTCTGACTCGATGTTCTAAACATCGAACCAAGTCAAATATTAAGTTTGACTTGGTTCGAGGAGCCTATACAACGTTACTTTTGAATTAAATTAAATAAATAATGAAATAAAATTCAAATTATAATGAAGTGAAACCAACGAAGCATCTTTTGTGGTGGTTATTATTATTTAAAAAAAAAGTGTGTTAGAAATGTATGTATAATGCTAAATATTTTGGATAAATTTGGGGAGTTCCTTCAATAAAAGTGTTTCAAATTAGATTCTTGGGACCGATGAGGCCGCATTTGGGCTAATCGCTAAGTCGAAGTATTTATTTTTATAATTAAATACAATGTTATATTAAACTTTAAATTATATGTCTGGAATATTTTTGAAGATCTTAAGAAAGATAACGTATATAATTGAAATATTAATAAGGGTAAATTAAAAGTAACATCTATCATCTTATAATTTTAATTATTTCTTTCGGCCAGAAGATTTAAAACATCGATTTAAAATTTTCATTTTTCAGTGTAGATTGTCAAAAAATTATACATTTAAATTTTACGTTCGACTGATGCGTCGTTTAGGTCTGAGTTTTTTATTACTTACTATCGCATGGTTATCTATGTTTCCAGCTTATCTTCCATATATATATTTTTTTAAACAAATATTTATTTTTTATAGGTCTTATAACCGATTCCAACATTTGATAATATGGCATCAAAAAGTAATTAAATTTTTTTTAGATGTAAAAACTTTATTAGTTCACTATAAAAAAAATATGTATTTGAGTTCATTGAATTTCCGGCTAATACATAGTAGGACAGTTCATAAATTTGGTAATAATAATAGATAGTTTTCAATGGTTGGGCATAAATTTAAGCTGCTTAACTCTTTTATTTATCTGTGATTTTGTGTCAAGCTATTGCCACCGACTGATAACAAACATTAAAATGCATCTGTTCCGTCTGAAACGAGGTTTTTCACCGTTTTTCATATAAAAAATAGATCAGTTAACATATTGTAAATTAAAATATGTTAACGGCAATGGGTGGAACTTTATATCCCGGTGCTGAGTCATTCTAAAAGGATCATTCTAGGTCATGGACCATGGTTTAGTTCTAAGGCTTAACCACTTTCTCAGGAATCGTTTATTAATATACTTATCACGATATTTTGACATCTACTTCACAGAAATATGTGTCAGTCACACTTTTATAGAGAACACTATTGCTAAATCAACACTGCTCACTAATTAGGAAACTTTTAATCTTCTATCAGTTAAATATTGAAACAAAGTTACGCTTATCAAGTTTATGCTCAGGTTACCAGGTATTGACCTGATTTGACCTTAGCGTAAGATCGAAATTTAATATTTTCTTTGATATATAAACCGGCATCGTAAGAGCTAAATACACACTTGTCCGAGACATATAGTGTTGTGTATAGTTGTGTGTCGATGTATAGTACGGAAATAATGCGTAAATGAAGAAATTTCTATTATTTATTTGATAGTTTATTTTTATTAATATTTTTATGTTATTATTATGTAACTATGTCCATATTAAACATGTAATCTTATTAAATATAATAATTACAGAATATACGTATTACTTATAATATGATCCGAAATCGCGCACTTCAGTGGATGCTACTTGAAATTCTAGAATCTAGAGGAAAAAAGTTAGGATGTTAAACATAACATCCTAGCTTTTTACCTAACAAGGTATAATTAAAAATATTACCCCCGGACATGGGGGAATTAACTTACTGGTGGTGGTTTCTGCTACTTGTTAAAACAATGACTATACAGAATATTGGGTAAATTGTAAGGTATCAGGTTTTGTTTTATTAAATATTTTATATTCGTACAGCGACCTTTATCAACATAAACTTTTGACTACAAACGATACAGGACCACTCACTACAAGAACCTCACGCGAATTGAGGTGGTATTTGGATTTTTAAAATATTTTTAACAAAGAATCATAAACTTTGAAAGGCATTGAGATTCATGTGTTTAACTTATTTTGCATGAAAAGTGAAAAAGATTGAAACATTTTTTTTTTCATCAGATACTCTATAAAATAACATAAATATCTTATTTAGGTATTATTTCTTCACAAGGTCTTTGTTGATTATGTCTGCTTAAAAAGAGTATTTTTTTTGTTTTAAAATCATCAAAACGTGAAAAATGTACAGAAACTCCTCCAGATATAAAAAACGTATCGTATATCGTAGAATACGTGGGAATACAAGCTGTTGAATTACTAATATTAAAAACTACAATATTTTATAGAAAAAAAATCAAGATAAAGAAGCCTTCTAACCGTTATCATTATTGGTTTATATTATGGTTTACATTATATTAGGTAAAATTTTTGAATCAATATGTATATCAAATTTAATTATTTTCGACACAACTGTAAACGCGTCCTTAAACAGAGAAAGTCTTTTACCATAACCGTAATATAATACATATATTATATAATATAACAAAATAATAACATTTATAATATGTTAAATTAAATATCTAATGTTACTTTGACTTTTTGTAAAGTATTTGTAAAGTCAGCAAACTAATATTTGTAGTTTGAACTATAGCATTTTATTTGATAAGTTCATTATTTTTAAAATGTATTTTTATTGTTTTAATAATAATGATTAGTAAAAATGTAAATGATGTATTCTAAAATATTTCATCTGCTTAACGTTAAGTCTTAAGCTTTTAATGCTTTAACAACAACAATTGATTAAATACAATATATTGCTAATTAGTAATGATATTTTAATACATAATGATTATACAATATGATAATAATTTAATTATAAATGAATGTATCCTTGGAATACGGTGACCTGCTTCAGTTGTTAGGCTTAGAGATTTCCTCGAACCTCAACTTTGGTGCAATGAGTCCAGAGCAAGAGCAGCTGCAGGAAAGCTTGCCGTTCTTGTGAAGGTGCGACAGTACATTACACCGGGACAGCTATATAAAGCACAGATCCGGTCATGTGTTAAACACTGTGGTCACATATTTGCTGGTGCCGCAAAGTCTCATCTTGCGGTTCTGGACTCAATTGAGAAGCGAACAAAGAGGCTTACAGGCGACCCTGAATTGGTTGATGCCAACCTCCACAGCCTTGAACACAGGCCTAGAATTGCTAGCCTCTCAGTATTCTATAGGATACATTTTGGTGAGTGTGTGCAGGAATTACGCGATTTTATTCCCTCGTCCCCCTTCCATTATCGGACGTCCCGATGCACGGCAGGTATCCATCCTTACATTGTGAACACTCCACCTGTCCGAACGAAGCGCTATGTCTCGTCTTTTTTAATGCGTACAGCGAAGGATTGGAACAGCTTGCCTGCGTCGGTATTTCCGGCCGAATACAATGTCAATGGTGTCTTGAAGAAGAGTGAATAGGTTGCTAGGTTAACGCGCCTTACCACCTATGACTACATTTCCACTCTCCATCATTAACATAGTTTTGTATATAAAAAAAAACTCTGAAATAAATAATTTTAGTTATATATTTTTGTTAATGCTATATAGAGTAACTTTTATTTTTCTACAAGTTCTTGATATTACACGGCCTAGAACATAATATCAAGTTACCAGAGGTCAAGCTGATATTTGCGATAAAACTTGAAAGATCTTAAGATTTAGGTTTAAATATCAAAGAAAATATTCACCTATTTTTCTTATATCAAAATGTAACTTCGAGGTACCAAAATTATAATCTTTGTTTTTTGATCAATTACTGCTTCAACGAATGAATATTTTTTCTGAACAGTTCTACTGAAATGTAAAATGATGATGAAGTGAAATCAAGTTCTTACTTATATTCAAAGAAATCATATCATGGAATTGCATAATCTTATCGTAAACTAATGTGAAACAAAAGATAGTACCCCAGAAATGTAATAAGTATCAATTTTACATTTAAAATTGTACAAGATAATATGACAAATTTAGTTTTAAGAAGTGCTGTAATGACTACTTAAAAACTTTTATTTACAAATAAAACTCGTAAGTTTTTAAAGATTGTTAATTTTAAAAATATTTTTTTTACAGATTTACAAACTAGATTGAATACCATACTTTTTTAAATATTTTAATTTGTTTTCAGTGATACAATTTTATTTCTGGTGTTTATACTTGAACATACTAATATATTTGTTACAAGTATACTTATGTTTTTTCAAAACAATTTGATATAAAAAAATGATAACAATTAAATTATATCAAATATTTCAACAAACATATTCTTGATACAATACAATACAATACAAACAATACAATACAATACAATACAAACATATATTTGCGATGAAACTCGAAGAGTTTTTTGTCAATGTATTGATGCAATTTAAACCTAAAACTGACTTTGGAAACGCGTCCTTAAGTAAAAATAATAATAAGTCAGCTGAAGTTAACCGATAGTTTCTACACTATTAATATAGTATACAGTATATACAGATTTTATAGATCAGGCCCTTCCGTAACAAAATGGCCTTGTAGTTTTAATTGTTGTGACCGCAATCGAGCTTTGAGTTGAGCTACTTTTATCTAAATAATGAAATTTTGTTATTTTCCTTATGAAGTAATATTCAATTAGTTTATTATTAATTAATTTAATCCAAGACTATTTTTCTGTGAAAAAGATTATTTTTTTATGGAAAAATAAAAATGTAAAGTATGGTTTAATTGTTGGTCGCTTTTTTCTTTAATTGTTAAGCGCCTTATGAATTGTTATTTTATTGAAAAAGGAAAAATAATATAATCCATTTAATTTTTTTCTATAAAATGAATTTTTACTGTTCAAAGTAGAATGTTGAAAACATTTAAAAATGTCAATCTACAATTTGATAGATACGTCAGTTTGGACGAAGGCTTTATGAATGTTAGCTTGTGTATATTTGATTGCTTCTTTGAAGCCTTTAAACTAATCAAACGCCTGAAATATACCATTTATTTTTCATAGGTTTAAAAAAATATTGAAGAATTGAGATAACTGTCAAATAAGGTTGTAGTTTATTTCGCTAACTATCTAAATGTACTGTAATGTATACATGTGGATAACAAAATGAAAATAAAATACTAAGTATCTATTATCGCGTTTTTTTTTTAAATAATTTTCGGTTCATCAGATGATTATGATTTAATGATAAAACTAAGCTTTTATACGTCGAATTTTTAAGATAAACAGTTTTTTAATACCATGAAATTAACCTTGAAAGAAATCTGAATCTTAGCGAATTCCAAAAATCGAAAAATATTTAACTAGAACAAAAATCACTTTAAAATTTTCTGTTCTAACAATTGCTTTGAAACTTTTCAAACCAATAAATTTGATTAAGTAATGCCTTAAATAAAATTAGGTTATTATTACTAATTAACCATAAACATAACATTGATATATGAAAAAGAAAACTTAATTCAAAATGTAATTAAATATATTTCATTAACCACTCCTGTCAAGTGAATACAAATTGAATTGAAAGAAAAAAAATAAAATTTGATTGATAAATTAGTACTGTTAGTAAAAGAATTTGAACATATCGTAAACTTGTTAATATATTAATTGATTTAATATATTATTTCCAAATGCTGAATGTATTAGTCAAGAACAGAAGAGTTTTTGACTTATGTCAATGTCCTATTGTAGTTTAGGAACTGAAGGAAAATATTGAGCCCAGTTGTAAATATTATGAATATTCTGTAGCAAATTGGATGTCATTATTGAATCAAGTTGATGTAAATGAAATAATAATCTTCAATTTAATACAATGCATTAGCAAATTAACGATTATTATACGTAGTCTAAAATATAAACCCAAGGATGCTTAAAAATATACTTACAAAACTATATACCTATAAAAAGGCGGAAGAATAGAAAGCTCTTAGGATACATTACAGTAACCGGTTAGCACCGGTTTTACCCGGAACCTTTTATATCCGATTTACCCCAACGATGACGGTCTTATCAAAAAAAAATGTATTTATGGTTAATTTTAAACTTTTTTATTGATGAGGTTAAAATCTATTGTTCCTTATTTTACACCAAATCCTACTTTGATTTGATTGATAGCAGGACGCTTAACATATTTAGTAATATATATATACGAGTAATTCCCAGCCTTAGTAAACATAATGTTGTAACTCATGTTTTATAATAAAACAAATGAAAGTTTTTCTTAACGTTATATATGTTAGTAACGTCGTCCTTTTATAGATTTTAAGTTATATAAAACTTTGATGCTATTGCCACAGAATAATAACTTATTTAAAATACATCTGTCTACTTGAACGAGGTTTTTCGGTGTACGTTAAAAGGAGAGCGTTTCTTAAGTCAACTTATAAAATCGTAGTTTGAGATACAATGTAATATTTATATCATGTAGTGCAGAGTTATCTTTTAAAATATGGTTTCAAATATCTTTCCTTTAAATTTTATATATAAATTAATATTTTTTTAGTCATTAATTTAAATGGTTACCTATTCAAACATATGTTATATATGTAAAAAAATATAATGTAAAATTGATACTTGTTTATCTTTCCTCAAGTTGTAACTGTTCTTAGTTATCTTTGATTTTAGTTAAGTTTCAAATAAAGAAATGCAGTTTTAATATACGACTTTTTAAAAAATACAATTTTAAAGAAAATTTTATAAATTACAAGACGGGTTTGTATTAAATTAAAATTTTATTTATGATTATAGATATTTTAAAATTTCAATATCGCTAGTGGCATCTTTTCAATTTATACTGCATGGTTAAAAACATTAGTTAGGGTTTACAAAAGAACCCTAATAGATATCACCACTGCCCAGATAAAGACGATCATATACAGGGTTATTTAAAATTGATTGACCCTTGACGTATTTCTTAAAAAAAATACAGAGTAATAAGTAAAAGAGGGAGCAAGCATTTTTTGTTTCGCTTTTTTTTGTGTTGTAGTCGTAAAAAAACTGGTGATGGCATTGATGTAGATAGGCTGCCTGAAAGAGGTGGCCAATTAATTGCAAATAACCCTGCACAGAATGCTTAATACACCGAGACAGACAGCGATACGGTAGCTCAATCGGTAGAGTGACGGGACGGTTTCCCAATGGTCGCGAGTTTGAATCCCTGACCATATCGTTTAAGTTTTCATTATATATTTATTTAAAATTTAAGTAAGCTGAACTTCGCTTATTACATGCTTATAGATATTTTCAACAAACATTTCGGTTGTGGCATCTTTTCAATATTTATCTATACTGCAAAAGAAGATTTTTTTAAGATTTTCGAAAGAAGCCTAAAAGATGTCCCACCCGTCGCGATAAAGATGATCATCATGTATAGAATGTATAATTCACCAAGACGGGTAGCGAACTGGTAGATCAATTGGTAGAGCGACGGAACGGTTTCTCATAGGTCGCGGGTTTAAATAAACCTCGTCGGACAGTGCCGTATGGGCTATATTGTCATTCTATATTTATTTAAATTTTAAATTAAAAGCATTAAGGACAAATATACCATTATTGAAAAACGATTTGTTCAAAATACGAAGATTGTTTCTAAAATGATAATTTTATTTTAACAAAGATAAGATTAGGATCAAATTTAAAAACGAATATTTTCTTTGGTTATAGGCACCAGAATCTTAAAAGGTTTTAAATTTTATTGCAAATATCAGCCCGATCTCTGAACCTTCGACATTGTTCAATATAGATAAAGAACTTGTAGGAATTTTAAATTGACCCTGTTTATTTATAACAAAAATATTTTTTTTCATTTTAGATATTTGTTAATAAAAAAATATTATTCTATTTAACTAATTATAAAGTTGAGAAATGTAAATGTATATATGCTTTTTTCTTTTCTTTTACTTTTCGTTAACTTGTATCTTCTCTATAAAGAAAAGTTCGTGGAATAAAATGTATACCTACAAGAATAGCATTCTTCTATTAGTGGGGACATTTGAGACCATTCTACAAAAATCGGATTAAAATCTAAGCCTAGACATAGTTTCTTAGTTTCCATTTTATAATAAAAACAAGGGACACCCGGATGGATGGTTCCTTTCGATTAATTATTGAAGGAATAAAGAATATGCATAAAATTTAAAATGGTTTCAAATACTTTTTTTTCCGGATACTTATTATCATCTTATTATAATATATATATTTTTTAATTTCGTAATCATTTAAGGCCATAAAGTGCGAAAAGTGTAAATTAAGGGAGCGAAATTCAAACTTCCAAAACGCGCCACCATTGGTCGAAAGGAAATGTGACGTCATTTGACACGACATACTGTGGTATCAGTACTACTGAGAAAAATAAATAATTTAAACCTATATTTTCGTGCTTAAATGTTTTAATAAATGATACGGTTGTTTAGGTAATCATTTTCCACTTCACTTGACTCAGATAAATAACTTTGTTGATAGTCAGCAGATATAGAACATATAAGACGCTATAGAAGTATTATCAGCTGTGTTTTCAGTAAATAATTTTCTTTTTAAAGCATAGTTTTAATGGTAAAGTAAAACTATGTAAAATAGTTAGTTTTATTGGTAAAGTAAAAGTATTGTGTGTTGAATGAGGAAATGGTAACAATGTTACATTTTTTTTTTCAGCAGGTATATTTACATTGACACCTTTACTTCTGTACTTCGGTTTAATATTAACTTGCACAGCTTAGTCACTTGGTAATTTATCTTTAATATGCGAATAGCAAGGCTCTGCCTTGTGATCACATTTAATATTGTCTTGGCTGATTAATATCACAGACATTTGTATGTTCAGTACTAGGACTTACTTAGTATATCACTTCTTTGTAAAGGTCACCAATTTTTTTAAACACTATTCTTGATACTATGATGTCAATCTTTGCCTTTTGACTACGCACATTCTCATTCTCTTAGCCGGTGTTTTTGCCACAAAAATATATGAGGAACAACTCCTATCTACAAAATTAGATTACATTTTTCTCCTTGTTGTTTCGTTATACATATTATATTAAATACAATTGGCTGTATCTTCCTTAACCAGAAATAAATCGACAACCATAAAAATTTCGTAAAACCAAATAAAGAATACGGTTTTTATTGAAAGTTATACTGAACTTTTGTAAGCTAGGTTAGGTTAATTTTAAACTCAAATTTTTTAATGTTCTATACTTACTATAAATTTAATGTATTAGTTTAAACTTATTATAAATAAAGTATACTTACGTTAAATTGATCTTCCATATAAACACAATTTAAGACATATATTATCCCTTTTAATTACCATAGACGTTTTTATATTTTCGCATCTCTTGGAATATAAAAAACACTTTGACTTTTCTAATACTATTTCTGCACTCCGGTACTATACACTACTTGTAAGATGGTTTTTATCTTCTTCCATGACTTGTAAAGCATTTAAAACTTAAAATATGTATGAAGTAACTAAAAAAACCAAATCGACTTTATAATGACCAATAAACCTAAATTCTTCTCAAACTTAAAAGTCATCAATAATCTGAACTTTAATACTAACCACCGCATGGTCAGAGCTGAACTTACTTCATCCCAACCCAAGAACCCAAGACCAAAAATCAATCCAAAGAATACAAAACTTAACAAAAATGTAATATTAGAAATAACCAACTCACTAAACTCAAAAATTAAAGATTACAAAAAAGAAACAAAAGATGCTGACATACAGGCAAAATACAATTGGTTGGAACGCACAATCACCAACACTACTAAAGAACAGAGCAACAGGATAGAAAACTCAAAAAAATGGATGTCAGAAAATACTATCAACTTCATTGACCAAAGAGCTGCTCTAATAAGTTCGAAAAATACCGATAGCAACAGGAAAAAAAATTGCTATAATCAGCAAGGAAATAAAGGAAAACATAAGGAAAGACAGGAGACAATGGCGAAGAGAAACAATAGAGAGAAATATTAGACAGACCGGAGGTATAAAGAAGGCGTGCATTGAATTAACTAATAAGAAAGAGTGGATTGTGAAAATGGAGAATATGTAGCATGAAGATTGGGAGACAGGAAATACTTAAGATCGCTTCAGACTACTACACCGGATTATACAAAAACAATTCAAGTGAAAAGGAAATAGAACTACCAGACAACAAAATGGTACCTTACATCATGCAGGAAGAAACAGAAAAAGCGTGATTAGCACAGAAATTATCCCAAAACAATGGACTAAATCTAAAATAATCCTTATATACAAGAAAAGAAACCACTGCAACATTGGAAACTATCGGCCTATCAGTCTAATGTCTAATATTTACAAGATCTTTGCAAAGATTACATTGAAAAGGATAGAAAGGAAACTAGACGAGCAACAACCAATAGAGCAGGCAGGATTCCGCAAAGACTACTCGGTACTAGACCACATCCACACTGTAAGACAAATCATAGAAAAATATTCAGAATACCAACTAACATACTACATTGCTTTTATTGACTATAGCAAAGCTTTCGACTCTCTGATACACGCAAAAATCTGGGAAGCCTTAAAAGAACTGGGTATGGAGCATAAATATATAAGAATCATAAAAAACATTTACAGACACAGTTCGGCTTGTATCCAACTAGAGAAGGAAGGACA
The DNA here is from genome assembly GCA_959347405.1 of Napeogenes sylphis. NCBI lineage: Eukaryota > Metazoa > Arthropoda > Insecta > Lepidoptera > Nymphalidae > Napeogenes > Napeogenes sylphis. The sequence continues at coordinate 7,901,997 of OY365781.1, read as the reverse complement.
TAGGTTTCAAATACAGAAAAGCGTTAGACAGGGTGACCCCTTATCACCAACACTATTTCTCGCTGTACTGGAAATGATCTTCAGGAAACTCGAATGGAAAGACAGGGGTATAACAATTAATGGACGCTATTTAACTCACATACGTTTCGCTGATGATATTGTTTTACTATCAAAAACACCAGAAGGTCTAAGCAAAATAATGAATGATCTAGCAGCAGAAAGTGCAAAGGCCGGATTGAAGTTAAACCCGGAAAAAACAAAAATCATGACCAATGGCAACAAAGATCCGGTAATAGTAAAGCAGACACAAATTTCCTATGTTAATGAATACATATACCTAGGCCAGCTAATTTCCCCCGAAGACAACGAAAACAAAGAAGTCGATAGAAGATTTGTGAATGGTTGGAAAAAATACTGGAGCTTAAAGGAAATAATGAAAGACAAGAACCTACATATTTCAACAAAAAGCAAAGTATTTAATACATGCATCCTCCCTGTACTGACTTATGGTAGTGAAACACAGGCCTTAACAAAAACTGCAACAAATAAACTATCTATATGCCAACATGCCATGGAAAGAAGCATGACAGGGACCAAAAGAATAGATAAAGTAAGGAACAGCAGCATCAGAAACAGGGCTAAGGTACAGGATATAACTTTAAAAATAAAGAGACAAAAATGGAAATGGGCAGGCCACATGATTAGAGGAAAGGATAAATGGTGCAAATTAGTTACGGAATGGTACCCAAGAGGGGGAAAAAGAAAGAAAGGCAGACCACAGAAAAGGTGGGATGATGACATCCGACAAGTAGCAGGAACTACATGGGGTAGAGTGGCCACTGACAGGCCAGAATGGAGAAGATTGGAGGAGGCCTTTGCCAACTGGCAAACGGACGCACAAAAATGGCAAAAAACTTTTATATACGAACAATAAATAAGATAGTGTCCGAAGGAAGCCTTATATATATATAACTAAAAAGTTCATAGTAAACATTGACTGGACGTGTCATTTGACGTCACGCGCAAAATGACGGCGTTTGAACGGCTCAAATTTACTCAATGTTTTAATTTTCACTTTGAAAAAAAACTAGAATCTTTTCAAGCCTATTTATATTTTTTTCTACGATATAGACAGGTAAATGATTAATTTACGTCAAAAAAAAACATGAATATTACCTATTGTAATAAAAAAATATTAAATTATTAATATAAGCTATTATTCTAATGAATACTATTTGTATTTATATAAATATAGAATGTAAAAAACCGATACGGGCAAGGATTCGAACCCGCGACTACTGGGAAACCGTCGAGTAAGTAAGAATTTTTTGTAAGAATTTTTACCGTCTAGCCCCCTTTCACAACGCGCGATAAGGAACTACGTTCCAATAAAGTTTAGGATTCAAAAGTATATTGATCAACATTACATAGAAAAAGTTTTTATTGGTCATTCATTATATTGTCATTTCTATTAACAATGTTAATGATTTTTTTAAAATAAATTGATTTATGTAGTGCAAACTACAAATATCTATTTGCTGACCTTATAAATACGGTGTGTTAAAATCATGAAACTACAAACTCGTATTGCAATTAGAAAGCCTAAAATCCTTTCTAGTAATAAATAAAAGTAAAAATAAGGATTTGAATACAAACCAGTTTATTTGAATCAAATGTGTTTAATTTGTAATGTTTTTTTTTTGTATTTGTGTTCTCCACCAATATTATTTAATAATTTTTCACTACTGGTTTAAACATGGCATGTAGAAGTCATGTTATTCATGGAATACAAAATAAGCCTCATGTGTGTTGCAGAAGTTGCAATTTCAAGTACCATCTACTTAACATCGTTAGTATTTTATTGACAAATCTCTATAGTAGAAACATTAAGAAAAGTTTTATTCTGGCTGTTCCATCAACATCCATTACACTCGTATAATTATTTATTTATATTTTACATTATAAACTTTAAACTAAACCCGACGTTTCAAATGTTTTTCAGCAATCCGTAAGTAAGATGAGATGGAGGTATCTGTCAGTAATTCAGGTTATTAGTAATCTGCCTCAAATGTTAAAATACCTTCGTTAAAAATAATTTTATTTAACTGACTACTCTTGAAAAATTAAGAAAATACTATACATTACACAGTTCTATGTATATGTTTTGTTTTAATTGGTACATAAATCAACCTAATAATCACAGCAATAAACAAAAACTTAATATATGATTCGTGGTTTGGTTATAACTCATAATTTCCCTAAAATTATCGGTTCTTAATAGTGAATATATCATCCGGGACCAGCAGAGTATTCTAATTTACGTAATGTGTATTTCTTACTTCAAAAATTATATGTACAAAGACTTTAAATCACATAAATATTTTATTCAAAATCAAAGTTTCTGTAAAAGGGAGGCTGACTTGCTCTAATATAAGTAAAACAATATAAAAAAGTAAGCAGAAACTGCTGATAGCTCTTACACTATAAATGTCGGTATCCGGTTAGTACCGGTTTTATATACCAGGCGCCTTTTTTAACGAAATACCCTTGTTTAAATTCAGATTGTCGGGGCCGAAATTGTAGAAGAGACATATATATTAATGAAAAAGTATCACAAATATAGAAAAGAAAATCATTCAATTTATATAACTCAATTTAATTTTCAAAGAGGTCAAATCTTGGAATTGCATACCCTTATTTTAAACTAAACTAAAACAAAAGAGAATCCGCCAGATAGCTGGAAAGAGTTTCAACTTGAAAGGAATTGAATAAGAATCAATTTTACATTTAAAATTTAATAAGTTATGGTGAACTTAGGATGAAACGCTACTGTGAGGACGATTTCATAAGATTGTTATTTACCAATTCAAATAATAAATTTGGGATGTGTTACAGATAAGTATGATAACTAGTTAATAACATATTGTCATACAATATTTTATAAACACGTCATAAACATATTCTTATGAATACTTGAATGATAAGAAAGCATTTAAACCAATAAACCATTAAGTGAGAAAGAAATTCTTAATTCATATCAGAAAATTAATACACCTCTATACTATAATACTTTAACACACTTCTGTAGTATATGATAAAAATACAACATTGTATGTCCGTCGTTGAGTTTATAAGTTGACTTCATAAAACCTCTCCTTATAATGTACACTGCAAAACTTCGTTCAAGAAAAAAGATGTGTTATTAACTCGGTTATCATTCGGGGAAAGTGGTTTTATGAACACAAAGAAAGAAATTAAAAAGCGATATTACGAACAAATATATGATTTAAAGAAAAACAAAATCGGTATTAACTGGTTACTGAAATGTAGCCTAAGAGCTGTCTTTTATTTCTATATTAATTAAATAGTATCGTAAATATATTTTAAAGCACAGGATTAAATAATATACAACTGGATATTTTTTTTTCTTAACTTCCTAAACTGCAATAGGACTGAAACATCAGAACTCTTCAGCTCCCGACTAATAGATTCACGATTTGGGGACAATACATTGGGGCACATTAGGACTCGTAACATGTGTTATATATTAAATATTTACTTTGGTTATTTGCTAATTTGTGTATACGATTAAACTCATTTTACGATTTGTTCACACTCTTCTGCTAAGAATATAGTTTAAAAAAAAATATTTTTTTAAATTTTATTTTTCAAATTCAAATTTTATACAGAAGAAGAGTTTAACAAAATATATTTAATTTAACTTTGTATTAATGTGTAACTATACGTGGTAAACGTTTTCTGATTCGAAAGATTATTGTTGCGGAAAACATAAAATAATCAATTTTAATATATATAACAGAATGGACTTTCACTCTTCACTGTTGGTTGAAAAATTTAAAAATAACAATTCCAAGTTTGATTAATGCATCTGTTTCGGCGTCAGTTTTTATCAGCGCTAGCTTGTTTACATTCTTTAATTTGTCTGAATTAATCAATCACATGAAATGTGGACATTTTAACTTCTGTATTTGTGGTACTTTCATTATTTACCATCACATCAGATTTGCTCATTTTTGTAACTAATAACTATTTTAAAGATAATCTTTAATTTCCTCGTCATAGCCTGATAAAACTAGTTTTTATACATCTTTCTTTTTGAACGAGGTTTTGCGCCGGACGTTAAAAGAACAGCGTTTCTTAAGTGAAATTATAAATGCATAGACTGAGATACAATGTTTCAGTTCTATCGTGTAGCACTCAGTTACAGGGTTTTTCTTTTAATTCGTCTTGAATGTTACATTATTTATTGTTTCCTTTTATTTATTTATTTTATTTAACAATAATCATCCTTTGCTATTAACGTCTTTGTTAGTATTGTTATAACTAATTGTGGTACATGAAATAAATAAATAAATAATGTACACACAGAGTCTTTTTTAGATATTCTTATAATAATATAGTTTTGTATAAGGATACAACTAATTTCAAATTGTCTCTCTTCCAGCTGACCCGAGAAAGGAGAATACAAAAATAAGTGACAATATAGGTCGCAACATATGACAATTTTAAAATAATAATAATTAACAAAAATAAGTAATTACAACATTTGTAATCATTCCATATCTTGCTCGTGTTTTTTTTTTTTTTTTTTTTTTTTTTTTATACAATCTAGGGCAATGCTTGACTACATTCCACCTGATGGTAAGTGGAATGTAGTCTTAGATGGTAAGGCGCATTGCCCTAGCAACCTATTCACTCTTCTCTTGAAGACACCCACATTATATTTGGCCGGAAATACCGACGCAGGCAAATTGTTCCAGTCCTTCGCTGTACGCACTAAAAATGAGGAAGCAAAGCGCTTCGTTCGGACAGGTGGAATGTCTACAACAAAAGGATGGATACCTGCCGTGCGTCGGGACGTCCGGTGATGGAAGGGGGACGGGGGAACTAAGTCGTGTAGTTCCTGAGCACACTCACCAAAATGTATCCTATAGAATACTGAGAGGCTAGCAATTTTACGCCTGTGTTCAAGGCTATGGAGGTCGGCTTCGACCAATTCGGTATCGCCGATAAGCCTCTTTGCTCGCCTCTCAATTGAGTCCAGAACCGCAAGATGAGACTTTGCGGCACCAGCAAATATGTGTCCACAGTACTCTACACACGACCGGATCTGTGCTTTATATAAAACAAGAAGCTGTCCCGGTGTAAAGTACTGCCGAACCTTCGCAAGAACGGCAAGCTTTGCTGCTGCTGCTCTTGCTCTGGACTCAATGAACCGACCAAAGTTGAGGTTCGAGGAAATCTCTAAGCCTAACAACTGAAGCCTGTCACTGTATTCCAAGGATACATTCTGGAAAGTAGGAGCCAAGGTGAAAGGGCTCTTTTTGGCAGTGAACAGACACGTCTGCGTTTTGGTGGCGTTGAACTTGACAAGATTGGCATTGCTCCATGCGGAGACTGCCTGAAGTTTGTCATTCAAACGTTGCACCATGGCTTCTCTTTCAGACTGTACTTGATCTCGACTAGCCCGAGTACTCGGCAGATATCTTTCTACAACTGTGCTGTCGTCTGCATACCCATAGATACCGGGCTTCAACAGATCATTAATGTGCAGCAGAAACAGAGTTGCAGAAAGAACGGACCCCTGAGGCACTCCGGCATTTATTGTCAAGGGTTCCGAGGAACACCCGTCGACAACTACTCGGAGAGATCTGTGGCTCAGAAAGTCCGTTACCCAGCCGATCAGACCAGGAGATATACCGTACGCTGAAAGCTTGCATATAAGGCTCGCATGCCAGACCCTGTCAAATGCCCTCGAGACGTCCAGAGAGACGGCGACCGCTTCTCCGTTCTTCTCGATGGCCTCGCCTAAAATGTGTGTAGCATACACTAGGAGGTCCCCAGTAGACCTATTACGGCGAAACCCGTATTGTCGGTCACTGAGGAGATCGTTACCTTCTAGGTATGCTAGTAGGCGCGAGTTCAATACACGCTCCATAATCTTGCAGAGTATGGAGGTGATTGAAATCGGTCTGTAATTGACAGGGTCGGCACGGCTGCCTTTTTTGGGCACGGGTTGCACATTAGCAAGCTTCCAGGATTTCGGCACTATTCCAGTCATGAAAGAGAGACGATACAGACGTTTCAGTACAGGAGACAACTCAGCTGCGCATGTCTTGAGCAGAATGGCTGGTATACCATCAGGACCACTGGCTTTATTCACATCTAAACGACACAATGTTCTCCATACCTCTTTGTTAGTGATGCGGATTTCAGGCATCGAAATACCGCAGTGAGGAAGATGTGCTGGAGAAGCATTGCCAGTGTCTAGATGCGAATTATCAGCAAACAGAGAAGCAAATACATTCGCTTTCTCTGTTGCTGTGTCGGCCAGGGATCCATCCGGCTTCAGCAGAGCAGGCAGTGAGGGCTGGCAGAAATTCGACTCGATCGCTTTCGCAAGAGACCAGAAAGCTCGACAGCCAGTTGGTCTGACAGAGAGCTTTTCGCCATTCTTAGCGATTCGATCGAGACGAGCCTTCCGCAATGCCTTTTTGTAGGACTTGGCAGCTTGGTTAAAGGCTCTCTTCTTTATACTTACATCCGGAGTTTTGCGGCTTCGAGCATCAGCCCAAATAAGGTATGCCGAATGTTTTCGGTCATGTGCATGACGACATTCGGCATTAAACCATGGGCGAGCTTTGCCACCGATGGGTACGTCAGCAAAAGGAATAAAATACTCCATTGCCTGATGCACCACATCAGTTATAGCATCCGCGCAACTCGACGGATCCAAAGAAGAGAAGCAGACCTGCCGCCAAGGATAAGACGCAAAAAAGTGCCGCATCTCATCCCATTCTGCTGACTTGTATTTCCATACTCGCCTAACACCATGTGGTTCGAAAGCTGGTGGGGAATATGTAAATACAGATTTCACCAGACAGTGATCGGAGGTTCCCAAGGGGGACGTGACCTCTACACGATACCTGTCCGGATCAGTTGTCAGCAGAAGGTCCAGGCAATTGGCTGTATGGCCTACCACATCTGGTACCCTTGTCGCTTGCCTCACCAGCTGAAAGAGGTCCAAGGACAACGCAAAGTTCCGCGCTTCTCTTCCAGCATGGTCGGTCTTCTGGTACGGGAACAGCCAGTCCTGATGACAGGCATTAAAGTCCCCCAGAAAGACGAGCTGCGCCGAAGGGTACTGATACAGAGCCATATCTGCAGCCTCACTGAGATACTCAAATAAACGAGTTGTCTCCTGGTCACCGCTGTGCGAACGGTAGACACAGGAATACAGGATTTTTTCGTTTCCTGTGTCCACTAAAACCCATAGGGAAGAAAAAGTGGGGTCTTCAAGGTGACGGAGACGCTGAATACAGAGGTCGTTCCGCGCATACACACTGACTCCGGCCCGTGAGCGAAAGTTGTGCTCTAACGAGTAACCGGGATAATCCAAGTATGCAGCGCTCAAAGGACATTGTATCTGCGTCTCCGTCAAAAAGAGCAAGTGCGGCTGCTCTGTCTCCAGGTGGTGGTGGACAGCTAAAAGATTTGAGTGCAAACCCCTTATATTAGTGAGGTGCACTTTATATGAGGAGGAGTGCAACCGCTGCTTTAACTTGTTCCCTTTTTTAAACCTTTTCATAAAAAAAATAAATATAAAAGTGAATAGGGATGGGAAATGGCAGTTGAACGAGGCGGTACATATCGAACCCGACGTCGAAATTGGTGATGTCTTGCCACTGGGAGGCTAGTCTGGAGACTGCGGGGACGCCCGAACCCCCCCAGGGATCGCCATCGGGCCTCCTCGTCTGGTCGCCAACCAGCACGATGGAGCCACCCTGGGATTTTTCGCAGCTGGCGGGGCAGCCTTTCGTGGGTGGCTAACCCACTAATTGGGCCCCCAACTATCTGCGGGCGGCCAGCGGAAAGCCGTCGCTTCGGATCCCGCTACCCTCCTCGACTAGACACCCGACAAAACAAACACCAACCCGACGTCAAACCGGTTCGCCAATGCACCGCAACTATTCAGACCCATTTCCCATAAACGGCTTCATCGAGCAACGTGCCGGAACACGACTAGGTCGCTTTGCGGCACGACTCTGCCCGATGGGTGGTAACTTTGCCGGCGACCGGATGTTATGGTCTACCACCAAGAAAAATCGTGTGTAGTAGGAAAGGCCAAGAGGCATTAAATACATTTTGGAGTGAAACACATCCTTTTGAAATCAGCAAAAGGTCCTATAAGGATATATTATAATTCCCGATATCTTAACTGTCCTTGTATATTTTGAGTTAAACTATCAACCAAAGCAAAGTAATATTCTGCTTTCCTAGCGTAGCTTGTGACATGGGATCCAAACCATTTGCTGTGATATGCACTGAAATCACCTAAGATCTAAGATAAAACTATCTCATTGCTAGGTTATCCATTACAGAGAGTTGATGTACGAGTTGAATCCGCCATATACAGAGGTCACAAGTAAGAATCCCGACTTATTTCGCAAGTCGGTAAAATTCCGATATAACTGGTAATTATATATAATAATCATTATAGATCAGGAAAGTTCAAATACAAAAACATACAAAAAAATTAGACAATAACACAAAATATGTAATTTAAGCAATGAAGGCTTTCTGAGGTTCAAAGCATCAAAATATTAAGGGCTTGAGTTTTATCGGAAATATCGCCCTGACCTCTGGACCCTCGATATTGTTCAATATAAAGAACTTGTAAGAATCTAAAACTGAGCCTATGTAGCGTCAACCAAAATGTAAAAATTCGTCGATAGTAAAATTTTTATCGATTGATATCGATTTTTTTAAATTGATTGTTGACTTTTTTGTAAAGTTTATTTGAAGAATAAACCAAAAACTAAGAACTTATTTATAAATCATCATCGTATAATATTGAGTATCGTTGTATACTTTAGTAATGAACAAACATGTTATTATTTTTAAAATAGTACGATAAGACTTTGAAATCATAACAAAATATCAAATACAATAACTAGTATACACACATTTATTTGCTGTCCTTACAGTCTGTTCAAATCATGAAACTGCGAACTCATATTGGAAATAACCGGTCTACAATCTTATTTTATTGTTCAAAATAACAATAAATATTTGATTTCGAAGTAGTTTATGTATTTATTTTATGATACTAATAATAGTTTTAATTCCATTTATATATATGTTATATATTTTGCAAAAATATGTTCTTCACATAACAAATTTATTGATACAATTCGAAATGTAGAATTATAAATGCCTCGTTTTTGTTTTAATATATGAATTGTCATGATTTATCTGCAATACATAACATATACAATATTAATCATTCGTGGACACATTGTGGAGATAAACACATACACAGATTTATAATTTTAAAGTACACGCTAGAATAAATTTACATAAAAAACAAATTAAGTTATCCAATTACAGTATAAAAGTAATTGATTGACGTCAGGTGATCTACTTCACGGTTCGCTAATGAAAGGGAGCATCGACAAGATTTGGCTTTTACGCAGAATCCGGGTACAGAGATGATCAATTAATGGAAAAGCTATTGAGCGTAGTTGATATCTTATTTATTATTAATCTTTTTTTGTCTCTGAAGTATTTTTTTCATTTCTTATATAAATAAACAGGTATAATGTTTAAATGGAGGAAAAAATTATTATTATTATTCTGAGAAATAAAGAATTGTTCTGAATTTTAATTATCTATACTAATATTATAAACAAGAAAGATTTGATAGTTTGTTTGAATTGAATAGGCTCCGAAACTACTGGACTATTTAAAAAAAAACTTTTACCATTAGAATCCTACATTATCCCTGATGAAAATAAGCTATATTTAATCATCATCATCATCATGTTATAAATTGATTATAATATGATGATGATATATTATAGATGACATATTATAGAATTGATTGTTTGTTTTTTTGAGTTGAATAAGCTCCGAAACTAGTGGACCGATTGAAAAAAAATTTTACTATTACAATCCTACATTATCCCTGATGAATATAGGCTAAATTTAATATCAGCAAAAAATAAGAATCCGCGTGAAAATTTCGACAATGTAATAAATTATAACCGTATTAAGTAACATGATGCAAGACTTTGTTATATACGAATATTAAAAAATATTAACATTTAGAGTTGAAATGATTTACAATCACTTACAACACTATGATAAAAGGTTTTATATTATCATGACGGGATGTCATGAATTCGTATGGTATTTTTTGTAGATTAACATCCTTGTAACTTAAGCTACTATTTACATATAAGTATATAAAGTAAATTTTCAAACGTTTTATGGCTCAAGAACAGTAGATTCATTTCTAATATGATAGCATTTGTTCTTTACAAAAATAATTAAGAATTTGTATATTATGATTACGGTATTTAATATCAAATTACGTTTAGTTTAATACGAATTTTTATTATGATAAAATATTTTACTATCCTGTGGGCGATTTTTTAAAATAAATTTATGATAGATTTGTTTTGTAGTTTGTTGCTTAGAATAATGTAGACAATATGAACATCTCAATGTATTGTAGTTCTCTTTCACTGCGTGGAATATTCCATGCACCGAAAGAGAAATACGTACTATCATCTACTTAACACAATATGTATTTAAGTACATATGTACTTAAATAAAAGTTTTAAGTAGAAGATAAAGTCTAAGACGTTCTTCAATTTAAAAAGTAGGCACGTCCTTGATCTCGTACATGTTACGTAACCAGGTTGTTTTGTCATCATATTGCTCTCAAAACTAAATCTAGTAAAACACAGTTGATCATCCAATCTGGCTGTAAGTCTGTCTTATCCGCCCGTAATACTCGCGTCGCTATTAACATATCAATATAAACTTCCTCATATGTTCACGCCGTCCAAGTTATAAGAGCTTAAAAATCATAATTAATTTCATGTTAAAAAGTCTAATCGTAGTGACTCATGTCAAGATGATTCATGAGTTTGTATTTCCTGATTAAAAGAGTTATTTGCCGATTTACTATTGAGATGAAAAGTATATTTTTTAACGCCAAAGCTTTAAGCTTCTACCACAATTCAACCGTATGGATTACTGCATTTGACGTTAGACCTGTATTTAGCATATTTGGGAATAGCTTCTGATTTTACACTTGAATATTAATGCCTTTGACTCCGTCGTTTTCGTGGGAAATTTGGAGATTAACTCGTAAACGAGGTATTTGGATATATTTTCATTTTCCTGTCATTTTGATATCATCAACACGTAATTACCTTACAAAGATGAGTGTTTGGATTATTTATATGTCAATAAAAAATACATATATATTACTGATTGTTAAAAGATTTTAAATTCAAATTTTTTATAATGATTAAATTAGTTAGAGACCAAAAATATCTTATAATTATATAATTCGTCGTCGTCTCCTTGCCCCCTTCCCACTTCATGCGGGGACGGCACAACATGATCTCCTCTTTCATTCTTACCTATCAGCCGACTTCTCAGCAGTCACTCCCCCTTTACTCATGTCATCTTTTACACAATCCATCCATCTTTTTTTTGGTCTACCTCGACCCACAGATCCACATTAATATCTAGCATTCTTTCTGTTATCTGGTATTCATACTTTCTCATAACATGCTCATACCATGAAAACCTTTTACTCCTCATTTTATCTGTCAGTGACGCTATTTTCATAATTATCATTATATATAAAATCAGTAGAAAACAAACATTTACTCTAAATCCGTAAAGTTGTTTAAAAGATCTACGTACACAGGGACACTGGAATTTAATATATAAAGATATCGGTAAAGATAGATTGAAGTTATTCGTGTTTTATATGCTACGCTGCTACAAGCGGTGCTCATGCTACGAGCCACCTCGATATCATAAATATGCGTAGCCCGGCTACGTGCTACGAGCGCTATGAGTTTAAGTAAGATTTACGTAATATTAACTATATTTTCTATCCTTTCTATTTTTCAGGAAGGTAAATAATATATACGTTTCAAGTCAAATAAACATAAGCAATTGGTCTGTCTCTCGGAAAAATTGAGTCTGTGGAAAAGATTGCTGTAAAGAATTTCAATTGCTGTAAAGCATCGGGAAGAAATATAAATATTAGCAATATAACAGACGGAAATATTTACAATATTAGAATGGTTTGATATACCGTCAAGAGATATAATTTCTCTGTGTCCCAATATAAATTAACCAGAATGATTAAAATTACGGTAGACAGCAAATTAGTTATTATTTATACTAATCCCACTTAAATTAATGAAATTAAAAAAAAAATGATATCCTATTAAGTATTATCCGTCTTATTTCAATACATTTTATAAGTATTGATTTTGCTTTGATCCTATGCGGCTAGCAGCCTCAGTTATCTCTAAGGTTGGTGAGTAACAAAGTTAAGTACAAAAATTATATGCCAGTTTTATTCGAGTATTAGTATTAAGAAAAACTATCAGCAATAAAATTAAATGTATAGGATTGCAATGTCAATAATTATCTATTTTTTTTTAAATCAGGATGAAAAAAAAAATGTAAAGAAAAGTCATTTTTAACATATATGCTTTAATTTAATGTACGCTGATTACATCATGAGCATTATGTAATAAAGTCACATTTGAATAATCGAATTTACAACCTTATTTCCTTAACAAGAGGACATATTTTACAATGAATTATTTTTAATTGTATCAACGTGACTCGTTGGACATTATAAGTATATTTAATTCAAAAAGTCACATTTATAAATTCACTAAACCAATTGAGCTTAATTCTCATGATAAAAGAAAAAACATGAAATGTTAAAAATACATGATTATTCAAAAAATTTAACATTCATTCATTTATTTTAAATATTGACAGATGTTTTGAACATTCGAAATCCTAATACTATGTGAAAAGCTCTGGATTTTTAACACGAAGTACGAACCTTGAGCTTCGTTTGTAGTGAGGTCGTAGTGAGGTCACTAACGACTCTACAAAGAAACCTGAGGTTCAATTAAAAAGAACTATATATTTAACAACAAGTGATAAACGCAACACAAATATAATGGGTATTATAAAATATGTTACATTTCAATGAAACCGCTTTATTCTAATATGAACAACAAATAATCAGTCTATTGTTAAGTATTATGTCGTTAATTTAATGAAATGTAATAAATAATTAAATATTATAAGCTAAAAGAAACTATTTCATTTACATCTAAAAGTTCGTTTCATTTAATATTACATTTGGCGATACCTTAATTGATATTTTATCCTCAAAATGGCATAAAATTATAAGGCACGGTTTGAATACTTGACTAAATTTTATTTTTAATTTAATGTAGAAAGGACGTAACGTAGCTACAATTATTCTATTTAATTTTAATAAAGCAATAAAACAAACCAACTACTTTGGCACCTGGATAGTACTAAATGAAATATATTTATTCATTCATTCCGAATATAAATGAACTTTTAAGTTATGATATGTTCTTAATAATCGGGTATTACACGAAAAATAATAAAAGGAAATAAAATAAAACAAAACAAAAAATATATATTAGATTTTTATTTAAATTCGAAATGTAACAATATTCCATCTGTAAATAGTCGTAATTTAATGGATGGATTTATAAATTTTGAAAATGTAAGATAATTTAATTCAATCAGTCGGTTACGAGTTTATTAAAAACGTTACAAAATCGAAATAAAACAAAAATAAAAAAATAAAAAGTAGCTTAATAACTTAATAATAAAATTAATAAAACTTTGGTATTTGTATTAAAACCGATTATTTTTTTGTATTAGAAATGCTATGTAAATTACAATAATGATTTATTTACAATTAATGTAAGCGGGGAATAAAATTATTATAAACTTATATTTATTGTCAGTTCGCGATCTGAGTATTTATTTAATATTTACATTTAATGAAATGCAACAAGTATTTATTAGATTTATACAATAATATTATAAATAAAATTGTAAAAATCATAAAATCTAAAAATATAAGAAAATACAGAACGAAATATAGTAATAGTTTTACAAATCGATTAGAAAAGAATCATCTAGAATATTTTAGAAAAATAATAAGTTTTATTTTAAGGAATATCACCTCTCAAAATCTTCAACGGGTCATTCCTCTTTACATTTTGAAGAAATTTTAAATTCCATAAATTTCGTAAATTTCAATCAAAACTAACAATATCATAAAACTTAACGAAATAAGAGATCCTTCGGGAACCGGAAGTCACACATCTTAATGTCTTTTGGACGTTTCGTCTAATTACAAAAATTAATAAAGTTCATATCAGTCGGACCGCAGGCGGCCTCCTCGATGCTATCTACCGTCCGGTATCACAATCGATGAATTTAAAACTATCTAAATTTCAATCTATTTACAATAGATTCACTTCACTCGAAACACTCGTTTTTCACTCACACTTCGTACACTTTATCGTCAATTTATAATTAGTTCATTCACACGACGTGTGTCTCGCTCCTCTTGTTGTAAGACTCGTCGATAGTGACGTTCTGCTTCTTGTCCTTCTTGATAGTGCCGTACTGCGGCGCGTCCGTGAGGTTCTGTACGGTGAGTATCTGTCCGTGTCCGTGCGCGGTCTGCGGCGAGCAGGCCGGGCTGCCGTGACCCGCCCACGGCTTGTGGCGCGACGGGTCCTTCAGGATCGACTGCGGCTGCTTCGTGGAGAGAGAGTGGTTCAATGGAAACTGGAACAAACGGTTCGTGTGAGTTTATTAATCGTAAAGTGTAGTATTATATTGAAATTGAGATGAAAGTGCATTTTAATATGTTATGAGGATCAATTATTGTCGATATTATTAGTTACTGTAAAAGTTATCAATGATATGTCAGTTCTATGTGTATGTTAGTGTTCGTACCTGTGTGCAGGGTGGCGGGTGCAGCACTGTGACGTCAGGTGGGACGGCGCGCTCGCCTGGCGGGAGATGACCTTAGTGATTGATTGTTAGTTGTAATACATTTTATACTAAATGAAATGGACTAAAAACACTGGTGCCTCAATTACTGAGTGATATATTTTTTAATACTTACCATCTATCCCACAGTTGAGTGGTGGGCTCGCGAGGTGGTTGTCGACGCGACCGTACTGCTGCGGGGGGGTGGGGGTGCGACCTGCTTGCTGTAGGGGGGAGGTACACATTATATCTTAAGAATAATTACTCACTAAACTATAGAAATAAAATATTGGTAACGACCGTATTTTCAGACCGTATTCAGTATTTATGAAATAAACTACGGACTAAAATATGTAATAGAGGGTTGATTTGACCCCGTATTTAAAGGTTATTAACTAATATATATATGAGAATAACTTTGGAAGTTATTTAGTAATAACAAAGAGTAACAAACCTGTTGAAGGTACTCTCCAATGAGTGGTGGGTAGGACAAGTATCTGTCTGACGCCATGTTGTAGTAGGAGCCGTCTAGTGGCGGCATGGGGCTGGGAGTGGGGACGTATGGTTGTTTACCTGCTGGAGGTGGGACTATTATTTATTGTGGTATTTAAACATTATTCATTTTACTTGCTTGTATGTATTGTATTTGTGCTGGTTTAAAATTGAAGTAAAGTGTTCTCTATATATAAAAGTAATTTGATTCCACGTGAAATAATTTAAGAACCATTTCAGGTCAGTCGTTTTAAGTAGATTAAATAAAAATTGTATATGTTTAGCTTCTTTATTCATTGAATACATCTTCTTTAGAGAGAGTTGTGTACAACTTTAAGTAAAATAAGCTACTAGGTAAATACTCTAACATTAAATGAAACAACAATTTATTAGTCATTTAAATAGCGTTTACTTAAAAACAGTGTTCAGTAGCAAGAAAGTAGGACCGTGGTTTTTATTACTACTTAGCTACTTGTACCCTTTAGTATTATTATTACGAGTATGTCGTGAATATGCCTAGTGTGTTAGTGTCTTACCCCTCGCCAGTGTCCCGTGTCCGTGTGCGTGTCCATGTGTGGGTCCTCTCGCGTGTCCTCGCGGGTGTGGTAGTGTGCGTGCGTGTTCATCGAACACGTAGTTAGGCGGCGGGTAGTCCATCGGGGGAGGGACCAGACCCTCGTCCAGGAGGTACGCATCCGACTGTGGGAGCACATATCGAGTTGATTTTTATGGTAAAAATATTTTTTTTTTGCATCGGACGTAGATTTTAGTATAATCAATATCGATCGATATTATAGGTATCGAATAGTAATTTTATTTATTGCTAGAATAATCTTGACAATACATAAAATGTGAGTGACATGACGACATAAGTGACAGAATATCATGAAAATGGACATGAAATTTAAAAAGTCTCAATTTAAACGAAATAAACGAATAATTAATAAATAAATATAAAAGTGAAATCAAACAGCACAAAAATATATGTAAAATGCGACTAGCAAGTCAGCAATCAATTTACTACAGCTATAAAGGGAGGCCCAGCAGCTGGACTTTTGTAACCCAACCTACCTGGTTCATCATGTGCCGTGGCATGGTGGGCACGTCTGGTACGGGCGGCGCCTCGTCCTGGGAGTACGTCTCTGACTTCTCAGACACGGAGCTGAGCGTCTCCCCCATAGTGTCATTGTACGATGATGGTGCGTACATTTCTATCGTAGCAGACTTCGATGATTGACCGGCTTGTTCTGTTATATGTTAAAAAAGATAAATTTAACAAAAGAAATATGGCGATAATTTTTTGGAATTTGTGATATTTTTAACAACGAAAAAATATTAAAATATTAACTTATATTAAAGATTTTCATTTGTTTTTATCTTTAGTTTTTCGAACGAATTATATAAAATTAGAGAGATTATTCGTAATCTGATTAAAATTGCACTTAATACTTTGTTACCACATTTTAATTTTTAATCGATAGAAACTCGTTTGGCATTCGTTTTTTTAACTCGATTTTTATATCGAAAGGTGTGTGTATTTTATATTCATAGAGTTATTATACATAGAGTAGGGGATCTGTGAGTGCGAGTGTCACACGTGCAAGAAATAGAGACAGATAGGTAGCCTTCAGAGCTTTCTCTTTTTTTTCGATGGGTACATTTTAGGCTGGTTCCCCTACTATATGTATAATTACTCTATAATTATTTTACTAAGACTATTAATAGATAATTGAAGTTATATAGACTCCGGTTCTAAACTAATATTCTATCAACTTTATGGCTTCATAATGAACTTATCTCAAACCGGTGGCGCGGTAATTGTTAGATTCAATAGAATGTGAGCATTTATTATTATCAATAACTTAATCAACCTTTAATTAACGTCAATTAAAATTTTCGATCATTAAAATTATTTCGATGCTTATTTAATTAATTTTATGACAAAATTGAAAGCTAAATTTGCTTTGCTAATACATAATTAATTTAAAGAGATTTCAATTGAATAGTACTGGTTTTGAAATAATAGATAAATATAACATATAGACAACACTAACTTTATAGATATAAAAATACAATAATATAATAGACAACACTATAGATTACATAAAAAATAAAAAAGAAATGCAACAAAAACAAAAGCCTTACCTTTTAACCGTCGAGAGCGTCGTTTTAAAACAAAACAAGCAACTAAAGCGGCATTTATCAACACTAATATTGCAGCGGTGATAGAAACATAAAGGACTACGGATTTAGAGACATCCGCAGTTTCTACGTGTTCCGTGGAAACTACGTTCAGTTCGCCTACTTCTGATGAAGCTAGAACGGAAAAGAAAAAAATAAGAAAAATAAATAAAATAACGCAAAAGTGATTTTTTGTATACAAAATGAGTATCAAAATTCACTTTTGCGTGTACACATACTTATACGTAAAACAAACCTCGTATACGTTTATTCGTCCTCCTGTGCAGACAGAACCCCACCAAGAGTACATTCAAGAGGATAAGTGCCGTCCCGACTATTGTACCCGTTATTATAAAAACACCGGGTACATTATACGAATTGTACTCTGAGCTCGACTGTACTGGTGGGATAATGTCTATGCGGCGTGGAATAAAACATATTTTTGAATTTCGAATACAATAGCTTTTTATTTATTCATGTATTCATTTATTTAGGTCTAATTGAAGTGCAGTTGTTATCGATATTTTGAATTTGGAATCGTTTGAACGTTCGTCCAAACGTTGGCTCGAATGTGACAAGTCCGTTAACTATCAATTGTTGGTCGGATTCGTAAATCGCATACACATGAATATTTTATGAATTTACAGTAGAATTTGAATTTTATTAACATAATTTATTAATAATCGGCGTGTATCTATTGTTGCAGTGAATTAATATATTAATATTAAATTCATAGCTTTAAGCATAATTGTTAGTGTTTGTGATTAATTTGAACAAGCAATTATAACGTAGATTTGTATTCAAATTTGTGTATTCTATACCAACCATTTGCACTTAATTACGCATAGTTTAGATAATTTATGTCGTTAAATATTATTATGTTTTTTTTTTAATTATATTATTATAAAATAAGTTTTTAATATGAATACTGTTACAAGCAATCCTTAATAATTTAAAATAAATACAGAAATGTATGTTTTTTGTGTGTGTGTGTTGTTCTTATAATAGTTTAACAAGTCTACATAGACCCCCTATAATGTTGTTGTTTATGCAAATTTGTGTATGCGTGTTTGTGTGGGTTTGCATATGTGTATGTATATGTTCGTGTCTGTGTGTTTGTGTTTGAGTCTATGTTTGTGTGTGTGTGTATGTTTGTGTAAAAATGTGTGTGTTAGTGTGTGTATGGTACTGACCACTAGTGGTGGCGCGTGTGTCGTCTGGTCGGTAGTTGCTGGCGCCGCGTTCGTTCCTGGCCTGTACGGACAGCACGTAGTCGGTGCGTCTCGTCAGACCACGCACCGTCAGCGACAGCGAGCCGCGCGTCGCGTCGCGGTACACGTACGACTCCGACGATGGCTCACTGTTTGGAAAGGGCTTTATATTTATTTGTTTTATTTTTTAAATTAGGTGTACTGCGGAACAGGACAACCCTTTTTTATATAATTTCTATTTTTAGGTTAATTGCGAGAACGACTTAATAATATGTTAAAAGCATTTTGTCTGCAAGTTTTATATAAAATTTAAATGAGCTTAACATTATTATACGTCTATAAAGATATTTTCAAACATAAGTAGGTATACTTTCTTGAATTGATATCTTAACAGAACAGAAATCTGTTTCGTGACAGGGAATGGACCCGTATATTAATGGACAGTCAATACGAAGGTTACCTTTGATAATATTGTTGTCAGTTTTAGTAAAACTACATTCATATCTTAACAACAGAATCAGATACGAAACCACAGCCCAAAGGCTATTCTAAGAGTAAATATTTGTATGATAAATAGTTTAACTCACCGGTATCGAACCCTGAACCACGTGGGTAATCCTCCATCGAAGCCGGGGACCCACTCAACTGTCACAGTATCGTGAGTCACATTCGTCACCTTTATTGATAGTACCGGATCTGGGAATATCATTTGTTTGTAAATAACATTGCTTTTAATATTCATAGTTTACGGTCGATTCATGAATAAGTCGTATAAAACGATTGTTTTCTTTAGATTTGTATTCCATATTGAACTCCCTTAGGGATGGACTTTAGAAAATCATAGTGAGATCTAATATATATAATGAAATAGTAACCGAAAAAATCCGTACATTAAATATTGTTTAAAAATAGAAGTTATCTACTATACTACAGACCGAGCTGACTGAGACAAACAATAGACTGAGCTTTTTTTTCATTGTTTGTGTGCCATTTCTTTGGCGTATAACCCTAAAACTTATTTTTTTAACTCTAAACAGTTCGATGAAATTGTTGTGTTGCGTGAGTTAATTTAAACATTTTTAATAAAAAACAAGAAACAGTTTTCTTTATATATATTTAATATAAAAAATATATATAATATTGTAAAAAGATTCATGGCTATATTACTTGAGGTGGGAAGAAAGAAGTCGTTGGCAATATCTAACACATTTATATTAATTATAATAATCATTATATAAAAATAGATATAACATACCAGGTGGTCCAGTGACATCCAATTTCACAGACACAGTACCGAAGCCGAGGTCATTTCGGGCGCCGCATTCGTAGGACCCATAATCTGAGGTCCCAACATCATTTATTAATAACACAGATGTATAGGTTATTGGGTCATTCTTGTGATATTCAGCGAAGTATTTGGTTGAGGTATTGACGGGTAATTTTACGCCATTCTTGGACCAAGTGAAGTTTGGTGCTGGGGAAGCTTTGCATCTGAAATACAGGGTGCGTTATTTTTGGCAAGAAAATATATTTTGTACGTTTAAACCAATTCAATAATAATTTCAACATTTGTACTAAATAATGCAACAATGTGTACACGCTGGGTTCAATTTATGTTCAGATCTAATTAACAATTGATTAAAATACACTAATCGTAAAATGTTCAAATACTGAAGTGGTTATTTGTTCGTTGAAAATTAAGTAAATTATGTTGTATGTTTAACAGTTTTGGTTTTGTTTGTCTTTTCCTATGGAAAGTTATAAACGGAATGTATTTAATAAATTCATATTTAAAAAATATATATTATAAAAAAATAAAAACGAAACAAAATGATTACTTACTTGCATGTCAGTCTTCCAACTTGACCAACATTGGACGCGGATTTGGCCAACGTTGGCGATACATCCATCTCTGGTTTAAATTTCACCACCAACATGACTTCCTGGCGAGATTCTCCACCAATGCCATTATCGACCACACATTGGAACAAACCGACGTCTTCTCTTGTAGCTTTTTCTATTGTTAAATAACTTGTTTGGTTTTTCGATTCATATGTAACTATTTTTGTCGATAAATCGTAATCTTTTCGTTCCCATCTTACATTTTCTGCTGTCAATGGATTTCCTGTGAAATAAATGTATTTTTAAGAAGAAATCAAAATAATGTAAATTTTCCTAAAATTCAACAACGGTACAAGAAACCCAATGAATGTTTTTTACAGAATCGGAAAATTCGAAGAAACATATTTTAATTTGCTGGTTTATGAACCTTCATAAATACAATTTCAGGTAACGACAAAAATATGTATTTTGCCTAAAAATTCGCTGAAAACTCGATGTTGTTTGGATTCTAAACGAAAATTTTAAATAAAAACAAAATTATTATACATGACGAAACATATTCTACGATTTTTAAGCTATGAGTAGAAGAAAAAACATAACGTTATCGTGATGTGACACTTATTATATAAATATAAAATATAAACAGCACAATTAACATAAAATCATAAATCTTACCAGTCGCCGTACAAGCCAGTACTGCGTTGTCGTCGGCGCTCACCACACCGGTTTGCCAGACCGACTTTATACCAGCCGGGTCTGAAATAGAGATACTATTAAGATATCTAGATGAAAATATCTTTACCTAACTTTTTAAGACTTCAGTTAAGGACAGGCATAAAAAAAATAAAAAATGTAAAGTCTGTACGCTATATTATTCAGGCATTATTCCATTTAAGAGCTTTGGGTAGACAAAGTTAAGAGATAATCCATCCACAGTATGTACTAGATTCTCTGGAGTATATTATAGTCTGTGTGTGTATACATAACTATGTGTATGTATGTGTACAATGTGTGAGTACATATATGCTACGTGCTCAATGGTACATAGGTGTGTGTGTTCGACTCACAATGCACGTGCACGGTGACGTTGACCCTGGCGGCGCCGCGTGCGTTGAGCGCCTCGCAGGAGTACGAGCCCGCGTCGTGGCGAGACACGCGGGTCATGTTGAGAGCACCCCCTGATGATACTATGCGGTCACCTGGTGGGAGGTGAAAATTTGAAAGAGTCAGTTATAGAAAATATATCTATATATATATTTTAAAACGATCCCCTCTTTTATTAATATATTGATATATTATGTATCATAATATATAAAGTAGTCTATTCTGAGTGAGGGTGAAGTAAGAGATCATAACAAAATTCGCACTTTATAAATAATAACTCATATTATAAATTAATTAATAAAAATAATTGAAACCCAGTTCAATACTGAACCAGACAATATTTACTTAATAATCTAGAAAGTATATTGTTAATTATTCGAATTTAGATTTAAACTTGTGAACTAAATAGATCTATTTAGTTTAATCCATTAAAAATAGTGTAGTAATAATATCATCCAAGTATAAAAAACAACTTTTTACTAACATTGAATTTAATTTGAAATAATGACTGGTATTTATTTGCATTACAGTATTTAAGATTAATATCAAGAAAAGGCTATCAAATTTAACCCTCCCAAAGTCACTGTTTATTTATTAACCATCGACGTAAATTTGTCAAAATGCAAAAGCGAGATCAAACTAAATAATTCAACTGAAGATTTAATTTATCGCATTGGAGTTACAAATATCGTCTGTTTGAATATTCCCTTTACTGAGTCAGGAAATTTTGAGCTTCCTCAAGTAATACGTAGGAAATATTACAATATCTTAGTCTTGGAAATAGTATTTAAGTAGCAATGTTAAGATGATTATTTAATTTTAATTAAATATGTAATGAAAAAAATATCGATATAGCCTGCAACCCCGTGACCTCTCGGAAACTTTTCCGTCTTTCTACCAATTGAGCTACCGTATTACTAGCTATTCATTTTTCATCTTATATATTTATAAACGTATCTTAGTCGTTCTTGAGCTATGTCTTTGTCTTAACTGAGATATCTAAATATAGTGTTTTAAAGTTACTGAATATATTAACTTCTAATTAATTTCAATATAAACTTTTGATGGAGTTACATACGCTAATTGGGTAATCTGAATTAATAATGACATATGATTTGTCCCTAATCAATCATAGCTGTAGAATTAGTTCGTGTATTAGAAATTTTGTAATTATAAATTAGTTTGTTATTCCATGATATGCTTATATTTTTATTATAACATTTTTCAATTTTCCAATTTCAATAAACCCGTTTTTAATATAAAATTTTAAAAAAGGTTTCAAAATTTTATTTCAAAGACCATTTTAACGAAATGTAACTCCAGAAAGATTTTATTCAGCCTCGAGGGTGATTTTAACGAGTAATATTTTTTATGAATAGTGTTTTATATTTTTATTAATCTCGGATTAAATTTTAATCTTGAATTGTTTGTTGTATTCGTTTGTTAACAACGAAGCTTTTTATAAATAAAATTAAATACAGCCAGTTATTTATAATATGCAGAATAACTTATATACCCATTTACCATAATTTACATTATTAATTAATTCAAATATCTCCATACTAACAAACATTGATTTTAAACCAACATAGAGCTAGTAAGTTGGTTATATACTCACTGGCACTGCTGTAGGCGGCTTGTGTTACAGGTAGCCCATCCTTGGTCCAGGTGTAGGTGATGCTGGAAGGGTTTCCATCGGCTCGCAGCATCACTACCAACGGCTCGTTCTCCACACCTACTATTGATAGGGGGGTGTCGTCGAAGATGGGAGGATCTACGGTAGAAAAGTAAAAGAATATATTAATATATATTAATATATTAGCGTCCATCATAAAAATTTCGTCTATTATAAAAGTTTGCGATTTTTATAAGATAGTCAAAACTGTTTCGGATTCATTGATATAAAATATTTAAACGAAAACTAAAAATACAATGAAATAGTAAATTTGATGTGAATTTATTTTCCTATTTTAAAAAAGAAGTCGCCTAATATTAACCGTATATTTTTATATGAATCCACTATATCAAGCCCCTTAAATCAAAACCAATATTGACGTGTCTCCATAAATGTAATTTTAATCTGTAAGCACTCACACAGCACGGTGAGCGCCAGTGCGTCGTGTACGCTACGCTGCAGTGCGTCATTGGCGGCCTGGCAGGTGTAAACAGCACCGTTCAGTTCCTTGCTGATGTTGAGGCGCAGCTCCACAGTCGACACAGTGCCGCCATGCAGACCCTTCTTCAGCTGCATCGGGAGGCCTAACGGATTTCGACCCATATATAAAGAGTGTACGAATAATCTATATGCATTTTTATTACTTATAAAAAAATCATTAATTTTTAAAATCACTTTTCAAACGATTACTTATTCACTATTTTCATTTTTTATGAAGAAAAAGATAATATTATTTCAGATTATAGGAGGATTGCAGAAAAGTGATAATACTATACTGAAGTCGACATTTTATCTATAAATAATTATTCACGACTTTAATACCCTAAATTTAACATTACAAACTGCTTAAGCATCACATAATCCCTATTACGACTACTTATATTTTAAAATAAACAAAAAACAGAATATATCAACATGAGCAAGCAAGACTCCAAACTTTCGACCCTAGGGAGTCCGCTCTCGTTATTGCACCAATTGATCTATTGTGTCGTTAACTGCCTGGATAAATAAAGAGTGTAGAAACTTCTGTATCGGAAATTCGTTGATAAAAAATAAATCTATTATTTTTTTCAAATAATAGTGTAATTAAATTTTATCAAAATTACATCCTGTATAAGTTCTCACCTTGCACGGGGATGCCGTCCCTCCACCAGGTGAGGCTGGCAGGCGGGTTGCTGGAGGCGGCGTCGCAGTACAACGCGGCCTCTGTTCCTGGGGTGAGCTCGGCTGGACTGGACCGGACACGTACTGCCTCGGGGGCGACTGGGGATGACATGGACACATTGATACACTATATATTAGTGTATAAATAAACATAGTACGTCAAAGTTTATCCATTTTTATATGTATTTCGTATATTAACAAAAGTTTTTTAATTATTAAAACTCTTAAACATATCGATTATTTTGTTCTAATAACGTATCATCGCATATAAAACCAACAGCAAGTTTAATATCCTCCATTTAAAGACTTTACGAAACGATATTAAACTGAAAATAAAAATAAGACAATTAGTGTTAAGAAACTTTCAAACTAACGGTTTAACAAGCATCACAAAGACTTGAGCTTTAAATTAAATTCCCCAAGTTTCTTATGGTTCGTATCAATGAATCTTAGCTTTGCTTGGTTTAGATATTTTATTTGAGTTAGGGATAAATTAAATTTGATTTATACGGAATATTTGATTCTTTTATATATCATTAATGAAGTTAATTTCTGAACTATTATACTGAAAGTTGTGATATATATATTATCTTTTGGATAGTTATATGCAGTACATCATAAATACTCCCTAATATTTAACAGTTGAGGTTAATCCAAGAATATCTATAATAAAAGTCCTAGCTTAAAACGTTATTCATATTTATTGTGGACGTAAATTTTTTACCCAACGTATAAACAAGCGACTTACAATGTACATTCAGCGTGACAGTTTCGAACAGCGGTATCTCCGTGGCGCTGTTTGTCGCCTCGCATCTATATTGAGCTTGGTTGTCTGTCACGTTTGTTAGTATTGATATCTCAGCTGACACTGACTTGTCCGAGGTTTTCGTTATTGAATGTATCTGAAACGGTGCTTGGTTTTATTCAATGTTAAATATTTGGAGCTGGAATTGAACAAGTAATCCCAAGTGAAATTAACAATGGTATTATAAAATATAATAAAAGTATATCCGCGGCGACCAGACAAAGCTGTAGGCTTAAATGTAAAAACACAATCATAAATTGGACAATGAAATAAGTATTTTCGTAATGTGTTCCATACAATTTGCGTAATGAATACGAAATGTATTAAATATCTTTAAATATTATAATCAATTTATCTCATTTCGAAGGAATGTTAAATATTTAACATTTTAAATACAATTGTTGACCATTGTTTTCATTACTTTAAGGTATTTGCTATAAATAGACATTTTATCAGAGCGAGTTATTTTCTCAAATACTTGACCACTTAATAAATAATGTTGCATAAAATGTTTAAAATATTTTGGAAATAAATGAAGCCAATTCAATAAATATTATTCTGATAATTAGTATATGATAAATAACAATAAATATTTAATACATTTTGATTTTATAAAGACATATCGAGAATAGATACTAACCTTTTTATCATTCTTAAACCACGTCAAGGTAGCCAAGGGATTGCCGCCAGAGGAGATACAGGAGAGCTTCTGTACTGTGCCCGCTGAGAGTGTGGTACCAGGGATATACCCGGTTATCATTGGAGCTGATGGTGGATCTGTAATGATGAACAAAATCAAGAACCCATTTCAATTAATACTAAGCACCACTTAGTTTATTTTTTTGTAAACAAACAGAAAATATTTAGATAAAATGCTTGCTAGGTTAGTTATGATTTCCTATTCTATGAAAGCTATTATACTTTTCGATGTTCAGCAATATAAAGAAAATTAAAAATTTATATAGAGAATGTAAATTTATTTTTCACGAACAGGGTTCGAACCTGTGACCCCTGGGAGACCGTCCGGTTGTTCTGCCAATTCCGCTACTTTGTCGCTCTTATAAAGGGATCTTAAATTATATGTTATACTACAAGCTTGATTCATACTGGTTCAAATTCTAAATTAATACATGTGAGATGTTACTATACTCTCCAATGGTCAATATGTGTTATAAATGGACAAAGAAAAAGCTTAAAATGATTTCAATAGAAAATATCTCTGTTACTGAAACCTTTCGAGACATAACATAGATAATAATAGCTGACTTTAATAATTTATCTCCGAATAGACTTAATATTGTCCAAATTTAATTAAAATAAAGGATATATAAAGGACTGAAACAATTCAACCTGAAACTTTAATAGTACATTGTCCTGAAAACAACGTGTGTGAAACAATTCTCACGAAAATTCGAATAAAATTTACGATCGTTATTACATCAAAAGAATCCATGTTTTATGTAAAGTTATTTACTTTGTGGCAATGGCCATAGTTATTTACTTTATAAGTAATTGTGGATTTACGTTTGTTCACCAAATTGTTAATTCCATTTTTGTATTTGTTAATGGAAAATAAGAAAATAATTTGAACATAAATACCAACCGATTTTATAAATAGAACCTTTCTAATGAGCTATAATCCAGAAATGTTACTTGAAATATTTCATTATACGGGTTTATCTCGAGAATTAGCTTTTATTATTAAAGATTAACATAGTTCCGCACAATCCGATTATAGAGATAATGATAATGAGATAATTAGGGTAAGTACAAACAAACACGAGACTAATACTCAATTATGAAATTAGGGTGCCTACAAATGAACAGGCAAGACTGTCGCATAGTCCTTATGTTGTAAAGATGTACTACATTGGTATATTGTAGATTTCATATGTTAGGACCGTTTCATTCGAATTTATTCACTGTTCAAAATGATTGAGATATTTTATGATTAATATATCTTTTTTTACATAAAATTTTAAAGCACTAATAGTAGAAATGAATAATAGTATAAAAGTATTTATTATAGAAAGTAAACAACAGTATAAAATTTGCTATATACAATCTATTGGGGAACACTATTGTTCCAGTATTGTTATTACAAGTCGCGCGTACACAACGGCCCTTATATTGTGTTGTTCCCATTATAATAATTACAAAACTGAGACAGAAGCACAACAATAATATTTGTTCAAAGCCTTATTCAATTGAATATTATGTCTGTTTGTTTCCTTACTTAAAGCCCGGATTATTATATTTTGCTAACTAAATAAGATATTTTATTTACAGCATTCGTATAATTATTCTATAACAAAAGAGGAACAAGATAATAAGACCACATAGACGACGACCAATCAGCGCGTTACATGTTGAGGGAGCATAATATTGTGTAAGGAAGAATTTATAATACCAGGGAACAATATATATCATTATTGTATTAACCGTAATAAATATTATGAAGGACAAAAGGTTCCGTACGTTATTTTGTGGAATTAAAAATCATAAACCACGGAAAGATTTCAGTTCATAAAAAAAGAAAGAGGGAAAAAAAAAGAAATAAAAAAAGAAAGAAATAAGTAAATAAAAAAGAAAGAAATCAAGGAGCAAGAAGAGGGTGGGGGTTACTCTAGGCGGTGATGTAAACAAGATAGGGATGTTAAATTAGCTGTCTCTTGGAGCCGTGAAACAAAAGATAGTTAGTAGGTACTATATCTTAATAATAAACTTACATGTACTAACTAATTAGTTTTTAACCACAGTATTATAGTAGTTCTAATTAGTATTATATTTGCGGTTTAGTATTTCAAAATACCTAAGTATACAGTATATACCAAAGATTTATATGAGAAAAAAAATATGAAAAAGGTATATTTAATAATATAATTAATAATACTATCAGCTATGACTAATTTATATAGAGATTCCATTATTCATATCTAATTGAGAGTACAAAGACAATTATTATGTATATTTTGAAAAATAAATTCGACTAGCTCTTGCATCGGTTCCGTTCAGAATTAATCGAACCCGGGATCATTACTATCTGTATTTGATTTTTATTAATTGCACTTCAAATATTTCGTTGTGTTTTATTAAAATACATTTTAATATTCATTGTTATATACAAATTGTAAAAAAACATTCATTTATTGTACCTTTCTTAATCAAACCCTATCATGAGAAAAAAATCCTAAGCCATTTATAGTTTCAGAGATAAGCGCATTTAAACAATTCACTCATCAGCTAATTATGTTATAGATAAACATATAGAACTAGAATTTATTTTTATTATAAGCATACTTAATAATATACGTTTATTTGTGTGCGTTTATAAATGTGTGTGTTTATAAACGTGTGGGTTTATAAACGTGTGTGTTTATATACCACAGTGCTTTGATTAGCTTTCAGGCTAATGGTTTAATTAGTTGAAGTATCTTCCATTTTATTACACTACTTTTATTTCTCGCAACGGTAATATTATTGTGGATTTATTTATATTATATATATTTTATAAAACGACAAGTTTAAAGTTTTATTTCAATTATTTTTAAATATTTTTAATGATTATTATCGTAAACTACAATTACAAAAATGATAATACTATAGGTTTAATAGTTAGAGCATTTATGTCAGTCGAAAATCCTATAGTTTTAAATACGTCTATTTTATAATAAAATTATTATAATTTATGAGAAATTTGTAAGGCTAAATATATTAGACCAGATACCCACAAATGACAGTCTAAAATCTAAACGGTAATAATTAAACACTATTCACGGAAATCGCCCATCCAATCACTACCGCTTTTAAAGTCGCTTGACTTCAAAAGCGTTGCCAGGGTTGCCACAAGCGAGCAATTAATTCCTCCGTCGTTCGCGTCCTCATTAATGTAATGAGCGGTACGTGCCGGACCGTGGCAGCCCTGGGTGTGTCGTCTACTCGCTAATGGTTAAATAGTGTAAATTTACAAATTAAATTAACAAGGTAAAAAAATGCAGATTGAATTAAAGCTGCTTTAGTGCTGTGATATATTTACTTTTACTATTTGTAGTGACGTCACTACACACTACATCGGATACCAAGTGGTATCCGGAAGAAAATATGTTTTAATAAATTCTTCTTTTTGTCACCCTTTTGCAATTTTTTAATACAAATTGAATTCGAAACAACTTTACAATAATTGCGTATTTCCAAACCAAACGATATACAAATAAAGATTCCAATATAACACTCAAATTCGAAATAACCATTTAGAAATAAATTAAAGAATAAAATTGTAACTTAAAAGGTTTTTCGGTTGAACGGGTACCAGACCTCCGGGCGTTAGGCCGAGTACACACGCTTCAACAAATCGGGTTAAAGATTGAATCGATATAGCGACAGAGACGACGATACATCGCTTTGCGGTCATTAGAAGGGGATGGGGATGTTTAATTAAAACGCATTGGATGCTGCATGTTCCAGCAAATGTCTATTGTGTCGTATTTATTAGTTGCTTTTTATACTTGAGGTTTTGTAAAGTGGCTTTATGAAATTCTTCTAGATATTTCTTGAAGTTACAAAGTGACTTATATCGTAATTAAAATGTTATAGTGTAAATAAAACATCCTGTAAATCAGATCAAACGTCTTAAGATAAAGCCGGATGTATGTGAGGAAGCAAATATAAATTTAGTTTACTCTTAGATGTGATTACTAATGCGTTGATTAATTTTATATTCTCTTTATATAAAAAGGACTTATTAGCTAATGCTTTTGTGAAAAAAGATTATTTAAGGTTCGAATATTTAATATAAATCTTAGATAATATTTAAGTATGTATTAAATTTGGGGGAAAAAAAAGAGCTAAAAATTTAAAAAACCCCCGATGCAAAAAGACGTCTAAAAGGATAAAAATAATTATACTATGAACTTATTGAAGTCATTGCGTCGGGGGACCGTTGTACGTACGTTGACGATGATGTCTATTTTATAACATTTTCGGAGCTAATGAATGAGAACTTAGACTATACGATTTGATATTGTTATTTCGTTATTTGCCTTGGTAATGTACTTGCATTTTGAATTATTTCTTTATTTAGCGGTCCCCTGACGCAACGACTTTAATAAGAACATAATAATATAATTTCTATCCTTTTTAAACGTCTTTTTGCATCGAGGGTTTTTGGAACGTAGTTCCTTATTTGAATATTTTTATTTTCTTTTTCTTTTTTTTTAAATTATTTTACTTTTTTGTACTAAATGAACCTACGAACACACAAATTTTCACTTGTTTAGGTTTTTACTATCAATATTGTAAAATAACCTTTCGCCAGCACCAATAAAAACTCCATATCTTGGAGACAAGTGCTTCTATTTCGACTAAATATAGCTAAGAACCATCTCGACAGAACATGCTTTCGATTTTAAAAAAACCGCATACAAATACTTTCACGCGTATCACTGCTATGATGCCAGTTGCCACAGACAGACATACAGATACACAGGTCAAATTTATAACACCCCTTCTTTTTGGGTCGGGATTAAAAAGTCATAAATATTAATCAAATCGAATAATTACTTTATAATATTAAATAAAATAAAGACTATTGAAAGAAAATATTTTTACGGATTGATATCACTTATAATATTTAAATTTAATCCCACGTTTGGAATGTTTTCCATCAATCGTGTTCACGATAAGACGAGATGAAGCTGTCTGTGACACCGTAAAAAGATTGTTTTATTTCAATGTGTAGTACTTTTGAAAAACTAAGTAAATACTGTAATAAAGACTAGTTAGTCTAAGCATACTCTTATACAATTTTCTGAAATAGACGTAAAATTGGAATGATATTAACACTTCTTATATTGAGCAGTAGAAGATATCTATAAAAGAACAAACCGCTTGTTTCCTAACATATGTTACCATGTCATGTCTGAATGTTCTTATAGTCTAATAATGGGTGGTTCAATTTAAAAAGAAAAGCGGTTTTAAAGATATCTATTTCACTTTTTTAAATGTTTTCTTTAAAAAGTTTGAGTGTTGAGAAAAATATATGGAATATCAAATATAAATAAAAATATTTAAAATATATCAATTTGTATTTAAAATATACCAATTTCGTCCGAAACATAACTTGATGAATTACTGTTATTAGATTTTAGGGTCTTTTTTACTCCGAAAAAAATAAATGGCAACGTAACTATATGTAACGTGTTTAATATACAATTTGTAAAACATATTTATCACCTAATAATTAAAATTAAAATATTTGGCCCATAACTCTTTACTTATACCAGACCCGAAAAATATGATTAATGACCTCCAGATAACAAGTTTGCGCTTGCAAAGCGCTTAAACGCTGCTAAAGCATAAGATCAAAGGCTTTTGATGCCTTAATTATGTATCTACACGTTCTTGTAATATCATATAAAATATAAGTAAATATTACAAACAACCTAAAATGTAATATAATTTGTGTTTATTAGCACAAAAAATAACTTATTATAAGATTGTAATCCAGACCAATCCGAGGCTCGTATTTTAGCGCCACATCGCAATAAACCTTTTTAAGCTCTTGAGCCCACACTAAAGATCCGTTTATATGACACGGGTTTCCGTTTACTTAATAAGATTGGACTTAGCTAGGTGAATATTGTTTTAATAAGGACCTCTTTTCTAGATATGTTTATTGATTTTGACTCATCATTAATCTATAGAGTACATAACAAGGCATGATCAAATATTTTTTTACTAGCTTATAAATATGCTATGACAAATAAATTGTGAATTAAAAATTACGATACACAATTGTATCGAAATCGTGTAGTGTAAACAGACTTAATACAATACCTATCTCACTCTCTCAATGTCTCGCTCTAACACAGCACAGATAACATCTCTTAAGTGAATTTAAGTGAGTCAGTGAATATGGCTGACGCGTTTCAACTTGCGGTTTAATATGGTGGCATTGGAAGTGAAATTAATTATGCAATTGCACTACCTTACTTGTCTGATAATTTTGTTAGAACTATTTGTTTTTGGGAATAAAAATGGGCTTTAATATATTGTATATATAACAGTTTTTAGAATTAACTTATTTTCTTAATTATACTACAGAATATATAATAACGTAGGTACCTGTATAAATATAATGTATAATTATAACATAAAAAATATTATGGTAATAGGCGTAAAACTAAAAAGTAAAAATATTTAAAATTTTACTCATCGAAAGGAAAAACAATAAAAAATATACAAAAAATATAGCCTACAAACCTGCACATGCAATAAAAAGTGTCGATAATAATTAAACTGAAGAGAACCCAGCCTTGGGAAGTATCATAAAAAGGATTTTTAGATAAAAAAATAAAATAATGTAAGTCGTCTATAAACATATGATTATGCAGATTTAGTTTATTTCTATAGATATAGCTAATTCTAAACTTTAATATTTTCATATTCGGTGCGGTTGTCGGTAATATATTTCAGTAGACGTCAGACATGTTAGTTTATGTGCTTTGCGGACAGTTGGAAATCCCGTTTATAAAACCAAAGCTTTTCTATGCTTAAATTGTTTGCATAAATAAAAATGTTATAGCTGGTTTATGCATTTTTAAAATATTATCTTCTAATATAGTATTCTATGCATTTGTAGAATATTAAACTCCCGATATAGCTTAAAAGATATGTTGATGGACAATTAAATATAAGCTTTTATATGTTTATTTTTAAACCGAAATATAATAATTTACACTAAAACCAGAAATTCTATTAAAATTTTAGAAATTTTGATCATTATGAAAATGAAACTATTCCATTGTTAAATATAAGTTTATTACACAAGGGTCAGCCTGTTCGTATGTTAGTCACGTAGACCTTAAAATCCGTATGTTCGTATTGATATGTATGTCATGCTTTGTTTTGATTCTATGTATTAAAATTTGCTGAAGATTTGTAGTGTATTTGAGGTTATTGATTCCACATGAATCAAATTTAGTGAAAGTTATAGGCTATTGACTTTATTTCTAAAATTATTAAAACAAATATACAAAACGGAACTCTATAACATAAAAAGAATCTAGATGGACAGACAAACTTTTAATCAACTAAGTGACTAGTTTTAGCTCTATCCCTCGTGTAAATGCGTTTTCGATTTATTTGTAAAAAAACTTCTCTCTTCAGTTCACGTATGAAACCTACGTGGAATATAAACAAGCTGGTGATGAAATCACATTGGATTTGTGAATATGACGGATTGTGAACATTTTAGTACGATTTATTCATTCATTCGTTACATTCCTAACGACATTATGAAAATATCAGTGTAAAAGTATCTCAATGTTTGAAAGAATATCCTTGTTTTTTGCAAGACCCACTACTTAATTAGGGTTTGGG
The DNA here is from genome assembly GCA_959347405.1 of Napeogenes sylphis. Classification (NCBI taxonomy): domain Eukaryota; kingdom Metazoa; phylum Arthropoda; class Insecta; order Lepidoptera; family Nymphalidae; genus Napeogenes; species Napeogenes sylphis. Next base: position 7,868,231 of record OY365781.1, on the reverse strand, counting down.
AACCATTTGCATGTATGAGTTGATTTTAAAACACGCAGAATACTTTTCACAAATTCGAAATATAAGTATCTCACAAAGTATTCAAATCGGCAATATTAATCAATTACCGTTACATAAGCATATTTGTGTAAAGAATTAGTAATATTTATAAATAACCCACACTTTATAACACATCCTAATTCCTAACTATAACCAACAGAGTTGTATTAAATAAAGAACTCAATCACACAGCGATGACCGCGCCAACTCTACATTAACAGCGCGCACGTGACGAGAACACTAACAGAAGTATTCGACTCTAGTATGTGGTTAGTTTTTATATGAAAAGTAGAGTGGGTTCCATGATTCTATATATTACATTTTTATTTCTCTGCTATAGTTGTATATAATTTCTAGTGTGTTTGTTGCATTACACAAACATGTATATAAATCAAAGAAACATTGAAGATACGCACGCAAACACACACACATACTCACATAGAACATTGATAGTGTGCGTGGCAACGACATTCTCCGTGAGCTGTCCGTTGATGCCGTGGCAGACCACCACCACTGACCGCCGGTGGGGTTCTACCACTACGGTGATATTGGACGTAGTAATCCATCCACCTATGGAGAAAGAAAGAAGACACACGTGATTAGGTATTATATCAAAGCCTTATGATTTTGTCATTTCTCTCCAATAAATGCAATTTATTATGATGCTAAAAGTTATATTTGCTCAAAAGTAATTATCATATATAAAGATTCATTTATAAAATTTAAGATCATTTTGATGATAATGTGATGTAGTTGCCATTTATTTACTAACTATTATGAATTACAAAATGTTGATGTCTAAAATTCCAAGTTTTGTTAAATTGTATAAAAAAAAATATTGTTAGTAAAGAAAACATAAAATTAAATAAATTCTTACCGTCTGGTGATATAACAGTTCGGTTGCTGGCTTCCCTGTGATGTTTGCCGAGCACCAACCACTTGATTTCTGCAGCAGGGTTGGACGGTGCGGTGCTGCAGCTCAGAGGAACTGGATCACCCACCCTTGCTTCCGAAGGTCCCGAGATTGTCACATGGGATGGAGCGACTAGAGGTTGAAAGTTATGTTAATTATAAAATACCATTTTGTGCTTCTCCGTGGTATTAGGTATTTTATAACTTACTAAAATAAAACTATTTCGGGATAAAACCAATAATAACCAAAAATCGTTCTGGAGCAGTTCTGGAGTTATACATACACAAATAGGCATGCTGAGTAGTAACCGGCATTCAAAGTTAAATGACCTGTCCATCCCAAAACAGACCCTTTTTACTAATCTATTCACCAAATCAACAAATTAAAAGTACTCTGAAATTAGACTCAACCTTATTAAGGGTGTCACCTACGTTAGACATCATTAGACGTGGACTCTATTTTTAGGCATAGTCTATAATTTATTTAATGTTTCATAATATTTAATAAATAACAAAGTATCCCTCAATACTGTATTTTAATATCCAACAAGGCAATGGTTTCTTGAAAACAATTCCATACTAAATAATTCGGTGCAATTTTTCCAGGCTGTTTTCGGGAAAACAGTTGAAAGAAAGGATGCTGTTATAAATTCATGATCTCAATGTCTTTTTGGTCTCGCCAATTATTCAGAAACAAGCCAACTGAGCAATTTGAGAAACGTTTAAAAATTCAAATAAAACAAAAAGCAATCGAGGGAACTGAAATCAGAAAGGACGTGAAAACGTAAAAACGTAATCTTTGAGAAAGTTTCTTTAAAAATATCACTTCAGTACGGCGTCAATGGCTGCTTGAAATTAAAAGTTTCTTAAGAATGGAAACCTTATTGGTTAGATTTTAAAGTTAGTCCATTGTGGTTATTTCTAAAGGACATATTGAAAAGTTAACTCTATAAATTTCTTTTCAGAATGCTGAAAAGTAGCATAGAGTCCTATCAGGATAATTTAACTTGGAGAAAAAAGTAAATGTAGTAATAATTTAGTTAACCTTTAATTTACAATTAAATACGTTATATTTTTCTAAAACCTACCATGCAGTTTTTCTTTTCTGCGGGACTATATCCAGCAGAAAAGATGGTTCAGATCAGAATATATTATATAAGAATTATCTCTCATAAAAATCCAATATATTTTATAAATCGCGATAAAAGCAATGATCGTGTTTATTTTATACTCGTTAATGATAATAGAATTGTAATTTAAATTACTTGAACATTATTTCTCAAATAACAATAACACCAAGTTTCAATAGATTACTTTAAGTAGATTCTATCGACGAGCTCCGAACTTGCAAAGCCAAACAATGATATTTCTAACTTAAATCCCGACTTTGTCTTTGCGCTTTAAAAATCGTTCGGCAAACATTTTTGTTGGTAACAAATTTTGCCGACAAAGTTATAGGTGTTTAACTCGTTCCTTCCTTCCCATTGTCACTTTAGGTGAAAACTTTCAAAACTGCTCCTTAAGCGAAATACTCGGTCATATATCGTTGGGAGTTTGGACGTGTTTGAAAAAGAGGCGTGCAGTCTGAACGGATCCGGTATCCCATTTGGGGGATTTGCTTTCAAAACATTTGGTTCGTGCTAAAGTCCGGATTTAGTTGTATGTATAATCAATTCCATAAAGTCCTTTTAGTGTTTTGCGCTTTTCGAAACGTATGCGTTGGATATCGATCGTTTGAATTGAGTATAGTTTATGCTTCAAGCATTGAGTACGGGCGAGGATTTACACGGGCTATGTGCTCAAGATTTCTCTAGGGATTACAATAAAATTACAAATGGAAGCAAAGATTTGTTCAATTAATTGAATGATTTGATTAATTCAATATCAGGACTTTAATAAAACATTCATTCTGGTATTTGGAATAATAAAATGTTTATCTTATTTTTAGATTTTTACTTTCAAAAAGAACATTTTTTCTTTATAAAAACTTATATACTTCAGGAATTTTGAAGTAATGTTATTTACGTAAACTAACTTTAACATAGTTCAAGTTTCGTTTCGGGTCTAGTAATTCCCGTACGCTTTTTAAATTTGGGCAATAAATCCCAAGATACGTATCAAATCACAAAATTTTCAAATTGGATTCAAGAAGGGTTAATTTAATCCGCTAAATAACAACAAGTTTATATAACAAACTCTATAATCGAGGTAACCCTTCAAAGTCGGGTCTCTTTTGACCTTTGAAAGGCCCAAATTGTCGAGAAAAAGTATTCTGAATCCAAAGGCATTTCGTTTGTGTTTACCTATGGGACACGAAGTTTTCTTTAATAAACAATAAGAAAGCGAAGGTTTGTATGGGACCAGGTAGAAGCGATTCGGTACAAATCGTCATGTAACGATATTAAGAATGCTAGGGTTATTTGTTAAATATAAAAGAAATAGTATATATGTTTTAACAATATATATATATATATATATATATATATATATATATATATAAAAGGCCTTGTAGATTAAAAAATGCATAAATTATATACACTACGCCGATAACTTGCACCCCAATATTGGAATACTCTACTTTTTGACTACCCTTGTTTGACAGGGTTGCTTTGTCAAAGGATTTCAGAACTGGTAGGGGGTTGTGAAATTGTGTACACATTACGATTTTCCTCACTAACATAACCATTTTGATTTAGATTTAAAAATGTTTCAAGATTTATCATTCGAAATTTTTAATTATCTCCCTTCCCTTTACAAAACCCCAATTACAGAATACACGGTAAATAGAAGGGGTACTTAATGTAATTACATTTTTGGAACCATTTCCTTGTAAAACCAAACTTATGTATATATACATTGAAAGCCTCAACTTACCTTGAAGCTTAAAGAACATAATAAATATATAATAATACTTACAAAGAACAGTTAGATCTATTTCTGCTTTCAGTGTGTTGCTTATCATAATGTTTTTAGCTTCGCAAGTATATCTCGCCTTGTTATCAGACGCGTCAGCTTTGAATGATAAAACATTTTCTGACATCCTGCCGCTTGTTCTGGAACAATATGTTTAATATAGTAATGAAAAAAGCAATTTGTATTATAGTATTTATAATAAAGGTTAATAAGTTATGGAAGGGTACAGTTTTCTGTACGGAAGTACAGAAAAGTACAGAATACAGAAAAGTCATATATGAGAAGTCACATAACATTTAATACATTCACATACAATGTTATAATAATTGAATTTTTTTATTATTTTACATTTCAATTAAAAATATCACGCTGAATTTAAATCAAACTAACAGCAAAGAAGATAACTGCTGAAAACTGAAAAACGATCCTTCTACTCAGAAGTTTGACTACAGGCTTTGAAATCTTAATTACTTTCACTCGTGTATTTGAAGTTGGTTTCAGATAAAGTTAACTATCTCCGAGAAATACTTGAGATATAAGGTTTAGATATTTTACATCATGGGACATTTAGACAATAAATTATTTTTTGGTACTTATGAGTATTATTATTTAAACGTGTATTTATTAATATATTTATTTTCAGTTTAATTAAATTATACATTTTAAAGTCATAAACTCCAGTGTATCTTATATACATTTGTTTTAACTTAATGTTAATTAAAGTAGCAATAATCATTATGTTTCTTGATAATATAACCAGTTAAATATAAACAGAATAAGTATCGTAAGTATCATTGTAGTATAAGTATCATAAGTAGTATCCATAAGTCATAGTCATCATAAGAATCATATAGCTTTGGGTTATATTTATAATATATGACATAAATCTTATAAAAAGTAGGTGAAACCATAATTTTATATTAATGTGACATCGATACGGTTTTATTAAAATGTATTTCTTATAAATTTATTCATCGCTGACCCTAAAGTTGGGAACTCTTAAATATTTATAAAGTTGTCAGCTATTTTTCTTATATATTTTTTGGATAAATTTGTATTTAATACTTTATATCAGCGTTATATATTATATATTTGAAATTATGAATGGATAAAACATTATACCAATAATATTTATACCCTATTTAATATTGTTATACTTTTATTATATTACTAGATACTTTGACTCAAAACAATATCTAGGTTGGATTTTAAATTCAAATAATATAATTAAATATCACACTAAACACAACAGCGAAATATTTAATCCACGTCATACTATTGTATCCAAAGCTAAGCGATAAATATTTTTTTATTTAGAAAATAAATTATATACGATATTTTATTTACACATGAAAAAACAGCTTAACCCCGAGCCTATAAATATTCAATATGTCTTCAATATTCTTTCAACGCTATACGAAGTACAAAACATTTATAGAATAAATCTAGGTATTGTTCGTGGATTCAGCAGGTACCTACTCCAGGAATAAATCTGTCTATATTACTTTATATGCATATGTATATGTCTTTTCAATGTATTCATGACAAATATAAATCTATTTACAACTATTTCTAAAAACACTTTTATTTAAGTGAAAATGATCTATTCTTTATAATAATGCTGTTTTTTAAAGAAAATATGTAGTTATACTTTGAAATATAAAGTAAGAAGAAATTTAACAATAATTCGTTTTGTGAACAAATATTGTTGAAATTACTCTTGTTATTATATAATCATGTATGTCAGTGGAGAACCGGAATGTATTTAATTCAGAAAATAATTTTCCGTTAATTAAAATTTTTGTATAAAAGCATTAAGTATTCGTATGGGATTTTGAATAAACAAATACAAAGCTAAGAACATAATAATACCAAGTTTAATGAATTTACAAATTAATTTGAACTCACGTGATTCATTATAGCGGTAAGCTATAATGAATCACGTGATTCATTATAGGTCATAAGCGGTAGCGGGATTATATTTATTTTTAAATTGGACCCAAGAAAAAACTCACCACTTAAAATAATAGACATACGTTACATAAAAATAATAATAATAATATCACAGGACAAAGTACACAAATTGATCTAGCCCCTAAGTAAGCAGTTATTATATCTAGATGAGTCGAAGTCGTGCCCTGTTACGTCACATGAGGTGATCGGCCATTAAGTGTTTTATAAAAACAATGTATCCTTTCCCACGAAGAGCAAGGTCCGTAACGGACGAGGTAGTAATGGAAATAATTAGAAATTCTTTTAAAATTTATATATTCAAATTGTTGTATTGGATTAAAATGTTGCTCAAATTATTTTAACAATAATAATATCGCAGGACAAATAAGACACATTGGACAAGCCCCTAAATAAGAAAATTATTTGCTTCTGTTAAGGGTGTTAGAAAACGGTACAATTACATAGAAATTCACATTATACATAAAGAGAATATACTTAATACTCATCACATTCATGTCTGTACCTGTCGCGAATCGAACCCGAGCCTTATTGAGCCGCTATACGTTAAGCGTCTGCGCTAACCACTCGATTAAGGGGGCGGTAATTATGTATTTTATTTTTAATTCTATATTTTCTATAAGAACAATATCGAGATGTGAATTTCTATGTCTTGATCTCGAAGATCTTTTCTTGTTAAAATTCCCATTTCCGTGTCTAAAAACGCGTTCCTCAGATCCAATCTCGGCCGTTTATAAGAACCTTGTTTGACTGATGGCGATCATTCAGAGGCATTGACTTTGGGTAAAATGTTATTAGAAGTATGATGGAATGTCCAGTAGAAAACTGTTCCGATGCGAGTAGCTGTTAAATAAGATTTTCAGTTCAATAGTCACATCTATTTGTCTCATGTTATTGCTATCATTTGTAAGTTTAACTAAACATATATGTTTGAGTGCATATATTATACGTGAATAACATATTTTAAGTTAACTCAGAAGTTTGATAGCAACAAAGACATCTTTTTTATTTTCTTCTTTTTTTGTTTTACCTTTGTATTTTCTTATGTTATTATCACACCAGTCCGCATACCTATTAATAAAAACTATTTTTCGTCTAACGGTAACTGATAGAGATCTTTTAAAGAGATAAGTTAAACTTTTGTACACTTTTGTTTTTTATTTGTAATTTTTTTTGGTACATTCATAAATAAAAAAATATAAGATAACATCAAAGACAGTATTCTCGTTTTAGTTTAGTAGTATCTTTAAAATCTATATTTGTAAGTAATTCAGAAGGAATAGGAACTAGTTTCCGCAATAGGAAGCGTATAGATTGGTGGAGAATAAGAAATGAGCTTCGGCGATAGCGAAATCGCAGAGATAATATTTAAAACATTACTCTAGTTCCCAAGGCTCCTATACTATACCGACTGCCAAAATGATCCACCGCTAACGATGTATTTATAGTACGTCTAGCGTTTTTTATCTTCCCCATACAATGGATTTGAATGATGGTATAATAATAGCGTCCAAACTTTGCTGATTGATAATGCCGTAACTTTTTTGGACAACCCATTCAAAATCACTCGAATGAATAATGCTATATAAAATATAATTTATAGAAAAATGCTGAAAGGTTTATATTACACACTGAAGTTTTAAGTTAAAATTCGGGTTATCGTTAGAATTGAAAATTGCTGAGACAATGCGATACAAGTAGGACGATATAAATTAATAAAGCTTTCAAGCAATTGCTTCTTTTAATTGCGTAAAAGGACAGGCACAGCATGATATTTTTCATTTAATTGCAATTTCAATACAATTTATTATTTGTAATTTAAACACGTTTTTTTTTTCATCATATTCAAATCAAAACGTGCTCGAATTAATTCGGAGTTAGCAAAAGATGATGTAACCCAAGACTATTTATTTTGTCGGTACATTAAGCTCTTGATGACTTTTATTTAAATTTAATGTGTATAAAAGTAACCTCATCAACGCTACAAAAGTCAACTAGACTAATCGACGCACATTAATTATGGACAGTGTTCCCTTGCGCTTTAATTTAAAAAAAATACTTTAAGTAAACGCTTTTACACAATGAAGAAAAGTTTGTATAATAAATAAAAGGCTGGCTCATAAACAAGACAGTCGCATCACAGTTTTAACCAGTATAAATGCAGCCTTACACAGAGTATATAAAGTACGGGTGCAATGGAGACAGTATGGTATAAAGCAATGATTATAAGATATTTATGTCAGGTCAAAGGTTCCTTTTTATGAGGTCCGAACAAATATAATGGTCTTGACTAATGGCCTATTTTAATGCTTTGCGATACAAGGAGATTGTAGTCGCTTATAAAATTTATAAATTATTATACATAAATATTTTAAATAAAATAAACAAATTATATTTTTAGAAAAGTTTATATAAAGCTATAAAATACAAATGACACAGTATTAACCATCAGCATATAAAAAATTATTTAATAAATAATAAAAACATTTATCTGTATAGAATAGTTGTGTTTGAGAAACAAATCCGCCATCGCTTGTAACTTAATACCGTGTTATAAATTTCTCTCTAAATTTTCTGAGGCGTTATTTATTACTTAATCTCGACTTGCAGAGAATGTTTTTAAGAGTAAACTGTCTGTGATATAACGCTTTGAAGCATGGGTTAATGTCCTATTCTCAAGAATATTAAGATCTTAACATATATGATACGTCCTGATTTTGATGTTATCTCTATTATGCAAAAGACTTAACATTTATGAAGAGCTTCAATGTCCTGAAGATATTTGAGTTAATTTCATTCATTAATAATTACAATTTGAGAGCATGACTGAGAAATTAAGATAATTTTCCATTGTTATAAAGTTTCACAGGTTCAAATTAGTTTTTCTGTTATCAGTTTAATGGAGAATTAATTAAAATATTCTTATTGGAACTCTAAAAAAAGTAATTCTAATGCAGATAAAATATAAAAACTGTTTTGTAACAATATTCTATATTTTGTTACAAAAAAGATTTATTTGAATTTACGTAGCATTTTATACAGAGAAACAGTAATTCAAAGTTTTCGCTTATAATATTTGTCGCACACAAAAAAAAATTACGATCAGTTGAAAAATATCCGCATAAGCAAATTGCAACGTTGTTTTTCAAAAACTTTCCAAAGCGCACAGCACGTAACATACATAGTACTAAAACCACTAGATTTAACACCAAAACAAATCCGAGCAAGATTTTAAAGAAATTCATCTCTATAACCACCAAGATTTATGGAACTTCAAAAGTTTTGGTTGATATAACCCGAGCTGCATGAAATATTAAACTCTGCCAAGGTTACTCGAACCAACTATTTTATCATTCTTGTGCCAGATTATTTTTGAGCCAGGCTCTGTAATAATGGTAAAGACATTTCGAATGCCGTGTCGTTTGGAACAATAAAAATATGCGCGAAAACATTTGCATACATTTCTGAATATTTTGTTGAAGAATTCCATAACAATATTAGTCAAGCGAATGGTCGAAGTGTATGACTAAAATCTATTTCGTATAAAAGTTCATGGTCTGTTAAAAAACTCCCGGACTGCAACTGTTAGTTTAATACTAAATGTACTTTTATGGCGCACACTGTGGAAAATTGAAACTATAATCCGAAAGAATTTCTGAAACAATCCAGCCATTAAACTTTTCCCCCGGCGTCGCTCACTCAAGTGTAATTTCACTCAATTTTGCTTCAGTATAGTCTTACAAAGAAAAACGTTTTCCTCCCTGTATTCTATTACAATTGTGGTTTAAGTCAAGGAATATTAAAGATTTGGTAAACACATTTTTTTTTCTTTATATAAAACGTACCAAAATATAATATTAAAGATATAAAAAAGCCATTGGGCTCACGTTATTTTGTATTTTTTTTTACTTTTCAAAACTAGAGCTATAAAATCGCTCGCGGTTATGACTTGGACCACTGAAGCATCAAGGACATGAGATCTTATACGTTAATATGCTTTGAAGTATTATTGCCGAAATTGAACGACAATGTGCTTATAATATTATTTTATTACAGCGCTGTTTCTACTGAAGAATATTAAATTAATAATATATTAAAGAAAAAAAATAACTGAAAGTCTATCAAACGACTTTTATTAATCTTTTTCTGAGAAGATTTATGTACGATCTTTTAAAAGATTTTAGAATTTTTGTAGCAAATAAATTCTAAAAATAATATAAAATAAAATAACAAAGCCCGGCATTAGTTACGGTTAGTATTTTGTACGCACCCAAAAAACATTTCTATAAGGAAAATTATTAACAACCGTTTCCACCCCAAACTAACATAATGTCACCGTAAGAAGTATAAAAATGAATAAAGAGATCCACGTCACGTCTTACAATTCGGAGCTTAACCCGAGAATCGAACTCTGACCCGTCCCGTAGTAATCCGCAGAATCATTTATCATGTCCTTTGAACGCGACACATTCCGATTTCCAGACGATTGTGTGAATTCACAACCGTGTTCATTACTTTTAGATTATTATATGTGTAAGTTACATTTATCGATCATCAGACTTTTGTTTGGTTTACTGGTTAATGACTGCTGACAGGAAGGTCATGGGTTCGATTTCCGGGACAATTCTTTGTGATTTAAAGAATATCGTGTCGAGTGTCGATGTACTTTATCTCCGTTAATTACATATTTATAAATCCCTTTACGAGGCAGTTTACTCCTTAGTGCGGGATTTATTAATAAAAAAGAATGGTTACATCTTTAATTGCTTTTGTATAAAAGAATATTATTATTTAAACTACATCATTAAACGCTGAGATTGTAAATTAAAAATAAGAACTTATGGTTTTATTAAAAAATATATATTATAAAATATGTTTGTATATTTTATATAATATGGAAAAAAATAATTTTATTTTTATCATCCCGTCATCATGTTCACACTGAGTACATAAGGGACAACCCAAAAAGTGATAGTAGATTTACATAAATGTCATATAAATTTAGAGTCTAAAATATTTTACGTCTGTATAATAATCCGAATTCCTTTATGTCGAGAAAATACACCAACTGTTGCTGGAACAATTTGTCTTAAAAGAAATGTACCATTATGTTATAATACATTTTTATTCTACCCTTCAAAATAGCGAATGTATTTGGATTGGTGGGTTCGATGTCAGAACCACGAAAATTGTAATTTGTGAATATAATTATGAATGTAATATAAAAATCAGTAATAAGAGCGAACATTAATTTTCATTATACAATTTATTGACCTGAGATTCGTCTCAGGTTTCAGTTAAATGACCTTGTAATTTTCTCTCTAATTTGAATAATCGAAGCGGAATCATTGACAGGTTCAATATTAACAATTATCCTGTTTATATAGATACTGGTTTTATTACAGCTGAAATAATTGCGATTTTGTGATGTAGATAAATTAAAAGTAATAATGGTGATTCATAGTAAAGTCGAATATAATTTTCTCTTAATAAAAATGTGTTTGAAAATGATAATATAACATTTTGGTAGTAAAATTACAACTGACCGCAGGCACAAAGACAATTAACAGTTTAAAAACAAAATAAAATATATTACCCACATAAGGATATGACAATACCGAAAAGAACTATAATGCATCACTAGTGATGCGCCACATTGTAATGGGTTATCGATAGTCGATATCGCAGTAATACGAACCCACAATGGACCGTTGACGTTTTTACGAGCGCGGACGCTCAGTGCGACGTTGTACTGTATTTTAATGAAATTCAGAGGATTTTTCTCAAATAATGTTACTTATTTGCTTAGAAAAAAAAAATTACTGAAACGAGTCTCAAGTAGTGGCGTTTTCTTGCAAAAGAAATATTTTTATATAAAATTAACTGTTCTGACAGAATTTAAAAAATAAAATACTTTTACCAAGTCGATGGTAGCTTCATCTTATAAATTATAAAAATAAGAAAAATATGTAGTTACTAAGAAGATCACACTATCTATCAGTCCAGCTTAATCCTGTTTGTCTCAACAATACTAATAATTATATTACTTACATAAATTCTTAATCGGTAGTTAATCGAACCAGAACAGACAAACCAGATTTATGTAAATAAATCAAAAACCACGGTAAAAATATTTGAAATAGATGATATCTGCAAAAGCATTTAAAACTTCATTCATTAATTCCATTTACAAACAAAACTTAAAAACTTCCGAGTCACGTTTATCCATAAAAAACTTATTCAAAGGGTCCCTTGAAATAATTTTAATTCCCACAACTCAAAGCGAATTCATTTCTATGGATGTGCGATTAAATCTTAATTACTGAGCTCTACACGATAAAACTACAGCTCAAGTGTCTCTGTAAAGAAACCTAATCATTTTAATTTCCCACTGCTGGGAGTAACTTTTAACAAAATTAACCTTGTAGAAAAGTGTCCGAACAAATTTAAGTTACAAAAATTAAGCTTTGATAAAGATTTCAAGATGAGCTTAGGTTTTTTTCACTTTCATCAACGTATTTGGCTTTTAAGTTGACATAATATTCAAAGGTAAAAAATTGTTAAGAATTCAGTAAATTTAAAATAATTAAATGATTTAATGACTTAAGAATTTGATTTTCAAGAGTAACAACTTTTAAAACATATATTTATATATAAGATATAGCGGATATGAGTTGGAGTTTTTAGAAAATTCATGCTTTTTGTAAGGAATAATAGAAGTTCTATATTTTGTTTTATTAAAGTTTTTTTATATATAAATATCATACACTTTCATAGAGAATACGTTGGCTTAGAACATAACAAAGTTTTCTTATAAGTAAAAAGAAAGTTCTAAGATGTCTAAGTGCGAGAGTGTATCACTTTATTCATGCTCAATAAAAAATAAACAAACTGTATACGCCTGTAGATAAAAAGGTTGGTCAATGATATTACATTACGTTAAAAGGATGACAAGTGGTGAACTAAAAAAATGTTTTGTCGTTAATCATTACTTTAAAACGTACAATCAAATACGTTATTTATAATGTTAGGATCAGGATTTACATGTAAGTTTGGATGAGGTAATTTATTTTTGTATTTAATCTTTCGTGACCATGATGATAATGAAATAAGTATTTAAACCCCTATACTCACTATTAATTTATTTTTTGTAGGCTATTTATGTACGAAAACAGAATAAGCTGAAGGACTGCACTGAAGTTAATAATTATTTTCATTAATATAAAGTTATCCTTGAAGAATATACTAGTTAAATCATTTTAAATATTTGATGATTTTTCCTAGAATTTGGGGCAATACTTTTCTACCCTAATCGCATTAGTTGACCCAAACGGAAATGAAAACGTACGATTGAATATACGACGCGCAATTGGAAGTTTTTGTTATCGCATTTACTAAATCGATATAGAACTGGTTTACCAACATTTATCAATTAAACATACAAAGAAAGAACTGCTATCAAGTAATACATGAGGCAATACATAATTCATAAATATTAGAACAATTTTTTATCCCTAGAGAATATGGATACAAAATTTTTTTGATAGAAAAATTAATTTATAATAGAAAAATTGAAAAAATTATCGCACCCCTCCTTGACTTTGACAGACGAGAAGCAAAACGTAACCGGGGATCGATTCCAAAGCCCCAGGGTAAAAAAATCAGGTAACTTTAAAAGAAAATAATAAAATATTATCGTCTATAGTGTTGTGCGAGCGATTGTCGATAAAACCGGTCCATAAAACAGAATTGTTCCGTTTGGACGCATTGAATTGAAAACTGGAGTGCGTTTAGGTTTAGATTGGACGGTATGATTATGGACTTTTTATGGTCATTTATAGGGTTAATTAATTGAGAACGACTTGTGAGTTATTGTGACATAAATAATCATTTAATCACAACATTTAATCTACAATTTATAAATATAAATAAATAGAAATAAATCATTATATTTATTTATATTTATAAATTACAAACAATTATTACGTAGATAGTATCCAGAGAAATATGCATATTTATAACTCGAATGAATTATATAACGATTAAAATTATCGTAATATAAATAATAGCCCTATAAAATAAATTCTGATGACAATTATGTATCCGCGTCGTCGCATTTGAAGGAAATAAAAAAGATAAAAAGAACATCACTAGCATGCAGTTCCCATAAATCAGCTTCCGTAGGCGCGTCTTAATACAATTCCTAAGTGACGGAAGCAAACAATGTACCTAATATTTATCGATAAAAAATATAATAGAAATTCAACGTCAAGTCATTTAAATTAATATTGAATATTATAAAATATATATTTAATATGAAATCTATTTTATATTTCAAAAACAATTACTTAAATTTGGTTAGGTTGTATGAAATTTTGAGGCCATTTAGAAAATGCTATTTTCAAGAGAATTGGCTTTGCGGTTTCGCAGTAATTTGCATACATTATTTAAATTTGAATGTATGCAATAAGAAGTAAAATAAGCGATACCGTTTTTTCTTAGTTGAACGTTTTATAGCAATTATAAGTAAATTAAATGGAAATGCTGGGCGATTAAAATTTTAATAAACGTTTTATTTTTATTTATTATCGTTATATTTTCTACTTTAATTATAGCAAAAACAACATTAAAAGGAAAAAAATAATATTATGTTATTTCTTATTACTATTTATCATAGGGCATGAAGCAAGTATTTCTTTATTTCTTATTTAGATCTTTATTATTTTTTAAACTTTATCTTAATAAACAAAACTCGTCGATAAAAAGATAAAAATGAATATAGAAAAACGTCATGACAGTTACCAATAACAGAGCAGTGTGGATTTGATACACAATTTATCGATATTATATTATCGACCATTTCCCAACATTAAGTGTACTACATAAATCATGGGGACATACGGCGTATCTGTTGCCAGCTTAATACGATCCTGAAAGGGGGGTGGGGTGGTGGGGGACAATTGGGGAGTTTGTATCTTCCAAGTTTTTATATGGTTTATCGTGTATTGCAGTTTTATTTTGGATATTTTAATTGAATTGCCTTTTTGTGTTGGCGGTTTTTTAGGATTTTTTTTATAATTTACAAATAAATCTATTAGACGAATAGTGTTGTAAATATTTTACATACCTGTAAGCCATACGTATTTGTTCGCCATTTTTGTACCATATGAGCTGGGCTGGTGGGTTTCCTCCTCTACTTCTGCAGACCAGTTCCAAGCTCTGGCCTCTTCTCACGGTTTCGCCTTCCGCGTAACCTTCAATGTAAGGGGCTCCAGGGGGATCTATAAAATATAGAAATATTATAGTATTTGTCACTTTTATACTAAAATAGAAAAATAATGTAGTTTTAAATTGATATTTCATCAACAGAAAAAGTAAAAAGAAAAGTTCCATAAAAAAATTACAAACACCCTTAACTCTGTAATCCTTTAACTGGTCGGTTACCCTCAGAAATTTCAGCAAAATTGTCTTTCACAAAGTTACATAATCGCATCATTTATGAATTGTCAAAAAAAACTTTGAGCCCTTCCACGAGCAAGGAATCAAGTTCTTTGACGAAACAAAAATACAATCACGGCGAAAATTGTTTGAACAATAAAAATATTAAAAACTCATCAAGAGGCTGCAAAAGTTTAACAAAATCCTTTCTGGCAAGTCAGATACTTCGACTACGGAACTTGTTACTACGAATATTTTACGGAATTTCGTTTAAAGCAACTAAATGAAAGTAATAGAACTATGCTTGTAAACTGTTAACTATTACCCGCTTTAAGCTCTTTGGGAGTGGAATTTATGTTATTTTATTTAAAGTTACAAATGCAAATTTAGTGCAAAATGAGTCAAAGTATCGAACTCAAGAAAGTTCTTGAATCATCGTTAATTGTAGTTTTATGTCAGAGACATTCATCTTAAATCGTTTATCATAGTTTGAAACACAAATAGTGAGTATATAAAAACTCAATACCGGTTTTTGTAAATTTATTTCATCGATGCTTCCTTATTCTATTATATCGAATATCAAACAAAAGCAAGTTAAAAAGACTCCAAACCCTTTTGCTTCATTAAGGATCATTACATTATTTCCGAGGGTTTTTTAGAAAACTGTGGAACAAAGCAGAGCTTAAAGAATTTTTTTATTATATTAGAACGTAAACAGAATATTTTTCATTATATCTCAGAAATAATCACGGGTTTCGTCATTTTTATAACAAAAAACTTGCTTAATATTTTTCCAAATCATAATAACGTATATTGCTTAGTTATTGTTTTTAATTTGAGTATTTTTGTCTAGTTTATTTCCTAAATTTAATATCATGATAATGAATAAAGGTGTAGCATAAATTTAATAAACATCTAGATCATATTTTAATATATATACACTAATATTATAAAAATAAACCTAGCTATCATCAACGCAGCAGATAAAGCCATCCTTGGGAAGTCACATACATTTTTTTATTTTATAGTCTTATCAGATGATGGTATGAATAAATCATTTAACAATTATCTGGTATGGTCATGTTGTTTCTTAGATGTTTTAAGTACATTACTACCGTCAAACCATATATATACTAACATGAGGATTACTTATAAAGTAAATAAATAACATACAATTGCATTATTCTCCCACTTTCTAATGGGGATGGCTGATTTTTCCGGGATAATAAGCTTATTTGCTTTTCCAGGTTTATTATTCGATCAAACTTTAAAAAAAACTTTTTCTATTTTTGGGTAGTTTACGAACAAACATTCAAGTACACGTACAACATTTATAATATTAATATAATTATCTTCCAAGTGCTTAAGTATGAAAGACACTAATTCAGACTCGTATAGTGCGAAATGACACCACATGTGTCACAGTATGGGATAATGTGTTTATTTTTATAATGCGCTCCACTTGTGCGATTGCTAGGGTTGGGAAAATGTATCGATACATTTTCTATAAGTTTATATTTAATATCAAAGTTGTTAAACATATGGAACATAAAAAACAATAATAAAAAAAAATCTATTTAATATATACAAATATTTGCACATATTAATCATCAAGTTAAGCATAATAACAAAGGATAAAGCCCAGAATTATAACACAAATTATAATTCCTCGTGAAAGGATAATTATCGATAATCCTACCCCAACACTAAGTAATTCGAGTATAGGGGACAGAGCTATGTAATTATACAGGCCGATGGAATTTCGTGTCGGAACACCCTGTATTTTATTATGAAAGTAGCAGTCTATTACAAAGGGATTATCTTTAGGTCGTAAAAATGCAGGAAATTGGATTTTTTAGACGATGCATGCAATTTCAGCTTATATTCCTTGCCTTCATAAAATGAATATGAAAAATTATCTAAATTCTTAAGAATATTCAAACTAATGTTTATTTTCAATTTCATTTTCCCTCGACAGACTTAACACTCAAGTAATCTCTTAAAAATACACCAAAAACACAATTCAGTGCAGACACCAAAAAGGAATTACATGTAAAAGAAAACGATTTCAGAAACGGGAGAAATAACGTTCGAATGAAATGGAATAATTAATAATTCATTGAGAGCGCCGCTAGCGCCGGTGCACGGTTTTGCAATTCCGGATCTGTTTGGTCTGGTCGGGTATTCTAGTGGACAATGTGTAGGAAATTTAAAGGATTTTCTGGTAAAATTACATTAAAACGATTTACACATTGGGGCAGTTTCTATTATGTTTATCTGTTTGTTTTTTTAATACCAAATATGTTGTCTAAATTTTTTTTTATCAGTATATGATTGTGCGTTTTTGTTTTAATGTTCTTGCAAAATTGGTGTCAAAATACAGATTTTCTTTAACCTGAAGATAAAGTCTAAATAGTAATAAAGGAATTTTAGTTTCGAAAATGACATCCTCCAAACGAACCTACATGCCTTTATTACTGCGGTATTAGTTAGGACGAGACTTACGCTTAGAGTAAAAGTAGAATTTGTCCCTAAGAAATAAGTTTTACCCGCAATTTTCCTAAAGATATCTCCAGGTCTTTTAGGTAAAATAGAAACGAGTGAGCGTCTAGCATCGTAATGAAGGCGTCTAAAACTTATTCGTTTCTCAGCTTGACTATAACAAAGGTGTATAAATAATTAGAATTCTTGTTAATAATAGTTTTCTATGTAATATAAATATCCCGTTGTTTCTAACGCGTTTAAATTAATATTTGAGAGATTTTTTACTTTTGTATATTATAAAGAATTATTATAGATTAGATATAACAAAAAAAGTTTTGTTGTCCTGAATCACATTATCTTTTATGTCTAAAATATATAAAAAATAATTAACTAAATCTCAAAAATCAATCATCATTTAAAATTTGAATTAAACGGTAATTATAAAGTTTGTTAAGTAAACAAAATTGTAATCATTTCGTACATTAAGTCTTGGATTACTTGACTTTGAAATTCCGTGGATAAATTTTCAAAGTCAATAGTGTAAAGTCGATAGCGGGAAGTCAATGTTGACGTATTTTAAAACGATATTAATAATGCATATCCACAACCGCAAGTCTGCTGTCGCTGCACATTGCTGTTACCAGGTTTGTACCAGGTTGGAGTTGCTTCTCAAAACACACACACACTGTTATTGTTTTTGTGGCTCCAGGTATTGTTATGCTTATATTATTTTAAAGTCTTTTTTTATTATTATATTCTATATTTTTGTGTTTTTATTTATTAGTATTTGTCTATCTTATAACTTGACGGAACTATTAGTATTCGTATTATTTTTGGAGTGCCGCCTTTCTTTTCAAATATTTTCGGAATTTTTTAATTTCGGAATATACTTTTCGATATTTTTTAAATCCAATCTTATAGCTTCTATCATCAAAAAATTGGTTATTAAAAGAATATAAAATTCCCAAATCCCTCCAGTAATTCCAAAGTTATAACGAAGACATTGAATTTTTAAATTAAAAACATCAACTATATTGTAAATAGTTTTAATTAAAACACCAATATACCATCTATTGGCAATCTGTTCCGGATTTCTTTCAATAAATAATATCGATAAATTTCTCTAGTTTTACACCAGTGCAATAAATGGTAACCATTTCTCAAAGCGAAATAAAATTATTTAAGCCTTGCAGTTCGCGAGAAAAGTGCACATTTTTCATAGATAGAAAAAGAACGTATAAGATAGTATTATACGACGCGACATACACTTGAGAACAATTACTCAACTGACAAATAGTACATCAGTTTATTATTTAAGAGTATGTTTGTTTTTAGAACAAAACAAATTGAAGAAAAGATAAATATAACAGATATGTTTGTGGGTTTTATGACCTTTTAAAGACAATAGGATTGGATGTCTCTAATGGTACATAATGGATTTGTCAACAAATAAATAGATACCCCTACTATATGCTTACATTTCGATACTGATATTCACTTGCGAGAAAATGTAAAACATATGTTTTATTTGTCGAATTCAATTGTGTATATAATTCTAATATACCATTTCGATACAAAGCGAGATAATCTTCGAGCAAAAAGTAGTAACCGCCGCTAAAGTTATTTCACTCTATTCAAAGTGAAACTAAATAGTTAGTTCTGACGTGATTAAAGAGCCGGTTAAACCCGGATAAGCCGGGTAACCGAGCTAACCCGCCAGTTAGCGGTGGGGTTTTACTTACCAGGTTAAAAACTGTAAAGTATTTAGATTTATTTCTACTTATGGCTTTGTGATAACAAAAATATGTTATTTATTTATTTCTTATAAAGTCAGAGAATCGAACTCCTGAATACTTTTGTGTATAGATATAAATGACAAGTTGAGCTGAACCTATCATATCTATTTTTAGATGTATAATATTAAATTCATCAACACGGACAGGACTCGAACGTGCGATCTTAAGAATACGTCGGCCTACCAAATGAGTTACCGTGTCACTACCGTATCGTCTTTAATTATCATTCATTTGATATTTAATTCTATATATATTAAAAAATTACATTAATCAAATTATTTAAAAGTATGTACCTACCAAAAGGTATCGAAATTTCTTCAAGTACCTACTATTTATAAACTATATAGTAAGCTTACTCGAACAGAATACTGAAGGTATTTCTAAAGTTTAAACTATTAACATTATAATTTAATACCAAATGTAAGCTAAGTATAAACTCGCAAACTTCCGCTAGATGTCGGTTTGTTTCTATAATTGTTTTAGGGTACCGCACGCAAGCGGTACAAACGGTTTGTTGTGCCAACTAAAACTGTGAATCCATCAGCTTAAAAAGTCATAGAATAGCTAAATAATTTTCCATTGCACTTACCAAAATAAAATGATATAAAGTAGATAATACTTTAAAAACTATCCATAGTCACTTATCTTCTCTATGGATTAACCTCCTTAAGTAAGCTTTAAATCAGCAATTAAAAAGCTTTTTTTTTATAAAAGTTTAATATTATTATTTTTATTACTTTTACTTTACTGAAATAAGGTATTTCATGGCTACATTCCACCTCATGGTAAGTAGAGAAGATAAATCGCATTACCGGATTAGGAGCCTATTCATTCGATTTTTGAAAACACCCAAAGACTTAGTTTAGTTAGCTATATAATTTAAATTTAGTAAAAAATATATTATTATTGAAGTTATGTAAAACGGAAAAACTATTTGAACAATACAATTTGACATTTATAAGCTACAATGACAGCTACAGTATCCCCTGTCACGTTCCACATATATCTCAGCGTGGGGCTGGCCTCGTTTTAATATAATATTCCGAAAATATAGACGCCGCGGGAGATAACAGATTGTAAATAATTACGTTAATCTCTATAGATTGCTAATGCAAAATATATATTTATATGGTTATAAGTTTATCGAATAAAATGAAAATTGTCCACAATTGGATTAATTATGTTTAATTATCATAAGAAATATGTTATATCATTCATTTTAACCTACGTAGTGATCTTTATATTGTAAACCAACCCCTAATACATTTGCAAAACTCAAGAACGTCAGCAATTTGGAATGACATCCCCTTTAGCTATTTTCGTGACAAGAGGTAACTGACATCACGCGTCCGCAGTTTTAAAGGATTTTACAATTTTGCAATTCTAAGCCGAGCGATTTTGCGCTGACACTGTTTTACAGACTTTAAAGTGATCAATGTTTTTAATTAAAAATAAAATATAATATAAAAAAAAAATATCGATAATATAATGAAATATAATTATACACATTATGAAACTTATTTATGCAATGTATATTTAGTGTACTTACATAGCACACTAAGTTGCACTGTGCTGCGCATCGGCATGTCTCTCTGCAGCGCTTCGTGACGCGCTTCGCATGTGAAGTCCGCGTAGTCGTCTTCAGCTGAAGCTTTGAAGTGTACTCTGTGGAAATGGAAATAGAGCTCAGTTTTGTTTGATTTTAATTATTCAGTATCTATGATTATTACATTGTATGTAAAGTGCAATAATTGTAGACATAAAGTCATACATATAATGAAGTTTTGTAAGAGACGTGAGTTCTAGCACTGTTAGAAATACTGGAGCCTAAGCTAAGACTCGTACAGTAGTTTCGAGCCAAATTATATGTCGCAAGTTGTGCAGCTTTATGAGTAGAAACGTTCAAATTATTTATAACTAAATTATGGAACTTAATCTTGAATTTAATTATTTACATTAGAATATAAAATATATAAAAAAAAAACATTATCTTGGGAAAGCACTTCCACCTTTGATATGGGTTTTCCGAGTTTAAGAGTCAAACTTCCCTTGCACTGGGTCTTACAGATATTTTACGAGCAATAAGTACAATTAGTTTGACTCGTACCATATATATTTTGTCAAAACAACAAAAATATTTTTAACATATCTAATATGTATAAAGTATATACTAATATGTATAAAGATAAATTAAAATTAAATTTATCAAGCCTCTAATTAGAACTGTATCTAAATAAGAATTATCAAATATATTCTAGTTTTGCGACCAATAACATTAATATATAATATGAGATGGTCCAGACGCTACGTCGAGAGGGAAAGCCACGAATGGGACTGGCAATTTATATAAAGGGGAATTTTGTTACTAATGTGTTATTTAGCTTTATGTGTGCTGGATATTACTGAAAGGGGAATTCATAGAATTAATGTTACATAACATTGAAGTTCGCAAAGGAGATTAGCGTTGATTATAATTTGAGAGAAGATATGTGGATTCATTTATACTTTGTATATATTTTGTATGTCTATTTATTATTTAAATTTAATAATAATAATAATAATAATATATCAGGACAAATTACACACATTGATCTAACCCCTAAGTAAGCAAATTATTTGCTTGTGTTAAGGGTGTTAGACAACGATACAAATACATAGAAATACACATATAAATACTGAGAATATATTTAATAAACGACCAAACCCAGAAACACAGACATGTATGCTCATCACATAAATGCCTGTCCCCGCCGGGAATCGAACCCGAGCCCCATTGCGCCGTGACACGTTAGGCGTCTGCGCTAACCACTCGACCAACGGGGCGGTATTTGACGTCTATGTTCAGTTTAAACAATATAGATATAATAACAGAATGTATGTTTGTACGTGTAAAAAAAAAAATTATTTTGTCCTGAAATTCATGAGTTTGAATTGTAAATCTGATTGTCCTCAGCTTGTGCAGGCTTTAAACGATACATTTTTAGTAGTGCGAGAAAAAAATCAAAGAGAGCCACAAAATCTTAAAAGGTATATGGACAAAGCGTGTACGTTTTAATTGCTTCCACTTCACAGTGAAATTCTCAAATAACTGTATTAACGTCTGTCGCCAACTATTCGAGTCGTGCATCTGCTCCTAATGGCTTAATTAAATGCTTGGGAACAAAGAATTATAACATTGCGTATAACATTATACATTTTGTTTTTGTATAATTCAATTTTTAATAAAGTCTTGATAACAAAAAGAAAGTACTACTGAAGTCCTCCGTTATATAGAATTCTATTAAAATATAGAATACTTCTACACTTTATCACTTCAATTAAAAACCTCGAAAAGTTTATTCCATTATTCTTGGCCCTTTAAATTAAGCTTTAAAATGATATAATTAATATGATAACCAACATTTTCGACTTACAAACACTAAAGTAACAAATAAATCAGCGGAACAATATTACAATTGCAACAAATTCTCGTCTGCACTGAATTTAACTTCCTACTGTAATACAAAATGTGTATTATAATTAATTCGCGTCACCCGTCACTGTGACACGTAGTGTTAAGTTTGAACTTATGCGGGATTTATATGAGCTTAAAATTTCGGGTGCAATTTACTGTTGACTTATTTTTTTTTTGTGTTAAATATTGTGGAATTAACGTAGTTTTAACCTCTTAGAGTTTTCATATTCAGTTTCGAAACATTTTTATAAAAGTATTTCTCGTTGACGGAAAAGATATAAACGTCCATATTTTTCAAACAACGGCGATGATTTATTTTAATAAAAATGCAGAGCACAATAACTAAATAAATAAAACCCGCTGTACATTTGTTTGTAACATCAATTTGAAACTTTTGACGAACTTTTATCACATGTCATGTTTTAGGAATATAAAATTGATGGAAGAGACATGTTTATTATAGCCCGATTTAGTAATTTAATTAATATTTTTTTGTTGTAAAAAGAGTATAACTTAAGACTTATTATAATTAAAACTACGTAATAGAGTTTAGGCTGCCGTCAGGTATATATTAAAATACACAGCACGTTTCTAGTAACAACTTTAATTACATAATTATGAAAAGTAATACCTAAAAATATTACCGTATACAAAATTGAGACTGAATATTGAATTTATAGAAATTGCAGGTTTTTCAAGGAAAACAAGTATGTATTAATTTTATATTTTGTTAAAAAATTCAAGAAAATGGAAAATGTGTTCGTAGAACGTTGTAGTAACAAAAATGTTAGCTTTATTCCATAACATAGGTTATGCTAAGCATTCTTGTGCAAGATTTCATGCATTTATGCATGAAATTTCAGTCATTCATAAAGATGGACTGAAATTATAATTCCATGTTTTTTTTTTTATCAAAACACTAACTGGTTTAATAGGTTTTATGATCGTGTTTTAAAGTTATTCAAGTCACATCTAGAAATATTACACGTGTAGTAGAACTAAGGACATTTTGCGAAAAGTAATTTATGTTTTGTCTGCTTGTTTGTAATTCAACGTTTAGTTGAATGTAAGGGAAATAACAGGAGTTGTAAACTTTGCTCATATTTAAATTTAAACTTGTAGGTAATACTGTGAGTTTGTTGATGCTGATTTCAATTTATCATAATGAAATTTTGGTATTTACAAAGTTTTCGAATTGAATTCTGGGAATTTGCGTTAACATATCAAAGCATACACATATATTTTATTAAAGAGGTTTTATGATTAATTTAACCAAATAATTGTTTGAACTTTTTCCTTACAACGCGTTACATGGCTTGACATTCAAATCTAAATTTGTTTTAATGTTTAAGGTTTATTATGTTTGTATGTAAAGTTTATTTTGAAAGTCAAAGTAAAAATCATTAATTTACGTGTTTTTTCTTGTTGTTGTTTTATATGTATTATTCTGTTTCTACTTATAGACTACATGTTTCAATTAACATAAAATATCTGAAAATAATTAAATCTAAATAAGCAAAAACGATCACCACAGAGCGAAAAAAATATTTTTAATGACCTACTTTTTACAACATTATAACATAATACTACAAAGACATAGTGGTGATATAGTTTAGTTATGTTTTTTGGGCATATATATAACAATAAGATAACAACGTATTATTTAATAATAGCTAAAATCTTCGATAACGTTCAATAATTCAAAATGCCGCATAAAGACACATACAATATTTTATTTAGACCCCCAAAGGACCCATATCAAGTTTTGACAGAAATTGTCCAATACGGAATTAGTTGTCCCTGATTTTATCGTTTTAATATTTACTTGTTACTACATTTATATTTAATAGTTAATAGCTTGTAAGTGTTAATACTTGTTTTAAGTATTGATGTAATCTATTAATATTTTAAATACATGCACCGATATGGGCAGGGATTTGAACCCGCGATCTCTGTGAAACCGAGACGGAAAGGGAACATAGTTAACATGGCTATACATGATTTTAGATATTTTCGGACAGTGATCTATTTTGATTGTGAAAAAAGACTTATGAAAAACTTGTTTCTTATAAAGTCCAAACTCATCCCCTTATTGATGTGTCTATTGTGTCTGTAGAACTATCTGGGCGGGAACATCGTATCAAAACACGACCATTCTTTTGGTTTCTGTGACAACGGCAGGAAATATAAAAGATTCAAGCATAAAGAAATGTATGAACTATTCATGAGCATTTGTATTTAATGATAGAATACTTTAGGGTTAAATTTAAATTAAATTTATTCAAGTAGGTATTTGTAGTAGACACGCACTTTTGAATTCTCAATTTTTACATTGTAAAAAGGTTAGTATAGTCAGTCCGTAAGTAACCTATCACCAGCACGAAATGCTGCTCTGCTGAGAAGTGCTGGCTAGAAACTCAACAGTTGCTCTATTTAAATGAAATTTAAAAATGTTTGACTTATACATTATAACATCAACCCTGCAAATGAGTCAATGACCCAAGTTCCACACATATAATACATAAATTTTTTGGCTGATCGTGAAAGATAAGATAAAAAATTTAAGTATTAAAATAATATTAACTAAATAACATTAAATATTTATAATGATAACTAAAATAAGAATTACTAAGTAACAAGTTTAATATATGAAAATAATACATATTGATTTACAGATTTCCTTAAAAGAATAACTTTACCTGGATATTGTGGTATATCTTGTTGATTTGGGATTTCCGGTTGGACCTTCAACCTCCTTTACGTCTTCGTTTGAAACTGAAACAAAAGTAACACACATTGAAGTTACTAATATTATAACTTTAGTAAAATAGTTTTATAAACTTAAACTTTTTATTAAATATATTTGTGTCTTTTATTAATAATGTTATTAATAAATACAATGGATATCTTACTACGTATGTTTCAAGACAATAAAACAATCTAATATCAGCGATAAAATAATTAAAAATAAATCTGATAAATCAATTCCTGCGAAATTCAAACTAATTAAACGATAGCGAACGATAAGAATTTTCAAACTTATCAGAGCTATTGATGTCAGTTACATGATCTTAGATTTTATTTCTTTTGAGATCTTCAATTTCCTTAAAGCCGGATTAATTTACATTTCTTTCGTTATCATTTTGAATATTTATTATTGGTGTATAATAACTTATATATTTATATATAGTATTTATAGGATTTATTGACACTCCAAATCCGAAAGTAATAATAAATAAAATTCAATACAATATTTTACGTGCACCTACTCTCGGTTATTTAATACTTTTAATTATAACGAATGGATTTTTGGAAATTTCCAACAAATGTATGAAATAAATATATCGAGTTATGAAAAAAGTTAATCCGTCGAAGATATCAAATATGATAGGGAAAAAATATTTTTTTATTAAAAATAAATATTATTCAAGCCAATACAAACCTAATATATTATTTATTTTTTTAAAGTTCAATTGTTTTATATATATATATCCATAATAAAAGTTTTATACATGTATGTTTGTATCTTCTTTACATAAGGCAGAAACTACTAAACGCAAGTGTATTCGTAAACATTTCGTAACACGGTTTAAATAAATTAAGTTATGTTATTTGGACAAGTTAGACAAAGCTCTGGCCTGTTTATCTCGCACTCGATGGGCCTACAGAGTCTAAATTGCTAAAATTAAGGAGAATATACCTCTAGGGCATGACCATAGAGCGTATAATGCGTGGAGCGGGCATTGTTTATGATAAATGTTATTGTTATATTGTGTTACGCTGTAAATAAGAATTATGTTTGTCAACGCTTGCCGCATATTTTTTTGTCACAGATGCTTTGAAAATAAATTGTACTAAAATAGACTAAAATAAATTGAAAGAGTTTAATCAACAATAAAAATACTATTCATAATTTAAATATTATATATGTTTTAATAAGACCTATGTTACGTCTAAATACGCAAGTTCGAATCCAAGTACAATGTATTAGTGTAGTGTGTTAAATAATAAAAGTGGTTAAAATACATTATATTTTAGTAATGACATGTTGTATTATTAATAGTAATTTCGAAAATAAAATGTATCATTATTCAAAATATAATAAATAAAATACTTAATAAATGATCATTTTAAAGTATACCACAGTACTTTTTTAACAAAGAAACTGGCATTTTCATCGGAATATAAAGCATCTCTGTTTTATTTTGCCAACCGTTTTGTCAATCGAACCGTAAGGGCAATTACGTCCGGTCTACACTTTTCCAAACTCTATAGTTTCGTTTTAATGTTCCTGAATTAGAGGGACCCTTTAACTAGAACGGTTAATAGTTTCGCCATGCAAATTTTAAAATAAATTTTATATGTAAAACTGAAATTACTAAATGCGCAAGGGTTCTGTAATTTTAATAGAAGGAGCTTAGGGTAAAACTTTCTACTGTTATACATATTAATGTAATATTATAATCAGGTTATTAAATTCAGTTATAAAAACACTTTATATAAATATTATAATATAGGTGATATCGAATATTAGAAGATAGATTTTAATCTTTTAATTACAAAAGTTTGAAATATTATTTCGAATGAGTCTCAGTGTCCATAAAGTTATCAATATTATAGAATTATCAGTTCTGTTTGATAGTTAAAAGTTAAGAACTTTAATCATAGATTTTATGACATTTTGGATATTCCCTTAATGCTTAAGCGACTTATTTGGTGTTGATAGTGTTCATAGACTATACTTGTACTTAGTGTTCATAGACTCACCATCACTCAGTCCATATGCCTATTTGGCTATTAATAAAATTCAATACAAAATAAACTTTAATATCTAAATATATAGAAACCATAAGCTAATATAATTCATAATGTCACACAGTTAATAAATTCCATAAGTTATTCCAATTCGCCCATTAAATCAACGAACCAAACAAAATTACGATATAAGGAAGAATTCTTATTTCAAAGCTTACTGTATATCCAAGAAACTGGAAAATATCCCCTTATAATAAAATAAAGGGGCGGCGCTAAGGAAATTGGTTCCGTATAATTTAATTGTATATTTTTGCATTTTGTTATTGTCGTTTCGATTTTTTTTTGTATTCTTTTAGTTACGATTTATTAGTTTTTGGATAATCTGCATTATTTGAATATATTTAAAACAGACTTGGGAATTGTTATGGTACTTCCACACATACAAGTTAATACTAATTTTAAGTTGCTACGCTTTTGCATCATTACATTCGTTAAATAAAAACTGTTACAAAATTATGAATACTGTTAACAATATAATTGCTTTTACATAGATTAGATTTATTAGTCTAAGGGTTAGTTTTAGTTAAATAAAAATAAATAAACTGACCAAGTATATGTCACTCGACCAGCAGGTTACGGTGACTCAGAAGTCACTGACTCAGACACATCAAATTCTAAAGAACTCTCAAAAGAGATTGAAATCGAATCTCAATTAAAAGTAGATGATAAGAAAAATTATCACATTTAAACCTTTAAAGCACTTTTTAAATATAAATCTTGCATTTATATAATTCTTTAAAGACAAAATTATTTTAATATTATGACAATAAATATTAAACTTGGCAAGTACCGTTTTTTTCAAGATTTAAGGAATCCTAGCCACAAGAGTCATTTCAAAAACAACCGCGCGTATACAAGTACCCTTAGAACAAGAATTATTTTCAACAGTAATGATAATTTACTGGAAAATATATTATTGCTTTTCGTAATGACGTTTTGCGAAGCGGATCTTCAGAAATAATGATAAAATGTTGAAATTCTAATGATAAAAGAAAATAATGATGACAAAGGAATTTTTATGTAAGAAAATAATTTGTTCTATTTCCGTCTCATATTTCTATTTCCTTTGTAATTATCCTGTTAGGCGTATTTTAAATAAATTTTGGATGACATAAAATTTTTGTTTTATTTATTATTGATTTAAGGCAATTAAATATCTTATGTTTTCTTAAGTTTTATGTATTTTCTAGGACATCCTGCAAAAAAATATTAATATTATATATACTCTATAATATACGAGACCATTAAAAATTATCTCCAAGTACAGACACCCAAACCGATCGTCTGAGCATATCATGTCAACGTCAGCGCTTTATTGGTAGAAGATGGTAATTTACTAGATATTACATAGATTTGTTTAGATAAGACGTTTGAAAAAAGTATGGATATATATATGAATTGCTTGTTTTGTATAAAAATACAAATTTAGTTTTTTTCTTCATGTAGTTTAATACAAACTATAATCTAACTAATAAGTAAGAAATTTATACAAATAACTGTTAAAAATATAAGTATGTCTGTAAGGTATAGTATATTTATATACTTGGAAGTAAATATTTTTTTGGATTTTATTTAGCTTGCCACATCCAGTTTCTTTAAGTCACTAAGTCAGTCTAGTGATGCATTTAACGAATATCGACATCTAATATTATGCTATGGATTTGGGAATAGCTCTGGAATTTTCGATTAAAACGATCCCTTCATCTTAATGCCTATGGACTGAGATTATATTTCTCGGCATTTGAAAGGTTTGTAATTGGATTACGTTTTTATTTTATTTTTTATTATACTATATTTTGGGAAATATTGATTTGTTATTGATATCTTATTACATGATATGATACTCTTTATTATGCAAAAAAAAAACAAAAAAAAAACACGTAAAGAAAGAAAGAAGTACAAAAGGCGGCCTTATTATTAATTACATTATAATATATTATTAATACAATCTCTGTCAAGTAACATTTGGGTAAGGAACATGAAGTCTGGGCATGGATTTAGGTGTTTCGATTATAGTTATGGATAGACATATATACAAAGACAATATATTTCACAGATTCAAACATTTTCAGGAAAACCGAAATAATCTCCAAAATCACTACAAAAATCGATCTAGATATAACCGGTTTATTAATGTACGCCGATTGTTTACTAATTGAAATCGAAAACTTCCTTAATTAATGACTGCGAGATAGTTCCAATTAGCGCTGGAAGCCAATTACCGATGTTACATACGCGTTCAATCATTATGGTTATACAAGCTTTGATTGACTTTCGAAAGATTCTTTTGTTTGAAATTAGTAATAATAATAATATCACAGGAGCAATTACATACATTGATCTAAGTAAGCAAATTATTGGCTTGTGTTAAGGTTGTTAGACAACGGTATACACATTATAAATACTGCGAATATATTTAATAAACGACCAAACCCAGAAATACAAACATCTATGCTCATCCAAATATGCCTGTCGGGAATCAAACCCGGGCCCCTTTGAGCCGTTATACGTAAAGCGTCTGCGCTAACCACCAATGGTTACAAATATATTTTATAGATAATATATTATTTCCAACCCCGAAATATATTGTTTATTAAATTATAAGTATCGTTAATTGTAGAACAATTATAGACTTCAATTCTAATACAATAGATCATTAAAACCAATTAACCTGACATCCATTATAGGATAACTTATTTCCCTTGAGGCAACCATACTTGAAATTGAAGCACTTGTTAATTGGTTACTGATAATAGTAAACTAATATAACGATAGGTGATATTGGTGATATGGTGATATTTTAAGTTTTTATTGAGTCCTTTATATTCAAGCTATACGAGCTTGCTAGCTGGAACGGCCGTCTTTTTTTTTTTTTTTTTTTTATATAATCTAGGGCAATGCTTGACTACATTCCACCTGATAGTAAGTGGAATGTAGTCTAAGGTGGTAAGGCGCATTACCCTAGCAGCCTATTCACTCTTCTCTTGAATTTAACCACATTGTATTCTTTCGGAAATACCGACGCAGGCAAGCTGTTCCAATCCTTTGCTGTACGCAGTAAAAAAGACGAAGCAAAGCGCTTCGTTCGGACAGGTGGAATGTCCACAACAAAAGGATGGATTCCTGCCGTGCGTCGGAAAGTCCGATGATGGAAGGGGGCCGGGGGAATTAGATCGTGTAATTCCTGCGCACACTCACCAAAATGTATCCTATAGAATACTGAGAGGCTAGCAATTCTACGCCTGTGTTCAAGGCTTTGGAGGTCGGCTTCGACCAACTCGGGATCTCCTATGAGCCTCATTGCTCGCCTCTCAATTGAGTCCAGAACCGCAAGATGAGACTTTGCGGCACCAGCAAATATGTGGCCACAGTACTCTACACACGACCGGATCTGTGCTTTGTATAAAACAAGAAGCTGTCCCGGTGTAAAGTACTGCCGAACCTTCGCAAGAACGGCAAGTTTTGCTGCTGCTGCTCTTGCTCTGGACTCAATGAACCGACCAAAGTTGAGGTTCGAGGAAATCTACACACGCGATTAATTTTGATAAGTATGCTCTAGAGCAGAGCCTGTTACATAACTGAAATATAAATTTTCATAATTGCTAAGGCGATTTTTTTTTATTAATATGGTAAAGCAACTGGTTTCCCAGAAATCCCGGGTTCGAATCCTGCTCGCATCAATTATTTTTTTATAATTTTACAATAAAGAAAAACCCATCATGGTAATATACGTTTATATATGTATATATCCTTAAACTTGTTGGTATAATTTTTAATATATGGAAATATGTTGTCAAAATATGTCAGAATTACAAATTCCTAGTTCTAGTCGTTTAGGTTAAGCTTTGCCGCATATACAGTGATCTTTTTATATATTTTATGTGGATAGAAAACATAAAGCCCATCATGACGTAACTCATAAATTTTAAAAGATAAGATTTAGATAAGAATAAACAGAACTTATCTTACAGATTATCTTTTCTTAAAATATAAAAAAAATATTTTTAGAAGAAAATCACTTTCGCGCACGCAATTTCTTTTTAATCAATGAAATAAAAAACTTTTATGCGTTTTAATTTCTTAAAATGCTAAGAATCAATTGCATAATGTTATCATCCCCCAGGTGATGTTTCATCCCCTCCCCGAATGGATTTTTCAATATCACGCCTAACGACGCGTAACGGGGGTGGTTTTAATCGCTTTTAAACCAAATTGAATTTTGAAATATATTAATTTTGTATTCATTTTGAATAAAATATTTTTTTATATATTACATAAAATATCGATCTAGCAATAGAATAGTAGCTTATATTTTCAGTTAATATATATACGAGTACTACACTATATTTTCAATCATAAATATTAAATAATATTTTTTATATTACCGCGTATCTCTAAAACTTCAGCGGCGGCCATTATAAAAATTAAACAAAACGCCCAGCTTTTTTCAATGAGAACAAAGTTCATGCTCCATTTTTAGTTTCAGGTCCATTTTGAAATTAAGCAAACTGGCTGAACGCATTTTCGCTTTAAGCTGATAATGGCTGTAAAGTTTCAGTGCTGTAATTCAGTAAGGCCAAGTAACCGACTTTATTTGTAATTTAATATTTTTTATATTTTAGACCAAGCTAAAGTTTCAGTTCTATTTGAGAAGGGATTGCTTCTAAAATTTTAAAGATCAAATATTTTTTATTAAATTGACAAAGAACATCTACCGTTACAAAATATTTGATAATCAATCACAAACACACACTCCTTACTATATACTGTAATAAATATATACAAAGGAATAAATTGTTAATGACCTCAATTGGTCTATTTGTTCAGAACTAACATCAAAATAATATTAAATGAAGCTGAAATAACAAATGAAAATCGTAAAACTAAAGGTCAATAATGACGTCAAGCGACTATCAGTTTGATAAAAAAATATTTTTTTTTCAGATGACACATGTCAGACGCAGGCCTGCTGTTTTAAAATTTCAGTCCGGTAATAATAATTTTGAATGTATTTTTATGTTTAACAAGTGTGACGGTTCATGTGAATTTATTCGATTTATAACTAACTTTTGATATTTTTTTTATAAAGTATTTTTTTTATATTACACAATATTCTATTAAATCTCTTGAGATAAAACAGGATGATATCTATGTTAAGTGGTCTTTAAGTCCAAAGATCTATGGCTAATTGATAAATAATAGCTAGAACTTCTTAGTATTTCTCGAGATGATATGGTAAGTGTCTTCTTAGTACGTGATTAGTTTCTAAACTATATAGTTCATTGTTTGTTATTAATTAGCTCTATTTTGTATGCAAACATAATAAAAATAAATAAAAATAAATTTAGCAGAAAACTTTCATTTTCGATGTGGAAAAACCGTTTTTAGAGAATTTATTTCATTTCGTTACATGCAAATAATACGTTGGAACAAATAAAAATTTACAAACTTTTCATATTCGTCGAGAAACTATTCTATTTATGCTCCTGCGAAATAAATAAATAGATAATAAATAAATAAATTTATGAATCTCTATTCATGCCAGCACTTATTTCTGTATTGCTTTTTAAAACTTACTTTTATCGCCTTTCATCTCCTGGTTGCCTCTGAACCACACGATTTTAGCAGCTGGTTTGGCATTCTTCACCTGGCACTCCAGAACTACATCTTCACCTTCCTTGACCTCGAGCTTGGAGTTGTGTGGGTGGTTAACTATCTCCACTGCGTTTGGAGGGGCTGAAACAAAAGAGGGGGGGTCAGTATTTAAGATTCCATATACATTAGCTTTGACTACAAATGAGTTTTAATCATTCTGAATTTTTAAAATAATTTAAGCTATTTACGATAAAAAGGATAGGACCATTTTATTTTATTAAGAACTTAATTTTAACTTAACAAATTCAAATTGAAGGAATGAATCGTCAATTGTGATAACTCAACTCTATAATACATTATATGATGCACACAAAATCTATACAATTAGACGCCCTAAATACTGAAGTAGTCTGTATTCAAACCCGAAGTTCGAATATTGATTTTTAATTAAAAGTGCATTAGAAAATTACACTCGCAAAATTTAATTTGAAATAATCACGCGAATTCAAATAATTTATAATTGTAGATATGCAAAATACATCGACAATCAGAATGTAGCTGATATCACCCTTTCAGTCTTCAAGATTATTATACCGTTTTCATGGTTACCTACACCCTCGGATTGCAAAATTAATCATTGCCTTGATATTTGAATATTAATTGTGAGTTATCTGTATGTAATTTATGATTTAATTATTTTTATCATAAAATTTATCAAGAGTTACAATTTTGTTAAAGTTTCATCACAATTAAACCAGCATTTTTAAACAGACAGACTATTAATATTTTTTTAATTTATAAAGATTAGGACGTCGAAAACTGTAGTTTAATATTATTTGTGAACTCATAACCGTTACAGTTTTATATTGCGTCAGATAGTTCGGTTAATATTTTGACAAAACATTGCCAATTCGGACTGTTGATTTTATTGAATGCGAGGGTTTATCAAAATACGATAAATACGCCATATCTGAGCGATAAAACAAATCAATGTTATTACAAACGAAACAATATTAATAAATTTAGCATAATATTTAGATTTTAGATTTTATTATAATTGATTAACATTTATGAAAACGAAATTAATGAAAAGGTTATTAATATACTTCAACGAAATAACATAACAAACTTTTTCTAGTTCATGTAATTGAAACACATACAAAAGTTATTAATATATACGTCATAATAGAATACAATGTCGATAAATAAAAGTATTTGCGGGAAAGTAGAACGTATGAAAACTAGAATTTGAATTCTTTACAATTCGTTTCAAACATCAAGGCAATATTACTTGAATACTCTATGAATAAATATTGAAATTTAATAAGCAAACTATATTACGATATTATTGTGAAAAACCCAATATAATAAAGCACTTTTAAAATTTATCGTATCGTTATATCTAAGTATTTTTTACAGAGCCCATAAAATAGACTATTAGCCATATGCCACGGTCGTAAAATTAATCACTGGCTTACTTTTTAACATAATGACAGTTTGGGCTTTGTGCTTCTTTTATATTGTAATTTTATTACTATAAGATATTAACATTTTTAAATA
Source organism: Napeogenes sylphis (assembly GCA_959347405.1). NCBI lineage: Eukaryota > Metazoa > Arthropoda > Insecta > Lepidoptera > Nymphalidae > Napeogenes > Napeogenes sylphis. The sequence goes on along the minus strand of OY365781.1, from coordinate 7,833,254 downwards.
ATTGGAAATTGATTAATAATAGATGAGGAAAAGAATCGTTTTTATTTATTTTCTAGAATAGCCAATTACAACATGTCTTAATTATCAAAAACGATTACATTCAGTATTTTCAGTGCATTAAATATTTATATATTAAACTTGTATTGGATATTCTTGTATAATATTAGGATATTAAAGATTAGATATATTTTAAATCCTAACAATGGAGTGTCGTTTCGATATTTTGTAAACGATATTTCCATCGATAGAGGAAGCCGTACGGTTTAAATTGATTTCTAGGACACAATTTTTGCTGTTATGTTTTAAAAATAGTATGTTATTTGGATTGGGAAATGGATATTTTATTTCGGATTCAGTATTTGCGTTTTCGACATCATATTACGAATAGACTGTCCAAATAGAAGCTATAATATTATAGTGTTATATTTAAAATTAACGTTTTTTATTTCTTGTTATGAGAATAATCATCATTGGTGTAATAAAATATCAGAACCTAGTTGCTCATCTAGAAGAGGGTCTTTTTTGGAGTTCAGCAATCTCTTGCAGCTTGAAAAGAACCAACAAGAAACTTTAGTATAGAACACCAATCATTCATTTTACATAATAATTTTTGCTCGTAATTTTTCCTACATTAAAATAAAGTTTAGATAAATTATCAGCCTTAAAGAAAATTGCATAAAAACAGTTAACTGAAGGCTTTGTGCACCTCTAACCAAAATCCGAGATGAATTTTTGTACCGCGTTTTACTTAGCTATGACAATAGCTTTGTGGTCTAATTTTTAAGCAGAAGCGACTTAAATTTGTAGAAAAAAAAAACTCAACAATTTTCATGGTCCGTCCTTGATTGTCATTATCCGTAATTGTATGTTCCATAAAATAGACCCGTAAATGTATAAATTTACTTATACCAAACCTATAAATAACTTGTTGTAAATGTAAAAGAAAAAGAAAAAATGATTGTGAATGTAAAAGAAGCGAAAAAGTTGTGTAAGGACAGAGTGAAGTGGCGCTCCATAGTCTCTGCTTTCCCTAAATACATAAAGAGTATTTATTTTAGCTTTATGTATGTATTTTAAAATTTTCTGTAATGTAAAATAACCTATCTAAAGATTTAGATTATTCTAAATAAATTTATCCTAAATGTCATTTACTAAATACGTTAACACAAACAATCGCTGCAGCTTCTGACTCAAGACGTAACAGGATATTGCTGTCTAGCGACCAACAGTTATGCTCCCCTGGCTCCACACAAAGGTGGGAACTTCGGCTTTGTTGCGGCCAGTGGTTGTCAACACGGGGTCATTACTGGTTTTTGGTTTGTTTTGTTTCTTTTTGACTTCATTATAGTGCGAACAAAGAATTTCTAAAAATAAAAAGCAATATTTATCAATCTGTACTGAATCTTCGGGAATATCATGTACAATAATTTTAGCAATAAAATTTCGGAATTTCTCAAAAATAATGTGTATGTTAACTTTTCTTATATTATATTTAAATAATTTATATATGAACGTTATTCAACTTAAGCTTTGTCCAACAAACATATATCTGCAAAAAGGAATTAAAGAAAATATTGAATTGTTAACTTTTGTTTTATGCTGTCTCCAACTTTTCCTAGCGACTCAGAGAGAATAATTTACTTCTGTATTCTTACGTTAAAGTATTTCATTGTCCAATTTTTATTCATTCAGCTCCATTTATCACTGAAATTTAAATTATTTTACTATTTCATTCAAACTAATTTATGGCTAATTTTAATATATAGAATAGATAGTCCAAATAGTCCAAGAGCTGGTGTGAAATGATTGGTTCGTTTGTAAAAGCACGTCTTATAAATTCAATAACGAGACCTAAACTCTTTTTTCGGCTTTATTTCCCGCGAAACTTCCAAAGAAAACAGAACAAGCAAACGCCGCAAGCAAATCTACAGTTTGTACAGTGTTCCACAAACACTGTACCAAACTCACCTCTATTTGTATTCAGTGAACTGAAAACTATTGGGAGCACTGTACAAAAGTTGGAAACAGCTTGAAGGCAACCCCGTTCTTTGAATTACACATTCTAGTCAAATAGCTAAGAGTTTTATTTGTAGAAAAAACAAACGTTGGAAAAGTGTTAATAAAGACTTTTATTACCAAAGTTACTAAAAAAATATACCAACATATGAGAAAACATTCAAGAACTTCCATTCGCCTTTCAGTGTATACCCATCTAGTTTACCCATAAGTTTTATTTTGTCTTTTGACATTTCCGCTACTAACGGACGAAAACTAAGTTAAGTGAGAGTTCATTTGAAGACTTTGACAAAAGAACGAATCATTGATATAGAGGAAAAGCGCAAAACATCAGTCCAAGCAAACTTGTTCAAAAATACAAAAGAACGCTATAAGATAACAAAAGACAAGGGATCCTCAGAGCTAGGATGTAATTAGAAATACTACTTAAAATGGTGAGTTTCTTTTAAAAGTATTGGCGGACGCGGTTTCAATTCGGTATAATATTTATGTAAATGTTATTCGATATAGGTAATTGGGGTAAGCCTCGGTGAACTGATAATGTTATTTTAATGTCATAACCAACACAGTTTTATTTGTATTCCTTTCAGTTTTGTTAGTAAAATTTGTATTATTAAAAAATACAAAAAGCTTTTGAACGAATACATTTTGAATCCTATATAAGAACGTTTGTCTAGAACTGATAACAAAATCTAAGTTCGAACAGCTCAGTTAAAGTTTTTCTAAGTTCCTCTTCAAGATCCAATAATTGAAAGTTTAAAATCGCTATCGCCTCGTCCACAGCCTCACCCGAAGAAGGAAAGGTAATTATTGAGTTTTTCTTACTGGGCCTGTCGAAGTGTGATAAGAACGGCCTAATTAAAACGTGGTTCCCTACTTTTGCTAACTTTTATTTGAGGAAGACGTTTGGGCATTTTGGCATTCTTTACAACGGATACATACAATTTACTTTTATTAGAATTGTTAAAAAAAAATATTTTTTTGGAATCTCTGCATATTTGGTTTTTAGGACTAATTGGAAGTATTTTAAGAATATTTTTAGTATCCTTTTATGTTAGAAAAAATGCTCAACACAGTGACAGTGTCAACTACGCGATACTTCGGGTCCCAAAATGTTAATACCCTTACCACAATTAAGGTCCACAATGGGGCCTGAGCTAACAACAGGGGCAAACATGCCAAAATGAGCTCGGAAACTTGCCCCTTCGGATATTAAAGTAGATTTTGTCAGTCCCTTTAAGGTTTTGTAATTTGGGCCCCTCCTCTGCTCTGTAATTTGGATACAAGGTTTTTCTAAACATTTTCTTTCCAAAGTGCTATCAAATTTGAACAATTTAAAAAAAATCGTAGAAATTAAAATGAAAGGTATTTTATTTTTTAAATATAGGCCAATAAAAATCTGTCAATCTCGTCTCTTTTAATAATCTCATAATAAAACAAGATAAACTGAAAATATATATTTCTATGTAAATACAATTCAATATTTGAAATAACGCCCTTTTAGGAATGCACTATGGAACTAATTACAGCAGCGTTTGTTTTCACGACAGGGTAAAGTAATTGGAATTCTTGTAGTTGTACTAAGCAAGAGTCCGCGGACTCGTTTGCTATCATGTTTTAATGAAACATTTTTAGCTGTCCTTTCTATCTCACTTGCTTAATAAACCCTTTGTTCCTGGATTCATTTTAATCCAGTGTCAAGTTAAGCATTATTTTTTTTCTTATTTAATATTTTTATTACATTTTTAAGATTCGATTTCAAATTACTCTAATGTTGACAGAAGCTAAAAGTATTATTTCCGAACGGTAATAAAGAAGTCTAATGTCATTGAAACAATTCTATTAATGTGTCAGTACTGCCAACTTTCAGAACTAGCTCAAACGGACGTGTGTCCATATTGCAGTTACTTTATAAACGTTTACAAGTTCTCTTAATAGGTTTTGTTTTGTCATGTTTCCTACTGTTAACCTATTTAACTGATGCATTCTACTAAATAGTTAATACAGCTAATTTAGCAAATACTAAAAGTAAAATAGAAAAGAAAAATCATACACATCTTGAGTTTTCAATTGTCAAGTACATCAATAGTGCTTCAACGATTCTTACTGTCCCTACAATTCTTGCCAAGAGTCACAGATATGCATCAAACTTAATAGTGCACTCTTGGCATTGCGCAAAATATATTGTTTAATTTTTAGTTTTATTCCCGGGATTTGGCTTGGTTTTACCATCGATTTTCAGTTGGCTGCTTATCAGACGGAATGTGCGTATGGTCCGTGATTTAACCGACTTTAAATAAGAACTTCTGAATTCGATGTATGTTTGTCAGATTTTTAAATGATTTATAGAGTTATGAAGATAATTTTTTATAATATTTTCTAGAACAATCGTTTATCATACGGGTACAGCACCCCGTGGTTAAATTTCGTGTTAACTTTGAGACTTTTTAGGCATAAAATTGAATTATTATGTTATCTTTTTTTACCTGTTATTATTATGATAAATTAATGAAGGAAAACAATTCCATTTAGTTCGTAGTCAGTACGTAACATGACCTGATTCTGTGATACCAACAGTTGTGATGTATGACCGTGCGATAACAGCTCAGATATAACTTTTATTATTATTTATTTATTTGCGATGGAAAATCCAGATCACTACCAAAACATCGCAGAGACGATATATACGATATATTTATTTATGTCAGACTCTAAGCAAGAAAAACACAAAAATATCTAACATTACTATCTGGATTAATCCAGATATCGCTTAGATATATTTTTCAAAAACCTTCGCGGAAAGGATTTTAATTTTTTTTTGCGGAAGACCACACCAAAAAAAAAATACACACACATAAAATATTATCGGTGGCAAATTAAAAGTCAGCAAGTTGTCTATTGACAATGGACATCTTCAAATATAGAAGTACACAGAGGCGTTGCTATCCTAAGGAATCGGGATACAGGAGACCAGGACACATGAAGAGGAAGTTAGGTCTTTACTTAGTACACGAGCAGGAGTTAGATTCCATCAACGTATCACCTTTATTATTATATCCAGAATAAACTTACTAGACTGAGCATTCTTTACCCGAATATATCTATTTTTTTTCTAATCATACAATATAAACATTATCTGCAAAACTAGGGAGGAAGATTCCGCTTTCGTCAAAAACACCCCAATTCAACTATTTACCTGCAGACAAGATTAATAAGCATTATGATAAACTTATTTACTCGAAGAAATGAACAATCCTGTTCTTGAATTAGGTAAGTTAATCTTCTCCAGTTAATAACAAGTCGCTTTTGTTATTAAAAATCAATCTTTCATTATTTTGAAAAAAGTATTCTTGAATATTTCAGATTTCATTAATTTTAATCACCACCCTCTTCATCTCTCTCTTCTCTTTCGAATTATATTTATATTCGTTGTTATAATTTTAATAAAGCATCCTCTTGAAGTACAAAACATTTTTCAATAACTAATTAAAAATTAATGAACTTTATATAAAAGAAAAAATACGACTTTATTTTTAAATTCGGTTAACCATTTTAAGATTTTACCCAATTGGGTGATTCTTAAAAGAACAAAAACATGAGATAATGAGAGATGTGACACAGTGAATAGCGAGTAAAGATTGAATTATATAACCTTATTACATAAAAATCAACGTACAACTGCACGTATGTTCGTATAAAATGGTTTCATCGACTATTCTTCAATGTTTGCGATACCCGTATCTCCTGGGCATCGTTGGGTAACTCAATTACTCGCGAAAAAAGTTACACGGATATACACTGGAAAATGTCATTTATCAACAAATGTTTATCGTTAATATTAAAAAATCCTTCGAATATGCAATAGCAATTAATAATCTTGTATTTCTTCAGAAGTGAATTAAATGAATTATATTTTCAGCTGCTAATGTTAACACAGGTTTGAATGTTTGTATGCGGTACCTTAGATATATACATATATATATATATATATATATATATATATATATATATATATATCTCGTTTTTGTAGAGGTAGATAACATATGAATCGAGATATCTAATCGACATATCCAGTAAAGTTAGATCTGTGTACGATGACAACGATCGATAAAGACTTTGACGGGTTGACAGCGGTCAAGTGATGATTGCGGACTAGTTAACGAGCGCGGCTTTGCGTGATTGGTGTCGCCGGCTAGTGGGAAATTGAGGGTAGTTTTATATCGAAGCGTAATACTTTAATTAGTTCATGTTTGTGTAAAATTGGATATTACTGTATTTAATGGTATTTAATTTAATTGGATATTTATAATTTATAATAATAATATAGAAGTGATTATGTTTAAATATCGAAAAATAAATAAATATCTTCAACAACAATTAATTTATGTATTCTGAGGGATTATGTAACCTTTAAATCGTATATCAAGTGATTTGTATATTTTATATAAGTTCGATATTTTTAATTTGATGTCCTTAAAACCAAACATATTTCAGTGCATTTTCCGATAGCGTTGGATTTAATTTTAATTAAAGCTGTATACATATACAATTTTCAGGTATAATTGGGTCAGACATTGGCGAGTTACCGCTAATACTATAATCCCAAAGCCAAGCCAGATTCAAGCATAAACTGCATTAATATAGCACTGTATTTTATTTGAAGCGTATAGAAAACCCTGACATTTCGAAAAAATGGTTTATCCAAGTCTGAAGCTGTTCGTATGTTCTGGCGTAACTCCAAAACTGCAACGAATACACTGACTGCAATCGTATGGTACAAGTAATGGGAGTTCGTTATGAATGTTCAATATCATATCAATTCTATAATTCATTACATATTTTTTATCATTACAAGGAAATATTGTGGATGGATGTTGTATGGATGATGGATGGAACTGACTGGTTTCTGATATTCTGATAATATAAATATCATGTAATTTACCGTCTCTTTGATTGATATGTCTATACTATTGCCTTTAATATTATTTAGTCATTTAGCTTACAAAATATTTTCAGAAACTTAGCCAATGTCGCATAACATTCTAGATTATTCAATCAACTGAAATGTAAGTTCCGGATTAATACAGTGAGATGATTTTGTTCTGTTTCTATATCAGAATAATATTTAGTGTCCACTTTAACAACAAAATTTAAATATATATTATGTAGAAGGTTCATGAATATTTATCAATCGGTTAAATTACGAGCATACGATATATTACGATTATATTGATATTTTGCTCGACTAGTTTCAAACCTATTAGTTCTTACTCTAAATAAAGTTCTTACTCATGAGTTCGAAGTGTGGACTCGTCAACTCAGTTCAGGTATAATGACGTGAACACAGCCGGGTAAATATCATATATATTTTGGATATAATCATATTACTATATAAAATAACTTATATAGTTAGATAGATGTTACAAATATTTTTAAAGCCTTAAAATTATCGAAATCAATAACTTTTGTATATAGCTTGTCATTTAACAGAAGCTGATCGGTAAATTAATGAGTTAACGCCTAAAGTCCATTATTTTTTTTTTATAAAAATGGATAAAATAACAAAAAACCCAAAAGAACGCTGGATATTTATGAGAAACTGCCAAACACCATTTATCAGCGCTCGCGTTTTACGCAGATTCCGATACATAATATATAGTTATTACATTTTCAAGGGCGTGATATATAAACCAATATATATGTTATGGATATTGTTGAAGTTATTGAAAATAAACAATTCTGTGTCTAAATTATTACTGTCACATACAAATAAACTTTTAATAAATACAATATTTGTTATCGAAATGAAATGAATTACAAAATGACATATGACAGAAACAGCCCTTAATATAAAGGCAATGACAATAAGGGAATTTCAATAATTGAATTATATAAAGCAATTAAAACCAAAAGGGAGATGGAATAAAGAAACGCCACACGAGCAATTAGCGTTCGGCTAAATGTCGTTGGACCATTGTTATAAGGAACAAGACAGAAGCAACTGACTTTTATTTTTCATTTTCATTTCCATTGTATACGCATTAACTTTTTCTCGCGACTACGCGGACTATAATTTATGATATATCAATCAACTCATCTACCTGATCTAGTTTTTTATCTTTTTGCTACATAATTAATATAAATTCCATACATCATTATTTTGTAATTTCATTAACCTGGTACAACTGGATTTAGTTTTCTGGGTTATGCTTCTTTTTCGTACTTTAAATATTTTGGTCAATAATTATATATTTTTAAATAATAACTTGAACACAAGTATTACTTGGAACTGTACAAGTATCATGTATTAAGTCACGATAACACAAATCTCAATGTGATATATGACATTCAGGTCAGAAGTGAATATTAACAAACAGCAAATACGATTTCATAAAGTTTTATAAAGATTTTAGTAAAGAGTGAGAAATCTAGCCAATAGACCATTTGTTTGGTATTTTTAGATAAGGTAATAAGAATGCAAATCGATGGCCACAAATGTTTTGCTAAAACGCCGTTTCTCTATACCACACAACAAATCAAGGAGCTTCTTGTCTATCCAGCGTATTTCAATAGACATTTACGACCTTATTGCCCTAAAATAAGGTTTAAATTGTACTGTGCCATTATTTTATTCATCTTTTTTGCGCACACGTCAAATGCAATTACCATTTGGCCGGAATGGCCCGAAATCGTTGTTTAGCGAACACAGATTTGATTTGACTTGATTTGACAAAACATTTGCAGCATATGGTCCGTATTTATTTTTGTTATTATTCATTGTTTCCCTGTATGTTTGTTTGTTTGAGACACAATGGGGGTGAAATTAAATTATCCCAAAACATTTTATCTGACAAACATAACACAAGCAGTGTTCTTCGTTTGTAAATAATAATTAAATGTTAGTGAGCTTATTTCAGTCTAAAACTATTACACCTCTGAATCTTGCAAGGTGCTTAACCTATAAAATATATCAAACTAGCTACATGATAGATTGTACTAAAAAGACTAAAATATAAACCTATAGGGAGACGTATTCAATAAACAAAATATGTATTTATGTATAATTTGTACAGGCATATAAAGTAATAATGAGTTAGAACGACTAATTATTATAGAAAGCTCAGTTCATTAATGATTAATGATTATATTATTATTTACTTAATAATTCTCATGTGAAATTAACATTATATCTATGAAATCCTAATCCAACCCAACTTTTAATCTCCTGAAGCCACTCAGGTAATATTAGTTAAAAGGCCATTTATGTTGTTTATTTATTTGGATGAAACGTATCGTATAAAAGCCTAAACCTTTTAATGAAGGCTTTTTTAATTCCTGTATTTATTCTACACTGCTCGTAGCGGCCGCTACGCCACTATTTCTCTTCAGTAATGAACTAAAATTATACCCCTATTACTGTGGAAAATAAATGTATACTAAAATTAAATTAATTACTGATATAAAAAAATATCATTTAAAAAAAAGTAAATTGTTCTAGAGTAACCAATCATACCATCCATACCATAATAACAGTACCTAGTACTTAATGTTTTTTTTTATTAGGATGATCAGGATGATGTATGTATGAATGTACAAATCTTTATTCATTATATCTCTCGTAGTATTAATAGCTGGTATGCTCAAGCCGGGGTCAAGCTCGGTCATGGTATAATACGTAATACACAGATAGGTCAATAGATACTATATAGAGTGGATTGGACGAATACTGTGCATGGAATATACTTAATAATGAACTTATTATGAATTAGTGAAAATTTTTAATTAATAATAAAACTACCAAAATGTAGTTATATGGTCCAGCCAAATCTAGAATTTGTTAACAGGCTGGATTGACTGGGTTGCCAACACCCATTTCCAGGGCATCAGCGTAAAGTAGCTATTAATATCTCACGGTGAGTGAAAGAGACGAATGTTTTTATTTCCCTGTCTTTTCTCCGACATCCTGAGATAAACATAGGTGTCAACTTTATGATCTGCAGGTACCTATGGTCGACAGTACCATCTTACCATCAGCTAAGGCACCACTTGTTTGTCTCCTAATCTAAATACGTAAGTAAATCAATATTCTTATTACAGACATATTGATGGTCGTAGTAAAACCAAGAACTGTTCGTCCAAACTAATTTCTTAATGCATTACATTTTATAGACCACTCCGCACGTTATAGGTTTTCTTTCTATAATGTAATTGGAAAATTTAATTCAATAACAACTTAACCACTCTATTATTTTTAACTAGGTATAGCCAGTGACTTCATCTTAACGGAAAATAATAAGCCTTCTGTTATCACATACATTTTGTATAAAATATTGCGGGTATAAAAAGAATTGCGCAATAAAATGTATTCTATATTCAGACAAATTTGCTCTTCCATTCCAAATATTATTAAAATTCATCCAGGAGATTCTCATGATGCGTGAACAAACAAACAGATAACAGAAAATTTGTTAAAAAAGTGTCGTGTAAGCATTTGTTGCCATTAAATATGTGGTAAAACATAGTAGTACAAATATTTATACGTATTTTATATACACATGTAACAAAACCAGTAATTATTTTACTTTTACATACTTACTTTTACTTACGAACATTTTTAATTAAATCAGTAAATTAAATTTAAATCGTCGCAGCATATGAAAAACATATTTTCAAAATTATTCTAGAGATCCGCTCGTTCTAATTATGCTTCGAAATGTTTGTGAAATGACTAAATTATTTTTAAATATACCGTTTGAGGAATTAAATATATTATATTTAAAGGCTACAGCTTTCAAATGATCCTAAAATATATTGAAAGGAATATGTTAGCTGAAGTGTTTCAAAAGTAACAAAATTAGATATTACATTTACATAAACATATATACTTAAATATCATACATACATACTTACATACATACATACATACATACATACATACATACATACATACATACATACATACATACATACATTCATACATACATACATACATACACACATACATAAATACGCATATAATAGAAGCATCAATAAACATATTTATTTATTATATTATTTAGATTTAATTTATATATAACATACATTTGAAATATCAATTTCAACCTTTGAATTTAATCCTGAGTTCAATCAAATAATCGTAAAAAAAAATGTGCCGAGCTTCAGCAATGTATTGCTTTTTTAAAGTTATTTCATGGCGTTATCTTCATGCCTAATTCATATATTACCCTATTATCTTGTATCAGATTGTGACGTCACTTAAACATATATCCATTTAGTATAACAGCTTCCGAACCTCTTGGATTATCATAATCAATACAGTTTCCGAGATTGCATATACCAAATATCGTATGAATAATACTTTAAGTATTACGAGCTCGTAGCTGCTACGCCCGCGTAGACAACCAATTAAAACGAAACATCGAAGTATATCAAATAAAATTGTTACTGCTATGTTATTTTTATTTATTATAGCTGTATTAAATATTATATAAATCAGTCCAGTGATTCTTGAGTTAAAACCGTTTAAACAGGAGAACTTTATAGCTTTTAAGAGTTATATCAGATAACAGTAATCTTAGATTTATTTATTTAAGATTTTAATCCAACATGTTCTCGTTAAAACTTAAAAATTTGCGTAATTGTTCTGAAAACAATAACTCTGAGAGAGAGTTAATTGAATCCCTTAATTAGGGCTGTGTAAGGCGTAAATAAGTAATCCAGTTCATCTCGCGGGATTTGATCCACTCGGACGAGTCGCGTTTCAATTTTAACTGTTCCCATGTTTATTGCAATGAAACTATCTATATCATATAATATAAGAAATACTTCGCTGCTTATATTGTATACTTTTACACAAAACTAATTTAAGCAAAAGGTTTTTATTTTTATGCCTTTATTACTCGAGATAATTAATACAAAATGTTTCGTGGGAAAAAAGTATCCAAAATAAAAGGTAGAGCTTAATTAATCGCGCTAATAAAGCCAGAACACTCTTATAATTACATCAAAACAAAGGGTGAGAAGAAAAAACATTACATTTTATTCGCAACGATTTTCCCTATAGATATTATATTTTTAATTGCATCCAATATTACGGATGGTATAGCCTTTATTATTTAAGCAGCAACGTCTAATATTCCGTACAATTCCTAGAACATAATCCAGCCAAAGGTACACAAAGATAAGTAAGTACACTATACAACGACAAAAATCATTCAACGTAATATCGCTCTTGTGATATGTTGTTAAGGATCAAAATAGCTCATGCGGCTTGACCTAATGTATCTCAGTTGAATAGAAAAACAAATCCTTATGACAGTAACAAGGAATGTTACTTTCCCAGTACCATTTTTCTTGAAATAATACAGAGTAGTATTTTATAGACTAAGAGTTGGTCATAAGAGAAGCGATTTAATATTCTAACTCATTTGACGCTAATGTGCGTCCATCCAACCAATAGGAAGCAAGTCCAACCAACCAGAAGCCATCGTTATAATCAAACGGATTTTTTTGAGTTTTAACAAGTACCAAATGTATCTGTGCGTTCTTAAAGTTAATGAAAACATCAATCTACTAATTATAAAGCACCGAATTAATTAAATGCAATTTTATATTTCGACTAGAACTTCTAAAAAGATGTATTGATTCTATACACATAAACATCCAGGCCAATCATCTTCCGCCACGATAGCTGTCTTAAATTTAAAATATTTTTTGCTTTTAAAGTAATAACTTAGGGCTATAAAAATATAATGCTTAATTAACAAGAGCTACTAAGATCGTCGCCAAATGAACAGCGCAATAGTGGACGCTCATTGAATTCTGTTTCAGACGTTAAACAAATTATATTCTTGAAAACTAATTACTTTTTGATTGCTCACTTTGATAAATAAGACGAAGCACATAATAAGTATCAGAACGTTCATAAAGGAAAAGTAGATTTTAAAGGGTTTTTGACAAAAAATATAGTTCTGAATTATAATTTTGACAAAAAATATAATGCTTATACAATCGATATTTCTCTTCGATAAAGTTAGACAAGAATTACTTTATCCATGCAATAGAAAATTGCATAAATATACAATCAAGGTGTAAGGTACCTTGAACTTATATCTAGCATTAAAGAGCCCTGATCTTCCAGCATATGAAACTCAACTGCAATTGATTTTCAGTTGCATCTTTTATTAGAAGGTTATCTTGAATACGAACTGAAATTAATTTTCCAAAACTAGGCTCCACGAAACCTAAAATGCTTTTAAATATTTCCAAAAATATATCTTTTAGTTTCGAAATAATAATAAAGGACACACCCTTTAGAGATAACGAACAAAAACCAAGATTGGTCAAACTAACTTACACTGGAACAGCTCCAAGTATCGCTAAATTCTTAGTTTGCATTAACTTAATTTATATTTCTTCATTGGACCGACTGAATTGCTTTTTAACCGCACTATCCAATTTACAGAATTGAAGATACAGCCAATTGTATTCTTCCAAGACGTTTTAACTGATTTTAAATTCATTGTTCTAAGTCTATATAAAAAATAACCTCTGATATATTAGATAGGCATAAATATGAATTTATCCGCTTAGTGTATGAATATGTCTCCACCCCAACCATTACCCCGTTCCCATAACATAATAATACGTCATATTTATCTATGCGGTCGGCCCACCATCACTGTTTTTATTCTAAGAAGGATCCCTGAGGGTAGAGCTATTTAATGCTCGCCGTAAAAAGTGACGACGTGGACCATTTACCCAACTGTAGTTTGTGATAGTTGTGTTTGTACAATTACTTACCACAATTCGAACATCTACGTGAAATTAGATTAAATTACAATTACAAAGTCATCTTAAACAAAAATTGTATTAAAACATCCATCTGAATTGGAAGTTAAACATGAATGTTAACAAAAATATTGTAATTCAAACGGCGAATCCGATCATTTAGTTAAATTTATTCCAGTAATAAATAACCTCGTAACGGTTAAGTACGAATTAAACTGTAAATAAATTCGCTTGAGTTTTAATGAAACTTACCACCTGAATACAAAATCAATGATTTTCTCTAATTTTAGGTAAGAAAAATGGAGCGTTTGAAAATAGCATACATAATTTTTGCGACTACACGAAAAAAACAAAAGAAGCTCATGAAAATATCATCAAAAGAACATGTGAGGAATAATTTAGCTTCTAAATTGCTATTTCTCTCTCATCCTTGCTTTTAAAAGTAAAAATTTATTGAGAACTCTTAGAAATTGTCTTTCAATATTGATAATGAAACCTTACAACTCGAGTTGAATTTAATCAAGCGAAAAACATAATAGGAAAAAGGAAAAATAAATCTCGCTATTATAAATATTTCAATCTACTTTCGGTCATGTTTTAAGTTCTTTGATCATTTTATTGCTCTCTAAAACTAAAATAATAAATAAAGGAACTATATAATGTACCTACATTCCAAATCAATTTCAGTTTAACTTCATAGGTCGAATACTTCAAAGTATTGATTGCTGGAAAACAAATATTGTTTCAATACATTGCCCAAATTATCCTAAAAAATGTTTTTTTTTATAAATGTGTATGGAAGGATAACAGAAGCAGTTTGAGTTTACTCTGTTTTCAGGTTCAGAAATTCTGACAGAAGGACGGATTGCGTTAACACAACAATAGCTCGCTTTGGATCACGTTAGGTACGGAACCCTTACAAAATAATAGTACCCATCAATGTCACATATATTATAAAAGTATCATATTCATTTAATCTACAGGACACTGTAGATTAAATGAATATGATACTTTGATGTTGTAGTGACCAAAAATAAATGTTAGTTGTGGACTTATATTGCGAGTAATAAATTTAGAACATACTCATGGTCTCCGAGATCTTAAGCTAAACAAAAAGCATTAAATAGTTGTTTGTTTTGTCCTGAGTGCAGGAAACTTTTGTTTCTCTAGAATTTTCGAGATACACGTAGAATTCCAGCTCTTCTAGTTTATATATTCCATCTCTATTTCCAGCAATTTGTAGGCGATTAAAATAGTAAATCCTTTCATTATTTTTATTTCTCATCATAAAATTTTAAAACTAGAGCACTATTATTTTAAAATTCAGCGCCGTCTTCCTGGACCGTTTAAACGGTTGGCTTAACATCTAATTCTTAGACTGGAGCGATGTTATTTTAAAATAAGCCTTCTATTTATAATTTGTTGGGGTCTTATTCATCTAGATTAAAACCAGCCACGCTGTTACGCGAAAATTTATTAATTTCATTAAGTTCGTTGCTAGGAGATGTTTTCTGATTCTGAGCAAATCCTTTTACTTTGTATGATAAATTTCCCTCTGGTCTGTTTGGTTTGAAGCTTAATTTATTAGAAAATTTCAAATCTACTTTAGGCCTGCATTTAACTGGAGAGTTTGAAGTATATTTCCAATGGGTGATTAAAATTAAAAGGAAGTGTGGTGAAGTTGAAATATGAATGTTTTATACATAACGATTTATAACTGCGAGGAGAATAACATTTTAACCTTTTATAACTAACATACTTCACTTAGAATTATGAGTTAGTTTAATTAAACATAATGAATTAAAACTTTTTATAGCTTCGAATTACCACTACATCTTTATACAGATATTTTGTCTTTCTAATTAAATTTTTTATTTTTTCTATTTCATTTTAAGCGGAAAATTCCTACACAAACATTTAGTTGGGTCCTCTCAAGAAACTCTTACCAATTTTTCCTAAAGAAATATTTAATAGAGACACCTTGTCAAAACATTAGCCGGCCGGAGGTCGGGTAACTTTCAACTAAGGGTCGGGGATGATTTATAAAGATAGCCTTAAGGGTTGTTGGGAAATCTTTGCGATAAAATTTTAAGGACCATGTAAAGGTAAGGAGAGGAAGCACTGTTAATTATAAATGAGGTATTCCTTTGGGTACGCAAAGAAGATGTATATGATGAAAAAAGAAACCAAGAAATACTAATATTCTTAATGTACGCTATGTACATTGTTCAACATAGTTGGCGAAATGCAAAAATATTTTTTGTTTTAAGAATTTAAGAAGGAACACTTTAAAATATACATGAATAAAGTAAACGTTGAAGAGAAAGGCTTGCGCTTTTGTTCTCTCAAACAGAAATTACAAAGCAAACTTAGATAAATTTGTATTGGACTCAACAATTGTTCGAAAACGACAAAATAACCCTTTCGAACTCGATATAACAAGCGAAGTTGTATACGAAATTTGTTTTATGATTTACTTCAATCTTGGTACAATTTTTAAAATATTTTTTTAGAATAATAAACAAACAGTATAAGGCAAAGAATTTTAACAATAATTTTATATAAACCTGCAACAGCCTTGGAATGTGCGTACAAAACAATCTTAGCATCTGTATAAAAAAAATATGTCATTATCAAATTATATTAAAGAAAGAGACATTTCAACTGATAGCAGAGATAAAAAATATCAACATATGAAATCGTAGATTTATTCTCGGCTTTTTGGCAGATTCTTTTCTATCTGAACAGCTTCATCAGATACAAAATTCAAAGCCCCAAAGCTAGATATGGATCTCAACATAATGGATAAAGTTGTATACTTTGCTTTAACTTTATCGCCCTCTGTAATAACTCGCAGCCGTAATTTTTATGTGGATATATTTATATGGATGACTTAATGGTTTTTTCTTTTGCGAATTTTTTAAGTTCTCATATCAATCATTTAGATGTTATCTCAGGATGGTCTGAATCTTCCATTTTATAATAAATTACAAAATATGTCTATATATCAACGATTTGTGGTATATTAAGACTCCCTTTTTTTTAAGTGCTGAACATAAAGTTTACAACGTTATGTATATTTATTCTTATCATTCTGGTATTATTTTTGAGAAATGTAATATACACACACAAGCGTGTAGTGAACACATAGACAATTGTAGTAAATTAATTTTCAAATGGCATTGTTTTATCTCTGAAATTTGCACAGTCATCTGCCATCTCTTCATACATAAGCTAAAATCACAGACAACAACATTCTACTTCATTAAAACCAACGTACACAACAGCGTTAATGCGGTTGTGTCACGCTAATTCCATCCGTATCTTTACTGAACAGATTTCAAATTCGCTTAGAGTAATCTTTAACACATTACACGGCTATGTCGCAGTGCAGAACCGCCCTATTTTAATGCAAAACACGAACTCAAACCTCGTTACAGGCGAGATCGGTTTGGAACCACAACCATATGTTATACGGAACCCGGTTTAAATCAGTACGTTTTCTTTGCCGCGGCCGCCACCCTAATATATTCACCAATCGCGGAGCATAAATCAAGAGTACGTAAAGTATCTTCCACATTTGCCAAATCATAAAAGGAATCATTAGAAACAACTGCGGTTCTACCTATTATTCCCAGGGGTAATCATTTATTGACAGATTTTGTGTGAAGAATTTAGGCAACGTACATTTATAAAATAAATTACAATAATATATTTATTGTGTCTATATTTATAAAAGTTTGAGGGACAGACTGAATTTCATATTAGTCTAATTTATTAGGCATAGGAATGTGATTTTGTAAATTAAACAACTTTTTTAATTTTGGGGATAAAATGAAGTTTTTAAGAAAATACCAAACCTTTTCAAATTATGTCCATGTAAATCGGTATTTTATTCTTCAGTTAAAAAAAAAAATGTATATGACCTACACTTTTTAAATTTAGCTCAACGGAAGTCGGGAGGGGTAAGCTTATATATTATAACATATATTTTATACATACAAAAATATTTTTACTGCTAACTTGATATACCAATATTAATATAAAAAATACTAGACGTCAATCAAGCATCTTTGTTTACATGTTATGGTAACAAACAAGATAATTCTTCTTTTTCAACTAAATAACCAAAGGGTAACTCAATATTCACCCTATAATATTACACATTGTCACTCTGTCTATGATTCTATTATCCCCGCCCAATGCGTTGATATATAATAACTTCCGCCCTCGATTAAGGCAACTTTAACATTCTTTATTTACAACAACTCAAATATCCAACAGTAATCGGCCAAGGAATCTACGATTTTTGTTATATTTTAAACGTCTTACCTCAGAATCCTAAATTATACGATGTTTTGTGGTCTTTCAGCTTCCTTTAAATAATCTGTGATTTGCGTAAGAATCTTTTCTTATCGAATTTATTTTTCACAAAATGTAAGCGGTTTAAATCAACTCTCTAGGATAAAATGACGAAATTTAATCCTATATTTATATAAGACATTGTCTAAATTCTTTCCATAGATTAAAGATTATTTTACAAATCTTATAATATCGTCCTTGAAGTCACTTATAATGGTAATTTTGTAATGGAATATTATTATAGTAACCAACAGATGAAATATTCATAACAGAAGTTCCAAGAACCATTGCAGCCAATGGGATTTTAGAAATTATACTAAAGTGAACAATAATGTCAAGTAGATATATATTCGATCGAATGCAAATATTTACCACAAAATGTCCCAGCGATTTGCATTTGAATTCATTTCAGCCTTCCAACAGTTTAACTTGGAAACCTACCAAGGATTTAGGGCTTTGAATGAAACTGTAGAATCAGAACTAAAATGGTTTTCTTAATTCTTTCTAGATATATTACAAGTGCCGCATTGCGGGCCCTAGCTAACTTTAACTATTACCACATATCTACGGCGCTAGGAATTTGGAACTCGATATAAATTCGGGAAGTCTGTTAAAGAATTCCTTAATTGGATACGCTTGGTCGTGACACTGCCATTGGAACACAAACTTCCAGTTTTCGAAGCAAAAGCCCCAAATTAACTCAGTTGGAGATTGAAGTATCTGGATATACTGAAAACTTGAGGAAATTTATCTTCACCCGCAAAGTTGAATCGAGCACTTATAGATAGCCTCGATTTGAATTTGTGGTTTCGTTAAACTTATCTGACATGGTCTGATTCATAATTATTATTGGTTTAATTTTTAAGGCCAGATTTGTGGACTTTTAAAGGATTCAAGATTAAACGGGGTGGCGAAATTAAAAAGAGTTTCGGGATTATCCAATAGGTATCGATGAGTTAGTAATATTTTCGAAAGGTACTCCTTTTTCTCCTTTGTTTAATACACAATATGTAAAAGTAATGCTCTGTAAATAAATGCTGTATTATGAAACCGTTTATTGCATTTATATTTTACACCTCCACAAACATCCACTACAGCCTTTTAGGGTTAAACCAGCCTTTATTACAATATATTAAATCTCTGCTCGTAGAATTAAATCGCTATAATTTGCTATTATCAAGTAGTTACTATCAATTGTTCCATATTTCACTACAAAGTTTTATATGTAACGCACAAAATATCTTTTACCAAACTAAACAAGTAACTAATGTTTTTAAAAGTATTTCAAAGCTAAATCGACTTATTCTAACAAAGTTTCTTTATAAGACTCCTGACTCAGTTAAAGGGATGTGTTCACGCCGTTAGCATCTATCAACTGATTTTACTAAGCCGAAAAGGATAAATTCGTTTCAGTTTCCGGCAGAGTAAGATTGATGACTGAGTGAAATGGAATTGAATGGAGATGGAAATACAACATTGTAAACATTGAGGGTGAATATATGAGAGATCATAAAAAACCAGATAGGCTTATACGATTATGTAAAGCAAGACAATAAGACAAAGTATATATTATTCCTCTTTATCGGTTATGTGCTTGGGTATTGTACTAAAATTTATGTCGTATTTGAGCTTAACTAAAAATGAAATTGTCAAATTAAAAGTTTTTTAACATTCGTAGGTAAAGTTTAGAAATTCTGCAATATTAGAACTGGCTAACAAAGTCGCAGTGAACTGCCAAACTAATAAACACAGTCATTCTAAAAAGTTTAGATGATCTCATTATAGTTTTTTCAACAGTCTTCAGCTAGAAATGTAAACGGCAATGTATTATTTAGTTTCATGTTATTATTATAAATTAATTTGATTGTTTGTTTTTTTACAAGGGCAACATTATTAAATTAAATTAAATATACTTTATTTGGACATCACATACATTATTATACCACAAAACAAAATACAAAGCATTAAAACAAAGAAAATGAAATGAAGTAAAAAAACAAATTATTAAAGGGTTGATTCATTTTTCATTAAAACTTTTACAAAAACATGTACCCAAAAATTGATTAAATACCGCAATTAAAGCAACTAATTTAATGAAACAATAATATACTAAAAATGTGAATATAATATCAAATATTATGCAAAAAATATCACCATTCACATAATAATACAATTCGGGATAGTGATTCATTACAACCATTTTAAAGCCAATCCCTCTCAATAGAATCAGGTACGTTCGATGAGATAACAAAATGAAATTCTAAACGAGAACCAATATTAAAGTAGCTGAAATACCTACCGAAATAACTCAAGGGACGCATTTCGAATATTTGAAAAGGGGAGGAAGACACGGGTGGTGTCTTAGTGTATTCTGAATTCTGAATCCAGGTGTAACTGCCTGCTAAGATTATCTTGTAAATAATTTAATTCAACGATTTTATGTGTGTAAACAATATTGGTTATTAAAATGAAAGTAAGATAAATATAGAAGAAAATGTGCTGTGAAGAAAATGTAATATTAAAATGCGATTTACCCCATAATTTCCGGCCATATTTTACGTGAAACAAATACATAAATGATATGATTTGCGATACTGAAAATATAGATATTCTAAAAATTGAGAAAAATAATAAAGCATTGTTTTTTTCGTGTTTCCTTTCAATGATTTATACATCTTATCTTCGTCTTATATATCATTCTTAGTGGAATAACTCCAGCTTAGAAATTTTCTCATCAGGAAAAATGAAGAAAAACAATATATTAATATAGAGGAAAATTACTATCTATTAAAGTTGAAATACATAAGAAAGTGTTCGTTAGAAATTGTCAGTCTTTCTACAAGGATTTGTTTCATTTATACCCAAAAAATGCAATTCAGCGCCTCACCGAGATTTTTAACATTTCACCGAAATCTTCCTTTAATCAAAATTGGCTCTTTGACATAATAAAGAAGTTCAATCGTGATAATAATATGATTAAAACATAATATCAGCGAAGTACATAGCCGAATAGTACATGACAATATCTCGATTGAGCCAAACGACCGATTACTTAGGCATATCCTATCAATTGAGGGCAGATAATGGTCTCGCCACACCGCACCATGACACTTAAGTGATCAGTGTGGAGGCTCCATTATATTAATTGCGTGGTCGCCAAATGAGATGGCAAGTGTAAGTTATGGGTTTGTGTGGTATATCTAATTTTGATTAAACCCATTTTTGATTAGAATTCCACAAAACCAATGTCAAGTTTCCATGAATTTAATGAGTCTATTCAATATCTGTAAAGGAAAGACCTAAAAAATAAAAGGAAAATAAAAACCATTGGATTTTTAGGGATTAAATTACTTTAGAGATAATAACAACTTAATGAATTTTAATAAAACGTGCTTTGAATTTGAGTAAATGATAATCAAAATTATGATCTTATTAATTAAATGAACCATACAGACATATTATATAAGCAATTTATTAACAGAAAGCCTAGACTTTACTAGCACTTGGAAATAAGCACTTGTTACAACAATGTATGCGAGAGCTGTTTATCTTTCATCTTGCTGTTTGTTCACGGTTTAGTGGCTGACTTGATTTTATTGAAGGAAAATAACATTTTCTAGATTTCAAAATATTAATATTACCTTGGTTACATTAGCTTTGGATGCTTTCTATTAATGGATTAGAACATTTTGGAACAAATAAATACCGATGTGGTAATGATAAATGATAGAAAATTTATATGGTCCCACAAAAAGAAGTCGCTCTCAATTTTGGACGGTACAATGTATGTAGATTATTAGAATTCAATTATTTCAATGCTTCCAAATGCTTAAAAATCACTATATATCTATAAGAACCTTAATTCCTACTAACTTATAGTATTCGATTCATATATTTTAAATCTTAACGATCGCTGATTGAATTAAATAATAAGAGACAAATACTGCAATACCGATCTGAAAATGATATTTGTAAAATCCTAAAAGCAAAATACCTCCTATTAGCTAAACAATCACGCAGCGACTCAGCTGGCTTAAATGCAATTTCGTTCATACAGATTATAAACAGCATTATCAACAATATAGTTACCTAGTAATTTCAACGTAGGAGCGCAACAACAAGCATCAAATAAAAATATAGTAACAATGTCTTTTGATGTCGAGGGTTAAATTTCGCTCACAAAAAGCACTACTAAATATTCTAGACTAAAATCTAGGCAACGTGTAGAATCTAGAGAATTTGCATGCTTTGAAGTAACAAAGACAATATTCACAAGTTCGCAAAATTTTGGGATACAAAGTACTGAAAGCGCAGATGTTATTAAGATGAGAGGATAAGTTGAAGTAACTGCTCGTGTGTTCTACTCAGTAGATTGGAGATAGATCATTCTAAGCCAATAGGTTCTGTAAGTATGCCCAAGTAAGTGTTGAATATAAACCTTTAATTTACCATCCAATTCGAACCAACAAATCTAGTCTTTCAAGTAGACTGCAATATTGTAAAAATGAGAATTTCTGTGAACTTTTTTAAGACTGGAGAGTAGCTTTGTGTCATTAAGCCTCGACTATTTTGTTTTATTTGTAATAAAAAATAAATATTACTCCTCAGAAAATATTTCTAATATTACTTGATAAATAAATTATCTTCCTTCATTCGTTCTATTTTACAAAAATTGTCTGCCCAGATTTCATGGATACTTACAAAATAAATTATATTATATTTTTGACACACTAAATTGAACACAATTTCAACTCCAATTATGTGTAGTTTTCAGACACTAAATGTCAACTTGTCTAACTAACTAACTCAACCACTTCTTAATTTCCGGACATAGGAATGCATTGCGGTAACAGAATCTTGAGTTGTCAAGCCTTGATCACACAACGTCCGGTGTTCAAAATACGAGGGTTAATATACATATAAATATATTTGTTTCATTGGAAGGAAATTTAAATAGTCCCAATAATATGATAGAGAAATCTAAGTTAGTATCCGATCTAGATTAAACAGTTTCAACGACTATTCAAATCATTTTCTAGAATCAAGGAAAAAGCGGTTCATTCGTTCGTTAGAGCTATTTGAAAATCGAATACCATTTTTTTATGTGAGGGTGGTTTTGTGGTAGATTTTTTTATCCAATGTTATTTTTAAATGGAGTGGATGCAATAATCAATTTCTATGTTAACACTACTGTTCTAGGTTTTTGAAAATCCATTCATTAAATATAGAAAATATAAATGATGGTAAAACAATACATAACTATTACAAGTAAATAGGATTATAAAAATAAATCTAATAATTTTTAATTATAATAGAATATAAGGAAGCCAACGTAGGCGTAGCTAATCTACGCGATTAGTTTTTATGGATGTAGGCAAACTTCAGCTGAGTATAATAAATAGGTATTTCAAGAATGACTATGAAACGATTAGCCATGAAAGTTGAATAAATCTTGGATGTTGAACTAGTGACATGACGAAATCAGTCTTTATCAAATATTAGACAAAGAAATTTAGGGAGTGGCTTTCCAGCCTTATATTGTATGCAAAAATGTGCAGCACTAGACACCCACGCATCACAGATATTTGTTGGTTATTTAACTAATTCATAAACTTTCCATCAAACCTTAAATTTGTCAATCAATTACTTTTAGCAATTTACGAGAAGTCCAAAACTAAAATATATTTAAAACCCTTTAAAATCTAGGATAGAATGGTTTTATTTTTCACGATCCAACACCAAATATCATTAAAAAGTTCTAAACTCTGGATTGGTTATTTGTAAAAATTATCAATTATTATAAAACCTCAAATCTCAGTTCGAAATATACGACTCAAACCGAAGTTTCCACATCGTAAAATTTATCGTGACCTCTATAAATCTTGAATATAAAAGCAGAACTCTTTGAAACGAAATGAGTTTTATCACTTCAGTTAGCTCATTCCACAGAGATTCGACTCCTATTGAGTATTTTTGTTTTGAATTATTGACGTTTTATATTTTTATGTGTGAATTCTCGAATTCGAAAAGCTTATTACATGCCCATGTTATCTAAACAGAGAAGATTTTTAAGAATATAACGTCGCTATAAGTCAGTAAAATGTTATATATTCTTTCAAAGGTCATAATAGCAGCTGGATATTTTTTATGACACACTTCTATATCAAGCCAAAATCAAAATTTATGGCAAGTTCATTTATTTAAAGACTTCTTATTTATTTTGCAACATCTTTCAGAATTTCTGGAGAACTGCTAAAGTTATGACGTCTTAAAACAGCTTGTGCACGCCTATTCAAACAAAGTATTCTTGGCTACTTTATAATAATGACTATTGTCCTAGGATTATTTTCTTGCCACCACAAAACGCTTCCATATTTAAAAATATTTAAATTATAAAGTGAAAGAATATAAAAACATTTACCCATAAATATCCGCCTTTTATGATTTTGTACTTACCTGTAAAAAAGAAATGATGTGTCAGTAAAAGAAAAGCAATAAAGAGTAATATCAGTGTATGGAAATAAAGAAAAAGAAATCACTAAAACATATATGCAATCCCTTCAACATACAAAAGTTAGCAAGTCGATGTGAGCGGTATATTGATTGATAGATCAGCGTTTCTTTCAAAACTTCTCATACACGCTTTGTTTAGATTTCAGATTACACACGGGGTTACCCGTTACAGGTTAAGCAATTTAACTGTAGTATTATTAAAACCCCACGTTTTTAAACAATCAGTTAGGGCTATTTGACTCTTATCCATGGAATAACTTTTATGCTTTGAAAGATATTATACAAACTGTCCGAGTATAAATTTATTCTTCAGTTAAAAAATCTGGGAATCTAAATCAGTCCCAAATATTACTATAACTTGTTACTTATTGTGTTGTTTGTTATATAAAATATTAGATTTAAATAAGAAAAATTTATAGATAATAATAACTTGGAATACAATACATACAAAATGAAAAGTTCGTCACAAAATTTAGCCGTGTGTACGCAGGTCAAATCATCAATCTTCAAACTTTTTGTTTGTTATCAACTTTTTGCGAAGTTTTCGGCTGAGAGGGGATTTGTATAATCAATATTGATTTTAATAAAATCCCATATTTCTTTACCTTTTCTTCTTAAATCCGTGAAAATGTGTTGGGGTCGGAATTTTTATGGCATATTTTTTGTTGTTTTTTATTTTCGTTTTGTGATTATCGTTCACTTTTCGTTAAGTTTATAAAATGTCGGTTCTTAATATTATTACACAACAGATACAATCAGTAGCATAGTAACAGGCTAAGGAAAAATAAATATCAAAAAAAGTACACCACCTCGCGGTGGTACGATGAAGTCGCTAGTTGAAGTTGTCCTCATTATTTTATTTTTAATTCAACATGTTTATTTGCAGTCATTTATTTAAACGAAACCAACCACCAAAATGCTTTATGCTTTATTAACACGTGAACCTGTCAATTATTCCTTCACTTTGACCCAGTTAATCATTTTTCCACTATATGCGGATGCTAATTACCTTATTCAATTCCCTTCATATAAAATAAACAAATAAGGTTACTTTAGTTATTTCGTTGGAAAACAGGTGAATAATTATAATTTTCGGAAAATTGTAATCCATTCATCTTCATTCAAAGCCTCTTCTCTTTTATTATTTCTTTTGTATGTATGTATTATTTTTGATTTTTTCTGGATTTTTTTTGCTTTTTATCACGCAATTGTTTTTGAATAGTTTAGTAAATAATTAAATTAAACATTCTGTTATAAAATAAATCTAACAATGACTTGTAAAAACAATGTAAATCGTTTTTTCACACCAATAAATCATATTGAAAGCAAGTAGAATTTTTATTTCATAATTGGACTGTACGAACTGAATAGCGATGCTCGAATTAAATCAGGGATAACAGATTGTCAGGTCTCATTAAATCCTTGTATGTACTTCATCTGACTGGGAATTATTAAACCTTCGTGTATGGAAATTACTTTTTTTTTGTGTCGTTTTTAGCTTTCTATTTTAACAATTATTGGTGTTCTTTTAGATTTTTTGGATGTTTTGAATCATGTAGTCTGTGATTTTTATATAATATTTTAATTGTTGACGCAATTTTGAATTTTTGAAACTTGAACAATATTTTAAGCCTAAATCGATATAGTCTAATATAAAATGTTTTGATCAGTCGATAAATCGATGTCGAATTCGATATATCGATAAAAGACATAGGTTTAGTATTAGTACCAGAAATAGTGTGATATTGTGTGACTAAAATTAAGAGGTTTTTGACATCCAGCACAGAATAGAAGAAATGAAAGAATCCAATCTTTTAGGTAAATTATTTTACCCGACACGAAGTCGTTTGATAATTTAACGTTAGCTCCAGAAAGAATATATTTTTTGCTCACGCAGTTATCTCGAGATGGGCTCTGACGTTATTTTTTCGTGAGATTTTCACAAAATATCTCTCTAATACACGATGTTAGTTCCCTGGAGGCGAGCCTATACATATTTACGCAGTCTTATTTGAAGATTACATGCTACCAACATGGAAAAAAATATTATGACAACATTTGACGAAAATTACACGTGACGTAAATTTTGTATTTGAGCCTAATTGAGGAGTCTCAGTAGATTTTGTACATAAAACAAACTAGATAGGAGGTTATTGAAGATATTGTACACACATTTTAAGGCATGGTGTGTATTTAAACTATCGTGATTCATGAAAGCTATTATGTTTACTCGGTTGTACTCTCGTCAATTATTCTAGTTTGACTAGCCAAACAAGAATATTTGACTGACTGACTAGTCTAGACCAGTTTCGAACACATTCGAAGTCCTTATTCATGAATATAATACAACCATTAATACCTGACTTTTTGGGACCTATTAAGTTAGAGTTGAATCATAATCCATACTTAAAAACAGGAGATACTAGCTCTAGAGATATAATATGAGATTTATGTCACCTCGGAATATTTATATTTTATACTATATATAAATATTTGAAATAACCAGTGATTCTATGAATATATGATTGAATATGAGATTAATAGAAAACTCGAGGAGCTGTTATTTTTAAACTCCGTCACTAAAAACATCCCTCTGTCACAAGATGTTTCAGAGTAATAGATGACAGATAAAACTGCACCTAAACTTTGGAATAGGAATAGGAATCGAACCCACTACCTACTATACAGGGTCACTAATATCTAAAACAACAATACCATAACACAGTATAATCTATTATTTATTACAATGATAAAATATGTCTTAGTGTAGATTGAAATTACTTCAGTAAACTTAACTCTAGTTAAATATTAAAAACTAATTTATGAATACTATATTTCCCTCTAGATCAAGCCTACTTTATACTTGATCGTAATTTAAATATTTATATACGAAATAAGAATATTTATGTAATTTTATACCCCTTTTATACATATTTCAAATAGACAACTAAATCTAAAAACATGAGAATAAAATAAATGTGAAAACCGGGAAATAACCTTTTTTTATTCTATTGATATAAAAATAGATATAATGTTTTATTGAAAAAAAAATGTTCTTTATTCAATTATTGAATCATTTAACACAGTTTAAAAGGTGAATAACCGATGATCAAAAATAGCGATTAAAACTATTTCACGGTACATAATATTAATTATATTTCATGTTAGCGCGTGCGTTATACCTTTTAACTGTGCGACGGAGCGAAAAATTATACTTAACTAGTGGATACACGTGGGTGCACTCACGTGGGCTGGGTGGTGATAGAAAGCAGTACAAATAAGTACATATGGTAAAAAACATGGTACATTACACATAATGCAATTGAAAATAAACCACCCTAATATTTTTTTTAAATATTTTTTTGCTCTGTTATATTTATAGATTTTAATCAGCACTCAATGATATCATTTGTGATATAATCTTAATTTACGTGAAAAGTGTCTGAGCGTTGCGCGTCGCTAATCCAATTTTCACGTGTATACCTCGAGCGGTGATAATGGATTATAAAACGTTGCAATAGACACGCCATGGAAATAGATTTTATATAAAGATTTGAATATTAACTTCTCGACTAACCAATTGGTTGTAACGCGACCAAACCATCCATTGGATCTATCCTGCCAGTAATAGGTCTTAACGTGAACACGATTTCTGCAAAGTATTCAAAACGTTGGGTTAAAATTTAAATTGTAAATTTAAAATTTAATTAAACGGGAGCTAAATCCGTAAAATAATATATTTCAATGTGTAGTACCTACTCATGAAAATCTTAAAATACTAAACTAATATACCTAATGTTAATAATATAAAATTTGTTTTATTAATATATTACTCTAATTCCGAAAATAAAGCATTATCTGGACAGAATAAATTTAATGATTATTGATGACTTCAATATGTCCAATTGTTGAGAAAAAAGAAGGGACAAACTGCTACCATAAATATATATTTAAGGATAGACAATAAAGCTACATAAAAGACGTGTCGAAATCTTTTTTACTGAAGAGTATCTTCAAATTATTTCGAGTTTTGTAGATTTGTTGACTAACCAGTGACTCACATACATATATAGATGAACAGGAATGCACGTACATTCCTAAACAGACGTGTCTTTAGTCATATATTTGACGTATAATTTAAATATATAAGAAAAAATCTCTTCAAAGTATAATCCAATGCAAGAGTGAGGCGGCGAACTGAAATATTTATTCAAGGAAAAATGCAACAGAGAATGCCTTTTCTGAATAAACAGAGACGTTGTTTGCGAACTAAGCGACTGAAATGTTATGTTTTGACGTTTATTCTCTCACAGTAATTATATTTTTATGTTCACGGGTTTATTCAATTATATTTTTAAATAAAAATATACGGAATCCATAGTGATATTACGCAATCTAACTGAATGTGTTCTGGAATAAAGTAAGAAGCCAATCTTGTAGAAGTATGTATATGATAGAATTACGAAAATAATATCATCCGACATAGGCATATGGAATTAACTTACGTAACTCTATTTCAAATTTCCGAGACAGGTATACACGAGCCCTAAGTGCGAGAGAGACAATAAGAGTACATTCAGATTGTCATGGCAATATTCGAGATTAAAAGTAACGCCTCGGTGGCAGCGAAATACCAGGTACAGTCGTGTAAAAAAGTGCTTTTTCATATTTTTTTTTCGCAACGCTACCTCCATTGTATTTCGATATAATGGGATGTTTTTTTGAAACATTTCAACAAGCAAGTGGTGAATTGGATTTTATAATTAGTCGCAATGACCTTGACTTCTATTTGTCCTAGTTCAAAACAAACGTACATTATTTTATTTTTCATAACATACTGTTTTACAAATTATAATTTTATTTTAATGTTATGTTTAACTAAAAAATATTTGTTTTAAAATCTTTATTAAAATGTACAACATACTCATATTATTTCAGGATAAAATACTTACAATAAAGTCGGCATCATTTTCAGCGCTCCTTTGTAAGTAGAACACGTTCCGAACTAATTTAACTTTAATAGAAAATGAGCAGGAATATATATTTTTTCCATTGTATATAGGTTTCAGACTTTAGATAAAACTTAAATAATATTCCATTACAGTTACTGAAACTGAAATTAATTCTAGACGTGTATTTCAGTAAAGTTATATATTCTGAACACATGCGTGGTTCAATACAAGTATCTATCAAATGCAATTAATTACTTACATATTCACATTTACACGTCTTTTTGAAATTCCATCTAAGAAAACTTAAAAAAAAAAATGGAGGTACATTTTGTTTGATTTCTTGTAAATTTTTTAGGTAATGTCCAATTTTAATCACTTTTTGAATTTCTACACTTAAAGCGTCGTGACAAGACTCATCGCAAAAAAAATGTGGCGTTGGAAATAGGAATCATCCGCGTGACTGCTCAAGTGATTGTAAGATCTCATGTTTAATATCTCTAGTGGTTTCTAAATCAACGATCTTCGCTGGTGAGTCTGTCCAGGTCACTTCACGTCGCTTTTTTCTTTATTTATTGTACTATATTTCATATTATGTTGAAAAAGCCTGTCAATTATGACGAGATTTGACTTGTTTTCGTAGATATCAATGTATTTTCATTTAGCATGTATAATTGTATTTATTATATAATATATATAAGACATAATTTTCATAATAATACGAAATGCTTTTATTATGAATATAATCAATAATTTTAAATTCTAACGTTTTGAAGAAAATTAAACCTTATTTTGAGTAAAAGGCATTTTATATATTAAATAAATAAATTAATATAGAAAACGAATATTTTCTATTATTATTATTTTCTATTATTATTATGTAATAGTTCATTTTATCATATGTAAATTATTTAAAATCCTAAATAAAAACTTTTCCGTGCGATGGTACAGAACATTCCAATACATAAGACTTTGGACGAAAAATCCACGCCTTGTTTTCTAGAGCTAGAATTTAGCTAGGATTTTTCAGTTACCGTGTAATAAAAATATAATATTTTCTATCTATATGATGCTTGTATGATATTAAAAAAGATATTTTACTAGATTGAAATATATAAAGATACCGAAATAATCGCCCTGCTCCATTTTTTTTTTGGAAGATAGAATTATACTACGTTTCTTGAGTTATCAGGTTCAATAAATGTGAATTTACTTTTAGAAAAATATCCAAAGCTTAATTTTAAATCGATTATTAATTAAGGAAATAAAAATTTCATTCTTTCAAGTATATTAATAGACATATGACAACAAACTGTTAGGTTTTTAAATTAAGAATCTTTTTAATTGATATATCTTTTATGAATATAAAATGAGCATGTAAAGAAGATTTGATATGTTGTTCCAAGTTGAGTTCATTTTTCATTCTATATTTACTTAAAAAAACTTTTTAGTTTAAATTACAACGTAGATAATTATAACAGATTTATTGACGGTATGATGTTTAAGCTCATCCTAGTATGTTTACAGCTAAACCGGTCCCCATATGAGGAGATTGTGTTTCAAAGGAAGGTGAAATCTAAGTATGGCACGTTTTCCATTATTTTCCAATGTTGTGTTTGTAAACTTTGAAATTATTAAAGATAACTCACACATCCTTAGATTTGAAGTTGAACAATAAATTGACTTTTATAATACTAAATATGAAACACACACATCCTTAAATTTGAAGTTTAATATTAAATATACATTTAAAAATACGAAATATGATACAAACACTTCCTTAGGTTTGATGTTTAATAAAGCTAAATACGAGTATATGAAAAGAAATAGAAGAGTCTGAAGACACCGAATCTTTTATTTGACTTTTGGATTTGGTATTACTTTTTAAGGAAAATTACTTGTACGTATATGTTAACTTATATAGATCTAAACAAGCAGTTCATTAAGTGCTAGAATAAATACAAAATATCTGTTTTTCAATACAAAAATTATCCTAATAGTTGTTACTTGTCTAGTGAAAAAGGTTTCAAATGATCCAATTTATCTCAGCGGGGATTATCTTGAAATATATTTTTGTGATGTTCTTGATGGTAGTTTTGTATAATCAAGTAATATCAATTTACGTATTTTGAATATGACATATATTATTTTTGTAAGAAGTTAAAGACGAAACATTTGTTCATTTTCGATACAATAAATATTTATATACAAAAATTTCACGACCGACAATAAAACTCAACCATTTAAGTTAACAGCAATAACTTAAAACCTTCAGCACCAGACAGACAGTCGGCATAAAAATGTAATGCTTAATAAATACAATTTATTTGACTATATTTTTCACAACCATAAACATTGATAACCCATGGATGACCCTTATCAAAACCAATCCAACCCTATCACGAAAGTAAAATACCGTTAAGTACCATTAAAACAGGTTTGCACCGTAAATTAGTGAAACCGCGATAATTAAACTGAGCATCGGTCTGTTAATAACCAAAGTCGTTTATATCAAAAGTACACGAAACCACAGTGTAAATTTTGTGAAATTTCTATAAAATGTAACTAACATTAAATTCAAGGTAATTTTTTCATATAGATATTATATATAGAGTAGGGAAGCCAGCCTAAAATGTGACCATCGAAATAAAAAGAGAACGAAAACTAGGCTTATTATCTGCCTCTCTTTCTTGCATGTGTGATTAAACAAAGATAAGTATCCGTCTGTTATGTCATCTGTCATTGCCTCTTTTATTATTTGTCAGAAACAGACACTTATAGGCCTGCCTATGACTCTCCTATTCTATGATAATATGTATAATAATGAAATGGATTTTTGTTTAAATTCAATCCAGTTATAGTGCAATGTCAATAAATTTTGAACTGAAACTTGGTACTATTCTGAAAATCGATATCTATCCAATTCTACGTTCCAAAGTTTTAATGACTTAAGACATACTGAAATGATATGAACTTGGATATTCTTGGCTGACTGGCAAAAGCACATTCTGCTATATTAGACTTCTATACTACAATGTATAATAATTGAAATAAATTAGTTCTAAGACCGCACGAAAGCATTCTAAATTGACTATAGAAGATTACAAATGATTTTGATGATATAATAAATAGTTGTAAGTTAGTAACAACTATTTATTATAAATAATATATATATATATATATATATATATATATATATATATATAATCCGCAAATTGATAAAGTAATGAACATAAAAAAACCAGACAAGTGCGAATCAGACTAGCACGAGAAGGGTTCCGTACTTTTATATTTAAAGAAACGAGAAAAACACTTTGCTATATGGGTTCCCATATAACAAAGTGTTTTTGTTCCCTTAAATATTTAATTTTAAAGTAAATATAGAATTAAATGTTCTGAATATTTCAGGCGTCTTCCTGTTGCGATTGTTAATGTAAAATAAATCACGCCAAATATTTATTTCAAATATTTATTTTATTCTGTTGCTGGTAGTTATGTCTTATTAATAGGGTTCCATTTTTACCCTTTGTATACGGAATCCTAAAAATCCCCAAATATGCAATTCAGTTACACTACTCTCGAAACATAAGACAATTACATATATAAATCAGAAGCATAAAGGAATTGTTATCCAGGTACCTGTGATAAAACGACCCGTTACATCCAGACAAATGTCTCACATTACGCAATCTCCTTCCTTAATAAATATTATAAATACTTTATTCCCTTTTTTATTGTGCTTCAATTATTTTTATTGCTAATTCTTTGTTACATTCACACTTCGTTTTCACCTTATCTTTTCAATTATTTTCGTGATAATAAATATATATAAGCACTATATGCAATAAAAGACAAAATAATAAAATGTGTAAAATATTAACGTAGTCTTTTTTGCTGTAGAATTTTCCATTCCATATTTATATTCTGTGAATATTTTGTTTTCATAAAAAAATCTAAAATATCAATGTGAGATCTAGAAAAATCAAACGCACCAAAATAAAACCTAAAACATTTCACCCGTGCCAATCTAGACATAGAAAACAGAAAACACTTTCATCCACTATGAATAAAATATTGAGAGTTTTTTTAAATAAAAACGAGGCAGGTGCTCCTGACATCGATTCATGGAAACTCAATAGCCTTTTACATCGTGTAGAAAAATCTAAATCTCTTTCAACACCTTCCGAACAAAAACCTAAACCATTTTAGTCTGGAAGCTACAAGAGGTCCATTCACGGTTGCAATTAGCCGCCTATGTTTGATCAAAGACTGAATGGATCTAGCCCGCCGTAATGACAAAGTGATTTTAAGCTTAATGCGATTGAGAAACTTTTTTAATGGAAGGTAAATGCATACATTAAAAATTTATTTCCATATCAATACAGATATTATATACATTATTGTAAATTATTTATATTTTTGATCTGATCAAGGAAATCCTTCGAGTCCTGTGATTCTATTTCTGTATAAATGTTTAGAGGAAGAAAAGAAAAGGCCTTCTGATTTAATAATATAAGGATCACATTGTTTATTTCCAGATATATAAAATATAACATGCAAATAATTATCAATTTTATTAAAAATCCACATTATGATAATGACTCAGAGCTGTGATTCAAAAATATGACCCAGTCAACCAATCCACGTATTCACACTCATCATTAAAAATTGTCGCTTCATCACATTCTGTATCCAACGAACTTTTGAAATTGACAATTTTTCACCATTTTATAAAACAGAATGCATTGGGAATACTATTGAACTGCGAACGAAGTTAGCGTTACACACTGATTTATCTACCCAATGAGTTGAATAAAAAATATTGTTTTCATTTTTTGTTTCTCCCGTATTTTATTGCTCAACATATACATCATTACTTCCTAGAACTATATTGAATGTCTGTGTTAAATTAGATTTATTATAAAATATCAAAATTACATGCTGTTCAAGCTTTTCAAATATACGTGTAACGATTACTTCGCTGTAAAAATAACCGCGTTATTTCTGTAATGTGAGAATTTCTCCCTAGTAATTTTATCAGACATTTTTTGTCTGCTTCACGCCTGCCTTGATGGATGACACGCCAGGTTTTTGAGTGTTACAAATTTACTTACGTGTAGCGCTTAATATGTTACATTTGACAAATTTAGCCAAAATCGAAGCAACTCGTACCCAAACTATATCAGTTACGAACTAATATCCTGATGATACTTGATGATACCCAATAGTTTTGCAATTTGTATTTTCAATCAATAAATATTCCATACAGAAATAACCTCCTTTGTCAAAAGTAATCGACGATCCATCAATAACGAAATTCATATCAGATACCTCGAAACGTATCGATACGTGTAATAACGTATAAAGCGAATTTTCCAAACATTTTCCACGTCAGCTTTATTAAAAATCACCCTCGCCGATCTATTCGCAATTTCCATACCATAAACCGAAGCTTGTTTTAACATTACTTCAAAGTAATATCTGGTATCGACTACTTGGATGATTTTTTAAATATTTAAATGATAACGTCCAGAGAATTAGTGACCTGAAAAACTTCAGCTCCAGTTCCAATTATATCAAAAGTCAATTAAATTCACGTCGAAATATAGTTTACAGATTATAATTCTGATTTTGTAATTAAGATAAGAAATAGTTTGACATGATGAACCAACATGAAGGACAGACCAACCTAAGGGGAAAATTGCCTAATAATATCTGCTTTATAATTGTAGAATCCAGGATCTAAAATGTTCTACAGACAACTTCAAAGAATGGTTGCTTTCTGAATGAAATGTGACATTTGTTAGTGATATTAATCTATACAAAAGGCTGTGCTGGCCAGTCACTGACATATCAAAAGCCGTTGAAATCTGTGAAATCCGGACAAAGGGTAGTGATAATATTATCAAACCATTTTATATGGGCTATAGTTGATCTATTTTGTAGAAAAACTAGAACTAGGGTTTAAAGTTTTATAGTCAACAAAGGCATTTTAAAACCTATAAAACAATATTTCACGTGGCTTAGCAAACCCTATTAATACAGGACACTATGAACAGAAATGGTCAGTTGCTATTCTTTTTTATACCTCAATTTACCCGCAGAATATCGGATTAGATGAACTCAATAATAGAGACCTTCACTTTGCAGTAAACTATCATTACTTTACAACCACAATCCGGGTAGAAAAAGAAATAACATTTTGCAAAAAACCACATAATTTAAAAGGTGTACATAAATAAAATACCCAAACATATTAGATAGTACATTAATATTCAAAGAAATCATAAAAAAGAGCACAAAGGCAGCATAATTAATTTCTTCTCCTCTCCGAAGTATATAATTCGTAGTCTACAATAAGCTACCAACCGATATTTCATTCCGAAGTGTCGAGGTGACAGAGACATTACCAGCCATTTTGAATTAAACTGTTCTTTGTAAAGTTAATAAAAGATTCTGCCAAGGGCTTACTATGAGTTTGTTTTGAACAAATTTTACTTGATAGGTTGACAAATGTATACCTACATTTTTTTATATTAGAACATATTTTAATGTTACCATAATTTGAACTTTTGACACAAATTCTTTCTTAGTTTATTTTAGGCTTTTCTGAACATTTTCTCAAATAATAACATCGTTATATTTATTGTAATAAAACCCAATACGTTTGCAATAAATAATTCATACATAACGAATTAGAAATGGGATTAGATGGTACGTTTCTTTTTTAATACATGCGAGCTAACATTTTGCAATGTAATGCTAGACACATTAGAATGTCTGTTTGAGATTTCCCCTAGGTCTCGAGTAAGCTAGACAATACCTAGTGCATAAGGAACGCCTGAGTGACGTTATTCTATCCATGTATCTCTTTTCTAATAAAAGAATATGGGATAACGAAGTCGCTTTCGGGGCACAGATCTTGAAAGCTACTCTAAATTTCTAGTCAACATTGGTTACACGAAACTAGAATGTTTCTAATAAATTGTTCTCTGTAATTTATTGTGAAAAAAAATATATGATTTAACGATGAATTTCTTAAACATATTGCATGAATATTTATAGTTGTTTGTTTGTACCCTCATGGACAAATAGACTAACAGACAATGCGTTAGTATAAAGTCCACTGCACTATCATACAATAGTCGAGATTAGAAATAATTCAGTTCATAAATCTAATGTTATTGGTGAAAACGTATGAAATCTAACAGATGTTTTGTAGAACTAACTCAAATCTCCATTTACAAACTCCCACACTATTTCCATTGTCTTACGTTCCCATGGCACCCGTTACTAACTGTAACACATGAACTTATTTCTTTGATCTATTTGCCGATTATTATATATGGAGTTAATTATTGAGTTTACTTCATAAAGTTGTTTCGGCATTTTCCCTTTTGTATCTCTTTGTAAAGTTATTGATAACTTTGATATCAGTTCAAATATTACTTATTCAAATATATATGGAACGATAAAAACAGCTTCTATGATATCTTAAATTACCTTTGATAAGAATGTAAGCGGATTTAAAACAAAGTAAAATAATTAGTTGATTGTTAATTTAAATTTTACTTGCTTTTGTTCAATTATCTTTAAACATTTTAATCATCTAAGTGCTAAGCAAAAAATAAACTGAAAAAGAACAAGTTTCTAATACCTGGTTTAAGTTAAGATTAATCAGGACATCTTAATATACCTATGATGTACGTTACAAATCATTAGCAACAACGCCTCTGTGATATGAAAAAAAAGAAAAAATAAACTGAAACCTGAACATCTCCCTCAAAGTAGCACTTCCAAATGTTCTAAAGGTATATTTAGAATAGAATCTTAAACTACATTCCCGAAGAGTTTATAATTGTTTTCTATACAGTTATTTTTAAGGGAAGTAAATTAAATCCGCAGTAACCCTAATTAGGTTTTTATACATTAAGCTACATTAAAATGGTCACAATCGCCGCAATGGCAACATTTAAGAAACTTTACCACTTTTATCTTTGTTATAAAACGAGAAATGTACACACGCTGGAATGTTTATGAAATCTGGACCTTATTGTGTTGGTTGTAAAGTTTAAGATGTAATAAATACAAACAGTTTTGATCCTCTAAGCGATTGTGTAGGAAGATATATTATTTGCTTTTGTAAAGGAAGAATTGATGATACGTTAACTTTAAACCAAGATACAGCTATCATGCTCTTTTGTTATAATACTGCCATTTTAATGTTCTTAAGAATGTTATTTATTAACATATATTATATTTTTATATCTGCAAAAATATAATTTACTTGTGGAAATCTTCTACAATAAAAACATTAAATATGAAAGTTAATATATAAACCGTTGAGAGCCACATTTTCTTCAAACAATTTTTTTGTTTTTTTGTTTAAATATTATTTTTAAATTTATATAATTTATTGGAAAAAAATAAATACCAATATTAATGTATATAAAATAATTAATGCAAAGCATTTTTTTCATATAAGCAAAAATACATATAATTAAATAAACAAATTGTATTATAAAGATATAACTTTGTATAATTAAACTTTTAAATGAAATAAACAATAATTCACAATATTTTCCCAGAGCTGTATACCCGAAAATCGTAGTAAAACTCAAACGGTTTACAAGTACATCATGAATTATATTTATTACACTAGAAAGTACATCTGTAATAAATACATATTTAAATTATTACGAACTTCTAAAACAAATACTTTCAAGTAATAATGTCGTCAAGATAACAACTACATACAAGAAATTCACATTTCTATCTGTTTAAAAGCCCGAGTTAAATCAACAAGACACACGAACTTATCGAGGCAATTTGAAAGAACTCTCAAAGAAGCATTGTGAACTTTGAATGAAAATACTACAAAACTATAAGTTAATGCAATGAGCGCGTCTCCTTTAAGTTTGTATTTATATAGTGTATAGTGAATTTTAAGCATTATATTATTTTTTATATTAAATTAGGAAGGACCTGATTTGTTTATAGAAATAATACGATAAGAGTTATCGTTGTTGATTCCTTTGCATAGTGTACATTTATAATAGTGTCAAGCACCAAATAAGTTCTTATTTTTAAAAATTAATGAAGTTTAAATGTATTGAAGATATTTTATTAAAAAGTCTTCGCGTGGGAACAGGGTTGCGGAAAGCATTCGAAGTCTCGGAATAGAGAAATAAAAATGCGGGGTAATTCCATTAATTCGCCTTATCAAGATTGCTATGTAAGTTTGCGAGAAGCATGTTAATAGTACTAAAGTGTGAGCAAGTTCTTCATGAATATTATTTGTATAGACGATTAGACGCTGTTAATTGACTCCACTGAATAAACAATGAAGGTAAATTGATACCAACGATGGTTTGAGCATATATAATATTAGTAAGCGGTCCCTTAGGTTTGTTTTACTTATTAATACAATTCTCATTTAAAACTATATATAAAATTATGAGCATGTAAATTTGTATTTTTTATATTTCATATAAATCTCAAACAATTCTTAATTTCTAAGACAATTTAAATAAAAGTTGAATTACCACGAAACGTTGACGCATCCATGTATCCATTTTTAGGATTTCCGGAATGTATACCAACAATGTTGATTGTTAATCAAAAATAGATTTCAAGGTAAATGATTATCTTGTTACCAGGGTAAAATATAGGTCGATGGAATTTTCTATTTCTGTAATCCCTTTTATAGATATGTTCTGTAAGGTACTGTCATAGTTATTTTGTATTATAATGAAAAAGATTATAACTTTGAATTATAGTTATTTGTTTAGCAATTGTTATTAAATATGAACCTGTAGCAGTTGAAGTTATCTTGTCGGTCGGTGTGAAGTTCATGCATAAAGCATTGTATCGATAAATCAGGTAGCCCTAGTCGTGACCTCATCTTGGATATACGAACAAGATTATCTGATTTAGTAGAGGCTAACCTTTAAATTCCGAGGATTTATTAATTAGAAATGTTTTAAAAAGCGATAACCTTTTAACGGGAAAAAATATTTGCGTCTCATTCAATATTATTTTAAATATCGAAAGTATCACAGAACATTACTACGACTTGCACCTGAGACCTTTATATATCCCTTCTCGCTCACACTTTCAATCAGTAAGTTTTTGAACATTTAATCTATTAGGATTAGAAAATATTTAGTAACAAATCCTATATCAATTTCCGTCAACAATAAGATTATCTACTGACCTAAAAACCTACAATAACATCGTTGTGTGCTATTAATGTGGCTGTTCAGTGTGTCAAAGAGAATTACTGCTATCATTTTGCTGAGGTTGTCAGGATTCACATAAAAGAAGATGGCGATGGATTTACTCAAAGGGTTTAATGCCCTTTGAAGTTGTATCACAATAATAGCAAGGGAGGATTGTTCCAGAAATTCTAAAAGGAAAATAACATTAAATTTAGGTTTTATTTTTGTTTTTTACTGAACTTCCTTTTGAGAAAATGAAATGAAGTATTAATGATATTAATTAAAGAATGCCTTAGCTATTTTAACATTACGTTAATGAGGTTTTCGGCAACTTTTCCAGAATTCTCTTTTATAATTTTTGACGGTATTTTGAAACAATATTGTTAAATGAACATAACCGATGATGGTTAATGAAGTATGTATGTATTATAGATAATGAAAACAGGGTTCTGGAATATAGATGAATTTAATGTTCATGTCAGTTAAGCCAAATTAGGTTCAACCCTTTACACAACGAACTTTTAAACTATTCCAACCCTCGACCTCAGAATTTCTCCAAAACTATATTATAATATTAACTTTGACACTGTCTCTGAAATCGAAGTCAGCGAGATACCCTCGAGACTCAAGACACTGCTCAAGTTAGAGCAAACGATTAATCACCTTGTGTATTTTATCATGTTTTGTAGCTAGTTTTAAATAACTTTATTGTAATAGGTATATTTATCTATACATTTGTGTTCCATGTCATTTATTTTTGTACTCCTTATTAGTTATTATTTTTATGTTCGCATCAAGGTCATATTAAAGAGTTTGGAAAATAATAACCATATATACCAATGTAAAAATATATGTATAATAGAGGTCTAATCTTTAAATTCAGAACACATTTTATGGTTTAGTTTGTAAAATAAACTGTTATTATAGAAAACACTAATAAAACTAAAAGTTATATTATAAATAACAACACTCTGTAAGTGTTATTAAATATCAATCGAGCCAATAATTATATTGAAACATAATATTAATAGAAATTTAACTACTTAACTTCAGTAGAGCAAAACAAGGTCTGTCCGAGCTCCTTTGACGACAACTTTACAACTATTTCAATTAAAATTTCCAACTAACACACATTCATGGTATATAAATAAAGTTTAAAATTGAATTATTACTGAGCTTTATTGGACTAGTGTTCTTAATTACAACTTATTAGATTTATTTTTCGAAAAGGATTTAAATTAATTTTGCAACCAAAAAAGTATCAGTTTTGCTTACTTTTACCGAATTTAGGGATTTTTGGATATAAGGCGAAAACAAGACCATCTAATATAGAAATTGCCAAATTTATGTTGTGAGTGATATGAACGAATATAGACGAAGAAATTGTTTTTCAAGAAACATACAAAATAGGCCAAATCCGTAACATCCCCAGCATCTGACCTTTTTAGCCGATGCAATAACCAACATATTACCGAGATAAACTTCACCATACCCCAAAAAAGTCATCAACAAACCAACGCAAGCCTCAAAATAAATCCAAAACTTTACACTCAGCGTTTTCCCCAGCACAAATATGAAAACAGTATAAGCTTTTATTATTCCCATATCCATATTTTTCTTTAGCAATTCGATAGAATTTACTGCGCCCCCATTATTAGTTGGTATTGTTGATTTGTTTATCAGTTCTTCCATTGTTGTTTTTATACTTATATGAGATTATGTGGGGCAGGTTGTTTTATAAGCTTCTTTTATACATATTCTATTATCCTTGATATTTGGTGAATTGGGGAAAAACTTTCCAATTCATCTATTTTACCGAATAGCATATTGAGTTTGCATCCAGCATTAGCTTCAAAAAATGTATATTATAATATTCTATTATAAAACAATATCCAGGAACATTATGATTCCAGACAGAACAAACAGGGAACTGATACAAAGCACTGTTTAAGTCGAAACACAAGCAACATAAAACCAAACTTGTTGAGAATCCCTGTAGTATTGTCAACATTTCGCCTTAAAGAGGTTATTTTTGAACTACCTCCTAACTTCTCCGTTTCGTGACATAAAAGCTGTGCTTTCTTTTTAAAAGTTTTAACAAAACCGAGCTTTGTCGGAAAACTTGTGCCCTGGAAGCGGTACACTGAAAAAATATTCGCGGTATAGTTCTTTTAATAGAGTATAATAAAGCAGAGTAATGCTTTTAGTTGACTCCACTAAAAGTAATTTATGCCAACAAAATTGTTGGGGTGGTCATAAAATTTATAACACTCAGAATATTTGCCTCCTTGACACGTTATATTCAAACCGCGAAGGATCTGTATAACGAAACTTGAAATTAAATGATAATTACATTTAGAGCCCTCATTGGATATATTTTGACATATCCATATTTAGATGGTATTTGTTTTCATTTCCTGTTTCGTCTTTAGTTTTTAAAAGTACGCTTTCCCATAATATTTCACTAACGTAAACGTATTCTCAACGTTATTTTGTTATAAATAAGATTCAAAGTCAAATGATAAGATTGTTCTTTTATGTTAATTGCCGACTTATTTAGCGCAGTGGTAATTTTAAAATAGGAACATATTGACAGATACCAATTATGTATATCACAATTAAATTATGAAGAACATTTTAGGAGTTGTTCTTGTACGCTAAGAAGTATAAATTTGGTCATCTCAAGTCCTGTTAGAAAATACTTAATAGAGACTTCAAAGGAAATTATTAAAAAGTTTGTGATGTCATGTTATTTATAGCTAATAGATAAATAACAATAATTATCATGTATTTTTGTTATTATTTATCTATTATCTTAATATTATTCAAATTTTTCCCCACTAAATGGATCGAGTTTATATTTAATATAATTTGGTGAGATCATCCAACCAATTATTAATCTATATTCAAAATTTCATAATTATCAGTAGAACCTTTATGCAGTCAT
Organism: Napeogenes sylphis; assembly: GCA_959347405.1. Taxonomy (NCBI): domain Eukaryota; kingdom Metazoa; phylum Arthropoda; class Insecta; order Lepidoptera; family Nymphalidae; genus Napeogenes; species Napeogenes sylphis. The sequence continues at coordinate 7,790,457 of OY365781.1, read as the reverse complement.
ATTGAATACAATATATTCTTATAAAAAGTATTTTGTTTAACAAAACATATCTTTGTATGAAAGAAAGATATTACAATTGTTTAAAATAACCATACATCTCTGAGCATTCCCCATTCTAATCAATTTCAACCCCTTTGATATTTTTTCATCCCAGTGCTGTTTTCATCCCCTGAAGCAATTTTATAAATATTTAAAAGTGGTACGTAAGAGAGGGTAGGAAGTTTTAGAAAATGGTTATGTAAGAGAAAAAGGGATAGAGAGATACAAGGTTTTGTGGGTTAAAAAGGGATAGAATAACCCGGTAAAAGTTTATTGTTATTCGGTACTCTTAAATGAAGATTACTGTTCTGTTTAAATAATAAATGCTATCCTACTTAGAATTTAGAATCAGTATAATTTTTAAACAATTTCCGAGCTCAAAATACATGTTTATTGGTCTCGCAGCTTTTCAACTTATTGATTTGAAGTTTCGATAAAGTGTGAAAATATACAAATAGCGACAAATATTTTAAGAAAGTTAGACGCTGCAAGTTTCGAACAGTTCAAGGTGGGAATTTTATTTGATAACTTTTATCTATTCTGATATTTTCAGTGACTCCTTGACCTACTATTTGTAATGACGATGCTGATTAAACAGTGATTCAGGTCATTTCGTTGATTGATTGATTGATTATATAGATTGATTCACGGCTGTTCGGGAATTCTAGATTTTACGATTGTGTTTCAAATTTTTCTTATTTAAATATATCTGAAGAATACGAAACCAAATCTGTTAAGTGTTAAATTTACTTACACTTCTTTAGCAAACAACGTTTAATTTTACTTTTGAAGTGTTTAACTTGAAAGTAAAATTTTAATAGCTTTCCATTTATAGTTTTAATTACGCTAATGTATAAATATTATTAAGTTAAAACTAACTTGTTTTAACAAAATAAATTTTCATATTTTTGATGACCTGAACAAGAAAATTATTTGAAATCTACAAAAAATATATTAAAATTTGTAAAATTCATGGAAGTTATATGAAATAATCGGTTTTGTATTCAAGAAACACATCAAGCCTTTATTATTGGGAAAGTTTATTTTCGCTTATCATGATTATAGCTTTGATTATATTTCATCGTATAAATAATGTTTCTATAATCTGATTAGTTTAACCCTTCTTTCACTAACGTCGGTAAAACTAAAGATACAGCAAATACAATAGTTGTAAGGGTCGAAATATATCAGCCTTACTGCATATTGGATACGGAACCAGAGAATTTGAATAAAAGGCCCTCGTAAAATAGTCGCCATCTTATTATCGAGTAGAGATGGGCCGTCGATACTTTATCGATACTATTGTTTCGGTTTTATCGACCGTTTTGTATGCATTGGACAAAGGAAATCCAAATATATTTTTTCTAAGGATTCAATATCGTAAATATGGGGGTTTTGTGAGCGTAATCTTAGTGAGTGCTTTCTATTTGATATGTACGATTTTATGGTACCGGATATCATTGTACCTTTAATTGGTTCGATTATAAGGTAATATTGAAAAATTGTCTCAGTAAATTTGTCTTAATATTGGAAAATTGGTTTAAGAAGTATTTAATAACATCGATACATAACAGTCAATCCTTAAAATCCCATCACTCCTCGCTATAAACCCCATTCCTAGATATCAGACCCTTCTGATACATCTGGGGTTAAGCTCTTATGAACGACTTGACGCCTTCTTACAAGATTTCCCGCTTAGTCCAGACTTATTGGTTTTCATTGTTTTATATTGGAGGCTTTACTACTGAGTCTCAGTTATTTAGCAAAATAAATTGTTTTTTAACAATATACATAATATTGAAAGATTAGAGACAATACACTGCTCAATGTATGTACTGTAATTCAATTCAATGTGTTCAATGCATTGTTACCATCTACAACATTTTCAAATGATAGGGCATTATATAAAAATTGCAAAAAGAGTCCTTAAATACTCTCTCACACATTATTCTTTAAAAGTAACAATTAGAGCATCTTAACATTATCAATCAATCAATCAATCAATCAATCAACAATCATGATATTGGTCTTATAAGTGTAGAATACTCACATATAACAGTAAGGGTGGCGTTCGCGCGTATGACCTTGTGCATCTGCGCGGGTCCGACCTGGCACTGATATTCTGCATCATCTTCCAAAGTAGTGTTTGTGATTCGCAGGTTGTAGATCCCATGGCGCCGGTCCCCGAACATCGTGTAGCGAGGATAGCCGGGGATTACCGATGAAAAACCTGGGAACAAGGTTATATTAAAAATACAGTAGAGTTTATGTTTGCTGTAGGGTAGAGCGGGGCTAGTTGAGCAGTTTTTCACTTAATCGGTTATAGTTCATCAACGATAATTTGTAATGGCTTATGATGCATACCGATGGACGAGTAATTTATCCCTTGGCTTAGTTTCCATAATAATTTATTTCTAATAAGTCGAATTTGGAAGCTACATGTATTTGAATGCAGAAAGTCAAGTATGCTCAACTTACCCCATATGTGAGGTAAGTTGAGCAAGGGTATGGGGCTAGTTGAGCACTTAGAAAGTTTACCCAAATCATAGGTCCTATGTTAGGTAGACTTACAATAAAATTCCATTTTGATAATTAACTTTTATTTATAAACTTATAGTGACAAAACATCAAATCTAAAAGTAGATTTCTTGGAATGATAAGGTAAAAACAGAATCTACAAAACAGCAACGTTACTAGCTTTGCTTAACTATTAGAATCAGACTTTAATATTTGTGTAATTATTTTCAACATAGCTTATAAAATATTTTTTTTAAGAAATCATTGAGTCACGTAGGCCGTTCTTTTTGGGCCATCTTATTTACAGTTCAAGAGGGTGGAACTTTATTGCCAAATGCCAGCACTCTCAAAGGTGACGAACGTCTTTTGGAGAATATCCATAGAAGATTGATACCGTTTGTAACAAGTATTTTTCAAAGAGTCTGCATGCGTGGCAGAAAATACTGACCTCGGCGTTGCATAACCCATGGACGTATCACCTTCATTTAATTTCTTTAAAAACCTTGATAATGTCATCCGTTTGATTCTAAATTATTTGGCAGTGGCATAGCCACTTTTTCCCTCTTCACTCACAGCTTTGTCAGCCCCATTTAAGTCTTGACTAATATGGGAACCTCTAGTAGTCTTTTTTTTATAAGTCCTCATGGTAAAAAAAAAACAATTTTTTTTTCATCGTGGGAATAGTTGGGCAACTGTAGCTCAACTAACCCCAACCCGAAATTTTAAAGCAAAAGTGAATTAATAAAAAACTGGTTAAAATTATATCCAGATTCTCTATAACTATCAAAACTGCAACAAATTTACCTTAGATTAATACTTGCCTGATTGAAAACGGATGAAATTTGAGTATCACAGACAAAATATCCCGGCTTAGGATGATTTTACTTTTTAATAACGAAATAAACAATGCGCTTGGGTACTTTTCTCGGTCGCCCAGTGGCTACTTTTGTTATAGGGATGAGTTCCTTTCCTGGAACACCTTCTTTTCGCTATATGTTGCGTTCGCGTGCGGTGGATAGTTTTCGAGATATTTTGATTGCCCAACTTACCCATACGCTCAACTAGCCCCGCTCTACCCTATTCTTAGATGTTCCTGTATCTATTTTTATATTATTAATTCCCGTTTTTATTTAATTTTCATATAAAATAATTATATTTATTTTTTCATTGAATAGAAATTCTAATATTAATTGATAATTTGATCAATTCAGAAAATTGGTTAGACAATGAAACATACCCAATTATTTAAAGCTTGTATTCATATAATATCATTATTATATTATAATATTATTTTTCTCAAAATTACACAATATAAAATATAAAAATAAACTATTCGTAATAGTAATAAAAAGAGTTAAACATATGAAAATACTATAAAAAGCTTTTTATTAGCAATCAAGAACAATATCTCGAAACAATTTTCAACGAAATATGAGAAAAACCGCAAACTTAGCTAACATAGAGTAAAGTGAATGTTACACAACGATCTAGCATTTTTGCTTCAAAGTTATGCTCTAAACGATACATGGAAGTAGGGTTACCCTGATGACTGGGAATTTTAAGACAAATTTATTCCAAAATATTAAAAATATATAGGTATATTTGATATTTATATTTATTTGTAAAGAAAATGTAGAAATATATAATGATAAATGACTCAATGACCATCACACATCATTTTTTTATATAAATTTTTTGAACTATAATCGAACCTAGGACTGGTTTATTTCATTGGGTAACCTTAATCGTAACCAGTACATTTATGAACTACTAATACTGTTATAATATATATATGTATATATATTTCATTTTAGTACCTACTCATAATGATTTTAATTATTCAAAGAGTACCATTTTCATAAAAATAATTAATAAAGTAAGAGCATCTCCTTTCACAGAAAGTGCAAATTTATTTAAATGACTTCTACGTACATTAACGTTATTAATTTTTTAAAACATAAGGAAATTAGGTTTCTTAAGTATAACGTTTTATCATAATTACCAAAAATAAAAATATAAGCAAACAGTTTTATTCAGGCTTAGTCCTACGTTGTGATGAAAATAGAATTAATAAAAGAACAATATTTTATGAAATTATTTAATGAAGTTACAGAAATATCTGTGGACATACTACATATACAAACGTGTGTGTTCATGATTGTGTTAAAATATACAGGGTTATTTGTAATTAATTGGCCACCTCTTGCAGGCAGCCTCTCTACGTCACACACTAACTTGGGGTGAGAACATGGTCGCTAATAGTAAATAAGCTTTATTGTAAGAAATATTTTATTAAAGAACATAAAAACATACTAAAATTGCATAAAATACTATAACTTATTCCTTTAATAATTTCCTCTGTAAGCTGTAAATCATGGTGTCCCTATTCAAAGGTGTATAAAGTCGGTTAAAAAGCATTTAGAACTTTTTTGCGGTTCTACGATGCGACTGCGACGCAGCGGTGCGTGGACGACATAACTTTTAGTTCACTTTAATTTGGACATGAAAAATTCGGGCTTAATTCCTAATACCATTTTAACTTGACCTACGTTTCTGTTGATATTGAATGGCTGGAAAGCTTCAACGATTTTAAGGCACCAAATGTCGTTTTTTTTAATTGTTTTTTTTTTTATGAAATCGTGAATGCATTACATTCGGTTGCTTTTCTGTCTTTACATTCATTAATCCAAAAGATTAAAAAAGTACTTATATTAAATAAGATAAGATAAGATAAATTTATTAAAATGTCTTTGTACTTATTTATAAGTCAAAAAAGTTTATAAGAATATGAAGTTTAAAAAATATATATTCAAATATTAATATCGATAAAACTGTTCTAGCATGCGACCTATTTTTGATAGAAAACAGAAAGTAGGGTAATTGAAATAAATGAGACAAAACTCGTCGAAACTACCCTACCTGTTTGTGATCTGGAAGTCTTTTAAAATTCTTTTAGAAATAGTGTTCTTTGTACCGAATAATTCTTATACATTTTTAAAATTTCTATCAAATTTCATATTGAATATGTTCAAAAACTCATACATATACTTACAATAAAGTACTTGCTTACACTATCTATACAATAATCAAAATACACTATATTACATACATGTGTGTGTATATATTTTTGTGTATTTATGTATGTGTATATCATTATTATTATTTTTAGTTAAGTGTGTTAATTCTATGTACCGTACCCATGTTAATACATAATATGTCCTTTAACCACGGGTTTCTGGTAGAGATCTCTAGTAAGAGATAAGTCAGCCTATCCGGTAATTGTAAATACTATTTTACAATTAATGTTTTATGGTGCAAAAATAAATAAACAAATGTTCTATATTTTAACTTTAGATAGATTAGATGCTATACTTCCTACAACAGACCTTTAAGGCTTTTATTAACACTAACCTGATCACAATTCCGTATTTTCCGGAACAGAACTCCTCAATCAGGACTACGGTTTATTTATCTATTGTCTCCTTAATTGGAACGTTAGTCAGATTCCGGAATCCTTTCTTTGTTTCTCATCGAAGCGTTCTATTGTGGTTCAGAAGGAACATTTTCAGTTGGTTTTAGGCTACAGTTTTTAACGGTTAGTTAAAAGTTACGTAAGATCAGTAAGAAAAGGTTTTTTAAGCATTTTTCAGTGTGTTGTTTTTTATAGAATTAGATGTTGATACAAAAATATTTACTTTTATATCATACTTCCTTTTAATCTTTATTAAGATTGTCTGGAAAAAATCGGTACCAAAACGGCCTTACTGCACTCGTGACTGTACTTCATATGTGGTTGCATCTTTATAGTGTTCAATAAAGTATATAAAATTATTATTAATACATAAAAAAAATGTGTTAAAAACATATCGTTTTGTTCCAGCAGCTAAATATTAAAATAACAACCGAGAAAAATGTACATAGATATATTTGAAATATTTTACTAATTATTTAGAGAGAAGTTTGAAATAAACATGACTATAGTTATTATGAATGGTCTAGAATATTTTGTAGTATATCAAACTCACCAAGCGCGAACCCATCCTTAGCCCATTGCACCTGGCCAGCCAGGTTAGCAACAGCGCACTCCAGAACAGCTTCCGAACCTTCTTGTACCCTGAGGCTGTGTGGAGGGACCCTGAAGTACTGCTGCTGGAAGCCGGTGACTATGGAAAGTGCTGAAACAAAAAAAAAAATAACAATTAATATACTTAAAAGTATTTGACAATTTAGAAAATATCTAGCCTAATATTTTAACGTCTCATGCTGTTCTCTCTTTGTCTTTCTTTCGCTGTCTCTCTCCCTCTCTAATGTTTCAGTTTTATTGTGCTTGTCTGCTTATTTAATAATTAAGAGTTAACCTCAACAACTATTAAATAAAATCGGATTCAAAATTAAAAGGGACACGAAATGGCATTCAATCAATACAATTTTCAATGCAATTATTTTTAAATTAATTATAAGATTGGATTCCACTTTTAAAAGTGGAATAAGATTTCTAGTTAGCCGTTAACTACAGATAGGCTGTAATGAGTTTAAATCGAACAATTGACAGTCTCCCGGGGCTTTAGTATTGGAATTGACTTTTTAAATGTCTAAAAGAATGATTTAGATTCTGTTTGTACGTTGGACTTTTGATACATTTTTAAATTGCGTATATATCGAGGCTAGCTAAGCTAAGGCTCGTTGTCGATTCAAATGTATGGATATCGTATATCGTATATTTGTTATTCTATTTGAAGAGCGTTAATGTCTCTCGAAATTATTTGTTTTATAAGTACTTTCATAGGTGCGATATTTTGGTTGAAATTATGATTTCTTAGATTTTTCATATTATTTTGTTGACAATTTGGTTTGGAATACTCAAGGTTTTTTGTGAATCTATTTAGTGTCAGCTGCAGACAATTTATCTTTAAATTCGTGACACGTACATTTATGTCTTAATGGAAAATATTTTCGAAACCTGTATTTATACCATTAGTTTTTTTATAAATAACTAGTAGGTATACCTACCTACATACTTCTTGATGGTAAGTCGAATAATGGATGTGTGACAAAAGGTGAGCAACAGATAAAGGATCTCTTTCATTCTTTTTGAAAGGTTTATACTATCACGGGTCGAACCTGACCGTATTCGGTCAATTGGATCAGCTGAAATTCACCATTTATTATATCTAACTTAGAATATCTCTAAAAGCAGTAATGTATAAAAACTACTAGTAAGTTTAATTTAAAGTAAACCTACATGATAAACCAGGAAGATGGAATTAATATATTCTTAAGTTAATTTTGAAAGTCTCTCCGGGTATTATTTTATGCATTAATATGAAATGTACGTGATCTTGTCACGTTTTCTTTCTAGAGCACTTTACTCACAGAGGCACAAGATTATGAGGAGGAATATAAATTAACAAGATCATAGAGAAATTTATTTTTTAGTACATTTAAAAAAATATAACTAGCGTAGTCAAAACATTATACTATGCTATCTGAGACTGAATGTTGAAAAATAATATTTAAATTTCGAATCCCATTTAGAATTTTATAAAAAAAACGTTCCAAACTCAAATATAATAACGGCAAAGGATCTGAAAGACAAAGACTACTTCATCGGCTAATACGATAGCGAGAGTCTTATAAGGCGACGCGACACTCTTCAGAGGTGAACGCTCCTGGCGGTTTGTGGTACATGTTAAAGGATTTTTCAACGTGTGTATATATATTATATGTATTTATTATTAAATTTAATATAATATTATGAATATTAGTAATTACCTGTTTATATGTTATTAATAAAAAATATTAATAATAATAATAATAATAATAAAAAAAAATTGTCATAATATTAAAAAAAAAATGTCATATCATATATTTTTTCTAAAATATGGTTAATTTGTAAATTAAATTATTATTATGAAAAAAATAAAAATACATATTTGATTTTATTGAATATTAGATACAGCAATTAATGTTGATTAGTTTTTTTTACATTAAAAATTGACAATATTTTTTAATATGTTAATAATCGTTTTAACCTATAACTTGGGCCACATTAAGCATAGTTTACACTGTCAGACTTAAGCGCAGGATCCACATACACGCTTAAATTAACCAGTCTGTTTGTTATTTCAATTGTCACTTGTGTACAAGCTTTACGCACCACTACGTCTTTAGTGTAGTTCGTTCTAAGTGTTGAGGTCGTATACATATATATATATATATATATATATATATATATATATATATATATATATATATATATATATATATATATATATATATATATATATATATATTAAGTAATATATATTGCTGAGATTTATTATTAATGACGTCATTAATATTACACAAAGTATTAATGATTGAGTTATTCGAAATTTGATTGGTTAAGGCAAATACTAATTCGACTGGACACAGAAAGTCAAATACGAACATGAACAATACCGGTATAGTATATCGAAACAATGGTATCGAAGTATCGATCCCAACACTAGCCAATAAAACTAATAACTTTCCATTTAAGCTGGAAACCACAACGTGTTCTAAATTCAAAAGCCATAAGTGTCCTATCGATGATGTTATACTTCACCATTGTTCGATTCATTTGAATTTCAACTTTATATCCACACACGAGAGTCCATTTTTAAATGTTTTTTCAATCACAGCTTCAAGTACCACCAATGTTCTATTCAAAATTGAACTTTATAATAAAATATTAAGAATCGTTTTCAAATGCGTTGTTTAATGAGTGGTTGTTATAATTGTCAAGTTCCCGGTCGATAATGACAAGTCTGGTTTTCATAATAACCGGTATAAAGATATTAGAGGAATGTCTATTGGGTGTTTTTCATGTCAAGCTCGTCTTGATACAAATGATTGGGTTCTTACTGTGTATCGATGTCTCATCTTTAATATATCAGTTTATAATTAAAATCTATTTCGAAATCACATATAAGAAACAGTAATAAAAGTTGACGCGATAAATAACCTATCTCTTAAAGTTTTATTTTTATCAGCCAATTATTGGTTCAGGCCATAAAAACTTCCTATATTGGGTGAGATGCTGAAGTGAAGAAAAATAAATTGATCTTTAGTAAAATAAGAAAGGTCGAGATGACGTCATAAACTTTACTTGTGAAAGAAAAGTCTGCAAAACATCGGAAGTACGTGTTGGTTTCCATTGTTGATATTGAAAATAATATTTAATTGTTAATTGTTTTATTATTATGGTGTTTTTTATAACAATAAGTTAAAACTTTTGATTAATAGAACTATATATAGGTATTTGGTTATTATTAGATATGTGGACAGAGATAAAAGTACTGCTTAGGTCTTTGTAATTCCTTAAAATAAATATATACATACAGTTAAGAAAGTTATAATTAGCATTATACATCAATTATACAAGAATGGCGCAAAACCAAAGAGAAAACATAAAACAATGCTCATAACAAAATCTTCAAAAAATTATTATTAAATGCTATCTATGCTATGCTATACGAGAAAATTTTAAATCATCTACAGAAATAAATAAAATACATCTGTAAAAAATATATTTTTACCGTATCCTACAAAATCGTGCCGTGATACAACGGAGACGTGTACATAGAAATATACCGAGCGAGGCAACTTTTTCAGTATTTAGTCTCGTTGGAAGTTTTTTAAGTCAATTACGTTGACATCCCTCTGATATTGATTACTTCAGTCTACGGAATTGATTAATGGTTTCGTAGATTTAATATTTAAATATCATATTTCTGTTTGTTTGAGAAACTTGGAACTCTGTTTGTTTGTTTCTGACATCATAGCTCAGAAATATTACAGTTCAAAGCTTTTATATTTTAAAGTTGGTTCAATCGAGATTACTGTTTGTTTGTAGTTTTATCAAAATCTGTTAATCCATTTCATAGGATTGTTTTTAAAACTCTTGATAACTTGATCTTGTGCACATTTTGTTATTAAAATCTTATTTATATATGATACTATTAATGATACTATATCGTTGTCATGTTGTAAGAATCCCTAAAAGAATTTGTAAAATAATGAGATTTAGTGGAAAAAGTTTTAGAAATACTTCAAGGTTTGTTTGAAATTGGAGATTGACGGGATATTTAAATAATTTAGGAGATAGCCCAAGGTCACGGGTAAATTGGGACTGTTGTAATGATCTGTGGGCTTAAGTTTTTGTATGAGATAACTTTTTATTTTATGTTTTGTTATAGTAGTTTTCTAAGGATCAAGATTTTGTTAAATTTAATTATTTATTAAAACTTTTTCGTATAAAAACTATATTATATATATATATATATATTTATTGTCATACCTAATAACTAAATAAATGTAGTGAATAAAAAGTTTACCGTGTAAGATATATAAGTTTAATTCGAGAATAAATTGATTTTAATTTACAACATTCATTTAAGCATAAAAAATGTAAATTCAATTGACATGTTTTATATCATAAAGTTGATATTATTCTTTTTTTTTAAACTTAAAGGATTATCTCGCTTTGTGCTTTTTCAAGCACAAGATTGTGATAATTAGTTCAATAAATCGTATTATAACAATATATGTAGGTACCTATTTATAATTAAATATAAATAAATATATTTCTAAAATAAAATCGTATTTTGAAAACAATAATAATCACTGGATAAATAACACAAATCGATCTAACTCCTAAGCAAATTATTTGCTTGTGTTAAGGGTGTTAGACAACGATACAAATACCTACATATATATTATAAATACTAAGAATATATTTAATACACGGCCAAACTCAGAAATACAGGACATCTATGCTCATCACATGCCTGTCCCTGTCGGGAATCGAACCTGTACCCCTTTGCGCCGCGATTCGTTAGGCGTCTGCGTTTACCAATCGACCAATGTGCCGGTTGATAATAATACTTGAGGTGTTAAGAAAACTATGACGGTCACCCATCTTATACACAACCTAAGTCATTGTTACAACACAAATTGCCCTAAAACTAGTATCATCTTATCATTATTTGAATCTAATATAACATTTATACACAGTCGATAATTCATCATTTTCGTTATATTTCAGTAAATGGTGATTAATATTAAAAAAAAATTGAAGAGATGATAAATCGGTTGCTACTACTGGTTTATTTTTGAATCGACTTGTTTATTTAGTTCGAGATCTATTCGATTGCCTTTATATAATACAATTATATTATATATTTATATGTAGTTTTATACTATCGGAAAGGGGTTATATAATGTAATTGTAATTTTCATATACATACATATTATATTTTTCCGAACTAACCCTTGAGATAACATCACTCAAGTGTCATGAGTCAATTTTAGTGAAGATAATAGAATATCAAACTGACATATAAATGACATATGAATGACATATCGCCCCAGGTCACGGGGTTGACGATAGACTTTTGGGGTTATGTTGAAATATATTTATCTAATTAATGACAATTTAATAACCTAATTTATTGTTATCGTAAAAATCTACTGTTTTGATTGGATGATTTATTTTTATATGAAATGTAATATTACCTAATTACAATCGAAAACAGATAGTAGGGTTATCCCGCATTAATATAGGAATTAGTAGTGAATGATGGCAGTGTCCCGTGCCCGGGATCGGGATCCGGGATGATTGAAAGTCCGGGATAATCTGTTTGTTCATTCACTTATAATTACGCAATGTAAGAGATTGTTGATGTATTTTTGGGTAATTATTACGAAATATGAGGAAATAGAAATGTATTCGATATTAATATTTATTACAATACATATTAATATGTAACAAATGTCAATACATTTTTACCCACCGATCAGAAACAAGGGGCGTTACATGTTTAATATGTGTGTGTGTATATATATTAATGAGTAGATATTTGTCCCGCTCTCTCTCACTCTGCTTTCTTTCTCTCTATGAAATCATACCACTCAAATGGATGAACCGATTTGGGTACGGTTTGTATTAATCGAAAGCCTTATTTTTGGTGGAAAAAAGCAGTAATCTAAAAATAAAATATTGTAGTTATAGTGACGTTATAAAAGTTCAGAACTTTGACTGAATATTAAAGTTATTAGAGGTGGGCTGTGTCAATTAATCAAGGTTCTGAGTGTTTATATTTTTAAATATTATTTACTTGAAATAACTTACATAAAAATAATTAAATATCCAAGTATAGTCGAACATACGTCAACCGACATGTGTACCAACATTGAAATAAACACAAAAGTTACCAAGTACCTAGTATTTGAATGTATTGTCTAAACTTTTAAATAGTTTTTAAAAGGGTTTCGAGTCCCACTCAAATAACAATGGGTTTAAAATGTTTTGTTAAAACAAATACAACTAATTGAAAGTATTCGTGAGTATACGTTTCTTGATTAAAAATAATATTTGTATCGAATAAGAGGTTAGATTTTACTATTAATATTTTATTGTTAACAAATATTCCACTATTCGACCAAGCTTGGCTTGGATTGGGCTACTTATCTTGGATCTAAGGCTTACTAACGATTTTCTTCAGTGACCAAACACTGACAAATATGTATCCATTATACGAGTATTTGTCAGGATTGGTCGGCCCGTCAATCTTAAGCCAACATTGGTACAAACTTACCACACAAAACGGTCGCAAACCCTAATTTGGAGCACATTTTGACAAGCACAGCACATAGCGTTTCAAAGTTTAATCACCTCCACATAGTTTTACGAACACTGTCACTAAAATCACGTGGTTTTATCACAATCGACACAGCACTTAGTATATCATCGCCTTAATTCGGTTCGACACCAGGATCTGAAAAGATAATAAATAATATTTGAATAAGACAAGAAGATTTATGTAAAAAATATTTTTTTTGGGACATTTCGTATTCGTGACATTGGGTTGTAAAAGTTTAACGATTTTTAGATTTTTATAGACAAACAGTAAAACATTAAAGTCCCGTTTTTCTTATAGTAATCGTAAAACGATCGTTGTAATAAATATGGATATATATAAACTTGGCGTTTTTTACGATTTTTTTTTTGGAACTTAGCTTTAGTTTCATGTAAATTTCTTATCTAGCTTTCTATTATCTATTGTTAGATATTGTATCGTCTAATATGTTAGACAATATAGCGGGAAACTTTTAGCACTGTTTTTGAAATTTGACTTTCAGATTTAGAAAAAAAAAACGATTCAGTCATAGTATACTGCCAGTATAAATATATAAAAACAATGTTTGTTTATTCGCATTTTAAATACCTACTTATACGAGATAAAGATGTCTGTCAATGTATCAAATAAACTTCTACCATACAGGTAGGAGATAGGTCGATTTAATCAACGAAGAAACTGCAAAATGTATCGCGATCTCGTATCTTACAAAAAAGACGTATTCATTATCTATAAGAGCAAAGCAACGCGATAAAGCTAGTATTCAATAATGTATAGGAATCAAACAAGTTCTCAGGACTTTGATCCCATAACTGGTAGTTCTATACTTTTATATACTATGTGCTCTAATATATATATAAGTATTGCAAATAGGACTTACTATTTATTATACTTATTTATTTATATTAGATACAAATATTGGATTAGAATTCGATTCGAATTCTAATACTGGGTTTAAAATTTGGCATTGTTTGTCATTTCATAAATTTATTTATGTATTTATAATAATATTATTAAGATATTTGTTGTAAGTTTGTACATTTGTATGAAGCTGGTAGTATTCGAAACATTATGTCCGAATTAAAAAAAACTTAATACATAATATTTTCAACTGTTTCATTAATTGTGAGAGTTTTTCGTGAAAATTAATAAAAAAAAGCTTTTTTTTAATCATTTAGCAAATGCTAGTCTTACAACCACAGACGGACAGAGTCGCGGGCAGCTAGTAAATACAAAATTAAAAAATATTTTATAGATAAATTAAAATATAATACGTTAAGCCTATTATTGTGTTATCATTGACTTAGTAATGGTGTGCGTGTGTTAATTTGTGTGTGTGTACGTATGTATAAGTGTGTCTTTGTCTATGTAGGTATATATGTGAACATATGTATGTATTTATTTGGTGTTTATATGTATGTGCGTGTATGTGCATGTATATTATTATTACGGTTTTCTCCAAGTGAATGGTCTGACGTCAGATCCCACTCAGATCATTAAGTATTTCTTTAAACCCGATTCTTGCGACACGTTTAACCCACGCTAGTAAGTTTGTTTGGTTTAAGTAAAACAACGGTGTATCTTGTGAGGAGAAAAATATTAATTATTACTTTAAAATATATAATAAATACATATACAATCTTTTTTAATAGAATTGCAATGATCGCGTAAAAAAACAAAAATATTTTTTTAATATAATATATAAACTTTATCGTAGTAGGTAAGTTTGTAACTTGGACCACAGACGTTCCGTAGCATGTAGGAGTTAGAACGGCAATTACTTTGTCTCTCCGTCTGTGGGTCTGCTTGAGGCTGTGTTTACGTGTAGATGTATGTTTGTATGTCCCTAAAATTACTAATGTAAACTTTCAAGTTTACTCGAGATGTGGAATTTTGGATTTGTTAGATTTTCCTTTGTTAAATATGTTTACACTCTGATTTATATTTTTTATTTAGGACATTATTTATACATTTATATATTTTTATATTTCTTTACATAGATTCACCATTTACATCAAAACCAACATGGTAGGTGAGGCCAAAACTTTAATTGGGTTTATTATTATTTAGTGGAACATAAAACCATAAGTCAAATATATTTATTTAACGATACATTGAACGATATAAATGTCATTTTATTGTTATTTTATTTATGGAGTGTTATTATTATTTAACTGTTTTTCCGTTAGAAAATTTATTAGTTTTTTTATCTATATATAGTGATTTAATTTCAACTAATCATAAAGTCATTTTACTTAAGTAAGATTGCAAGTTTCGCAAGGAATATAAATAATATATAATAAAACTACAGCGTGAGAACAGACACACATGTCGACCGAATGTTGCTTCAATGTCGTTTATTGACCGATGGTTTTTTAATATATATAATATTTTCTTTACGAGGAATCTTCGGATTCTATATATATAAATATAATCGTTTGTCTCATTATGCAAAACGCTGATTTCAATAAAATGTTTGTTATTGGTTGTATAACAAGGAAATAGTTATGTTCATATTGAGTCCAAGCGAAGCCTTAAAAGCCAGTTCTAGATAAAACAATTATAGAATATGTTGTTATTTACTTATATATACATATTTTTGTTATCCAGGGACACTTATTTAATACATAGATATAATTTGTTTCTTCTAATAATTTGGGATTACTTAATTAATAAATTTGGGTTTACTTCATAAATGCTATTATCATTAAATTATAATTATACGGACACATTCATTACTTTATTTAGGTACCTACAAAAAATATTTATTATAACTTATAATTTGTTCTAACCACTAAAAAAACAGGGTACTTATTGGGTTTAAAAACTACTTTATTGAAATTCAAAGAACATTTTTCAATTTAACTTGCATATATTACACGTATAAAACTCAGAATCAGAATTTAGTCCACTGTTTTAAAAAAGAACTGGCAAAAACATCCATAACTATGGTTATATTTAAAATTTATTAATATACTAAAGTAACAAACAAACATAGAAACATAGTAATTATAAAATATAAATGATAGGACACTTTTGCATAACACAGTCCATTTGTAAGCATCTGAAGCTGTAACGGCTCATCTGGCCATGTGGGAGAACGCGTGGGGGATATTAGAAAATAATAGTTTGCAGTTTATTTAGCTTTTATATGGATTAATTAATTTTGATATAATGCAAATCTTTGAAAACTATCTTTTATTTTACATATAGAAAATGAAATCATTTTGTTTGTTTGGATATCTATAAGCATGTGTGCCATGTTAAGCTTATTTTAAAGTTAAATAAATTTAGAATGAAAAATAAACCTATAGGAATTCGAACCCGCGACCCCTGGGTAACGGTCTCGTCATTGGATGGTAAATATATATATATTGTATTTAAAATAATTTTATTTGTTTCAGATATGTGTCAAAAGCATTATTTTTTAGTAATAGAGACATAGGATTTTTTAATTTTTGTTAGTATTTCATCCTTATAATATATTAATAGTAATTGTAGCAACATGGTCTAAAATGAGTTCAGCAACGCGTGTGTCACGAGCACATGTTTTTTGCCTAGAATAGATAATACAAATAATACTGTATAGAAAAGATAATACTAATAATACTCTTTATATTTAATATACTCTCTATACTTTGCAATACTCTCTATAGTTTGAATTGCTCCTGAAATTTTTAGTTTATGTTATTTACCCGTTGATATACAGATGTTACAAAGATCTTTATAAACCATTTGGTGGGTTTAAATAAGAATGGTAGTAGAAATTACAGAAAAATATTAATTTAAGACCTATAATTTTTTAATAAAATGGTCCTAAAAAACATATGAATTTAGGTAAAAATAAATTTTCTAGAATAATCTCGAGATATCAATTTTTGTTTAAAAAAATATATACGAAACTCTCTAGAATATTTCTGATTTAAGATTTCTCCTTACCTAAAACTATGATATTAATTATTTCCGATACTTTCACAAAATTTAATAATAACCGTGGGAGCCTCTGACCAGTGTCAAGTTGAAGCCTAACTGGTTATGCTTCAGGATGCTCGCTTCCGTTGTATCTTGTTTAATGGCCTTGATAACATATAATAATTATTATATGTATAAGATAAAATATAGTTACTTATGTAAATAAAAAAAAAATATTATCTGACTAATATATTTCATTTAACTCCTGGTTTTGTATAGAAATTTAGGAAACCATCCGATAATTTGAAAAATTAAAGTTCATGGATGGATGGTGATTTGGATGAATTCAACAAATCCCATTATCTATTGAATAATGGACAGTTGTTATCATAATGATAGAAACAGTCATTATCACGTAATATTATATTATAACTATTATTTTTGACAGACACACACGATAATAGGCGACGCCCCTAATTGACACATAGGTGTTATTAATTTCAAAACAAATTGTACCAAAAAAAAGTAGGTACATCTAGTTTGTACGTACATATGGTACATATGGTAGCCATATATATGGTACGTATAGTATTAATATGGTATTTATGGTATAATATATGTATATGGTACCTACATTCCTAATTATAAAACCATTTTCAATCAATTAATTAATTATTTCTTATATATAATTTACCAAAACCCTTTTTATTAGACGATAAATTTTGACGGTGAGATAATTTTATTGTAATTTTTAATCTCGTGAGAGTTATTTTGAATTTAATATTAATGAAGTGAAATAATTTATTTGTCCTCATTAAAGTCACCGGAAGTTGGATTATCTAATATGGCGGTATTGGATTGAACTTGACTAATGAGTTATTATATTTATTGGATCTATTTGATGAAGTTTTAATAGAATCTTTGTTCAAGAAACAAATTGAATGTATGGTAATTTTATTTGATTTTGGTATTTCTATAAAAATGTTGCTGATCTATAAATTGTATAGTATAAAGAATACAAGCTTTTCTTTGTGATTCTGTCTGTGAGGACAAAAAAACTCATCAAATGACCATACAAAAAAACCATACTTCATTCATAATATAGGTATTAACTTTAACTATCATAATTTTATAATATACCAAGAACTTTTAATAATATATAAGTATTATATTATATATAATTGAACATGATAAAACAACTATAAAAACATTATATATATATATATATATATATATATATAAAAACGAAATATGTACGAAGAAATACCTACAAAAATATCTAAATAACTATTGCCAAATATTTACCACGTAAATAAACCATGCAAATATTTATATTATAAGAAGTATTTGCTTTCTTCAGTAGGATAAACATATACACACACATCTATATTTATACATATATATATATAAATAGTCTGTATGTATGTAAAAACAAGAATGTAAATAACAAAAGATTTGAAGCCAATTTATGATAATGATAATTAGCAAATTTATTTGATAAGCTTAATAATTTGATAAATCGACTCAGATTGAACCACCAGGTGGTGTATCAGAGGATAGGTAAATGTTTTGGAGCTTCTTTCCGTCTTTATAAGGCTTCAATCACAACAGCGTCATTTGGTATACGTTATAGGTTATATAAAAAGACCTTATACTAGTTTTAGACGCGGCTTTACTTGTTTTAATTACATACATATAAACCTCACTTATCACAATATCTCAGTAACCTGTAAAATTTGAGGGTAAATTTTTCGTAAGGGTTTGGACGTGAGAAGGGGCTTATTATGGTCCAATCTTTGAATTTGATTAAAACTAATATAATAGTAAGATAAAGAAAATATTATTTTATAAGAGCAGGCAGAACCGCTTGCCGAGCTAGTTTTCCTTTATTTGGTTGATAGGTACTTAGTGTTTTGGGGAAAATAAGTCCAATGCCAAACAAACTTACAAACACAAATAGATACTGGCACTTGAATTAGAATTAAGATTAAATTGACCTCCTCTAAGATTAATATTATCATTTGAATTTAATCTAATTATTTTAAGTCAAACAGTTTAGTTGTCAATTTTGAGGGTACTTTTTAAATATTGTGCTTATTAGAAAACTAAATATTTTTCTAAAATACCCGCATCTATGTAGGTATATTATTATTGGATTAATATTAAATAATATTTTTAGTAGACAAGACTAACATTTATTTAATATTATTTAAAGATATTAGCGAATGTGACTTAAATGTTTTTTTTTTTTTTAATATCATTACCCTATTATTAGACTATTGTGTTCAGATTCAAAATATATTTCTATTGATACAAGACTTAAAACAAACTCAGAGATGCTTCTTAATTCAAATTATAGCGCCCACGTCCATCTTTTGAGTTCATTAACAAACGAAACACAATATCATTACTATTTAAATTCTATTAATTAAGACCGGTTAAGACCCAGAATAAAAACAAAATACTATCAAACCATTCACCTTTGATATAAACAGCAAAATCCATTCATAAATTCACACACTATCACTGTGATCCTGGTAAACAAAATGTCGTACCCGCGATTTTGATTATGCCACAGGTGTTGGCGACGCGACGCGGCACAGGTCCGAACTCAACGGGGGCTCGGCGCGGAATAGTCCAAATGGGGGTGGGGTGACCGTGCGGGGGGTGGCGGGGGCCGGGAGGGGAGCGGGGGGAGGTTGATCAGTAAAGCCCTGGGAGCCTGCGTATCTCATTCGTAGCGTCTTGCGTGATGCGTTGTAACGTTTTTGCGTTGCAAATTGCGTTCGATTTTCAAATGCCTTTTGATTCTGGAATGATTATTCTCAAGTTGTTATACTTGATAACTTTGCGGTCATGTTTGTTGAAATAATAACTTCTAAGTTTCTTTTTTATCTTTAATGGACACTTGTCAGTAATAAGACCTACCTCATCGTAAATATATATATGATGTAGTATCATATAGATTCATTTTAGTTTAGGAACAAAAATATTTTAATAGCCATTTAATAAAATACCTAATTCGAAGAGGCTTATTCTTATACTACGTGACTTTATTTGTAAGCTTTGTGTCGAAATTAGTTTTTATTTTGATGTAGATATAAATGTTAAATAGTAAGTACCCTGTATTGAATATTCATTTTCTAAATAATATGATAAAAAAAGGATTATGTTCAATTTTGAAAGGACATATTTCCAATAATTATTTAAGAGTGATATAACAATAATATATAAAATATATCACTTTTAATTTATCTACCAGTAAATTAATACCAACAAATAATTATAAATATTCATAAATTTAAACCCATTTAATAAATCAAATGCACTATTTAACACTGAATGTTATAATTATTTACAACAATAGATGTGGTGCCCGGAGGTCAATTTAACGTCAGCGGTCAGACCTCCAACACATCTGCTCATAGTCCAGTAATGGCAAAATAACCACACAAAAAACACAATAGTTAATTAAAAAACACAGTTATATTCTATTAAACATGAAATAACATTCATAAATTAAATTTACACTTTGGATTTTAAAATAATTAAATACTAGGTATTGTATTCAATTATAATATTCAATTATTAATTGTATTCAATTATAATAAATAAATAACAAAACTTATAACAACATTCAAATTTAGTATACCAGAATTCCATCAAACTTTTCAAATTGAGAACACCAATAGTGGCACTAGGAGCACCTGTGTCCAAAACATTAAAAAAAACATTCCACTAAACCAACTGCCAATGAAATTTAAACCATATTCCGTTGCAATACGGTCGAATAGATTATTTTATATAAATAGTTTGAAACTGGTATCGAAAAAAATTAAACGGGTTGCTTGTAACAAAAAATAAGACAAGATGGTGGCTCTCAAGATAATTTATCAGGAGTCCATTGCGTAAACAGTGGTGTTTATTTTGAGTTTGGAACATGTTTTCTAAACATATTTGCGTTGTTTATTTATTTTAAATTAATATTCTCTACATTTTTTTTTATTTCTTGTATTTCTACAAATGTGTAAGGTTTATTTTGTTTTCCTAAAGACCAAACAAACAGTACCATCATTGATAAAAAATGCCACAATATAAATTTTGGTTACTTTACAAAAAATATATAATAAAAAAAAACTAAAGTCTCAATCAGAAGCAGATAATATAATTAATTTCTCAAACCTGCCACTATTACTAAAACGAAACCAGTTGGGCAGGAAACCGTCAAGAGAATTAACAGACACGTATCTAACACATGTATATAATATATCTTATTATCTAAGATAAATAATAAAAGGTAAACTGATATGATATTTCAACAAAAAAAACTTACTGAGATTACCGCACACATACAGACAATACTAAGTAGGTATATTATATCTACTAAAAAACTAGTAAAATGATTTGGTGGTATTTAAATTTCATGGTGATATTATTATTCCAAATCAAATTAAGCATACTTTTCTCAATATCGGATGCTGGGATAATCTCCTGGGATGTGTAGAAGAAGCTTTTGTTAGCTGAAGATTCTTGAATAAGTATTTCATTCTTAACATAAAGTACTCCGAAATATCGTAAATAAATAAAAAAAAATTCACACCGTACAATTTATTCAAAGTTCTATGAAAATCTGTTCAGAATTTTTCGTCTACAAACAATCATGGTATCTCAGTTTCATAACTAAATTAGGATTAAGATAATTTAGATAATGAATCTTAGTTTTAAGGAGATTAGTATCATGAGTTGATTAGGTGTAATAAATATTAGAACTCCTTAGTTAATCAAGGATTAAATTTAAAACCTTTTCGAAACCGAATCCATAAAAGAGCTCAAACTGTTTAAAAAAAGGTTGAAATTATGTAGAAATTTTGTGTAATAGAATTAGTAAGTAAGACATCTATTATCACAATGTAATTTAACTCGCAGATAATTGGACGTTTTAAATTTGATTCCACAACTATGCATTCCTTATTAGTTGAATAACAAAAAGTATAACAAATATTTTGCATTTATTTTATTTAATATGAGGACTAACTTTCAAGTAGATGCGACGCCAACGCATAGACAAGTGGCATTTTCGTGTCGAATAGAATGATAAATGTATGGTTTGACATAAGATTATGCTGTATTATGTCCATACATTTAAGTAGAATAAACAACGAACGCTTGACATTTGGCTGTAGCTTAGCTTCGTACCGACCAATTTAGAAGGGGGTATATTAACTGTTATTTCATTACTAGCACTTCGAATCAAATGTAATTTAGAATTTTCAGATGAATATTTAAGTTCCGCAAAATTCATAATAAATTAGTCAAATTATAGTTGGGATTTAAATGTAGGTATATAAATTAAGAGTGCATTTGTTTTGCTGGGAATCGAACCTGCTACTTTGAAACAGTCTTTATCAGGTTGTACTTTAGTCGTCTGTTTTTTTTTATACTAGAAATTGAATTGAGATTCTTATCATGAAGATATTGTTGGGTTGGGACCTAAAAGGCCATAGTTGTATGACCTCTGAAAATTACGATCAAAAGATATCACTGAAAGGGCCAGTATGGACTTGTATAAAATTATAAAAGAAATCTCTGCATATTTCTATTTTTTTTGTTCTATTCGTTTCATGTTTTGATTAAGAAATTATTTTGTGTTCCTTTTGAAAAAAAATCTTTTCATAATTTTCTCCAAATATAGAAGACAAAATCAATGAAAGCGTCTACTGTAAAAATAATATAACATAGGTCAAATTTATTTGGTATACAAATACAAATTAATGTAGAACCATGGTTCAGAGTTTTTATGAAGCCAGAGGAGATCTAATCCAACTGGTCCATCTCCAATCTGTGGGCGGATGTAATAAATATTGTATTGATATACGTAATTATCTCTTTGTAAATAATTATATAATCTGTAGAGGCTTTAAATTTCGCGCCTTTTATTCTTCCTTTTATTTGTTATATTTTACCGTTTGCTTATAAAATAATTTCGTTTAATCACCCATTAAATAATTATATGTATTTTTTGTATGATAACTTGTTAAATAATATAACATAAAATAATATAAAATAATAATAATACTAAAATGAAAATGAAATATTCTTTTAATACTAATATAATAATTATATGTATAACAGATACTAATAACCTTAAAGTTATCATATTTCACCTTTTATACTCTCTCCACACCTTAATCACAATTAGTATCAAATATCTAGAAAATTGAATACCTAGATTAAAACGTAATTATACCTTGTTATGTCTGAGTATAAGACCTTGTGTCCTTCAGACGAGAATGAACTCCACATAAAATAGTATTATATATATAAAAAGATTGGTCTGTCCGAGCTATCAACGATCTCAACCGCTGGGAGTTAGAATTTAAATTTTACTGAAAATTCTAGAATGTATTCCAGACAGGTATTTAAGTTATTTCTTTAGGTTTCAATATGAGGTGAAAGTTACTATTAAAAAAAACCAACTCTCAATAAAGGGGTAATCTTTATATATATATTTCTTGTGTGCGTGTGTATGTCACTGAACTCCTCCTAAACGACTGGACCGATTTTTATGAAATTCTTTGTGTGTGTTCAAGGGGACTTGAGAATTGTTTAGATTCACAATTTGGTCCACTGGAAAATGGTTTTTGGATTAATTTTAAAGGTGGTGATTTTGGAATGTTTCACATTGGTTCCGACGGACTGCGTTACCATGGCAATGTCAAATATTAAATAATATTATATTTTAATTATAGTCTGCCCTGACAGTTGGCGTTGCGATAGAAATAAGAAAAATATTTTAGTACTAGCGGCCCGATACGTGCTTCTCTACGTAAAAAGTGAAATTTAAAAAAAAATATTGGAAAATTCATTTATTCAAATAAAAAATCTTTATTTACATATTCATACGCTTTCGATTGGTCGAATTATGATAAATGTACATGTAATGACGTTAGATATTGTAATAAATTTTTAATATATTTTTTTTAATGTTTGAATTTATTAAATTAAAGACGCGTGTACAAGACAACGTCTGTCGGATCCGCTAGTATTATATAAATATATACAAACATGAAACACAATCAGTCAGTCAATCACAAGTGCAAGTTCTATCTGTGTTGATTTTTATTTAATTATTTTATATATTAATTAATAAATTGTAAAAGTATTTATAAACAGTTTCAATGAGATTTAAATATTATTTATGGTAAAATTTTCCCAAAGTTTCAGATATTCAAGAAATATTTTTTCGTACATAAAAAACACCGGATGGTCAGGCAACACCATTAAAACACGTTATTATACAGTATAGAATAAAAATAGCTTACAGCGTATTTATAGAAAAACCAACCATATTACGCCTTTATTTATATATGTTAAGCTAACATTTATTACTACAATGAAATAATTCATTAGTTAGGTGTCAATTCAAATGTGAAACTAATTAAAGGTAAGCACAGCATACATTAAAACTTATGAAACTACTTAGATGCAACTAAATAGGTTTAATATAAGAAAAAAAAAACACAACTGTAGCCTGTTTGAATAAGAGGTAAAGATGACTAATGTCACGGTAGCGCAGTTGACACAACAACGGTGTTGTCACAGAAGTCACAAGTTCGATAGTATATTGAATATTTTTACATTTTTTTTTTAATATTATTATAGTTTGTTACATTGTTGTACTTTTTGTTCCTCACACTGGCAATGTACCAAAAGTCACAGAATAGATAGAATATTGTACATTTTTTATTTGAATATTTTTTTATGTTATTATATTTTTTGTACCTCAGACGTATTATTTTTGATTTTTTTCAGATGAAGACACATGAAATTAAGTCTTTTTATATTTAATAAATTACCTCAAATCTATATAAATAAATGGGAGAGTATAATTTAATGCTGTGAACGTAACATTCTAGTAAATGTCGGGTCCTTCGCTTACTAAATATCAAACCCTTCTATTTAGACATAAATAATTATCAACAGTAGGTATTCTAAGAAAATATTTAGACTTTTAAGTATATTTTGATTTGAATCTGTATATAAACGTAAACGTACGTATGTTCGTACATTTTCGAGATCCATTACAACTCTTATTTATATACCTAATCTTGCCATAAATATTGTAACAAAGAAAAAAAATATTTTTATAATTGCAAATAACATTTATTACTTTTACAGTGTGTTAGTTTAATACACAAATATAAAACAATTAAAAATATAAAATGTTTATTCGACGTGGTGTCCATTGACTGCAATGCAGTCCTTTACACGTTAAGGCCAGTTATCAATAGAAGCACGCGCTCTTTCCATGGAGAAATTCTTAATTGCCAATAGTATGGATTGTTTTAGGGACTCCAAATTATCATGGCGTTTAGAGCAAGCTGTACTCTTTAAAACTAACCATAAATCATAATCCAGCGGATTAAGATCAGGACTAGACGACGGCCAGTCTTCAGCTCTGATGAAGTCCGAGACCTTCGCGTCCCACCAAGAGTGCGTGGATCAAGCTTTATGACCCGGCGCCGAGTCTTGCTGATAGAACCATACTTGGTAATTGAACATGGTGTTATTCATTTACCAAGTTCAATTACCAAGTATGGTTCTACCAGCAAGACGCGGCGCCGGGTCCGGGTCTTAAAGCTTGGTATAATTGGCTTAACTACCTTCTCAAGAATGGTATCTTGATACATTTGCGCCGATGTTTTAATACCTTTTTCACAAAAATATGGCTCAGTCGCTCCTTCATAGCTAACACCCCATCAAACCATCACTAAAATCGGATAATTTGTACATTGCACTCTGTCGACTAACTGGGAAGTTTCCTTAGAGCTTTGAGCATATATAATGCCATTTTGTTTTTTAAAATGTTGCTCAATTGTAAAAAAAATCCCATCTGTAAATATTTTTCTATCTGTGGCCTCCCTTTGCATACCGCTTCAATAATTGTTTCGATTTTACCACCCTATTCATCTTTAATTTATCAGCTAAGAAATGACCAGTGCGTCTCTTATAGGCTGCAATTTTTAAGTCATCTCTTTAAATACGCGACATGGTTCTAGGTGCTATCTTCATTTCCAGAGATAAAATCTTTTGCTTTCGGAAAGGATTTCTTCAAATTCTCTTCCCTACTGCTTTGACCACCTTTTTCGTACGAACACTACGTGGACGGCCGGATCTTTCTCTGTCACAAATAAAGGAAGTCTCATTGTACCTATTAATGGCCCGATACACAAACATTTGACTAATACCAGAGTTTTAAAAATTGCATTTGGTTCCAAACCTGCTTTGTGTAATGCAATCACAGCGATTCTGTTTTCTTTATCACCCCACTTCAATTTAATATCGCAAAATAGTATACAATGTATTGGTATTTGGTGCCAAAATGAGAAAACAATAAACAATCGTATAAAAATGACAGATTCCAAATTCAAATGTAATATTTTTTTTTATTGTAACAGTATTTATGGCCAGTCTCAGTATATATGTAAATACATACATATGATCAAATTCTTCTTTCTATATTAATATAATTGGTTTTACAAAATATCGTTACATTATAAATAAATACCTGGTCTTCGTGTCAGTGGGATATAATGCCTCTAATGTCTTTGACTTTAACCGCCTGAACCTGTTTTAAAATCGGTAACTATATATATTTATTTAAAAATAAAACCTATTTTAAGTAAACTATCATTGGTTTCTCAAAGTAAAGCTAAAATTACAAATATCTCAGAACAAAACAATAGAAAAACGTTGTAATGATACCAAGTCATTTTACGCGCCAACAGAAAATTACCTTAACATGTCAAGCGAGAAACGGTTTTTTTATTGGGTTCTGCTGTTAATATTAATATGTAAAAAAATATTTATACATATTTATGACAAAAATAGGTATTATTTAAAAAAAAAGTGTTATTTTGTAAATAAATACGAATATTAAAAATAGACCCTTCATGAAGTGCCATAAAATAATTTTTAAAACTGAAGAAAAGATAACATGACATGTTTTTTTTAAAAAACGGACATATTTTCAATTTAACTTAAGAAAGCGGAACTCTAAAACAGAAGACCCTACTTGCGCGGGCGCAGGTGGCGCAGGTGTCTCACTCGCACACCGGATTCAAAAAAAGAACCCCATGCTAACGTTCGAATTTCGAATGCTCTCAATAACGACCCATCTCAATTCTATAGATTTTATGTAAGTACATTTTTTGTATAAGACTTGTTTCACAGATATTTAATTCACAAATTGGCGTAAGCATGTATTTCATTCCATATTATATCTTATATTCTATATATTATATACATCAAAAATACTGTATATTACCTACATTAATAATACACCAATGAGAATTCAGAAACGAATACAATATGATATGATTTTATAATTATAACATATATTTTAAACTAGTTTTACACGCGGCTTGGTTTGTACTAAAAAGAAATATAGAGTAGAGGATTACTTAAAAAATCTATAGCAACAGATTTTGTTAGATCTTCTTTTGCTTTTGCTGAAAATTTGTATTTTTGCAGGATAATTGTCTTTTTCCAGGTCATGTTCCATCTGTGCCCAATCAAATACTTCAAGTTCTAACAGACGTACAAAACTTTCACATATACACGATATGTAGGATGATTCAAACTTGTACAATATTTTTTCGTAATCGGTTAAAGCCCACTGTCGTTCTAAAATTGCTAAACAAAAGACGATAAAAACTCTCCCACGCACCTGCTGACCCCTCTGACTCACGACACGGTTCAGATCATATGACTTAAACTTCAATTAAGATTTTTACTTCCACCAGTTCTTGGACTGAGTTCTTTAGAAACCTACGAACCAAATTAAAAATCAAGATTCGTATTATATTTTTAACAAACATGAATTTGAAAATGTTAATACATATACATTTCTGAGATTATATTTTTGACAATTGGGTTATATATTTTTTATATTTCACCATGAACACATTGTGATGAAACTTCTATCATTTTGTAAATACTAACATTATTTATTATTCTAATAATTAAAATACATTTGATATTAAAAACCATGTGATCTTGACTATGCAATATTGCAAGAGTGAATTTTCTCACGATATTTTAATATTCAAATCAATTCACGCATCATTTCAATATGAGAAAGATCCACTTGAACGGTTTTGAAATAACTTGCTCGGTATTCATAACATCGTTTTTACCAGAAAAATATAAAAAAAATATATTTACCCAGCTACGTTCACGTAAGTTAAACGGAATTTTACTCGACTTGTTTCGGAAGCACGGAGGACTCGCGACGTAAACTAATCGGGCAAAATTCCGATTAATTTACGTAAACATAGCCGGATAAATAAATTTTTAATATTCATCATTGCTCAAGACAGAGTAATTATAAAAAATAGTTACCAAGAATGATTACTACGTACTTAACTATAAACTAAATAGTTGTGTAAGCATTTTTTAAAAATTAATGTAGGTACTTCTTAATGTAAATTTAAGTAAAAAGTTTATTAGTGTTTGTAATGAGTAGAATATTTTTTTTAGTACCATGATTTAATTTTGGAGCCAGGGATTGTCAAACGTTTCATCCTGTCAGTACACCCTGGAATTTGGGCATATTTAGTTAGGTTTTGACAAGACCAATAAATTACACACAACATTGCAGTTTGATGATGGAGCCAGAAGGTGAAAGAACTCTTCAATGACACTCTTCAATCCTCCACTTGTTCACATTATAGTTAGTTTAGTTGTTAGTTTGTAATTACTATTTTCTTAATAAAAAGTACAAAACACACAGACATTCTTTCTATATGCAAAAACGCGCCATAAACATAAGATAGTGTAAGTGTTTATGCAACTTTTATGCTAATATTGTTCTGGGAACTCATGTAAATCAGTCGCTTTTAGTTTTTATGCTTTTATTAATTATTACTACTTCAGTTCTCAGTGCAATTTATAATTAAAAAAAAAACATTTATTAATATAGTTACTATTATATTACATATTGTTATAAAATAAAACAAGTATATAAAAAATAATGAATGATAACTTGGTTTCTTTGTCACAAATAAAATTTTAACACGTTCGTTAACTTATTTTTCTGTATAAGAATTATTTTATTATTAGTATATTCCTTGGTTTTCATGAGTATATAATATTTAACCAAAACTATTTTTATCAAATCCAAATCTCGTAGGTATAATTGGATTTATACTTTACATTATATATACACCTCTACTTCCAAAGCATTTATTGCTACAAAGCATTCGAAACATCGAGTTAGATTTAAAGTTTATAATGTAGAATATAAAGCCAATTATACGAGAGTTAGATCCGCTAAAAATAACTTTATTTAAACAATGCTGATATAGTTTGAAATCCTAGTTATTTTATACCTTGTTAATACCAAACAAATCCTTTGCCTCTATATTCAATTGTTTTATTCCGGAAGTCAAAGGTCTAGTCTATAGTTAGGTAACCTAGGTAGCACTATAATTAAGTAACGTGATGGGAACTGAAGAATGACCGCTAAATGCTCCATATTAATATACTGGGAACTCGAGAAGTTAGTACATAGGTTTAATTTATAGTCATTTGAACTGTGTGACTGAATTTTGCTTGATTTTATGAAACAATTACAAATACAGAAACTATGTATACATTATTATCTATCAACCAAATATGAAATTAATGATAATTTACGTTTTATTTTCGATATAATTAAAAACAATTAAACTATTTCTTCACTAGAGTTTTACTAGTTCAGTCTAGATTTTGTTGCTATGATATATTTGGCCCTCAATTTTATAGAATACTATTATTAACAATATTGTGTGACTCGGTCTTCCAAGCCATCAAATAATTCATGGCATTATGACCCATAATTGTAATATATATTAAATACAAGAACCAATCATATTTAACAAACACACATTAATAATTAGCTTTTATATTATATTTGTGATCAGTTATTTGTTAAAATAATAAACGTCGTCGAGGAACATATATAAAATAAAATATTATTAAGATGAATTATATCTTTTATTTTATTGATAATATTTATCGACAATTCAGTAAATATTTTTCCAAATTGGTCTGATCTAAGCCCTTGACTTTAATGATAAAGTTAATTTGTGATAGAGCCAGAAAGTTGGTCAATTCTGTATGTTATTGATCTAAACTAAACTTTATTGGTCGTTCGAATCTGTACCTCCAAAATTATAGGCCCATCCTACGTGGATATTTTTAATAATATGGTTTTGAAGGATAAAGAGGGCTTTTTCATTTACCTGCAGAAGCGTACCTATAATAAGTACCTAACCAACATTTTTCAGGAAGTGGCCTTAGCTATTACCAAATGGAGTCCATAAACGACCTGCACTCAATTTGGTGGAGGTTCACACACATGCGAATGTAATTTGTAATGATACACAAATGCACACATATACAATCCCACTCAAATAGTATTCTCTTATAAAGAAAGTACGATGTTGAACTTGATACCATTTTGATGAACCACAAATTTTTACAGCAGGCGTTAATGTAATATAATTATTATTTTCCCACGGGCATGAATGGGATTATTCATAGCTTGAATCTGTGGTTGTTAGACTTCACTTATAGATGTATAGGATGTTCTGATTTATGAGTATATTTGACAAAAAAATATGAGACAACAAAAAACCGCTGAATGTTATGGCACGAAGCTAGGAAAATCTACGTACCTACTTCGTCTCTACGAAACAGTAGTATGTTATACAAAATTATAGATATATTCATATGATTTATTTATAAATTAGTTAAGTCACCCTTCCAATACAGTACACTAAAGATCAGTTCGCGTCACTAAACATGGTTCTAACTAATTCGAATATCTAATAGCCAATTCACAGCTGACCGACATAGATTTATAATGAAAATTATTCCATCATTTAAAAAATGAATTAGTCAATATTTAGAAAAATCATTATGACTATTGATTTATTTCAATTGTTTAAAAGTATCTTTATTTGCGTACTATATATCATAAACATAGCTGAATACTTTTTTGTTTTTTAGTTTTGACAATATAAGGAATCTTTTAATTTATAATAACATCATCCTGTACACTATCAGCTATCTGCGGTAACCCAGCCGTCACAGTCCGCGGCCCTCTGTGTGACCCTCCCATGTCTGCTCTTCAAATTGGATCGCCATACTATGACCCTTTGTTAGTTTATAATTACTTTCGTTACTTATTAAAACAAGTGAGTCGATATACAGTCTTAGAAAGATCATAAAAACAAAAACCTTTTTTTTGCAGAAAAATTATATTTACACATGACTCATTTTTTTTCTGTTTAAGCTTCAACAATCCATAAAACATACACTTGACAAGATGCCATTAAAAAAGCATAACAGATGGCTTGAAGTCGCCTTAAATCGTCAGACAACCGAAAAAACATTACAATAAAAGTCAATAATATACACTGCTGGTTTTGTATTACACAAGGTATGCGTATTCAATGGAAACAAGCAAAGTACATCAAATAGGTGGAAATGAAATAAATGAAAGGCTTTTAAAAATATGCGCACGATTCTTTAAAAGAACAGGTGGCAAATACACTGCATTTCAAAATAAGTATACACTGTTTTTGTTTAATTATTTGAATACTTATTCTGTTTATATAATTTATGTTATTTCATATTTTGTTATAATGTTATTTAAAATTAATTATAAACATTATATTTTTCTTGATATTAATTTGGTTCTTTGAAGTGTAATTTATTGTCAAGAACTAATAACTCAGGTATTTATTACAGATAAATTGTATGAATTTTCATGGACATAATAAAGTGCATCAAATAAATAAAATATATATTTTTTTAATATTTTTGTAATCATATAAAGATTACGGATAGCTGGTAGAGATCTCTTTTATATAAAAGTTTATCCAATGTATTGTTTGTTTTCCTTATGTTTATTTTACTTTTACAACTAAATCTGGTACATAAATAAATAATAAATAATGATTATTGAATAATAAAATAAATACAGTTTGTATGATATTATTTATCATATATATAACATATTGTACAGTAGTTACTTTATGTGGCCTGCGGTGTAAGTATCGCGGTGGCGATGTATTGTCCCCAGCTGACGTTCACCAAAACGTTCATACATGTCAGAATTAACCAAAAACGTGACTTTAACTTAAGTGTAACAAAAAAATAACGTTGCTCAAAAAATTTTAAATATATTGTTTGTCTCAATAACCTGTCATTATAGTATTTTTAATATACCCATTGTATTATTGGAATTTCTTTAAATTAAATTTTTAGATTTTTTTTTATATTTTTATTCAAGATTCACTTTTTTGTTTTGTGTTTCTTTTTTATATACCAATTAGTGCCTAATACTATAATATAATATATTGTAAGTAAATTAAACATTATTAAAAAATATATCTATAAATAATGTAACCAAAGCTTTTTGCCTTAATTAAGTATGGCCAAAAGCCAACGTCACAACCAATTAAATTAATATCACCAAACGGCGAATCCAAGAAGTTCTAAGTTATCATACGCCAATATCCAATGTTTTTTACAGAATGCATATTGTAACTATATAATTAGGTATATAATATATTCAATATGTTATACATATTCCAGATGTACCAGTTACGTTATAATCCAGCGCATAATCTGTGTTTGTGCCAAATTTCATGCAAATCCGTTCAGCCTTTAACGCGTGATTGAGTAACAAAGGTTGGATCCAACATTGGTGTTAGTATTGCGATAGACAAGCCAAAGTCGGCCATTTTGGTGTCAAAATGTTGATATTTTTTTCCTGCTATTTGCGAAGTATTTCTTTTCAACCAATAGATTCTTTATTTATAAATTCCAAACAGACAGAACTAACAGCTAACAAATTTAAAGTCACAGTTGGCTGTAACAATGACGTATATCATTTATAATTAATTCGCAGCCATTTTGTGTGAACGTTTTTGACGTAATTGGTTGGATTCAATTCAATTACTATTTTGATATTTATATTACTACGTGTGGTTTAAGGGTTTTGTATGTAATTGATATATTATTTTCTTTATTATTATTAATCTAAAAGCTACGTTTTTATTCTATCACGTAATTGGGTAAAAAATCACAAGATAATCTGCTTTACACTAAGAAGCAATACGTCGTTAAAAACTTTTCCAACTACTTCCAAGGACTTGAAATAAACTAATAACATACTAAAAGTTTTCTCATGTATTATATCACCCTAGTTGATCTCCCGGAGTTTTGCACGGATTTGAAAATACTTATGTTTTTTTATTATTCTGTTAATACATTCGTTTTTATTACTAATCAATATACTGGAATACAATATACCTAACTGTTGTTTTTGGTTAACATACACTATATCACATAAGTTATGGGTAAAATTTTCAAAAATCCATAATAAATTCTTGAATCTTAAGATCCAAAGGTAAATGATATGGTACAAATCAATTAATTTCATTGTACAGAAGTTAAACGTAAGATATCATCCTATTATAATAATGAGGTATTCCGTCAATCGTTATACTTGAAAATAGAAAATTCATAGCACACTTAAATAAGTAATGAATAATGAAGGAATCTTCAAACCAGATGGAATTGATAATCTAACTTTTACAACACTATCGGTAATTACTTTTATGTGGAAATGAAATTGAAAACTCCTCTCTTATAAAATTGGTTCAAGATATTTAGACCATATTTAATTTTTGTAATCGCTTAAACGTTTTTGCAATGTTAAGTTTATTTAATTTTATCGATTTATTTATCGAAAATTTATCGACTCGATCTCGAGATCTTTGGGGACTGAAACGTCATCGGATTTGAAGTTTGACGGGAGGGTTCATTCTCAATTTATTAAAA
Source organism: Napeogenes sylphis (assembly GCA_959347405.1). NCBI lineage: Eukaryota > Metazoa > Arthropoda > Insecta > Lepidoptera > Nymphalidae > Napeogenes > Napeogenes sylphis. The sequence goes on along the minus strand of OY365781.1, from coordinate 7,756,429 downwards.
ATATACATTTATACATTTTTATATTTTATGTTGATACTACTTCTAGGTACTTATATAGGTGCTACTATCATACGCAGGAATCAAGCAACCGCAATAATAATTATGATTCATTCTGAATTTCATTTCCTTCTACTCGTATGTCTAGAGTACACCAAGAGATCCATACTTCAATGTAAAAAACAATATCATGTCGGTAGAAAAAAAATTGTCATTGACATTTAAAAATGGTCTTATTGCCACCAAACTTTACAGGATTACCCGCTGAGTCTATCTTTTAAAATCTTTGCAAATTTCGTTAAAATCCGTCCAGGCGTTTTGAAGTCTATAAAGCACATATATATATATATATATATATATATATATGCATAGGTACCTACTTTTTTATAGATATAGATAAAAATTATATAAAAATAATATAGTAATATAAAAAATCGTAAAACATAAAAATAATAATATTTAATACACTTCCCACGAAGCTCGATGTGGCTTAAAATGGCTTATCAATTTCTTATCGACATCTTAAGCTTTAGATTTTTATATCACTGAAAAATATACTATAGAAGTTTATTTTAATACCTTTCCAATTATAGGTGGAATTTGTACGCCAGACATCCGACGAAATCGATAAAAGGACTAAGCAAATGATCCAAAGAAATCGAACCTAATCATAGGTCACCTAAATGACAGAGCTTGACTAACTTGAATTTTATTCACGTACTTCATTAGTATGTCGCTCTCTTCCTTACTTTTCCGGCCTCTGTGAGTTCACATCCTCAAAGTTTTGACACTTTTTACACATCCAATGTTTAAGATACATTGTCTATAAAATATTATGTACTAATGCATGCCAATAATAAATATAATATACCAAATAAGTACATTTAATCGAATTAAAAATGAATATAATACCTGTCCACCAATATTCTAACCAATACAGCTCAATTGCTTGGAATTAATATTTCAATTAACAGAACACCTAATAAATTGCTCTAACCGCCTCGAACCGGTTATAATTCACATTATTATCCGGTTTAATGCAGTTACAACCGGTTACCGTTCCCCCTGGCTCACTAAACCGGTATTAATGTTGTTTTGATTATAGCTGAATTATATTAATTAGGGATAAATCATTCTCTAAATACATCGGGAATTACAAAGCTGTTCGGTGAAAATTACTAAATAAATGAAATTACAGCAAGATATTAACTAACCCTAATCTAAATGTTACAGTCTAAATTAAAGGTTTATTATATAATGTATATTTTAGATGTAAATATAAATAAATCAATTAAGATAAGAAGAGAAAACAAACCAGACAATACAAGGAAAATCCGAAATAAACATTGTAGTGTAATAAATTTTATGAGGTCTTTCAAAATGGCGCTGTTAACCGGATCATTAATTGTTATTCGGATTCTTTCTGTAATTGGTTGCTATCTTATTAATTACTAGATTTTTTCAGCGTCTTCACTCGTAGATAAAAAACATCCCTGTTATGTAGGAATCTTAAAGTTTATATTCTATCCCTCAGGAACAATATTTATTTTGGGGATAATACCTATGCCCTTTTCATCCCTGAGAGAGTTTCATGATGATCGGCTTAGTAGTTAGAACGTAAAATGTCACAAACAGACTAACATTCTTCTTTATATTATTGGTTAGGATTTCATTGACGTTTACATTGTATATTTTGTGTCTGTGATCTAAACAAGAGTATTACTTACAGACACTATATTAAACGGCTTTTATCATCTATCGACTTATGTTGAAAGAATGTTGCACCATCTGTCTGACTACCTCTGTGTGTGTGTCTCTGTCAAAGCTCTCATAGCTCCTTAACTGCTATACTGAATAAGTTTTTTTTGTTTTAATCGATTTTATTAGTTATGTTTAATCATAACGTATTCAGAAAATAAAATAGTTATAACTAATAAATGGTTTTATTATATTATAAATAAAATAAAACCTTAATTAATCCACCATGTTTTTTAAAAGTCGTCGTAAAGAAATCATAACACCGATAGCCGTCACTTCCGCACAAACTGTATATATATATAAGACATCTGTCTGTGCACCTGCGGCTATCGACCTGTATGTACGTTCGCTTTTTACTCCTAAACCGGTCGTAATGACGCTTGGATGAGATTATGTATGATGATTCTATAAGTATGTTCATTGGTATACTATTTATGTTGGAATTACTATGTTATTTTAGTATTGTTTTATAAGAATGAAATACATTATTTAATTCAATCCAATTACTTCTATTTTACAAAAACTATTTTACTCTATATAAGTTAAAGCTTTTAGTACATTTAGTATTAAAATATAATATTATCTACAAGCATAATTGCTTACTTTAATATGAACAAAATATAGTTATTAAGAAGCTTTGTTAAGAATAATTATTATCTTACCAAATCGTGGGAAAATAAACTACCTTGTGCACTCTCGCATAACACCACACTTGGTAGCAACTCGCTTAGACCGGACGTGGATGAGTTTTTTATTCGTTTTGCGACATCAATTCTTCGTCTATTTTATCTCTGATATAAGTAAGTTGGTACTTAATAAGTTGGTACTTAGTAAGTTGGGATAATGAATGAAATGTATCTGTTAACCGACTTCGTTACAAATATGATTTATGTTTTCAATTATCTATAAACATGTACAGCCATGTTACGTTTATATTTTTAAATAGAAATGAAATTAAAAACAGATCACGTCCGTTCTTATAAAGACGATTGTATATACAGAATGATATAATATTCATATAAACTAATAGTGTCGCGGTAGCACAATTAGCAGAGCGACCTACGGTTTCTCAGAGGTCGCAGGATCAAATCCTACTCGTAACTATATTATTTTACTCTTATTATATTTAAAAAAATAAATATGATTTAGTTTTTATCTGCTTCCATGACTTTTAAATCGTTCAACTAACGCATTTTGTAAGTATAAGCAAATAAGAAAGTTCTAGATCATATAATTATATTTAACAACTAAGTAATAGAAACTTTACTATTTGTGCTTTAAAATAGTTTTATATATTCTAAGAACTACAACATGTTAGTTTTTTAAAACATTTAATATGTTACATAATAACCATAATTATTTATAAACTATGTATCCTATACAAGGAATAATTGATGTTCAGTATAGCTTAGACGATTGTATGTTTGTCATATGTTTAAGCCTAAGGACAATCACAGAAATAACTTACTGGAAACGATATATAAAATACGCAATATTTTTAACCATCAAAGGATATAAAAGAAAAGTATTATTAAATATGTATTTACCCAGTTATGTTCACGTAAATTAATCGGAATTTTCCCCGTTTATTTCGAACCTATTCGGGGTTTCTATTCATGAGCTCGTAGCATAGCGGAATGGGTTCAAAACTAATCGGGCAAAACTCCGATTAATTTACGTAAACATAGTCGGGTAAATACATATTTAAACGTTTATTTACAAAAAGTATTATTTTAATATATTTAATTATTAGTATAAAAAATATATTGTAAGTAAAATAAATGTATATATATTGTATACAATTATTTTTGTCCCTCTGTATTTCGATCACATCTTTATCGAGATAAGAGTATCTAAGATCCATCTTATCCGAATACTTTTTCTGAAATAGATCTAGTGCAAAAATAAATAAAGCAATAAAACGAAGCTACGGACAACATGCTTGACATTATCAGATTGAAAACCAGGTCGCAGGTTCCAGTCCTGGCCGTGTTGATGATTTTTTTTTATTCTATATTTATTTATAAAATAATTATATCTAAGCATTAGGTACATTTCTCACGCGTTACTTAGTATTTTAAATGTTTATAAATCAGATACATATCTTTTTGTTTTTATTTAGGATAATTATATAAGTCGTCCTAAGTAATATAATTATTAACAGTTTTTTTTTTATATTTCAATACATTCTTTTTAATAGACTTTAACGCAGTTTTTTTCCTTTTACGATTTGGTAAACTGTCATAGTTTTCGTAAAGCCCAAATTCGTACTAGGGATAGTGAACAAATTCAGATGATATATTTTAAAACAAATAAAGTAATTCTCAACAAGTCTACTCTATAACTTACTGTTACACTAGAACAACGTAACCTAGAAATACCTTTATTAAAAAACAGATTGATTTTGATCGTTTTGTAATTCTAGCTATATTTGTGTAAAAAATATAGGTTTTGTTAGTAATTTCGAAAATATTACCGCTATATGCAAACTATAATAATCACGAACAGCTAGCGACAGTTACTTAAGGAAGCATCTTACAACAAGAAGTTAATGATAAAAACAGTAAGACATCTTGTTGACGATATCTATCTATAGTCAAGATCTTATATTTTATTGGGATGAGAACTGGCCTTTAGCACAATATGTACATTGAAGCGTTGATACATGAACTACATTACCTTTAATTTTTAATAAATATTATATTACAATAATATAAATATTTCACTAATTTAATTTAATAACACACGTTTCAGAAGATATAACCGGAGAGCTTAAACAATTGAAAATACATACAACTTACAAAAGAAATACCGAAATGTAAATAAAACCAGTAGCTTTTGTCCACATTAAAGTATTTAACATTTCTAACAAATATCAGTACATAACTATACATATATTTGTCGATAAATAGCGTCAAACAGGTCAGTTGAAAATTATTATTATTAAAATCAAGTCAAAGGCAAATCAAGTATATAGGATTATTATCCATACATATAGACATACATATAGTCTTACTTGTATAAACATCTAGTTAATGACTTAACCTACCTCTGACCGAGGTATAAATGGTGACATAATAAAAATAGGTCAATTGTAATTTGACCTTACCTACACAGAGTTCCGTGTAATAAAACAAGTTTCTATGTATTGGACGATTCTATATAAGTTTGAAAATATTGACAATTAGACTTCTGTTAAATACAAATGACCTAAATAGATATTTTAGTTTAAATCATTTGCTAGAATTACTATGTGCTTTTACAGGCGTTGTGGTTAGTTTAGTTGCTATTTTCATCTACAAAACAAATATTTAGTATCAAATGAAATATATTGTATTTATTTAATTTTATATATTGAAGTATATATGTGTGTGTATTACATATGTGTTTACATATGTGTTAAATGTGCAATAATGTTTTTATTAAAATTTTATTAGATTATCTACATTATTAATTTTGAACTATCCATTGTATATACATTCTACGATGCGCTCGTACACAATTATTTCAGCATAAAACTTCTTGCAGTTGTTGAAAATAAACTGTGTAATAAAAATAAAAAAATATTATTACTTTAGGTGAAACTTCCTTATTTATATAATAATCGTAAAGTAAGTAAGTCGTAAGTAATGTATTCTTTTTAATTATCGTAATACAAATACCTACACTTTATCTAAAGTCGGATAACCAAGACTATGAATAGATATCTTGCGAATGTTAACAGTCCTCTGTAATCTCACCTTATGCAGTTAGTTCAGTGATCTTACTTCATCTTGGCTGCTGTTTTTCTATGCTCTTTATGTAAGAGTGTGCCTATTTGCGAAGTTAAGTTAGTTTAAGTTTCATTTGTATTGTAATTTACGTTATTTCGTAGGAAAATTCAATATTTTTATTTAACAGCAGCAGCAACATTTCTTGCATGATAAATCGTAGAATTTAACACTTTACGTCAATTTCACGTCGGAAGCGGAAGTCGCCATTTTCCCGCCGAAAAGCGTAATTTTTTCGCCAGCGCTTAAGCCGTCATGGCGGCACTTCCGGTGGATTTCCTGTGACGTCACGTGTCGACTTCCGGTCTCGCGAGGGAAATAAGCTTCCATTTAATTGGAGGAAATATGTTTCGTTATGGGGTTAACGACTTTATTCTGCCAAATTCATAGTTTTTATAAGAAAACATATATCTCAAGAAAGAAAAACAAAAAAAAGTACACTTTAGTTTGATAATTCTTTTCATTAAAAATTTAGAACACAAACATGATTATATGCATGCATATGTATGCATACATGCATATTGAATTAAAAATGTTCACCAAATTAATAATGTTTTATTTAAAAAACACAAACAGAACGAACTAGGTATTATGCAAAAAACTTTTTATTTAAAACTTTCATTGTTCCGCTCACATATCACGGCGAATGGAGAATCCCAAAAATGTTTAATTTAGCCATTTTGTAGCCAATTGCAGTGGTTCTGCGACGTTAACAGAAAAAATCCAAACCAATATTGATACTTAACTGTAAAAGTACTAGTAGGAAAAATCTGGATTAAAATGTATTTTGGTGGATAACTTTAATTTTAGTTTTGGTTATTATTATATATTATTAACCTACTTTTTACTCAAAATTAGTGAAATATTTCAGTGATATGCAAAAACGCCTAATTCGCAGAGCGACGAGACGTATGCCAGAGGTCGCAGGTTCGAGTCTAGTCTGTGTTGATATTTTTGTAACCAATATGTATTACGGATTAAAAGTTGTTATTAAACAAGATAGCTTATTAAAAATGAATTATTTATTTAGTTTAAGAAGTATGTATTGAGTTTTTCCCTGACCAAGGAACAGTGCATTGAAATATAATGTTTTATACATTGAAAGACAAATAATTAACTTTGGTAGGAAGGGTCGAATTGTACAATTGTAAATAAGTAATAAATTCCACCTCGTAAGGTTATGAAGACCTTCATTCTTCATCTTCATATTACCATCTTATGTATTGAGGAGATTCATCCTCCATGATGGCAAGAATTTGTTTTTGTGTTACACTACTTAATTTGAGGTGGTGATTGTATATAATCCAACATCATAAAAATGTATAACAATTTATGTTTCTAATATATATATTAGGACAAATATCCCGGAACCTTATACAAAGGTATGACAGAGTTTGAACCGGGTGATCCGACGACACCGGATATCTGGGCGTATGGATGCTGTGAGACTCCTTTTATTTTATCTTTTGTTAAAGCATCGTTGAATTTTGTGTGATATTTTTTACGACTTTTGAATATTTTTATACAAAATGAAGTAAAAATTCATCTTTAAAGTGGTTGTAAATTTTCTGCAGGTCGTAAATGTTGGTGTTGGAACTTGATGTAATGCAGCTTTAGTTATGTTATATACAGTCAGTGAGATAAACTCTCTATCTTCCTCACACCTATCAACTGGGTAACATCTCAAGTTGATGTTGGACCTGCAACTTCTTTTTGAAGATGATGACGTAACCAGTTACTATCAGATAGACGGTCTATTCGTTACCCCTATTAACTGTCTGGACCGATTTACTTCACTGGTATTCAAAAGACTGTAAGAAAGAAGTCAGGAAAACGAAACTGATCTTTCCTTTCTTAAACTCGATGTCCAAGTAATCGATATCAAAATAAATTATAAATCAAAAAATATTTAATTAAATGTGCACCGAAAGGTTTTAAAATAAATACCAATACTAAACTCAATAAATAATTTTACCGTACAAAACACTGGATATAATTTGAAAAGCATTTTTTATTTCATGTAATTCTCATCTCTTCTATAACAAAAGGAAAGTAATGGTTCTATTGCGAAATGAAATATGAAAACATCCGACGATACCGGATATCCGGGTCAGGTCAATGCAACTGAGCTTGAGCTTGGTTTATTCTTACATGTCATGTATGCTTTTTATGACTTTATTTTGGGATTATAAACATTTTATGATGTTTTCGGGAATGGAACAATTTGAAAACAAGATTAATTATGAGTTGTGATTGGCTGTCACGTGACATGCCGCGTGACACGATCAACCAATCAGAAATGTTAAAATGGGTTTTGACAGCAAATTAGTTTTTATTATTAATCAACTTTCGAGGAACCGGGTGTTATTGACTTGATCGAAGCTTGGGCGGAAGTAAGGGCTTACAAAATGAATTTAGAAAGCAGTGTATCAAATCCACAATGGCGTCAATGAACACAGCAAGAAATACTTCTGACAATAAAAGAGTTTCCCTTCGTTTATTATACAACTGAAATTATTAGGAAATAGAGTTAAAGAACTGTTTTGTATACATGATTTTGTTACATAAATATATAAGAAATGGAACCAGAAATTTAATAGATTGTAACAACACAATGCTTAAGGCTCATACTACATTAAATGTCATATATAATACTTACGTAATAAGTGGTTTATATATAGAAAAACTATTTCAATGTCATCGTATTTGGTGTTCAGCTGCTACTTCACCTGCGTCTCCCGACAGGTGGGAACTCACCTTTACAATGACCTTTAGTTTAGTTATTTATGGATCTATGTTGTTATTGTGTTTATGAATATATAATTTGAGAATATCCATTTTATAAATAAAAATATAATAATAAAAACTATTACTTTTTGCTTCTCTTAAGTTAGGTTAATAATATTAATGATAGAATCATTTTATTTTGATTTTTATCCTCCTTAAAATATTTCTATTTTTTTTTTGTTTTGTAAAAAAACTGTAAAATACATAAGAATGTCTACCCCATATTTAATTTTTTTTATCAAATTTATCATATCATAGTTATTAGCCAATAATTGTCAATACTTTCAGCACGATGGTATGTATGCGCGGGCGCACCTGTAAGCACGTGCCAGAAGCTGGTATAAGTAAAAAAATGTTGTAATTTTTTTTTCAATATATTATCATGTATTAGTATCATGCATAGTTTTCATAGTTTCTTAACCAAACTTTACTAAACTTTAAATAATTATAATATGTATAATATACATATTTATATACATTTCTTAAAATGGGCTTTGTATGGAAGACAACTTTTTTATACTCTCTTAACTCGAATATTTCTTTCCTTATTAAAAAGTATATAAGTAGTATAGACTTAAGAATCGTTAATAAAAGGAAATGAAAACCTATTATCTTAAAATGTGTATATTAATTTTAAAATCGCATTCACTTCTAACTTCCTCCAAGCGACCAAGCTTGTTAGTAGGTAATAATCAAAAAAATAGTTATATCTAAAAGCTGCACCTGTTACTTAGAGTCTGTTTGTCGCCATCTTGGAATTTTTATATATTCCTGTTATTCTTGAACGTGGACATACTTCCCAATACATGAAAAAGATTATTTTTTTATGACGGTAAAATGCTCAAATTTGATACGTATCATTCTTCAAGTTGAGTATACTTAAGTACTGTTACACTCGAATTAAAGTACTCAAGTACATTTGTACTTGAGTACAAGTTTACTTTTTTATTTTCACAAGACACGTGAACAAAATTCTTTAAGCTCTTCCTTCTTATATATAGTATATAATAGAAATTTTAATAGTAGTCTATAAATACAAAAAAATATAATCATAGTAATATTTAATTTATGAAACATTCATTATTTTGAAATAATAGTTATAAATATGACACTAAACATATAAATATGTATATATGTATATTCCCTTTATATAAACCAACACATATCTCTCTTTGAAAAAAGCTGCCAAAAACTATATATTTATATTTACTATAATTTGTTATATTTGTATATTAAAATTTTTGTTTTTTTTTTTATACTAGTATTTTCTTAGATATATTATTGTTAGTTTTTTCAGGTTTTTAAACACTAACCATAATACTCCTCATCGACTTGATTGCAATGGTTCTTGTCATTCGTTAATGGCCTACATTACACAATATTGACGTTTTTGAAACACTGATCACAAAAAAATATCCGGCAGAGTTAGTTGTGAGATTCTTCTCGGATCTCTGGTATGCAAAGTGGAAAATGTATAAATAATAAAAAAAAAGATAAGGTTTAAAATACGATTCTATAATCATGATTACCTACATATACATCACTTGTGAAAATCGTAACAAATATAACAGATACTATTTACATTTATATCAATATAGAATGTAAAAACCGATAGGGGCAGGGACTCGAACCTCTGGGAAACAGTCCCGTCGCTCTAACAATTAAGCTACCGTGTCGCTACATGCTATATTTATATAAATATAAATAAGCTTAACATGGCTATACATATTAATAGATATTTTCAAACAGATACTATTTAATTTCTACCCATCATATGTTTATATAACACGTAAGTTCTATGTGTATCCAATAATAATAATCTAACCATTAAAGTGTCAGGCTCAGTAAGGGTTCACAGATAGGAGTGTTTAATATAATCTTCAGCTATTGGTTATCTCTTCGCAGGCTATCAATCTGTTATCGATTTTATGATATAATTGCACTATAATACCAAAACGGGACGACCCAAGTTACATGAATTTAAATTTGGGTTTCAAATAAATATAAAGAAAACGAATGAATATTATCTTAAATAGATATTTATTTAAGATCATCTAATAGACTACAGTTTAGGTTATAAATAGTAAAAGTATGTCTTATAATTACTATACACTATTTAGAACTGATGTAATTCCGTACATAAAGGTTGTCAGTGAGATTTAATTACTTAGGTCCGCCGTCTGACTGTTTGTCTGTCACAGGAGTATTATTTTGAACCCTAATAGGTAAACATTATTAATTTTCCTGGAGTATGTATTGGTATAAAACCAACAATAAAAATAACAATTTCAAACTTGTTTATTATGTATTGTGTTAATTTTGGCGTTTTTGTTCACACCGAAAACACAGTAGTTATTAGTGGTAACATGTGATAACATGTGAGTCGGAAGCTGGATAATTTACTATGTAAATAATAAAAAAATGATATTTATTTTAATAGGTATAATACCTTTAAAAATTATACAATGGTATAGAATGCTTGACAAGTTGTTCATACATTTATTCGGGGAATAAAACTATTCTTTTGACAGTTCATCCAAAGACTATCCGTCAAAAAAAATCCCTTAAAAGTTACCAGAGGCTTGAAAAATCCATCTTTAATTTATATAACCCAACAAGTAAAACATAAACGTAACCCAGATTTTCGATGAGAGATAAATAAAAAAATATTATGTGTTTGTCAAATCCCGTGTTATCGTTTTTGATTGGTTGATGTGATAGACAGCCAATCACAACTCAGGATAGTGCTGTCAAATTATTTTTATTTTAGGCGCCATTCCAGAAAGATTCCTTTAACGGGTAAAATGTAGAAATATGAAATATCGTAAAGTTTTTATTTATTATTAGTTTTTTTTTGTAATGTGTGTGTATGTATGTCTCTGTGTGGTAAATTTGTAATATCTATTTATTTATAAATATATACCTACTATTAAGAAATTAAAAAATACTTTTTTATTTATAAGTTTGGAACACGTTTATTATGTAACATGGTAAAATAACATTTTCAAGATTTTTTTTATGTAAACCGGCAATTTTTATAGCATACTATCAATAAATAAACCAATATTTATTCCATCAGGAACCACAAAAGATATGAGTACCATATTTGACCTACAAGTAGCTCTTGTTCTGTTCTGTTAACACCGATACTCTATGGGGAAACAATAAAATCTTCTTGAAGATGCCAGCTTCCTAGCTTTTCCATTTCGTTCTGTCCATAAAATGGACTGAAGACTGGCTCTCATCTGCACCAAATTGGATACCCTCCAGGGTATGATTATTATTTGAGGTCCACCTCAAATTATAATCAGTTTCAGAGAACATAAGCTCTAAGGTTACGCTAACAATTAATCTTTTAAGAGTCTAAGGAGAAATCTCTGGAGCAACATTTACCTTGAAACTTTTTGGTCAGATTATATCAAAGTCAAAGAATTTTTGTTTTTTTTATCTGAGACTTCAATAACTATTTCGTATATATATTGAAGGTTTATTTAGATAATATGCATGTACAAAACAAAATAAAGGGCGTACTAGGCATTTAACAATTTTGTTTGTTTGTTTGTCACCCTTTTATGCCTAACTACTCTACCAATTATAATATATTTGCACACCCTTTGTCAAGGGGAAAAAGGGATGTAAGGTCCAAGATCCATAGCGACCTTTTACCCCAAAAAAAGTAAGTAAAAGCTTATTAAACACTTATATTTTTAAGTAGCATTGTAGATATTTTGAACAATTTATAATTTTATCTCGTATTGTCTACTCTAAAAGCTTTAAATAAAAAACATTGAAAATTTTTTTAACAGATGATACGATGTTACTATTTTGACTAAAAAATAATATTAGTACTTATTTTTATCTCTATAAGCATGTATATATTATTTTATAAAATTTTAACTATAAATACAATGAAAACTCATCAAATCCGGGCTGAGATTTAAACCTCCGACAATGGAAAACAACACATCGTTAATCATCAATTGATCATTCATCAAGACTTGTTTAGGAGATATGGACAAAAAATACAAATTTTATTATTTTTATCAAAATAGTATTAAAATCTGTACATAAAATGTAGTAAATGTAAAGTAGTTATTATTTTATGGTGACATAAATATAAAGTTTGCAATTTAATGTTTATAGCCACACTTAACATTTGTAATAACACAAACACGACAGACGGGCATTTCAAAAATAATATTTTAAGTAAATGATTCTTATTACTTATTTTATTATTACGTTACTTATTACTTATTTCATCATTACGTTACTTATTACTTATTTTATCATTCCGTTACTTATTACTTATTTTATCATTACGTTACTTATAACTTATTTTATCATTACGTTACTTATTACTTATTTTATCATTACGTCACTTATTACTTATTTTATCATTACGTTACTTATTACTTATTTTATCATTACTTTATATTTGTTTTATTATAAAGCTTGTTGTTAATACTAATGTTTAAGAAAAAAAATCTGTTGATATGTAGAGATTACAATACTGAAGTTTCATTATATATTAATGACAACTTTTTGGATGGATTTAAATAAAGAACATTAATACTGTCAAGAGTTCTGATTGGCTGTCTGTCATGACACAAACCTGTCAACATAGAATTTGACAGCCAATTATTAAAGTACTATTTTAATCTGTTTTCAACAAAGGGTAGGAGAGGTCGTCGTCTTGAAAATTATAGTAATAAAACCATATTATTATATTTTTATGTTTATATATCTTTCTATGTGTCAACATAAAATTTTCACTGTAAAGTCACCCTACAAATAATAAAAACTATCAGAGTGCGAGTCCAATTCACTCCGATGTCGTTCTATTTCTAGTTATAGGTTTAAATCCTTGCGCTGATATACCTATAAGTTTCTTTATCTAGGTATTTTTTAATATATATAAGTTAATATAAATATTTGCACCGCTTCCGTACATTGGGTACTAGGTGCTAATGTTTATTTACATATTCATATTAGATGATGACTTTGTGTATCGAAAAAAAGCTCCATGATGTTCGACATCCATCCTTTTTCAAAATTTGGTTACCCTTGAACGTTATATATATATAATCATTTGACACTGAAAACAATTCTACAGATATAATACGTATAATTAAATAATACGAAAGTTAGGATAAATATAACAAATTCTATAATCAAGCAACGCCGTAAAAACTGAATAGTTTTACAAACAATGCAGAATACACATGTGCAATTAATTTCTTCGGTAGAACGATACGGGCACAATTTCGTCTGTTCCCGAGAGACGCGAATACCTCATCGCTTTTGTTGTAATTTTAAACTTTTTGTGTTGATTTATTTTATTAAATATTTACGTAACCATATATTTGTATATATTCATTTAAAAAAAAAATAAAAGTCTTGAGTTTTAACCGCCATTTGAATACAGAGAATTCCGTTTTTTCTTTCACCAATCATACAACTATGATTTCAACATACAAATATTTTTGTCCAGCCGGAGATAGAACCTGAAACCTATTAAAACAAACGCAGAAAATGTTGCATATTATCAGACACATTTAAAAATAATTATATTGAATGGAATTTTATGGGTGGTGTATGACTTTTATTTGACGTTAACTGGACTGACGTTAAAAATATTTTATAAGTATAAAAACAAACCAACAACAAAAAAGCACTAATATATTTGTTTTATCTGTACAGGAATGATCTGTAAAGATTAAATATAACCGAAATAAATTGACCGCAGATCGTTTTCAACTTCCGTTGATCTTCAAACAGAATTTTCGTTTGTAATTACTTCCATTATTTCCTTAGAAAACATTAATTATCACCCAATCATGGCGATATTGGAGTATTCAAAGGGCTTCATTAAGTATTACTAAATCAATAGATATACATATATAATATGCAAATCGTCAGCCACATTATTCGTAGACATGTGGTACAAGTTACAAGCGACATTATTATTTTATAATTAAGTATATATACTAAGTATTAAACTGGTGCGTTTGATGATATTTAATTATTAAAAAAAACTGAAAATACTGCGTTTTAAATAAAAATAAGTTGATTCGTATCATATATATATATTTTTTAATGTCATCGCGTTTCAAATGTTACTAAAAGTAAGTCTGTAGATGATGTTCACAGATGATACTGAGATTAAGTTAAAATCAGAAATGGTCAAACGCATACAATACTATTATTGCTTCAACTTGTATTAAACTTCAATATTTTGTAGTATTCGATTTCTATTATTTTAATATATTTTTTAAAACAAAATTAATACAAGGAATCTAAGTAACTATTAGAGTATAAACTCCTCCTTTATAAAATAATAAAAAAAAATCATTTAATATAAATAATAATAACAATAATATTATTAATTTAAGCAATTAATCCGCTACATCCCATGCCTCGCACCATCCAAAGCGTACAAACCGGAAGCCAGAGTATCACCCAATAATTTCTGTTGATAAATACACTATGTAATTATCAGAGCTTGTAAGTAATAATCTTTTGATATTATGTAACAGACGTCAAATAAAGCAATTATTTTTGTTATTATTAATAACTTCATATAACCAAATAAAAAATGTAAAGAATTCTTGTATAGTAAAGATTATGTAAGTTTTGAATTACTGTTTATTAGATATCACTTATTTTTTTATATACTTCAACTTTGAATCCATAACGGGGATTACTTGTGTAAGTCAAATGGAAGTGTCAGGAGGGTCTATTTTGATACCATACTTAACGAAATAAGCCCTACTGTAAAGACTCCCCAATTTAAAATTAAAGCTACGAGGGTTACAAATTCCAAAACAAACTCAGCTGTGTATTTTTTTATTGTGATCACTGTGTTGCAAACGTCAATATTTTGTAAGCAATTTACAAACAACAAGAACCATCTCATTTAATTCGAAGGGAAGGCTTATTCAGTCAGTGTTTTTGATAATGAAATATTGCATAAAAATAAAATGAAATATATATTTTTAAGAAATGTGGTAACCAAGATGACCAGTCACTGCAAGCAGGACCAGTTCACAGGCGTAACACAAGGGGACGCCATATAGGTCTTAGTCTTGTAGTTTGTTCTGCTTGAATAAAGCAACAATAAAAGATCATCTTGAACGACTGAACCGATTTTGATGCTACTTTACAGATTAGAAGATTATTATGGATGTTATAGATCATATTATATATATGATAACTTTATCTAAGAGGACTAGAAAGTCCACTGTTTTTTAAATAACTTCATGCAACAGTCAGACATACAAATTTAATAATACATTGCATTAATTGCAGTATCCTGTACGATAAAGTCGTCAGCGGCATTAAAAGAATTTGTAAACGTATAAAAAATACAATTCCTACTCGTATTTGGGACAATTAAAAACTCATTTCCCTTTAAAAGCGTGCCGCCATCATTACAAATTTGAATAATTTTCTCTTATATTTACAGCATGAAGGTTTTTATTTGTGAAATTGAAACTGAGGAATTAATTTGAATTAAAATGTTCTGTCAAACTTGGTTTTCAAATGTCACATCTAATATTTGAAAGTTAAATGAACCTTGTATTGGATTAATACTTTTATTATTTTGTAAGATGTAACCTAGATTGTAGGGGAGAGGGGAACAAAATGGCATACAATTTATAATATCAATCATACTTTTTTAATTATTAGTATATTATAACGCTTTATACGGCTTTATATTCTTTGGATCATACCCTCCATAATATTAAGAGTAATCGTTCAATAACAAAAAAACAACTTAATTATTAAGGATTTCTTAATACTGTAATAAAAATCATTTTTTCCACCCTAGGCGGGTAAAATGAGATAGTTCGTGTGAACAAAATTCAAAATATCTTTATTCAAGTAGGCATTACACGCACTTGTGAATCGTTAATTACATTAAATTGGTCATCATAATCAGACTGTGAGTAAGCTATTACCTGCTTCCGAGCTGATTCAGGTGCTGTTCTGCTGAGAAGAGCTGACCAGAAACTCAACAACTTTGCTGTTTTTAAATGAAATTTAAAAATGTTTGACTTATACATTCCATTAACCCTGCAAATGAGTCAAAGACCCAAGTTCCACACATTTTGATCAACCAAAAGCCCTTGAATATTACAGTAAGATTTTTTTTAATAATATAACTTAAATTTTTAATTATAACTAAAAAAATAAAGATGTAAGATAACTTGTGGAACTTTATTATATATGCGTACACACAAGTCCATGAAGGATTTCTTAACTTTTTGAAGTCGATATTGATTTGATGTCGACATTGATCGTATGTCTGTCGCTGTTTTTAATATAAGCATTTGAATTTTGGCGTATATATAGTAAGTTATTAAAAATGTACTGGGAAGCGACCGTCACAATACCGACTTCTTTAAAAACATCTATTAGGGAGTCTGAAGCTTTTAAGTTACAAATATCCCGTATAGCTCTTTTATGTAAAATAAATTGACAGCCCCGTTGGTTGAGTGGTTAGCACAGACGCTCGGGTTCGATTCCCGGCAGAGACAGCCATTTATATGATGAGCATAGATGTCTGTGTTTCTGGGTTTGGTCGTTGATTAAATATATTCTCAGTATTTATATGTGTATTTCTATGTATTTGTATCGTTGTCTAACACCCTTAACACAAGCAAATAATTGGGTTACTTAGGGGTTAGATTTATGTGTGTAATTTGTCCCGATATTATTATTATTATAAATATAAAATTAATTTCGGCAGCGTAGCCCCATAGTAAAATAACGTAAAACAAAATACTGTGAAAATAACTTAAAATGGCTTACAAAGTTTGCACTGAAAATAAATTACTTAATACTTTTCCTCCATTTTAATTGTAAGAAATCCGCGATGTTATATTAATATATAACTTGTTATTTATTATATAATGCTCACTTGATTTACTTGTAGTTGCATGTATGTCTCATAGCAAGAGATCGTACATCAGACTTATCATATCAAAGACGATTATTACCACAATTAGTATGAATGAAGGGTGAAAAATGAACATGTATATAATGCTGAATGGGTTACTATTTATCTATATTATAAGAAATAGAGATAGATATGTATATGATCCACTAGTGTAGTGGTTGGTGACCCTGATTGTTGAACCAGAGGTTGTAAGTTCGATTCGATCCGGGATTCCTTGTGTGATTTATCATATTGTTGTACCAAGTCTGGGTGTACTTTGTTGCCGTTATTGTTATGTTTGTGAATCCCTCGCGACACAGGGATATAATCTATAATGCAAGAGTTGTCTTTAAAAAAAATATCGTGATAAAAAATTAAAAATACGCAACGTAATCAGTGTATTAAACTATTCTACTAATAAAATGACACGGCCAAAAATTGGTGATTTCACCCTACCCATTAAAAATTTTAATCATTGACAATTAATTAACAATGTGAATTCTAAATCCATATTATCAGTATAATTTTAATAACAAAGGATCTCGTAATTTATATCGTCACCTTTGTTAGAGGTTACATCGTTTATTCCGTGCTTTTGTTCTAAGCACTGCAATGCGGTTAATATGGATTTTTTAATATCAATATTTAAGTAAATATTATTTGTCTACCACAGCCCCTGTATGGTAGACAAATTATTTGTTTATTTAGTTGTGCGTGTCTGTGTAAATCATACGTTTATTTAGTTCTGTGGGTGTGTGTAAATCATGTTTATTTAGTAGTTGAAAATATAATTGATAATATTATTAATAACCGAATAATGATGACCTATTAAGGAAAGCTTTAGTTTTAACTGAGAGATCCATCTTAATTGGATACTAACTGCGATTTAATTTGATTGATTTATTTTTTGTATTTGTATTATTCTTTTACAATTATTTTGTTTTGTGGCATTATAACATTATACTTATGTTATGTTGTTTTGTAACAATATATTTATGTTCAAAACCTGCAATAAATAGTATCTATAAATATATATTTGCCCGGCTGTATTCACATAAATTAATGTTGATGTTGACTAGCTTCGCACCTATTCGGGGTAGGTACCTATTCATGAGCTCTAAGCATGGTTGACTAGCACCGTGACTAATAGAACAAAATTCCGATTAGCTCACGTGAATACAGTCGGGTAAATATGTATTTAATAGTCATCATGACTAACGAAAATTAATTACAAAAATAGTATAAGGTTAAGTATTCTCAATGAGCATATAAAATAAGTTACAACTATGTAAAACAACCATATGTATGTCAAGTTCTTGCAAAGCAAAAGAAAAACTTGTAATTACTCTCTCTCTTAACCTTTAAGTTAAACTTACAAGGTTGCAAATAAAGTACACCTTATGAAATAAAAAATAAGTATCATGAATAAGTAACTATTTTTAGCAATATGTCAAAACAATTTGAATTCTTATTTGACAGGTGCATTGCATGACCTTGCATCCAAAATGGTGGATGATGGCGGACAATGTAAACAAAAATTTAATTGACAATAATTTGATGTGTTTATTTATAGCATAACAATTTGAGCTGCAGGTGCCAGTTATTTAAAGTGCCATTTATTGTAACTAAAAAATATTATTTATAATATCATTATGTTGCTGTTTTTTGTCTGTGGATAACTCATAAATTTATAGATCTATCCTAATACGATTTTGTAATTTTCTATGACAATAATATAACATCAACAAAATGTCTAAAATAGGTATTTTATACTATTTAGTCAGCCTCTGTATAAAAGTTCTCATTATGCTAGTTATACATAGAGTAAAACATCACTAAATCGTTTTGGTTAAAGGTTTTAGGTATTAAGGTACTAACGGTTTGGTATTAAATACAGGACTGTAATAAAATATTTTCAAAATATCTCTAATGATATCCAAATTTAAAACGATTTTATTTGCTAAGGTTTCTGTAGATAAACATTGATCGCTACAGTTCTATTACAATATGTTACTTCATCCCAAAGTACCTAATTTACCACCTTTACGTACAGTGACTGAGAGCTGATTGTGAATCCCCTTTTTCTCCGTGTGTCCCCTTTTTTTCTGTGTGTTAGTTACCTAGTCTTCTCCATTCTGCCCCCATTCCTCTGCCTACTATACAATCCATAACTAGTGTAAATCAATTAAATTAAAAATTAAAAAAACCCCCGATACTAAAAGACTTCTAAAAAGAATAAAAATAATATTATTATGTACCTACTTATTGAAGTCGTTGCGTCGGGGGACCGTTGTACGTACGTTGACGATGGTGTCTATTTTACGAAGTTAATCATTGAGGACTTAGACTATACGATTCGATATCGTAATTTCTTTATTTGCCTTGTTAACTTACTTGCATTTTAATTTCTTCCTTTATTAAACGGTCCCCCGACGCAACGAATTCAATAAGTACATAATAATATTATTTTTATTCTTTTTAGAAGTCTTTTTGTATGGGGGGTTTTTTAAATTTTTAATTTAATTTTTTTTTCTGTTTTTTAATGTTATGTTACTAGTTTCTGAATTGTACTAAATGAACCTACAGACTCACAAAATTTTCAATTGTTTAAGTATTTTTATTAATCTATCCTAATATTATAAAGAGGAAAGATTTGTTTGTTTGTTTGATTTGAATAAGCTCCGAAACTACGGGACCGATTTTTAAAACATCTTTTAGCATAAGAATCCTACATTATGTGTAAAAAGATTATATTTTATATGAGAAATATATATATATATTTAAATAAGGATCCACGTGAAAGTTTCGACAATGTAATAAATTATAAATGTATTAAGTAACATAACTCAAGTTTTTTTCATATGGGTAGGTAGATAGGTAGGTTTCATATATACGAATAATAATAAATGTAAACATTTAGAGTTAACATGATTTACAATCACTTATAGCACTATGATGAAGGAATTTATATTATCACTAGCTGTGGCCGTGATTCTTTATTATTCGTTATGACTTTATGATCGTAAGCCATGTAAATATATTTTTACAGTCTACGTGGACGCAGTCACGGGCAACAGCTATCCCTAATAAAGTACTTTACTTTAGTAAGTAAGTGTAAAAATCTTTTGGCCTTCATTACAAGGCTTTTTTTCCTATATAGCGGGCGAAACAGCTGGGAACAGCTAATTATTGCATAAGAACCTCTCCCCCGCATGAATAAAACGTCAATATCTTGGAGACCACTATTTTTATTTCTGTTAAACATAGATAAGAAACATCACGGAGAGCATAGCTTTTGGTTAAAAAGATCCGCATTCAAATCCATTTACGCGTTTGGCCGCAAACGGCTAATTATTGCATTAGAACCTCTCTCCCGCACGAATAAAACGTCAATATCTTGAAGACGACTATTATTATTTCAATCAAACATGGATAAGAACCATCTCGACGAGCATAGCTTTCGATTAAACAAAACCGCATTCAAATCCGTCCACGCGTTTGGCCGCAAACAGCTAATTATTGCATAAGAACCTCTCCCCCGCACGAATAAAACGTCAATATCTTGAAGACGACTATTATTATTTCAATCAAACATGGATAAGAACCATCTCGACGAGCATAGCTTTCGATTAAAAAAAACCGCATTCAAATCCGTCCACGCGTTTGGCCGGAAATTTGCCACAGACAGATACACATATACACAGATACACAGATACACAGATCGACAGGTCAAACTTATAACACCCCTCTTTTTAGTCGGGGGTTAAAAATGATAAAACTTTTACTCCAACTAATATCAAGATAAGACCAAAAAAAAATATTTAAATAAAGTTGGTCCATAATAACAAAAATACAATTTTATATATAATTATGAGGGAAATTAACATTTTATAAGTGATTCTCCAATGAAAGCCCGTGAAAAATAAATTAATCCCATAATGCGTGTAAGAGAAAATAATGAACAAACTGAATTACCCTCTCATTAATATAAAATTTAACAACAATATGACGGGAACTGTTGTTGAAAACATAATTATCTTGTTAAAATATATTAAATATTGATATTTACCAAATTCTTTAAAACTTTACAGACTTTGTATCTAAATATTTAATGTAGTAAAACTTTTTTATTTTAATATAAAGGCTGTGGCAATAGTGAAAAGTAAATACCCAATACATACATACACATATCAAATAAAATTTATATATAAATATATTACGTTAAAGGTTGTTTTGAAACATGTTTTAAGCAGCGGATATCCGAGTATTTTATATGAATATAGATAAAAACAAATTAAACAAACAACGGGATCCTCACTTTTTTTAATTCAATGTAAAAATAATTTAATTAAAAAGTTTAAAAAGCTTTGGAATGTGGTGTTTGTAGAAGTTATGTAAAACATACGTTACAATGTATATATTCCAAAAATAGAAATATTATAACAACATATTTTACATATTAACAATAATGGAATTTATTAATCGATAAATTATTAACCAGTTACTAAAAATTGCTTCCAAAGTCGGAAAAAACAAGAAGGCACCTGCTGAGTAACAATGAAGTGTAGCTGAAGAGGGAAATGTGAAGGTCAACTTCAATTAGCCAATACATAGCTTTAACTGCTATTTCATCTGCTTCATGACCTTTAGTAGCAGTTCCTTGGTTACAATACAAACAATTTAAAAGTATTTCTAGTTTTTCGATTGTTTTTAATATCTTAAAATACTACTTCGTAAATATAAAATAAGAAAATATGGTTAAAGATTTTGTCAAAAAAATATTGATTGGGATAAATGTAATAAGGGCATATAAAAACATTTCTTTAACAAATCATAAGATTTCTGCCTGATGTACGAACAAACAAAGTATCAGATATTTTGTCACCCTTAAGGGAATTCGTTTGCGTAAATGAGATACATAATTACATAATATAGCAATTACTTTTATTATAAAATATACAGATTTGGTTCTCATATTACTATATTTATAATAATAATATTATATTATAAAAGTAAGAAAGATGATCTTGCTGCAATCTACTATCAATTTCATTTATCAGAATTATCATCTGCACTTAAACGGGTAGAATTACAGACAGAATAATATTATTTTAACAGTATTTAATTATTTGTGATATTACAAAAAAAAATAACAAAATGGTAAATAAAAAACAGATCAATATAAAATCTTTATTCAATAAAATTAATCAGATTCTGAATTCTTCCAGTCTTTCTTTTTTACATCATTCAATAACTTCATTACCTCAGTTTTGAATTCTAATTTGGCACTATCTGATAATGTTTTAACAATCGGCACTATAGATGCGAAGAATGTTCTGTCTTCATCTTCTTCATTCTTGAGCAATTTCGTCAAAACAGCAGCAAGGTTATCATTATCAGTTCTTACATCTACCAAGGCTGATCTTACGTCTACAGAGGCTGTTCTTACATCTACAGAGGATTCCTTAATTTCTAATTTTGGTTTCTTTTCTACTGGTTCGTCAATATTTACAAATACATCTTCTTGCATCCAAGGCTCAGTATCTTCTTCAAACGGTTCATCTATAAACACACTTTCGTTCTGTTTTCCTCCCACTATGAAAGGGTTTATGAAAGACAGCAGTTCCGAGTATAGGTATGGACGTCTGAAACTATCTTTTATTGATTTAACGTATGCGTCTCTGACGTTAAACCATTTCTTGGATACTTGCTGACCTAAAAACATAGTATAAATATTTGTAAATAGTATTTAAATATATGTTTTGGCAATGAAAAAGGGGACAAGATCTCGTGTCGATGAAAATACTTATATTAGTTACATACGTCTAATATAAGCATTTTATCAACAGCAGATCGAACCTGGAAATTAATAAAAATAACATCAATATCTACGTTCACGACCAATAATAATAGAAACAAAAATTGATTCTAAACATTTTAAGATTTTTTCTGTTCTGTATAGACCAGCCATGTGCTTTCTTAATTTTTAATTAAAAGTAGGTATAATATAAATTTGTTTGCTATATGTATTTTATACTAATATGTAGTATTTTTTTCGAGAAATATAGTACAATTTGGATTGCTGTATATATTTTGTTTAAATTAGTATGCTTATTTCATCTAGCCGATAGAAACGGTAATGATGCTCCCAAAGGTCACAGGTTCAATCTTAACCGTACCGATTAATTTATAATTCAATTTTTTTTTACCAATTTTAATCTTCATGTGTTTCTTCAGGTTGACGTATTCAGGATAGACTTCCGTGTATACTTCCGCCCAGGCTTGTTCCCTGGTGGGTCTGTATCTGTACCCCACGTCATTCTTGTCCCACAGACATGGCCTGTCCCGTATCAATGATATAAGACCCTCAGTTGAAATCATTAACTTCACTGTCTCTGAAAAAACAACCAGTAATACATGAACTGCTGTTTAAGGAAGTTTGGATATGTGAGGAGTTCTATAATTTTGGTTTAGTTTCATTCGGTTTGGTTTGGTTGATCGAATTTTATGATGTAACTGTGACATAAATAATACATCCTGACTCTTATGTGAAGAATTGACTTAGAAAACTATGTGTACTTTACCACTACTGCACCACGTGAGTCGAATTTAAATATTTATATTCTAGTATTCATTGATTTTTTTTATTAATTCAATTGTATTATTTAAATAATAACGAAGATTCTCTTCACAAATATTTCATAATTCTACATAAGGGTTGATGTTCAGAAATCTGTTAGAAATAATACCGAGAATGGAAAACGTATAGTAGATTTCAAGTCAGTATGTGGTTTAGGAAATGGAGAAAACGGTTAGGTACTTACTTAATTTGAAAGTAGCGTAAATATAAGCACATTCCTACTTACATTTACTTCATGTTTTCCACAATTCATATGGTATAAGTAGAACATTGAGGATTTAACATGAAATTATAATTTATTTGCTACAGCAATCGATTATGAAATCACCTACATGTTATTAGTGTGAAGATAATTGTTTTTAATCAATCAAAATTAAGTTCTATTGTGTTGCAGTTTAGGTTCGTAATAGCTTAGACCGGGGGAAAGTAAATCGTGTCAGGCGATGCAACGCTACTAAATAATAAAAATATAGGAAAATGAACGTTATGCCAAAAGAATAGAGTGCAAATTGGTTACAATAATAACAATCAACGTATTACTATACAAAAGTGTGCTTTAGTCAATTGCAATAGAGATATTTAAATACAAAGTATTATATGTTATACAATTTAAACATACTTGGATTAGGATCTTCGTCATCTGACATTTTAAAATGGCTTCCAATTCAAAATAGCGTTGACACTGAAAATAACTTTTAAATATTATGTATTATTTATGTATTTATTTTGCATGTTGTAAATAAAAAAACAAAATAAAAACGCGTATGGCACTGCCGGTTGGTAAAAGAATACTGAGACCCGTTTGTCCGGGCCGGAAAGACTCCGGCTGTAAGAGCGGCAACGTCGCATATGATATTATGCAATTATAAACTTTATTTATGTTTTGTTAAAGTCTACAATGCCTGTAAGGCTTTTTTATTAGTAAGTACAACGCTTTAGATTCTGGCGCCGGTATGGAACCCAGTTATTTAAATTAATATAGTAACATTTATAAATTATAGGCGTCGTGTATTCTGATTTTTTAGTTATATTTATAATTTAAGCAATAAAATTTTAAAAGTATTATAAAAATATTTTATAAAAAAGTAAGTTTCTTCTTATTTTAATAAATACCTATTACCTCATTCTTTGAATTATTTAATTAAACTACGGCTTAAATAATATTAGCTTATCCTTTCATCTCAACAGCCTTCTTACATAAATGATAAAAGGTGGCGTGTATAAATTAGTATATTATATTTATCGATATATAATTTATTTATATAAAAAAATCTGTTCCTATTCAAAGTCATAAAGTATTAACAAATAAACTAGTGTCATACGCTCGTCAGACTTGGTTCAGACACTACTACAATTGTAAATATAGAAGAACCGCTCGTAGTGGCTATAATATAAGGTCGCTTTTCATATGTCTGTCATATTATCGGAAATATACGGATGTAGAAAACGCATTGAGGCTTTCAAGTATTGCAAAGAATATAAATATTGTAGATATGACGTTTTAATAAATTAACTGTTCAAAATAATTTATTGATCTGTTAAAGTTGTTTGATTAAAAAAAACATTATTTCAACAGTTTTTAATTTAATATACTTTTATATTTGGTTTCAAAAAAATAATTTCATATATTCGTATGAAGTAAGAAATAAGTCCCATCTACAAATCTAGATCTATGTCATCTCAAACGGAAGATCCGGTGGAGACAGGCTCTTGACAGGTTTTACGCGTCTACATCCGGGATTAGTGGTAGGACATAGGTATCCTGGGTAATTGTAGGGTGATAAAGAGTGCCTAGGTTGCCTGGAGACAGGATCTGAAAATGTTGGATTTTCAGGTATTTTTCTGCATGGTAAATCTAGACTCTGTTTTGTATGGAAATAAAAAATGTTAAATAACAGAAGGTTTAACTTTGTAGCTTTTAATAAGAGTAATTATTATTTTTACGCCAGATAACCAAACCAGTTGTAGGTTTTTTCTAAATTCAAAAAAATTAAAATTAAAAAAATATTTTTCTAGGGTATATATATATGTATGTATTTATAACAAGATAAGTTATTATGTATGTTTGTCAGTCTAGTTGCTAGTGCGTATGATAGATTTGTTTTCAGATAAATTGTGTTTTCTGGAAATTTCCGGATAATTATGGATTTTTAGAAAACAATTTTTTATTTATATATTTTTTTTTAATACATAAAGTATATGAAGTAACTAAAGTTGTATTTGTAAAAATATAATGATACTATTACACCAAATATAGATTAATTAAATATTTATTTATTTATATATATTTTAAATATTTATAAGTTTATTAAATCTGTAGTATAAAATAATATATTATGTTGTAAGGGTAAACGTAAGATTGAATCTTGATTGCTATGATTGTGTTTTGACCAGACAGACCTTCTATAGATGTTATTGAAGAGAAAATTTAAAATGATCTTTTACAATTATTTACTGTCATACTTACATCCGCTTCCTCGACCATATTAATATAAAAAATAACTATTTTTCTGTCAAATCCCTGATTGTGTCTGATTGGTAGATGTCGTGATAGACAGTCAATTACAACTCTTGACAGTTGTACTAAATTTAACTTAAACCTAAAAACCGGAAGTTAGTGTGGATTCAATCAAAATCAGAAACACACTTTTAATCCGTAAAATAGGTTGTATACTAAATGTTTTGTTTAAATTAAAATATTTCTACTAAATCAAAATAGCTAAAATATGTGAACAGCTAGTATTTATTACACGTTATTTACTAAATTACGTAAGTTATAGGCAACATTATTTTGATTAATGTCTGCGATATATCCTGCGCCATTTTGTTTCCGCGACAATATTATTGGTAGGTTTTATTGTTTGATTTTATTTGTTTATTCATAAAATTTTCTTGTCGTTGTTATTAGAATTAGTTCTCCTTATAATAGTTCTAAGACCACTAAGTTTGGTTACCAAAATTCACAGGGCCCTTGTTAATACCTCCCAGCTATCTTATAGATATATCCCACTGCTGGGCTGTTACGAAAACGTTTCCTTTCCCGTCTATAATGTTAAGAATACGGTAAACATTATACCAAAGCGGATTTTACTTTAATAATTAAAAAAACACCATTTCACAATTGCACCACAATCGAGACTCGAGGGAGTATAGAAAAACTCCTTCTTTGAAGATAACAAGAATTTAAAGAACATTAAAGATCTCTTATAAAAGTATATATTCCCATACAAGCACACTGAGATAGAAGTAGTGTGGTTAAAGTGCATCCTGAAAGGTAAGACCTAAAACTATTCTTAGTTTCTGTTAGTAACGTGGGGAGCAGAGGAGTTATTAACTGATTAACTGAGATCTTCATCTCGTCTTTCCAAACACGACTGCATAACATTTTAATGGTAAGAATTCTATATAAGTATCGTAAGTATCTTAATTATTTATATATATTTATGTGTATATTTGTATATATATGTGTGTATGTTGTGTATTTAAGTATATATTGGACTGTATTTTTTGATATTATGAATGTTATAACTACAATAGTAATTTAAATTAAGTATAAATTCGATTATTCTAGTTTTACCGTCTTATTGTTCATGTTGATTGGTAGAGAATGCCTTGTTGCATTAAGTCTAAGATTAAATAAATAAATAAGTAACATTTTAATAATTAAAAATAAATTTACGACTTTTATTGCTATATGAAACTCCAGACATAAATCCTAATAGTTATCAAAGTGAAATACACAAATCGTAAAACATCTACAATACAGAAAGTATGAATATTACAGGAATATGAATAAAATGTAAGTTTCAGTGTCGGACATACGGACAGAATTGAGCAGTCGGGACAACTTGAGTACTGTGTCCATGAGTTTATATTTTGTCCAGTATAATCCAATAATATAACATATAACACGAAATCTAATTATACTTTTTTGGCCCCCGACCCAAAAAGAGGGGTTTTATAAGTTTGACCTGTGTATCTGTGTATTGTATCTGTGTGTCTGTCTGTGGCAACGTAGCAGCCAAATGTGTGGACGGATTAGTATACGGTTTTTTTTAAATTATAAGCTTAGTTCGTCGAGATGGTCCTTAGATATGTTTGCTTGAAATAGAAGCAGTTGTCTCCAAGATATGAAGCTTTTATTGGTGCTGGTGAAAGGTTCTTATACAAAATTGATAGAAAAAACAAGTGAAATTGGTGTGCTCGTAGGTTTATTTAGTACAACATAGAACAAGTAAAATAATTTTATAGCAAAATAAAAATTAAGTTATAAATTAAAAAAAAAACCCTCGATACAAAAAGACGTCTGAAAAATTTAAAAATAATATTATTATGTAATTATTGAAGTCGATTCACCGGGGGACCGATAAATAAAGAAAGAATTAAAAATCCAAAAAAGTTACCCAAAGCAAATAACGAAATAAAAACATCCAATAGTATAGTGTAAGTCATCATTAATTAGCTTCGAAAATTTTGTGAAATAGATACCATCGTAAACGTAGGTACAACGGTCCCCCGACGCAACAAGTTCAATAAGTACATAATAATATTGTTTTTATCCTTTTTAGACTTCTGTTTGCATTGGGGGTTTTTTATTTATATATATATTATGTTTTTAAGGTTGTAATAGAAGAAATATGCATTTTTTAGTTATTTAATATAGATAACTTAAAACACTTTAAGAATGTTATTTTTCAAAATAAGATCATTTTCTTAATAACAATAAATTTGCCAAAAAATTTTTGGAAATTTTTGGAATTATATTTTTGAAATATATTCAGTTCTATTTTTTAATTATAACATTTACATACACATAGTTCATTTTCATTTATTTCCTCCTCCTAGCCTTCATACTTTTCAAAATATTATGCCAATTTAAATGATATATCATCATACAACGAATCATGACAAATACAAATTGATAAAAAGACCGATGACGTAGAGTCACAATTAGATAAAAGATTATTCGTGGAATGTTTTTACACCGTTTCTTTTCTTGCACCCCCACTGGGAACCATGCTACTAGAGTAAACTGAGCAAGACATTGAAAAAACCACAGAGACATAAAACGAAATTAAAATGGTTTTCTTTTTGCTACTTAACCCTAAAAACAAAAACGTCAACAATACTAATGAAAAACAAAATTAATAATAATAATCTTTAAAAACATAAAACACATGGTCACTATACTGGCAAAGTACACGTAAGATGGAAAAATAACGTAGTTTAAACTGTACACAAAGCAGAACAAACGCCTTGCTGTTGTTACATTCGTTTGAACTTTCTGCTTTATCAGAATGATTGTAGATTTTAAATACAACAATACTAAATAAAACAAACATTTACTATCAAAGTTGTTTGTTTGTTTGTTTAAGAGACGTTGCCATTAAAAAAAAAATCTATGTATATTTAATACATGAATACATGGATATGTATGTATATGTATCTATATAACTATATAATTGTCATACATTATGACAATACATAAACATTCTAATATTTAAAAAAAAATATATGAAAAATGTTTTAAAACTGTTACTTATCATTTAAATTCTCTACATTAAAAAAAAAAAATAATGTTAGTTTTTACCAAATCGAAAATAAATAAATATTTATTCGTCTTATTAAATCATCTTAAAAGTTATAAGAATTCATTAATTATAATTGAGGAAACAAAAGTAGAAAATTTAAAAGCAGTCAATTATTTTCATAGAACAATTGATTTTGATTTAACAAACTCCTTTATTGAAGCCGCAAGTGGTCCAAGTTAAAAGCGACTTTGTATATAATTTGCAAATTGTAGTTATTTATAACATATATAAAATGAAACTGAAAATAAAATTATGTTAGAACAGTAATTTTTTTTAACGAAAATATATAAAATATATACATAATAATTATTTGAGAATTAAAATAACGGCTTTAAACTATATCACTATTAAGTTGCTTATTCTTAAATCTAAATCATAATAAAATTACATTGCTTTATCGAATGTCATACAAATTAATAAAGACAAAGTAGATTAAATGTTTCTGGATTCGAACCCTGGTCGATAAACTATGGTTTCCTTTATGAAAATGTACACTACACATGTCGCATTTTTTCTAGCTAGCTCTAGAAATAGCCTAGTCGTATTAATATATTAATTTCATAAAAATAAATAAGACATTGAAAACACATGTTATATTTATAAAATAAAGATATTCTTTCTGAATATATTATTATCTGGTTATATTCACGTCATTTAATCCGGATTTTTCCCTGCTAGTTTCGAACCCATCGTGTTTCGGATTCAGATTCGGGTCCGCCATACATCGAAGTCATTAATAGAAAATCCTAAGCGTTCGAAATTACTCGGCCAAATTCATTTAATAATCATCATGGTTCACGAAAGTATAATTAAAAAAATCTTCTTTCTAACCCTAAAACAACCTCTTGCAATCAAATCCAAACCCATTCAAGACCACACAAAGACACACTGTATAAAAGCTATTTGACACAAACATTATTATCACACTTTAAAAGTCAAATGAAGAGGAGTCTGGAGTTAATACTTAGTGTAAACCATAATCTGAATAATCTCTGCTCTCGTAACTTGTTACCATAAACTTGTGATTTCAAAGCTGTGGTTGGCCCATTGTTTCCTACTCCATTATTTATCGAATGCTTTCAGCCAATTAGCCATGAACCAGGTATATCCGGTGTCCTAAGCTAGGTTTTGTTGTATATGTGTGTGTAACGAGAATAATTTGTATCACTAAATATGTATTATCGATGTGTTTGTGTGATGTGTCTGTTTGTGTAACCTTTGATTAAACTAAATTTATTAATATTAGTGTTTTGTCAACACAATTTCTATTTATTTTAAGATTTCATACATGGCGCTGTATTCTAGGTGGACGCTTCAGAATGCACTAATGAAATTTCGTGCTTAGTGGAATTACCGAAAATTCTAGAATACCTAATTATTTACTTAGTTTAAAGCTCTATAAATAATTTAAATATTTTGAAATATAATAGTTTAAAAAAATATCCTTCCATGAATCTTCTTTAGGATTTGAATAAAAAAAACAATAAATTAATTCAAAACTAGTAGTATAATGTGAATGGTCCATACAAACAATTTTATAACTCAAGGTTAACGAAAAACAAAATAAAATCTGCGTCAAATAAGTATGATATTAATTCAACTATTTGTAAAATATTAGTACTTAATATAATAGCTAGAACATTAGTCTGAATACTAGCTAACAGGTAAGTGACCTATTTATGACAGTAGCCGTCTCAGCTGGGTATGCGGCTTTACAGGACTTGGAACAGTTGATATGTTATATACAGTTTGTAAGATAAATTATATCCCACAAAATACTTTTAAATTAAATACTCTAAATAATAATTTTGATATAGAAGTTGGTCGAGTGGTTAGCTCAGACGCCGATGCAAATAAGCTCGGGTTTGATTCACGACAGAGACAAGCATGTATGTGATGAGCATAGATGTTTGTATTTCTGGGTTTGGTCGTTTATTAAAAATAGGCGCAGTATTTCTTAGGGGTTAGATTAAAGTGTGTAATTTGTCCTATGATATTATTATTATTATTATTAATATGGTATAACCAGCCCGTATACGATAGAGCAGGGGTTAACGTTCTAGAGATACCATTTTCTAGAATATAATCTGTGCTTGTGTGTTAGTTAACTGAATAAAAGTGAACCGTGTAATAGTTAAACCGTAGTTTACCATCTTGTTATTGTTTTATGAAACTGTAGGTTCAATTGTTGTTTTCTCCCACAATACTCCACAATGGAAATAAAGGTTTGTGAAGTGTAAATGCTAAGCTATAAGATATAAATATATTTTAACTTTATTTATTGAATGATGTAGAATAAATATAATAACAATTCCAGTGTATTTCTTTTTTTTGTATTCAAAAAAATCTAGAACAATATTTACGTATTAATCATTTCAGTTTTACATTACACCCAGAAACTTACAGTTAGTAAAGATATTATATCTTCAGTTTAGCTTCTAGTATATAAAGTTCTGTATCCTAACAAATTGGCATTGGCATGTTATGAGTCGGTCATTTCACAATGTTCCCAGCTCCCTGCATGTTACTGGGAAAGTGAGAATAGTGTAATTATTAAATTGCCCGGCTTAATTGTATGTTAGCTATCAGAGCTATTATTTATTGCTAATGGAAAAAATGATAAAATCTGACGAATTAACGAAGTCTGAGAAATATCGGTGTATGTATGAGTTGTATAGTCAAATTATATCTTAGACTTAAATTGTTCGAATTTTATCTTATGAGAACATATCCAGCCCGCTTCGCTGGGCTTAATTTAAAGATGTATTAACTCAAAATACAGAAGATAAAAAATATTAAATATAAGAATTAACTTATCTAGAATTAACGACCGCGATAATAATTATGATTAAACCTAAGTGTCAATTTCTTCTACTCGTTTCTCTAGCTTGTACATGGATAGTGTCATCACGTTTTTAACTAACCTTAAATAGTTTGATATAAAAAACAATATCAGTAGTAAAAAAACTGTCACTGACAGTTTAATATAAAATGCTCCGATCGTCACCAAACTTACAGGATTACCCGCTGGGTCAATCTAAAGATCCTCTAAAAATTTGGTTAAAATCAGTCAAACTGTTTCGGAGTTTATCCTGAACATACATACATACCTACTTTCTCTTTTATAGGTATAGAAGATTACTCGTACATACAGTAGAGTGGTCATACTCCGGAAGTATATCTATTTGAAATTTAAGCTTTTGACCAGTACTTACAATAGCTTATTTTATTAGATTAGCTTATTTATTTTTATACAACAAGACTTATTTTATTGATGTTAAAAAATCTCACTCGGTCACATAAACGTTATGCACAATCGTTTAAAAAAAAATAACATATTTATTGATTGGAAGGATTTTGATGAAAGCAATATTTAAATAAAATATTAGCGCCAATATTTTATTTAATTCGCTAAGTATCATTTAATAAATATGTTATCAAATATGCCAAAATTTATTTATTATTTAAATATTGATAAACAAGTTATACATGATACGAAGTTAAATAAAAATATAAAAAAAAAATCTCGAGGTTCTAATCAATGCATCTAACCTAACAATTTAAATACTTTGAAAGAAAAAATGACAATGCAAAATAACATCTAGAAAAACTTATAAACACTGAATCCAAGTACAACGTTAAAAAAAAAATTAATGATGATGTCACTAGGATGTGATACTGAGACCTCAGGAATACTTCAAGTCAAGAATAAAGGGTTTTTTTTAATTTCATAACTTTACGATGTAAACGTAATCGCAACCTTAATAATAATTTATATTATAGGCTTAAATTAATTAAATATTTACCTACATCAAATTATAATATGGAAGTTATTAACTGAAACCTGAAAAGTTACTGAAAGATCAAGTTAAATGTCTTCTAGCGTTTATTACAGATCTTAACTCTTTTGTGTTTTAATCTTACGTCTCTTGATAGGCTGCGGTCTGACTGCTAAAGATAAGATAATATTTTGTTAGCTTAATAATAGATATTAATAAATTAATATTGACCTAACGATATAATTAGTGTAACTTTGAGGTTACAGGTAGTGAAAATTTATATAAATATAGAATGTAATTTTTTTTAGATATTTTTAAACGTTATCGTGTTTTATAACGTCAGAGTTAAAGTAAAAAAATCTTTATGCCATGAAAATGTTTTATATTTATTTGGAGACGTCAAATTGAAACAAACGTTCCAAAAATAATAAAAATAAAAAATAAAATTTGGTTTAAAAAATATTTATATAAATGGACATAGTGACAATTTAGGTCAAATTCTTTAAAGATGTATGTACTATTATAAAGTTTGCCAAGTACTAACGTAATCGTCCGATTTTATCTGAAATTCGAAGAAAAACGCAGTGTGAATTTCCGTTTCATTTGTTTGGCAATTTTAGAACGAGATAATTTAACTTCTTGTATATTCGTATATACAAGAAGTTCAATAATCTTGTTCTAAAATTATTAGTTAGAACAATTACCTTGTTCTAAAATTGTCTGCTAGTTTGACAGGAGTTTGTAACTTATTGGTAGTCACCATTGCTTATAGGCAGCTATAACATAAGAATAATATAAATTGAAACATCATTAAGCAATAACAAAAACAATGCAGTACTAAAAATTATCCAATGCTACAAAAAATATCAAAATATGTTTATAGCTTTATGTCTAACAGCATCTTAAGATCCCTTCATTCTCATTACAATGTTGTCATGTGGAAATAATTAAACCGTAGATTTACTGTACTATACTTCACTGTCGGGAAATTAATATAATTATTAGGATTAAAAGGATTTAGAGAAACGTGGAAGAGTTTCTTGGAACACGTTTTACGTTCATAAATTTAACTCTAATAATAATTTCCCAAACAAATTAAACAATTATTACTTCTGGTTATAATCGTACTGTTTTTGAACAATATTTATTAGTCTGTACTAGATAAGATTAGACAGTCTCAGGAATAATATATAAAAATCCCCCGATGATTCTTCTCTCCCCTGTCTAATTTTTTAGTGAAAGAACAAAGCTTTCCCAGAACAAATTTAGAATTTACAAATTTATGGCGTGGCGTTTCAGACAGTGAAAACTGTTATATGTAGATTGTTTCTTAGAAAGTCAATTAATAATTTCTAATGGACTAACATTTAGCTATTAAACCAGGTTTCTGTTAGACCGGAACTAATCTTTATTCTTTAGAACAGAAGACTGTCAATGCTAATTGGCCTCAGACAGTACTTTTGGGACGTGGGATAATTACCTACCACGGTATATTGACACTGGAATATATAGAAAATTTTATATGTCTATATTCGTTTGTGTGTGAGAGCGAGAAAGAGCTGGAAGTTATAGCTGAGAACTAATAACAAAATACTCTCCGACATATTTTGGACAAAACGAAAATCTATCGATTCGTATTGTATTGCATAGTTTTTATAGGAATTGCGTTTCATATAAAAAATAGTATAAAATATTTTCATCTTATTATTAGGTATATGATTCTTAAATTAACTTATATTTAATAAGTCATAAAGTATGGTATTTTTAGTACCGATAGTGTTAGCTTATCAGCCGTTTACAGCTCATAAATCAATCAAGCTTGTTATTGTACTTCCTTAATAAATGTTCGTGATATGTACTTTTCTCCTGTTATAGGCTAGGAGCTATACATTTTATTATATACTAGATATTAACTACTTAAACAAATACATTATTTGTATGCTCATTATTTGATATTAAATATAGAACATAATGTCACTATTTGCATTAGTTTCCATTCCAGTGAATGTAAAGTATATTCGCAGAAAACTCATGAACTTTCCACTTATTGCAAAATGGTTCTATTAACTCAAAGATCTCGACGGGCGTGGGAACATTCATTCATTCAGAATGAGTGGTTTAGGAATATACGGGTCATACAAACACACAAGATGTATGTCTATATGTTGACAATATACAGAATTTAATGAGTCACAAGAAGGGTCTTATAATGAAAGAGCACTTCTCTCTAAATATACCACATATTAAAATTTATATTTGAATTTAATTTCCCTTAACTATCGCTATAATTAATTCAAACATACAATTATTATTCGTGTTAACTCCCTGTTAGCGTGTAACGTTTGCCAAACCGCTACTAAATTAGCTTTTCACTATGATACACTTCCTCATTATTCAATGAAAACCCATGTTTAACTCTTTATCCCCGTATTATATCATGTATATCATGATACATTTAATATTTTGTTTATATTATTTAAATAAAATTTTAAAGCACAAAGCAATAACAACCGAAACAAGAACAAGATTGAGTTTGTAGGTTTTGTTTTATTGTCTAGAAATCAGAGATCACAGCCATCTTTTAAAAAAAGAAAAAATAATTCTGCTTGAAGAAAATAGAAAAAGAGTAAAAACGCCGGCTCCTAGGCTATTAGAAACAATCATGGCCGACAATACAAGCCATTGTTTGCTTTTCTTTACAAATCGATTGGTAATTTCAGTTTTCTTTCTATAATAAATTTATGTTTGTACAATTTTTATCTAATTTTGCTAAAATTTCATTAAATAAAGATTTTAGATGATATTAAAAAACCAATGATATTATTATCCGTAGCTAAATCTCTGTAAACATACGTCATAACATTAAAAAAAATAATTTAGTTCCAGAACTTCAATGAACTCAAAATCATTATTAACTACTTTATATAACTGTTAATAAACAAATAGCATCTAAAGCGTTTCTCACACGAGTTGGTTCTAGAACTCTCGTTCTAGAGTTAGTAACAGATTATTAACTGCATTATATAACTTATATAATACACAATTCGTATCAAAATCGTTTCACCCATAAAAAGTTTACTCTATAAATACAGTAAGAATACACATAGCATTAGGCAATAATGCGGCAAAATTGCCGACATCTCGCGAATGTCTCATACGGGTCCCGTACGAGCATCGTTAATATAATGGATTCCATTTTCTTAGACACAGAGCTAGCAAGGTGTTTGTTTTTAGAGGTGACCAGTTATTTTTTTATGAAAATATTTTTGAGTAATTTTCCAAATTTTGTTTTTAAAATGGAGTTTTGTTGTAGTTGTACTTTTTAATTTTACTCGGAAATGTTTTAAATAATATATGTAGAATATTGTTTAATATGTTCAACTGATTCATAAAATTCTTTACTAATAAAAAACTGCTTTTATTTCTGGTTAAAACCAGCTATTTTTAATTTACAAAAGTATAAATGTATGTAATGTAGTTTATAATATAAGCCTTTATGAAGTAAGCTTTACAGGCTGGTGGTATATTTATTAATAAATTTATTACTAAAATAGATATTCGTATTTTTGTACCCATGTAGCGGTCGTGGTTGATTATTAATAATAATTATTGTATCCTTAGGCGGAGCCACGAGCATAGACTAGTCTATCATTAAATGAATAACAGTTATATTATTTTTATTTTAATAAGAAAAAGCTTTAATAGAATTTGTATATTGTATATTGACAATAATTCTGTTCTTAACATTTTTTTTTATATCAAAAGTACCTAGTAGAAATCGATGATACGTTTATATTTTTTAAGTAGTCACATTTTATTTTAAACTAACGCAAGTCATATTTACATATATAACAAAAAATATATTAAATGCCATGTCTTACCATTCCAAAGTCATTCTCTCTAGAGAATGAATCCCAATCAGAAAGGATTGTGTTTTCAGCTCCTACTGTTTCAGGTTATTTTCCGAGTTATATTGCAATAGTTAACTAAAAGGTTCGGTAAATTTACGTATTTATATTTTAAAACCTCTACATTGTATTACTAAAACATGAAGTCAAAGTTTTTATCTTAAATTGCTTCTATGCAACGTCAGACTCTAGTTGTACAGTTCTCAAGTAGGTCCATGAATAAGACCTGACAAGAAACTTCATGAAATTATATAAAAAAGTAAGTATGTTAGTCTGTTTGTCTCTTATCTCCGAAATATAAAATTCAAATTTTATTGACAAAACAGAACCTTTTGGATATTAAGTTTGACTTTTTTTATAAAGTTGTATGTGGTCGCTACTCTATAAAAAATACTTTATTTATTTTCCCTAGACACACACACACACACACACACACACACACACACACACACACACACACACACACACACACAAAGTACATAACATATAAACTTACAATCAAAAGGGTACGTCCGTGATAAGTAACACCGGGATGCACTATAGTGTTACCTGCATGTATACACACATATACATTTAGGGTTACCACCACATTTATTCATTAATATATGCGTTGGATTAGTTGAAATAACAGTTCAAGAATTAAATCTGAAACTTGAATAACATTTTTTTTATACTAATTAACACTTGAAATATGGGTGTTAATATCATTATATACGCAATAGATAAATGTATTCAATAATTTATATAGATTTTAATACGTTAGAAACACTTTCAGTCTAAACACAAAATAATTGGTCAACCTATGTTACAAATTTGCTCATTACATATTCTACGTAGTTGGCAGCCCTATCAAGAGGTTCCGGTTCGCCCCACTTCCTTCCTAACTACTATAAGAGATCTTAATGCTAGAAATCATCCCGTGGAGATTACTTACAACAAAATGGAAATAGTTTATACAAGGCTTGAAATTCATTGCTTCATTCGTTTTTTATCTTGTCCTTTTATATGTATAACATTTTAATATGTATTCGGATTACTGTATATAACATAATCTATAAATATTACGTAATCTATAGATATAG
This sequence comes from Napeogenes sylphis, assembly GCA_959347405.1. Lineage (NCBI taxonomy): Eukaryota > Metazoa > Arthropoda > Insecta > Lepidoptera > Nymphalidae > Napeogenes > Napeogenes sylphis. Next base: position 7,718,176 of record OY365781.1, on the reverse strand, counting down.
TAAAATAATAAAACAGTACCTACAATAAATATTATTATGAAAATACAATTACTGTGTTACAAACATGATACATACTTATCCTTAAAAGAAATTGGAATTGATTGATTGATTGATTTTAATCTATTTATTCGCTTATTTACAATCCTTCCACTGCGGAAAATAAATAATTTTATACAGAATATAGAAAACTGAACTATATTTACAATTACAGTAGAATTATGTGGATTTCTCAACTACTGCCCTACATAAAAGTGATATACCTACATATTTACGTGATTAAATTTGGTATATAAATAATACTAGCCATTGTCACTACTCTATCTTCTTGAACGTATAAGAGTTTGTCAAAAAACTTTTTTCTCAACCGTTATTTCACCGACTAACCTTACAAGATTTTATTCATGAAAAGTACTTTTATTCTATCAGTATAATATACACCGGACCACCTTGAATACTAAGTATTGATAAAATAATTAATAATTGGTTTTAAGTTTACCAACGTTTAATCTTACAAGTTTTTTCTCTTTATAATTTTGGTACGCAAATTGAATAGAGCGCCATCTATCGGACTAGGATTCATGGAGCTAACCACTACCTCTAACGCAATATTACAATTATCTTACTTTCTATTTTCGTACCATGGTATCCTAAAAGTAATATTACTTTAATAATACTTTAGTTATTCGTTTTTGATAAATACAAAAATAAAGTAATATATCAAACTGATCATCCTTTCCTTCCATTTGCAGGAATAGAAAACATTCGTTCATTTACGTCACTAAACAGGAATAAAACAATATTATTTTACTATGATAGTTTTAAGAGAGGCCTGCATATCTTTACAGTAAATAAATTGGGAGACCTCAATCAATCAAACCTTCTCATGTTACACGATTATTAACACACACACACATGGGTGTGCTGGTGTGTGTGTCTGTTAATAATCGTTTGTGTGTGTATGTACTCACACCAACGAATTTACACTTATATAAAGATAATTATCAAAATTTCAAGACACAATCAAGAGTGTAATTAATGGGATTGTTCATCTCGAGCCCTCAAGGTCCAAACCCTAAAGTTAATGTTGGCTTAAACAATACATGATCTTTGGTTCCATAACAATGAACCCATGCATGGGCTAAGGTTTGGTTAATGCGTGCCCTCCGAGATTTCAAGATAAAGCCAAGATAGTACTGTTAGCAGAAAAAAAATATGACACTTTTATATTTATTTTTGTTGTGTTTTTGTAATTTTTTTGTGGTTTTTAATTTTTACTTACGATATAGGTCTTTTATAGTTTATTATACTAGAAATTTGTAATTGAAGCTTAACTTTAACATGCAGTAATATATATTTTTTTGTTATTTACCTTATTTAAAAAAAAATCTAATAAAATAAGACTACTTAGCGAATGAGAATTTTATTTGAATAACTTCCTTTCTATTCGCTTTTATTGACTTACGAGGAAAAACTAAAATATGCTTGTGCTAATTAAGTCCCATTAATAGATAAAATAAAAAGGTTCCCATACATTTATAGATTATTTCAACTTGTTATCCCTAAAACGTAATATGAATACTGACAAATATTAACATTTCATCTAAACCTCAAACAATTATTTTTAATTTAACAATAAAAAAACATGATGTATACCTTTTATAACATTTCATGTTATTTTATATATGGATTTCACAAATAGCACCTGGAATCAAATCCAAGACCGAACCGGAATACAACTTTTTTACCCGTTTCCTTAAAGATTACTAGTTCTACTAGATAAGTAGTTTAAACGAACGTACAATTCATTACGTTGTTGTGGACGGTACTAGACCACAAGCGGGTGATTTATCGCTCGTTTTTGGCAGCTGTCCGTAGTTGGTAAGCTGCTGTCTCTACTTAACATGCGCTACTTAAAACGCAAGATTAGTGTGACTGCTGATTTAAATACTATGTTATGTATAATGTATATATAATGCACACACACACATAAAAAATATTAAAACCATTGGAATTCTTCAAGCAGAAAAATACAACAACGTAAAAATAATATGTAGACCAAAGGACTTTTTAGAGTAACTTAGAGTTATAAAAATGTATATAAATTATTTATAAACATGTCAGCGGCTTTATGGTTAGTTTATTTTCATTTCACTGAGATTTCTCTGCCACCCGGATGTCCTACTTTACATATACACACAGACGATTAATTTAATAATTGCACAATACACGATTAATTGATTAATTTACACTCATAATTAATTTTGTGATTAAATACACACACACACGCACACTCATGCACACACACGCACACACACGTGCACTCACGCGCACACAGCCGCACACACGTCGAACATACACACGCACGCGCACATGCTCACGCTCACGCACACACACATACAAATAAACAATCATTCAAAACTTATGAAATAATTAAAACTGAAAGAGAAAAGATAACAGATAAAAGCAACAGTACAGCAGTCTTACAGTATTTATAGATACTATATGTATATTAAATTATTTATAAACATTGCTTGTTATGTTATACTTTATTTTTATTTAGTTTTATTTTATTTTTATCAACCGATGACAATCAATCAACGTTTGCCAGATATTTATTATAGATTTTATATTTTTACTTTACGATATAATTTTTAATTTATTAGTTTACGATATAATCGTTGCTAACCCTCCTCAATATTGGAGTGGAATTTTGGGCAAAGAACAACAATTAAGTTAAAACAAGATATTGTTGTTGTAAGAATTCACAAATAATATTCAAATTATCATAATTGTCTATGAACATGTTGATAAATGGTAAGTTTATTTAATTTTAAGATGTAAATGATGCTTAAAATATTAAAACACTAAATTCATCAAAGCGTATAGTACGGTACACGGTAGCTCAATTAATAAAGCAGCCTAACGGTTTTGTAGAGGTCGCAAATTCGAATCCTATCCCTATTTATAAAATTTATGTTGTATACTTACTTACATGATATATATTTCATTGAAAGGTAATTAGCAGACGTAAACACACAGTAGATCTAAACTTGGAAACGAAATAAATATTTGAAAAGTAAACAAATTTAAGTACAAACAAAATACAATACTTGAATAAACAATATAAAAACGACTTTCACTTCACCAATGAAGATATAAATTAAATGGATTGAAACATTTTTGTAACCTTTTTGATTTGAGTTGTCTAAGTTAGTTTCATCATCGAACCAAAATAATGAAAAAGTATACTTGGTCAGACCTTGTATAAAAAGTTTTATAATTATTTAAAAATAATCTATAAAAAAGGGCAACTTCCAAAAAATTTTTGTTTGTTAAAAGCTAGATCGATTATTAATGTCATCCCAAATAAAATGTAAATAAATTTATCTATTCTACTAAAATAGAACTGTTCAATCTATTTTACTAAGACTGAATCTATGCTACTATGATAGTGAAGGTTTTGTTTTGTTTGATTTAACTAATCTCAATCTTCAATCTCAAACCCATTTAACGATGAAGATTAAAGATATTATACTACCCTTACAATTATTATAAATAAACTACTACATTAAAAAAAAAAGCAAATATGAACAATATTCCTTTTTTATCCAAACTAAATCAGTAGCTCTGAACTATTAACGCCCTCTTGTAGTTAACGAAATTTGAAGCAAACAGATAATTTGTTTTATTTTTATACCTAATAGTAGTTTTTTTTTTATAGTATTTATTCACATTCACAATAATAAATCGCTCCATTATTATTGGTTAAACATACCGAGCTAATAAAAGCGTGTTAAAAATTGATTGACGCAATCAACAGACCAATTAATTCTAGCCCAAATATAGATAGAGATGAAACAAGTTTAGTCAAGACCTAATGGAGCGTTCTTAATTTAAACTTTTGTTTAGAAAGTACATCTATTTCTGTTTGTAGAAATTTATAGCTTAAAAGGTGTTGTAGAGTCAAGAGCTTTGTTTAAGAAATTGTATTAGAAGTGTTAATAATAATAATATTTGACACAACCTAATCTAACCTCAAGCTAAGGAAAGTTTGTATTATAGCAAGACAACTGATAAACAAACTAAACTTATTTGTTTCACCCAAACCCTATAAGAATACAAAATTGGATTTTCCTGAGGTTTGAGTATTCTTATTTTGTTGATATGTATTATAGTATTAATTGTAGTATTCTATATATGTATATATATTTGAATACAGACTATCAAGTAGATATAGAACGGTGACCCAACAAATTACCGAGCTTAAAGCTCCATGTACAGGTCGGAGCAGTGAGACGCGTGGCCGAGTTAAGCCGAGCGTGCCCGATGTTATACGATCTCCATGGGAGCAGCTCCATGGGAACATTAGGCAATGGTAGTCATTTAAATTGTTTTAAATTAACCTACATAAAAAATAAATAATTAATTAACTAATTTATTATTTTTCTTAGTGATTAAATCTAATAATTCTTAGTATTACTGAAGCGTAAATAACAAATAACTGTCAAACTAAAGCATACAAATAATGATATTGAATAATTTCATGTTATCATTATTATATTACAATTGTAATAATTAATAAATATTAAAAAAATACAAATGAAACCTAAAAAAAATTTTTTTTTCATATAATTAAATTGTCAAATTGATTTTAAATGTAAATATACTTTTCTACTAATATAGAATCGTGAGAAAAAACATAGTTCTATAAACTTAACTTGTTTTTATCAACTTTCCGTGGGAACAGTGGTCAAGCGATCAATGATTTGCCTGATTTGATTCTGTAGAACCTTATTTACATATAGATAACGATTATATTCCCTTAACAGAGTTAAAGTTGTATTAAAACCTGTTTAGAATAAATTTACAGCATCCGCTTAAAGATAGAATAATCAACGCGAATTTGAATTTATATTTATAGTACAAATGTTATTGGTAAAGGTTGTAATACTTGTACAAGTGTTACTTATGATATAATAAGATGTAATAAGGGCTTTATAAATTACTTTGTGATAGATTTTATCATATCTCTTAAACTACTGAACCAATTTTGATTAAGTTTGCCATTTAAGTTTCTAAATTACTAATATAATAAAATACCTTAAAAATCGGTGTCTTAGTTTTGTAAATATGGTCAGAAATAATTACAAAAGTATACAACACCTAGCAAATTACCTACTTTCCACCTACCTAGGGTATAGGGTAGTTGATAGATCTGTCAGATCTATCAACGAATAGCTATCTATAGCAATCTATAGTTGATAGCGTATCTTATGATACATCCCTCAGTTAAACAGCACTTTCATGATGTTAATTAAGGAATGAAAATTTGTATAATTAATTTTGATATTTTATACGATTTGTCCATGAGGCGCAGAAGTAACTCAAAACTTTGTATAGTCCATTGTTGTGTTAGTCATAGTGGGAGAAAAGTTTTGTAAGTTTAGATGTAGTCTTCAAAATCAGACACAGTTTAAAAATACATTCATGGTGGACACACGCTGTAGATATCCTGTTAAAAGAAAAGGGTAATTTGCAGAAAACAAGGTAAAATACCGCCGGATGCGTCTTGCCTTCTGTAATATATAATCCAAGAAGGAGTCGCGGTAACATAGTCCAGGAGTTGTCACAGGTTGGAGCAAAATCAATTGAAAGTTCCATTATTATACTTTTTAACACATCTGTTTTTAACCGGCCATGGTCGAGTGGTTAGCGCAGACGCGGCACAAAGGGTTCGATTCCCAATAGGGACAACCATGTATGTGATGAGCATAGATAGATAGATGTCTGTATTTCATCGTTTCTTAAATGTGTTTGTATCGTTGTCTAACACCCTTAACACAAGCAAAAAATTTGTTTACGTTTCAAGATCAATTTGTGTAATTTGTCCTGTGATATTATTATTATTATTGGTTAGGGATATTTTTCTTTTCTCTATTAGCAATGTCTTATAGTAACAGCTAGTATATAATAGATATCGTCTAAATAAAATAATAAGAGATTTTTTAGGAGTTTCTTAAAATCCATTTTTTTATTAAATGATATCAAAATATAATTCTCGATACACATATGTATTTTTAAATTTCTATATAAAATCTAAATTCATGTCTTAGTTCTAGGAAATAATAAAAACCACATGCTATGGACCACCCGTGTTGTTTATAATATTTTATTACATTCGTAGATTAAAAACATTATTATTTGTTTATTTATATTATTTTTTAAACATCCTTTATATAAATATTTAAAATTTTCATGTTTCAAGAATTATTATTAATGTTTATATAACGTAGGTAATGGACAGGGGAGGATTTTTTAATAATGAAATATTAAAAATATTTTTTATTATACAGAACCATTGATAGAGAAATTAAACTTTTGTTTAGCTTGTATAAAGGGCCTCAGATTTGATTTTAGGTGATATATTTTTTATTTTTTGTTTTATAGAACACCCAATTGTGTAGTAGTAAATTTATAGAAGTTACGAATATATATTTTATAATACTATAACGTAGGTAATCACTGGATAAAACTCAAAAAATATATTTTTTTGTGGTTTCGATGACACTTTGATGAGTGCTTGAAGAATGAAGAAAAAACTTGTTTATGATGTCGTCGAGCAACTTTGGTATCTATACATTATAAGACCGACTGACTGAACTATGAAAAGCCAAAAACACAATGGTCAAAATCTTGACTTTTGTGGGAGCCTTATTAATATATTAATAATATCTCAGGACAAATTTCACAAATTGATCTAACCCCTAAGTAAGCAAAATTTGCCAGTGCTAAGGATGTTAGACAAGGATACAAATAAGTAAAAATACACATTACAAATATGCGAATATATTAAATAAACGACCAGAAATACAATCTATGCTCATCACAGACAGGCCTGTCCCGGTCAGGAATCGAACTTGATCCCCTTTGCGCCGCTACGCGTTAGGCGTCTGCGCTAACCACTCGACGGAACGAGCCCTGGCAAAAATATGTCTCAACCTGAGATAAGTAGAAGATAAAACTTAACTAACAGATAGAGTCGCATGCTGAGTGCTATTGTGTAAAATTTACATACAAAAATGATCTGCCTACTATCGAATTACTTAACAGTTACTAGAAAGCAAATAGTGTCAATGCCTCCTCCCACATGTGTATACAGCTTTATAAACTTGTTTCATTGACTTACCAGACAAGCGTGCTTCCGGTTATTTGGTAATTAAAAGTTAATGAGATTTCATTCATGATATCACAGATATTAATGAATGAGTTGTAACAAAGAATAAAATTGTAATGGGCCTCATGGCTCAGTGATGTTATTGCACTCTGGGTTCAAGGGTCCGGGTTCGATTTCTAAGTATAAGTTATTGTTATTTCGGATTAGCAACGGTTGTTCTATTACTTTGTTCTTATCTTATTGAAAATATCTTAAAGACGTATCTTTAACTTTGTTTCTATGGTATTAAAAAATATTAAATTGTATCGCATTCATTTTATATGCGAAATAATAATATATTTCTTTGATTCTTTATCTCTTTATATAACTAAATACAATCTGACTCGTTAGTTTCACTTTTTTTAATTTTATGTCATAACCTCCTACGGCTACTATTATTGGCTAACATTTGACATTACCAAAAATGGAACTGTCAATTATAATTATTATTATAATTACCATCAAGTGGGTTTGAGGAAAAGTTTGCAGAATTAATGAAACACATTTAACCTTATCTAAAGATATAAAGATTCAAAATCGGAATATAAAACTACACTTTCAATAACAATATACTATATCAAATACTTAATGACAAATAATAAGGACATTAACTAAAATTGTTTTTAATTAACATATTTTTAAATTTTTGGCTAAATTTTATGATCTTGTCCTATTAATAAATATAATTGAGACTCCACCCGAACAGTATTTAATGGTGTTAACTCAATCACTAATTTACATCCAATGTGATCTGGTTTCAAATGTCTGGATTTTATCATATTATTTTATAACTTTATTTATTCAGTTTGCGAAATTTATGTATATCATTGTCAAATATTCAGTTTTAGCTCATTTTCTTTTTGGTTTCAGTCAGCTCATCTTTCAGTTGTGTAAGTTCAAGATTATGTAGCTTTATATATTAAAATAATTAATTAACTAATTAATTTACTAGTTTTTTGAACACAAATACAACCAAACAAAGGACTTCTTAATATAAGTAAAGATATATATTTTTTAAGGATAAGGTATGCTTGAAAATGCTTAACCTAATACCTAAGTACCTAAATAAAGCTCTAGAGTTTCAGAGAACGTAGAGGAGCTGTTCTTAGAAATTAAATCATACTCCATGTGACAATAAGGCCCTGTTTCATCACTTACGTTAAACTGACAGTTAGCACAGATACAAAAGTTTATCACCTGTCAGATGGATATCTAACACATGAGTTTTTAATAAACACGCACTTGAAAAATCTGTTTATTCTTATCTGTCTATATAAACGCGTATATACATATAAATATAATGGCTTCTTCATTTTAATAACTACAAGAAGTTAATTTTCGTGTAGGATTTAGTTCCATCATCTCTAAGGAGTAATTAGGTGATGAAATGTACTTATAGCAAATATATAGTATCATATAATGAATTCAAAAATATGTATAAATTAAAAACTGCATTTGCAAAATTCATTAGCATATAGTTTTATATTATATTTTTTATTAGTTTTAATCAATCTCAAGTATGTGGATGGTCAAGTTAATCCTGTTCCCATATAAGTAGCAGATACCAATCAAATAACTTATCATAGATCTATTTGCTGAAACATACAATACGATTAATCTAGTAGATAAGATTATAAGCTATATTTTCTTAACTACTAGATTAACATCAGACGTTTAACCAGAGGTTGAAACTGGCTCTGAACAAGCAGTCGTAGGTAAATATATAAATACAAAACATATTAGTATATTAATCAGCAAGCGCATTTCATCTGTCGTGTGTACTAATGTCCGGATTCAGTGCACTATCGGGAAATCCATTAGATATATTAAGGAGGACCATCTTTACTTAAATTACGACTTAGTTAACTAATAGTGTATAGTACGTGACATTTAAAAAATTATGTTAACTTATGTTAGTTGAATTTTCGGGTTAACATGATATAGAATTTTGCATATTTATTTTAGTATTATCTTAGTAAATTAATAGTAAGATAAATTTCGAATATTTTATTTTAAACAAAAATTATTTATAATTAAATTAACGAATGATTTAATCAAGAAATAGAATACGTATTCAAATACCGCATAACCTATTGTGATGTATTATTAAGATTAAAACCTATGAAAATTGTAAAAATATAAATAATATCCATACATTTCTCTCTTCATAGGAAGATCCAGCTCATTACCGTTGCAGTGAATCAAGAGAAACCGACTATTTTAATTGTTCCTGCCCCATTAACAATCTGGCGTTTCGTTAAATGTCTGGTGTAAAATAAAAATTATTTTCATTAAGTGTTTTCGATCAAATATAATAAATCATCAAATTTAAGAAGGTTTGGTAATTTGTTATAAATCTTGATTCTTTTTTTTTTATATACAAATTTTTTTGGAACAACAATTTTATAATTTTTTTTATTAATAAAAATCTAAATAATAATATTATTTTTGTACTATATTTCGGAATAAATGAACATATAACTTAACAACAAAAATGTATTAAATAATGTATTTTAGGTCCAACAGTTTTCAGATTTTAAATAAATAAATTGTACAAAATTCCCCAATAAATTCAATAACATAAATATATTAAATGAAAAATATTAGGTCCAACAGTTTTCATATTTGAAAAAAATAAATATTGAAATTATTAACAAAAGAGATAAAACCTACCCAGAAGTAAAAGATTAGTTATTTATCTAGTCCTAACACATCATATTAATACCCAAAACTTATATTCAAAGCCTTGACCAACTATGATGTAACTCTACCCGCAGGCCGACCGCTGCCAGTGGTCGTTACACACAAGTATGGAAGAGACATATATTTTTTATTTATATTAAATTATAACGTGGTTTTTTCATTAGGGAATGACAAAAGTCCACATTAGTCGTATGGTAGGGTGTGGAAAGCTGAATAATAAAAATCCATTACCTCCAATAAGATTTGGGGAAATAGGAAACAGACATGTGGTTTTATATCCCTCTCTCGCCCTCAGTCTCTCTCTCTCTCTCTCTCTCTAATTTCACTTTATAAAATTTGTACTATATAAATACTAACTTATTCACTAACATTTTCTATGACAGGATGCTACTAACAGATCAGTAAGTTCTATGAATAAAACAATTACCTGTAACGAATATAATACATAACATATATTTGTATATTATTAATTAAAGTTTTATATAAATGAATAATTGAATTAAATGAACCTCTTCCAGTTATCCAGTATCCGCTGTTCCCGTAAAACACAACGTCGGCTAATTTCACCCCTATTGTAGCTTCCATGAAATTAAATTTTGGTTTTCTGCTAACCTTTTATTATATTATAATGGTTTATAGCACTTTGATCCGATCATAGGCAGATTGTGTTAAGTAATTAAATAGACATTATAGATAATTATTTCATCGATTTAATTAATATCTTCTTATTATTCCTTTATTTAGAAAGAAGAAGAAAGAGAGATAATACATTTATTTAGGACTTACAAATCATATACATGTTTACACATAAGAAACTAAAAAAAATAAAAAATATCTACTTTTAAACATTTATATTTATATCCTCTGCCTTTAAAAATAGTATTTACTTCTGAAAAAAAAGTGTAAAGACATATGTTTTTATATTAAAAAAACACAAGAATTCATAAAAAAATATATATTATAACGGATGTAAAATATAATTACCAATTAGCCGCCAGTTCTCACAGCTAGACAATAGGGTTTCAAATTGGGTAGGAATTTTAATTCTTAACGCTGTATCAATTGAAAATGTCTAGTTCTGTAGATTATATTCGATAATATGGGAGATATTGTAATTTAGATATTAATTTTAACAACGTTAATTGGTTTATAATAAAACAATTGTTAATACTAATTTGACTTTTATATTTTGACTGTTATTCTATAGACAAACTGTATTTTTTTTCTTTAACAGTTCTTCTGTTCTGCCAATTGAGCTACCTCATGGTTACCTATGGCTGTATCAATGGAAAATGTCGAGTTCCGTAGATTATATTCGATAATACGGGAGATATTGTAATTTACTTATTAATTTTAACAACGTTAATTGGTTTATAATAAAACAATTGTTAAGATTAATTTGTACTTTTATATTTTGACTGTTATTCTATAGACAAACTATATTTTTTTTCTTTAACAGTTCTTCTGTTCTGCCAATTGAGCTACCTCATGGTTAACTATGGCTGTATCAATGGAAAATGTCGAGTTCCGTAGATTATATTCGATAATACGGGAGATATTGTAACTTAGTTATTAATTTTAACAACGTTAATTGGTTTATAATAAAACAATTGTTAAGACTAATTTGACTTTTATATTTTGACTGTTATTCTATAGACAAACTGTATTTTTTTTTCTTTAACAGTTCTTCTGTTCTGCCAATTGAGCTACCTCATGGTTACCCTTCCATGAATTTAGAATTACATTTTTAATCATCTTTATCCGGACGAGGCGACATCTGTAGGAATTATTTAGAAAACCAAAACAAATAATTTCGAATAACATAACATTGAAAAGACCCCACAATCTATAAAAAATGTATAGACATGTTAAGCTTATTTATATTTAAAATAAATATAAAATGACATGACAATAAATAGGCATGACTCGAACCTGCAACCTCTGAAATATCGTCTTATTCTCGGAGGCCGTACGTAATTTAAGATATAATGTTACTGATGATTTTACATATATTTCTTTTCATTGGAAGTTAGTAATAAGTTTTACCAGACATACGTTTGTATCCAGGATATATATAGGTATTTATATACATGTATTGTTATTTAATAATGAAAATTAAATACATAACGCATCTAGACAGCTCTAATGACTAAGTCTGGAATAGTGTTTGCTGTCCTGTAGTTTGAGCAAAGCTTTAGTTGTGGTTACCATGATTGTGGTAAAAATTAGGAAAAAGTATATTTATATTATTCAATAGAAATAATGTCTTTTATAGTGTTTGTATTATTAGTGTTTAAAAAATCCTAAATGTAAAAAAATAAATATTGTATAATATTTAGCATTACAAATAATTTACACAAGCTTTAATTTATATATAAAATATATTAAATAGGATGTTTTAAGGATGTTCATTATTATTAAAAGGAAAGCTACTATTCTAAGGTATATAAAATTCTCTCTATGGTTTTTTTTAAACAAGAGAAATAAATTGCCGTCAATCCAAAAGTCAGTTAGTCAAGGTCGAAGTTGTAGTACAAGTATAACACTTATGAAAATTCAGACTCTAATTGCACTTTTCCACTCTGTGTACACTTATCATTGTCACCCTATTCCACCCCGTGGCATGATATAAAACTTCGCCTATTATGCAAAGTTTTGGTAAGACAATAAGCACCCAATGGCTTGAACTACTTGCTATAAAACTTAAGATGCACATTTTTGGATAACACTTTCATTATAAACATGTCTAGAAAATATTTATTATTAGACAATAAACGTATAATAGTAGCATATGCAAACATTACACAAACAACATACACACTCGTAAATAAAAAAAAAAAATTAACGTAAAATAATATTCTGATTTCATCTTCTAATAATAAGAATATCTACATACAATTTGGTAATTCATAGAAAATATTTAATAATTTATTTGTATAGTAAATGAATAATTAATTCATATTTCAACTAACTTTCATTAATTAATTAACCTTCAGCTTATAATATTTATTAAAATATTTATTTTGTTACAAAAAATCCAACAAATACTTTTACACACAAAAAATCTTAAAGTATTTTGGTTAATTTTCCGCGACTTATTTAACATAACTATGTGAAAAATCATTCCTAATATGAACTTCAATGTTCATTAATTTATGAAAATAGTTCTTAATATAAATAATTAAACTCTGTCAATAGTTCAGTCATTAACAGATACACATTATAAGTTCAAAACTCATCAAAGTACAGTCAACAACAAAGGGCATAATAACAATTAAATAACTTTATAATATACTTGAGTTGTCACGGATCTAAGATATTTATAATTAAAAATACGAAACAGGATACAGGAAAATATTCAAACTTACTTTAACATATTTCAAGATTGATTGACAGGAAATTACACTTTATGAATCAACTAGGAGTCGCCCGCGACTCCGTCCGCGCGGTTTTTAGTGTTTCCTCAGCGCACGCGAGGAAAGCCCTCAAAAAAGAAATCTTTTCCCGTTTTTGCAGCAATTTTCTTTGCTGCTCAACTTCTATAAGTCACAGCGAGATGACATATACCCTATAGCCTTCCTCAATAAACGGACTATTCAACACAGAGAGAATTTTTCAATTCGGGCCAGTAGTTCCAGAGATTAATGCGTTCAAACAAACAAACTCTTCAGCTTTATAATATTAGTATAGACTAGTATAGATGATGCAAAAACTTACAAAATACCATTTAATATGATAATTCTGTGTTTCTTGTCCTATATCATTCTTATATCTATATACCGATACCATTATTATTTGATGTTGATATCCAGGCCAAGTCTTATCTAGTATCTGTAGCTCCGTTCTATGCTAACCCCTTGGCTAAGTTGTGGAAACTTTAATTAATTACGCATTTGCTTGTGTTGGGAACTTGGTAAATGAGCCACGGCCAAGACATGGCCAGGAGATGAACAGACGTTACCGTTATCATTGTTGATAACAATAATGCTTTATACATTACATAACCCACTGGTGGGATAAGTCCACCAAACTTCATAAATAAGCTTCATTGTAGGTTAGATCATTGAAAATTTTGCATGTTATTCACGAAACAATCATTTATTTTTTATTGTATATCATGCCTGGGGAATGAACCTGGGAACAACAATTCAAAGGTAAGTATAACACCAAACTATAAATTGTAATGAATATAATAATATTTTATTACAAGCAAAATGTGAAAATATAATCTTGAATCACCTATAATTTACATTTATTGACATGCTTTAATAAAACTTGGGTTGAATTAAAGTCGACAAATCCCAACGCAATTACTTTAAAAAATGTGATCTTGGAAAAAATATGAATGAATAAAAAACCTGTCCGTCAATTTGTTAAGAGCAAAGATTAAAAACCCCATTATGTGTACGATAATTTATATCTTATGGCTTATGAATGAACCTCATGGCGGCTGCTGTTACACCGAAGTAGAATTGTATTTAAAATAAATTAAAAAACAACTGTTCGCGAGCATTCTCTTCATAAAAAATATATTATCTATAGCATCTGTAGGTTAATTTGAATTAGGAATGTAATGTTTTTTTGAAATTTAAGAAACTGTCATAAAAATGTTAATATTCTATTGATATTTAAAGATGCTTCACAAAATACTTTCTTATTATTGATTTGTAATGCAAGGTAAAAAAGTTTGTAATAAGGAGAAGCTGTTATCAAGTGACTTAAACGATTTGAACTGACTCAACCTGGCAGAAGGTCAGAATATTAATATGAAAATCGATTATCCTGGCTTCCAACATCGAGAACTTGTACTGCCACGAACCTCTCCCATCCTGGTTAGTTCGGTTGTATCCTATTTAGGAAGTTTTAATGGGTATTCTCACCTATTTCATATATTTACAATATTATTCATCATGCTAATCGTATTGTAACAATAAAATAAGAATAAAAATCCTATTATATTTACATGTTTACCTAAAACTAAAAATTATATCGTATATTGTCTAAAAATAGACACTATGTAAATACTGTTCACGCCGCGAGTTTGCCATGGTTCGAACTCATTAATAGGAACCCTGTATGGGTTCGAAACTAGTTGGCCAAAATCCCAATAAAATTACGTAATTATAGCCGTGTAAATAAATAAATATTTCAATGATACTAAGAGTTTGAATAAACGAATTAATAATTATATAAGTGTTCGTGTTCGCTCGCGAACTTCGGTGTGAACGCCGACACTACCTGATACCGCTCATTTCCTTTCATTCACAATTTCATACTAGCATCAAGTGACGACCGGTTTTATTTAACACTGGAGCGAGTTGTAGGCTCTAGCGGTTTGTAAAATAACTGATTTATTTATTATTGTATTATATTTCAGTTTTTTGTTATAAACTTCGACGATTAGCGCCATTTTAAAACGGTTTTTCAAACTCGAGGTGTGAAGCCTCTTCGCTTCTTTTCAAAATAGAACACATTTTTATTTTTATTTTGAAATTCTCAGATAGTGATTAATTCCTAGTTTAAATATAGAATGATAATTAATCAACACGAGCGGGAGTTAAACCTGTGAGCGTACTCTACCATGACGTACTGTTATAACCAATTAGGTTATCATTTTTAAGTAGTCTTGTAGTAGTATTAGTAGTATTGCCTTGTAGTCTTTACAGCGAGGTAAATATAAACAACCAGCAAATAAAGCAAGCTGTATTTTTCTTTAAAGTCTTTCGCTTATTTTAGTAACTTACACCAAGTTACTTAGAATCAGGTTGAAGAAACCAGTTTTCTATAATAAAACAAAGACCATTTCCTTCCACTTGTAAGTAAACTTAGATTATAGCTTATTAAGTAATAACTATATCCTTAATAGCCATTCTATAAATGTCCCACAGTTGGGCAAAGGTCTTATATTTGGTTGGGAGTAATCTTTCTTTTAGTATCATACTGGTTACATTATTTATTCATGAAGTTTCCTTCAGGGTCCATTCTCGGATGAGTGTAAGTATTTATTCAAATGATCTTATTCTTGATCTCATAACCACCACTACATGCATAATCACACAAGTCTAAGTTATTAGTAGCTATGTGTGTGTAATATTTGTTCCCTATCCATAAAATAATAAATAATAAACAAGAATATTTGTTGGATAGTTTTGAATTATTTTGATATAAGGGTATATAAGGGTATTCAGTTTATCTTTGTGTTGAGGAATTTATCTTTTTTTTACATTAACGTAAACAATATTATACTATATTTAATATATTTTCTCTTACCAACTCTTAAGTAAATACTAAAAGCATTATTAAAACTCTTTTTATAAATTGCTGAGTATTTTTAGGAGTTCATACCCAAAGGGTAAAAACGTGATATTTTTGTTCAATATTAATAACAGCAACAGGTAGGCTTGAAATATTCACGAAATATTTAGTTGTATACTCACTGTAAAAACAAATAATTCAATTAAAATAAAAATAATATTTGTATAAGCCAGGAGGGTACAACAAACGTGATTTGTTTGGATTTTATTTACATAGAATGATAGGAATATACGAAACCCCCCCTTGGCAAGTTCAACTCGCACTTTTATAGTTTTTAGGTAAAACATTTTTTTTATTACATATTAACGATTTGTGAGTGTTATATATATATTTTTTTATAATATAATCGAATGCTACAACATAGCTTTTTGTATTTTTACACAACGAAATATGTTTTAATTTGTATTGGTTTAAATTATATATTACCAATCATAGTTGATCACCGGCATCTGGTGGGCATTGGACAAACGCTACGTAAGTCAATTATTTAGTTTAATTTTATTGACAAGAGATGGCGTTAGTAGTAATTATAATAACTGAAATTTCTTTAACATTACAGTATAATTTCATTATATTACATAATTAACCAATAAATGTTAGTTTTTTTAGGTTTTGTAACAATGTAATAGTAATTCTTAAAAATTTTAAAACAGCGCCATCTATTTTTCATAATACGAACTCTTACATCTGACACGCAAAGCTCATGAAGGTTAAGTTATGAATACATGTATTATAAATATGTTTTAGTTTTGTAACGTGTGTCATAGTTCATTTTTTTTTATTGCATCTTTCGTAGTTGCTATTTTCTGTATGGTGTTCCATTTGACTGGTTGAAAATGCTTCAACATTAAGGTTGCCAGTTGTATATTTTTATTGTGCAATAAAGTTTGGATAAATAAATATGATTCGTACTTCCAAATCCCCAAACTGGTAAACAAACATCTTAAAATATAATTAAACCATTCTTCACAATGACTGAAATAAAATTTAAGAGGGTTATAATTTAAAAATGTAATAAAACGGTCTTTACAGTCATACTTATAGGTGAGGTAATAAAAAAATCTTAGAAAAGTACGCATAATTGAAAATTTACGGCTTCATGAGCAAATAAAAAAGGTATAATGCTCGTAACTGCTAGCGCCCTCTCAGGGACATTTCAGAAATTACGACCAAAAGAAATAGTTTATTATGGGCTCTAAACATCATTATATATGTTTACATTGCGTATAAATTGTGGTCATTACAACAGGTTTACGTGAATCATGTGCTTTTGAAGGTGGTGTTTACTTCCAATTTCTTTTATAAATATTAAAAATATTTAGAGATATCTTTTAATTTACTGAATTATTTTAGTTTTTAAGTAGTTTTTGTAACAGTCAAAGATAATATAAAAATGTAGGTGATAATAATTTTATTAATAGATATTATTATACTTATATATTTCTCTCCTGGTTGCCTAACGTTGGGTGCGGGAGTTACGTCACTGTACTTCAGATTGGTAGCATAACATAATGTTTAGATATGTTTGTTTCACGAAAAGCAGAGCATTTTAAGGCTTCATTAAATATGTAGTGACGAGACGTCAGTTCAAAGTCAAACAAATACACAAACTATTTAAATAATAAAATAACAAAGTGCTTTAGAAACGAGACCATAAAAATGTAATAAAAACCCTCCCAAATGTCATAGAAATAGATAATTATGGAAATAAGGCGTTTTGAAAATAAATAAATCGTAAATTCGAGAACGTTTCCGCAAAAAGCTAAAGCCAAGTGAGAATAAACGGAGCGGAAAAAGGATCTCTTGGTACAATTTCATTTGCTAATTGGATTTTAAAAGTGGTTTTTGTTCATGTTTCCAAAAGTTTTAATCGCTAAGTTTTTTTTTAATATCTCCGGTTTAATTTGTTTAGTTGTTTGCGGTTTGTTTTGTAGTTTTTCCTACGTAAGTGTACAATGAGTGCATATGTTTTTTTAGCTTATAGTACCCAAAATGATACTCGGCTTGTATGTTTTTAAATATTTCTTTTGAAAAATCTTTATATGGTAAAAACCACATACCGAATATTTTTAAATTTATAATCAAAAGAAAAAATTAAATAATAATATACCTACGAATAAATAACACTTTTAACAGGAAAAGCTTAAATCAACTTGCATAAGTAAGGAATATTAATAATTTTAATTAATTTCAATTTCTGTACTAGAATTTAGTTAAGAATCCTAACAAAGGTTAAGGTTCCTAAATTTCAACTTCGACTATTTTAATTAAACATTGACAAGGAGGGATTGGGATTCCCTTTCTCACTCACACTACGAAACGTAGCTATTATACTTTACACCCTATTTAAGAGCTAATTTCGGTAAAAGGGTGGTACCACCCTGATCAAGATAGTCTGTCGTCCCATAGACAATCGCCTCCACTTGATACTAGTTAACATAACATTTAACAAAAGTATGTATTTTTAATATTTTTTTCTAACGGTACTTTTCATAACTCCACTTTAGGCGTACTTCTATTATTAATCATTATCATAAAATCTGTAGTTTTAAATATTTTTTGTTGATAATTTTTAAAATTAGCAGAACATAACTTAAGCTTTAAATAGAACACGCGTCTCTGAAGGGTCAACATCGTAAATTAGAAAGTAAAAAATTCAAAAGCGGACCTCTAAGGTACTTTAAAATTATTTATTTAAGCCCAAGTCCGCCTGAATGTTTGTTCAGGATCTAGTTTACGTTTAGGTTAGATAATTATGAATAATATTATGAATAATATTATGAATGTATATAATAAAGCTTAAAGGTTTGTTCTTATTCAACATTTAATCTCTTTATCTATCAGTTGAATATTTAACATTTTTTCAGCATTTTATAATTTACTGAGAAAAATGTATATGCAATATACTTCTACAACGAATATTAAATTAAGGCTTTTTAAAAAAATATTGCAAGGTATTTAAAGTGCGTTCTTGCTGTAACTTTTTTCTTCTTCTATTTATAGATCTGGACTGTGAACTTTACGTTTTAATATAATCTTCGGTAATCTGTAGTCAGAATACGAGGTATGAATAGCTAGTGTATGCGAAACATATGGATAATGAAAATTCTTATTAAATTTTATTTATTACATTTCTTATTATTTTTTAGTCATTTGTTTTTGCCATTACTGTGACATCAGATACTAATAGTAATCTCAATGATATGGAATCTAATTGATAGAGAGAGTCTTTATTTATAATATACCAGCAACGGAGATCCTAAAACAGGCAATATAAAAGCTGAAAAGATACATTTGTAACGAGGGCAACCGCTGTCTAAAGTATCTACTCAATGAAACAGTTCACTATCCTGATGTTACTCTTATCAGGAATATAAATGTTTAATAGTTTTAAAGGTTTGAAATTGTCCCTTAACATGATATTCATGTTAATTATTTACATTCTGAAATTTATTCGAACAGTATTCGAACCTGCTACCTCTGGGCTACCGTCCCTTTTGCTAAGTAAACTGACTTGTCGTTATTGGTGTTTTAACGTTAATTTAAGAAATCAATAATGGTTCATTCAAAATTATGTTAGATCAATTATTCTTTTAATAGAAAGTACCTATATATTTTTACTTTATTTATATTATTTGAAAGGCGAATTATAAGAATTGTTATAACATCATATTATGAAGATAGACATTAAAAACAAATGTAAAAAAATCCTGACTATTTATTTGCTACGTTCCAAATGTATTGAAAGCATTTAATATAATACTGTATTGTATAACAAGGGTATTGTATTGTATTGTATTGTATGCTTAAAGGGTAACAAAAAATAACTAACAGATTTCTTTCTATAGATTCACTGTATTATTAATATATATAGAACTAATAGATTCAGAACAGTCTTTATCTACTCCGCCCATAAATGATAAGATATCTATCATTATAAGTCTACAAACTATATCAAATTCGTACATTTCTAGCTTTAGCCTAAACTAGTTTTGATGTTTTGCGGTCAAAATTAGTTTTATATCCGTAGTGACACGCTCATATCAGCTCTTATCAGCTCAACTTATTTCATTCACATTAAAACATTTTTTCTATTGTGTATTTAATACGATACAAAAATATAAAAAAATCTCAAATTATCGTTTAGATGTTTTTGTCATGTAATTAACACGTAGTAATAAATATTTTTTTAAAATAATTGACTTACAAATTATTCTATTATATGTATTTGATGCAGAGATATATGTATATATACCTACCAGAAGTATGTACTTTTGAGAATCAGTAAACTTCAACCGAGATTTCGGCCGAGCTACAAGATGGCGTTACTTGTTTAATAATTAACTCAAACCCAAGGAAATCGGAACCATCGGAAAAATACTGTCCGAATTTACCTTTTTTTTTTAGTTCTTGGGTAGATAGCTTCTATTCTTTGCTATATTTTTTGAAGGCATTTTGATGATAATGTTGTCCATATCTACCTCAATAAATGAGCTGTTAAATAAAAAAACCTAATTTAATTCATAGTTACAGAACTTAAAATGTTAAAACAAAAAAAAACCTCTAAAGCTAAATAATACGATTATATATTGAACAGAATCAAAGACAAAATCATTATCACAAAAGCAATATCACCAAAGAAGTAATTCAAGTTCAAAAACAGTTTAATCTCATTGGAGGGGGGAGTGGGGATGTGATATTAGTAAAATTCCTGTAGGGCTCCGCTTTCCGAGGCTTTAATGGGCTAAATATCTTGAGCCGGGATAAGTAAGCACGGTTCGCAAAAATAGTGATTCTATGTTTATTTTTAATTGATGTTTTTGGAATGAATAGCAAATAAACTGTTTGATTTATTGTAATTATTTCTTTGATTTTTTGATGATAATATAATTTTTTTTTGTTTAGCAATATTTCGTAGAACATAAGTAAATAATAACTACATATAGTAATTTTATTAATTGAAGCAAAATAACTTAGATGTTAAATTTCGAATAATATTAAGAAAATAGAAGTCACCACCTCTAGTTATTACAATCAAATGATACTTTTAGTAATTTTTAATTTGACATTATGAAAATGATTAAAATATTCACAAAATAAATAAATAAAATAATTCTGTTTTTGCTACCACTACCGCCCTGCTTAAGTATTAGTACAGAAGATTGGTCCTAAGTCGTGCCATTTACGGACAATTCGGTACAATCGATGCGATGCGATACTGAGATACGTTAGTTTGTTTTGTACCGCGGCGTTGGATGAATAACTACTACGACTAATATATCAAATACTATATATCAAATATTATATATATATATATTTAAAATATGGCTTGTTCTTTAAAAAATATATATGATTGGATGGTAGTTCGATGAGATAACGTTGATTCGAGATAAAAAATTTCAATATATCTACAACTTTCTTTTCATGTTTTTTTTTACAAAAAAAAAACTAAATTAATATTACAAACTTATTAGTAATTATTTGTTTCATATCCTTATATTATTACGTCTTATATTTATAAAAAGATTAAATATTTTTTAATTAATCGTACGTTTTTTTTGCAGATACCACTTCCACATAAGAAATATATTATTCCACTGTCACTGAAGGGGAAATTAGAGACTGAAAGAATTGTCCCGTGAGGAGATCGAACCCACAGCCTGTGGTTCAGCAGTCAGGGTCACTGACAAACTACACCGACACCAGTATTCATTTTTAATAAAAAACTTCGTCACAATAATAACGTCGCTGGCAACAAGTATTTTATAAGGATAAACCGTTGTCAAATATTTACTTCCAGAATCCATACTAAAAGTCGTGTTTATTTGACTCTGGCTTTGTCATAAAATACGTAATTAAGACCCTAATCCAGGGTAACGCCGCTTTTTGTTCATCTAACTTTAATTTGAATTTGAATACAGTTTTGTGGGTAATAAACAGTTTTAAATTAACTTATGAATTCAGTTTTGTTAATGTACTAATTTAATTATTTCATAAATTTGCCGATTATGTTTCGTTAATGATTTCTCATTTTTATTACTCTAATAAACGAAGAGTCCTAAACATTCCTTATTATGTTCTTTAAAAGCCATATTATTTTTTACTGAAACTATAACGATCTGGTTAAGCTTATAAACTTAATATATCAGACTAAATAATAGTCTTAAACGTATCATCTATAGGGGAAGGGGGGCCAAAACGGGCACCATAACTTTCAGTGTCAGAAAAGCGAAATGAACGGTTAGGAGTTTCGCTTACGCTCAGCTCAATTAATCAATTTAAAAGACTCTAATCCACTACTTCTGGTATTCCGTCACATCGCTTTGCTATTACCTATAACGGATTTAGAATTTGTATTTATGTTAATGTTAGGTAGATTAAACATGGCTTTTATGAAATAAATAATTTATATAGTTTATCTAAAATAGATTTTAATTTCTTACTTAAGATATCTGTGTTTAACAGATTATCATTTTGAAATAATATAAAATATCTTTAGAATTATTATATCATTTATAAAAAATGTTTTTGGTGGTAATCAATGGAAATCTACTGTTTTTATGTTTTTATTAATATTTTCCAATTAAATATTATTGGACCGGTTAATTTTCCATAATTATAAATAAAGGCAACGACGTAATTACTTAAACAAACAAGATCAATGTTGTATCAATTGTTTACAGGATGCTTAAAACTGATTAAACTCTTTCAGCGCGAGTCAATTTAATTGTTACAACCGACTTTAGAGAAAAGTGCCGATAGTATAAGTAACTAGAAGTGGCGGAAAAATGTACTTTTATTTATTATATTATTATAAAAAAAGGTTTCACATTAAGGATTATATTATCACTTTACAAGCGTATAAAAATGAATATTAAGCATACTAGACTCAGGACAACAATATGTGAAATAAACAACAATAAGGATTTCCAATATACTTTTGTAAAATCCAATGAACCAAACGATTAAAAACAGGAGGTCCCATTGCAAGTCGGTCCCCGCGCTACAACCTATGTCATGTTACCGACTAAATCACGTGCAAAAGTTAGTATTTTTATAGGCTATGTGTTATTCTGATGTATGAGCTATATTATTGTAAAGTTTATTTAAAATCCATTCAGTAGTTTTTACGTGACAGAGTAACAAACATCCATCTATACTTACAAACTTTCGCGTTTATAATATTAGTCATATTATGTATTTTTTATTATTTGTTATTTTATCTAAAAATTTGTAAATCTCTCCACAAACGCCAGAGTAATCGCGTGGAAAACCACTATCAATGCCCATAAATGATGGTTTCTCTCGATTTCCCTGGGATTCCATCATCAGATGCTGACTTGGTGGTAATGGGACCACTTCGGAAGTATAGGCATTCAAATTAAAAAAATGTAAATCCGTCTACAAACGCCGGAGTAATCGCGTAGCATACATACAAGCAACAAAATCGGTTAAAAAATTGTCTTGCACACAGAAGCACACAAGCAGTCAGGGTCACTACACACACCAGCACCGCTACCACTACAGCAACATTTAATTTCATACTAGCGTGTGTTCAATGTCCTGATTAGGTTTTTGTGTACCTATATGTAAGGACAAGCCCTTTGTATAGTTGTTTTGTCTACTAATATATTAAATAATAATTTACATATATTACTAACTTTAAAGGGAATGCTTTTCTTACCCTATATAGTCCTATAGTACGGGATCAATATAGCACCTACTAGGGGTGCTATATTGATAAGTTTTATAAGAGGTGTACTGGCTCCATAAAAGCAGTTCTGGAAGTGTACAATTGCAAACCGCCGAGGGCAAATGAGGCTTGTACTCCTTCATTCTACGGTACCTCGTTCAATTTTAAAAATACTTTTTGCAGTATCCGCGTATTGAATATAAACATAAACATCGCCTATTGAGATCGTTAGCAAGACTCTTTCAAATTCTCATCTGGAGAAGAAGACCAAGGAAGTCTTGATAAAATTGGAGGTGATCAACAAAATGAAAAGGGGATTGCTCTGTATGAAGCATAGTTCTGCTACATATGATGTACTGTTGTAATCTCTGGTCTAGATGACTAGGCTAGATGGGTTAGGATTAGTGTCAAAGTCAATTAATTCAAATCAAACAAACTTATTACTAGCAAACTCTTACTGGTCTGTTTTATATTGTACCTATATTTTTTAAAATGTAAACAAAGGTTATTAGATACGTTTTTAATAACACTTCTTTTAATGCGTAGGTCAGAAAATTATACTTTAAATTTATTATGTCCGCTATCTCTTATGATTTAATCCATACATAAGAGTGATTGGTTATGAAAATTTAATGTGTGTAGTTGATATGAAGCACTTAGCTCAACTGTGACCTTTGAATGATCTGTTTGTTATTTACTGGATTGTATTTGAATACGGTATATTGTAATGATATAAATATATATAAATTATAATTTAAAAACTTATTGTATCTATAAATCCATTGATAATAAATTTTTCTGATAGATAATACTACAACTACTGACTAACATATGTCTATGCCTATGTGACTGTTTCTTTTAATATTTCATGAGAGCTGTTGCAAGCTTATATAAGAGCTATATAAGAACATAACTTAATAATTAAATATATACATTTGTTAATAGTTAATATGTAAAAAAATGGGTATAAAAAACTTTAAATATAGATTTTGATTTTTTTATAAAACATCAATATCCCTTATGTTTTTATTATATAAATACAGAAAAAATTAAACCGGTAAAAACAATTAAAATAACTAACTATTCTTTCACATATTCATGATAATATTTGAATTGGATCACTATTTATATTCATTATCTAAACAAAATATTAGATTTATTTCATTATTCATTATCAATATTCATTTGACAACCAAAATGCTGAAAATGTTTTATGCGTAAATATTTAAAATTCAAATAGATTTTTTTGTTTTTCCGTTTTAATTTGTAATTCTGAGCTAATGTTACTTGTGTTCGAGTCAAGTGAAACCACTAGATAAATGAGAATTATTGAAACAATAAAGTGCAATGTTGTATTAATTGTTTACCGAATGCTTTATACTGATTAAACTCTTTCAGCGCGAGTCAATTAAATGGTTACATCCGACTACAGACAACAATCAGCGAGTGGTACAAGCGACAAGAAAAAGTGAAAATATTTTTTTTTAATGCATTTTTCGTTAAACGTAACTTTTTTTTACAAAAACCGACACATTTATTATTCTTATGAAGCGGTTTGATTTAATCACGTTTAAGTTTATATTTCTTCAAACATTAGTATTATTAATCGTAAAGGTATATTTTGTATTTTTTATTCATAATATCTTGTTAACAGTATGGCAATTGTTCAATAGTAATTTAGTCACTATTAAATAAATAATTTATACCTAGCGTGAGGTTCAATGCCTTAACTTGTCTTTGTGCCCTTTGTTCTTTGTGTTACTAAATAATAATTTACATTTAATACTATTAATTTTGGAGAGTTTTCCTTGCATAGTTACTTTTTATGGATAAAAGAATTAAGGCAAGATATTTAGTTAGTTTTACTTTATAAGTCAACACTATTGACAAAGATATTTTCAGCCTGTATTTTTCATCTATACATCTGTATTTGCATAATAAATATTTGTGTATTTTAAGAATGAAGAATTAAGAATGATGCATTACATATCCTTTAACCAAATGACAAATACTCAGTATTGATTAATTTGCTACTTCATTAGACTTTTATCTTTTGTTTTAATTAACTAGTTATCTTCGTTTTGATGAACTATCAAAATTTAGATCTTGTATCAAAAATATATATATATTTTCTACCAATGTATTAAGAATGTAATTGTTAGTCAATATCGGCAGTTTTAAAAATAAATATGAGTACGGTAGTTTTAAGATATTTTCAAACATTGATTTCGGTAGTGGCATCTTTTCAATGTTTATCTATACTGCAAAGTAAGAAACATTGGTTAGGATTTTCGAAAGAAACCTAATAGATGTCACCACCGTCCCGATAAAGACGATCACATATAGAATGCTTAATTCACCGAAGCGGACAGCGATACGGTAGCTCAGTTGGTAGAGCGACGGGACGGTTTCCCAGTAGTCGCGGGTTCGAATCCCTGCCCGTATCGGTTTTTTACATTCTATATTTATATAAATGTACACTTATAATCCAAAAAATATTTTTAGCCGTTTAAAGATCATATAAATACTTTTCAAGGTCATTTGATATTGTCGTATATTTTGATTTTATTATAAAATTGTAACTGCCTTACCTTATTACTATAAATTAGTAATTAGTAGGTTTTCTTATTTGGAGATATTTAGACTCTCCACTACTATCTTTATTAATTTTCAATAAAGTGTATGAACTCATTTTTAAAGTCCATAGCTGGTCTGCACCACGTATCTTCAACCTTTTTCCTCAATGACTAGAAACGTGTCTTCTTTCTCTAAAACTATATCCTCTTGTTAACATGTTTTTAATTTTAAATAACAAAACAAGAAGAAGTCATATGTTGCCATATTGTTAAAAAAAAATTTATACTGTTTTATTGATCCTTTCACAATTACAAGGAATTCATTTTCTTTCTCTTTCTATTTTCCCAAGAAACTTTTATCATAATGAGAAGTCTAGTTCCAGCCGTTATAATTCGTTTGCTCTCATCGCGTTATGGAAGACTTAATTATAAAAATATTTTCTCATGACTTATACGTAGGCCACTTAGAAAATATTGGGAAAAAATAATAATTTTTAGAACGTTTGAGTCTTATGATTTTAAAGAATTGGAGACAACTTGAAACGTTAATCACTTAATCGATTTTAATAAGTTTATATAAATATAGAATGAAAAATAAACCGATGCGGGCAGGGATTCGAACCCGCGACTACTGGGAAACCGTCTCGTAGTAAATAATAATTAACATATAACAGTAACCTATTAATTTTGATACAAACTGTTTTAAGATCAGAATTGGCTAAATCGTTTTAGTTAGTTATAGATGATAGGTATAAACCAAAAATCGCCAAATATATCAAGAATGAATTATAAAACATGAATTATACATCCTTTAGCCAAATGTTTAGTGGTGATTTTAATTAATTTACGTAAATGGCAGCCGAGCCGCTGTAAAATTTGTACATTACTAGTAGCAATTAACTTGGCCTTCTGCCACTTTTTTTGTCTTGTCTTAGCTTTTGTTATAATTATCTCCTTATTTGATTAGTAACGATGTCACGCGTTTCTTTTTTTAAACTATTAATTTACAAATCGTTTCAAAATTTGATACATTATAAAAGAACTTAGGGTGTATTTAAAATTATGCGTATGTGTATACCAAATAAAAATGAATGAATGTGAATTATTATATAAGAGATAAGGATAACCAAAGACTTGGATCGAGAAAGTAAAAATCTTTGTAATAACATCGAGATGATAAAGGGGTGTCCAAAGAATGGACATATTTCATCGACCCATAATAATTGGGCTAAGAGCAGGTAGACGATGTAGGTTACTTGGTGTTTAGACATGGTTCATATTACGTAATTGTCATTGCGTCATACACAAAGTCATACTATTAGAACTATCTTATGTTTACTATTTAAACTCTTTACTATCACTGTTACACTTTACTATACTAGCTCTGTTACACAACTCAGTCTCTTAATCACGCACTGCCTTCACTTAGTTAGGAGACGATTTATATATTCACTACTCTTGATCAAATCAGTATCACAAATTACAATTATGTGTACAGTCAATGAAACTTTTATACAAACATTACTTGTTTTAGTCAAAATCTTTATTTTTTTGTCAAACTCTGCCCCCCAATTATATAAAAGCTAACAATACATTTTAGTTTTTGTATTTTATTATTGAATGCAAATACAATATTTTCTACCAGATTTTACCAAGTTTCGCTTTTGGCGAAAATATATCTGTTTATCTATCCGTCACTATAGAGAGCAAGGGACTGCTTAGATTAAAAGTAGCCGAGATTATTTTCCAGTTTATGATCTATCTTTGTTGAAAACTTCATACATATTTAGTACTAAAACTGGATTGACCAACAAACAGAACAATATTTGTCATTGCCCGGTTTATCTTATGCTTTAACCCACAATAAGTGATTGGATATGAAATTTTAATGTAGTTGATATGAGTCACTTGTGAGCTTAACTGTGACCTTTGTTGAATCAATTTGAAATTCACTGGATTGTACTATTGGAACTTGAGATATTAAGATGTAATTACTAGATTATATCCTATAAATATTTGTAAAATATTATTCAATAACAATATAAAGCCGAATTCTAACAATTGCGCTACAATAAATACTTAAATTGTTGATGAAAAATAAAGTATTATGTAAATTATTTATTACAGTATGTTTGAATATTTTTAAGTCGATTTCAAGTTAGCGATAATTTAAGCTACTGCTGGTAGTGGGGGTTAAGAGGTTATAGTAAATTAGTTTAAAGTATATTTAGGCATCACATATTAATGATACACATACAACAATAAACAGTTTATTCTTTATAAATATTTTTGCGTGTAAAAGTAAATCAGGAAGGAGTCACGGCTTCCATTTTGATTTTTTTTTTGAGAAAACTCATTATAATCAAATTAAGGATAGCTCTCGATTCTGAATAGGTTACTGATGATAGATCGATTCTGTAGAGATTGTATTTTAATGTGCGTTGATGTAACTCACTACATGATTGAATTTGGAAACAATATCCTGAATTTATACATAAAAACAGTTTTTTCTACAATCAATCTTATCCAAAACTTTATTCTACGGAACATCGTTTTGGACTAATAAAGTTTCCATGATTTGTTTTTTTTTTTTATGATAAAAGTATGAACTTTTATTTTGATATACTTTTTTTACTTAACTACTTACAATATCTAATGATTTATTTAAATATGCATCTTTTACTGCTGTATCTTTTACCTACCATGGTCATTGGTAATAGTCTTTTTAAATGGTGTGCTGAAAAATTTCTTTCCTTCCTCTGTTTGTCCCGTAGTTTCATTTTCTTGTTCTAGAGGAGTGACAAGGTATTTTAATCTATATTCTTAGATAAAAATGGACGAAAGAAAAATGTGTCCTTCCTTTGACAGACTTCTCTACTGCCTTACTTTAAGTTTATATTAATATAGAATGAAAAATAAACCGATACGGGCAGGGATTCGAACTCGCGACTACTGGGAAACCGTCCCGTCGCTCTACCAACTGAGCTACCGTATCGCTGTCCGCCTCAGTGAATTAAGCATTATATATATGATCGTCTTTATCGGGACGGTGGTGACATTACTTTATTCTATTGGCTTTATTGCTTAAGACTATTTCACAATATTAAAAATATTAATTTCAAGTAGCTTTAATTTAGTGGGAAATACCGTTATGATAATTAAAAACGAAGTCAAAGTCAACTCAACGAATATTTAAGATGTCATGTTTAGTAGGTGTTACCTTTTGAAATGGATACTTCAAAAGAGAAGTTAGTTACATACTATAAAAAGCTTATGAAAAAAACGATTAGGTAATTGACTATGTAATTGATGATAAAAAAATATAAATTAAATTAAATACAAGTCAAGATAATTAACAAAGTAAACAATCATGTGCTACATTGCACGAATTATTGTTTACTAGTTATTTAAAACTGATTTAATTTTTTCAGCGCGAGTCAATTAAATTATTCCATTTGACTACAAGCCACAATCATCCCATGGTACAAGCGTAGAAATATGACGATAAATGTTTTTTGCAATGGAAAGAAAAACGCGATTCTAGATTTGTATTTAATGTTTTATATATCAAAATTGATATTTTATTAGTTTTATGATTTTTTAATAATTAATTAATGACTAGTATAAAATAAATGTCATGTTTCAGTTTTCAGGACTTTGTTTTTTGTCCCCATTTCAAAGGTTTATTTATGTAAATGTGTGGTCTGACTTAATTAGGATTACCCTAGAGATATGTACTCAGGATTACTCTAGAAAATCTTTTTAGCCGTAAGAAAATAATATATCAGCCCATTTACATTTTTTTTAAAGTATTTTTTTATCTATTTCTGTTCTTTAGACAGTAAGGCTTTTTCATATAATTTGACTGTATTATGAAATTGTGACTGTTTCTTTAATACATACAAAGTTTTGTAGGTGAAGTGTGACTGGATGATGGTGGACCTGATGGATGGTTCCTAGTCTTGATGGTGGACGGTACGGGCCTTGTGGTTCGCAGCAGCAAAGCATTTGTGGGAAGCATTTGATAGTGTACGATTCTTCATTGATACTACTCCATTTTCTAGGGAAACTGATTCACACTCCTTGTGTTCTATATGTCGTATTATGGAGTAAAACTAGAAATCAAAAGTTATCCAGCCTTTTTCGATTGTTTCATTATCGACTCTAGCTCGTTTTAACCACCCTAGACCGCACTTAAACTCGGTAGTTAGTAAACTGTAGATACTTCTTTAGAAGGCATCGTTTCCATAAAAACTAATTGAAGTTGATTAAAAAAAATCATTTGGAATTAGACTACACAATATTGGAAAAGTGCTTTGGGAGGAAAAAAAAGGAAATTCCCACCTCCTTTTGATTATGATTGTATGAGGACCAACGCAGTTGTATAAAATCAACCATTAGATGTCTTTTTTGTTCTTTGTATCTTTATTATTATCAAAAAGTTTGTATCTATCATTAGGGTAAAAAATGATCATCAAAGTAAAAATATCAATTCCCGTCATATTACTACAAAAGTATTATTTCTAGTGAAAAGTTATTGTAGAACAAATTGTAATAAATTGCCATGTTAGCTGCTATATTGTCGTTTGACCGCAGCGTGCATTATTAAACCATTAGTTACTCAGAACATCTATCTCAACTTGAGTCTTGTGAACAAAGTCTTCCCTATGCATGTGTGTTACATTTAAGTCTGTTATTAAATACATTTTACTTTAATATAATATATAGAACTAAATGTATATATTTGTTAAAAAAACACTTCTATTAACATCTGATTTGTCTCTATGATAACATAGCTAATGTACTTAGCTAGATTATAATCTATATATATATAGAAGGATGTTTGTATATATGAAATCGATGAACTCAGAAACTATTGGACCGATGATTATGAAAATTGGTATGTATATGTATTTGTCGACGGAGAAAGTTTATATGGTATGCCCATTAATGTAACTCGCCACCAGGCGGCGCTGTCAAATATAGACTTCCGCCCCGTTCAACCGATTGTCATAAAAGTTGGTATGACCATGTATGTTTAATCGAAAAAAACGAATATGCTATGTCCATTGATGTAACTCGCCACCAGGTAAAGTAAGGGTTATCCCAGCGAAGCGGGCTGGGTTCGCTAGTTTAGTATGTAGAAGGTACTTTTGAATTTAAAACAGCATATTATATCAACATAGCAATATTATAGAATGGAAAAGCAAGAAGTTGGAAGTATCTTCTGCAAGAATAGGACAAATCCAGATGATGATATTGTCTCCGAGTACTATTTGTAGATCAGAAGTTCTGAGTTCATGTCCTCAAGTGGAAGTAAAATAACAGATATATCTATATCTAAATGGCATGGTCATACGTAACGTACGTACGTGCTACGTAAACTATCTACTACAATTGTGTATTAATTGCTTATCTGACACTTGAAACTGATTAAATTCTTACAGCGGTATTCGATTAAACTAAATTAAAATTAAATAATAAACCGGGATCAATCACCCAATGGTTCAAATCAGGAGTAGAGGCGTATTTTCTGATTTTATTGTCTTTTTTATTTTAACGGATTGCACATGTGTACTACTTCTAGGAGCTTATTATTTTATTTCTATTTAAGATAAGGTGATTTTGTTAACAGTCAAGATTACCGATTTCGGAAACTTCTTTATTTCTTGTTTAAGAGCGTTAAGGGGGAAAAGAAGAGGCTCAATAGTCAGATAGTGGCCTTGTTTGTTGTTTTCGTCAGTTAAAATTTTAGCCAGACTTTAGAATGCAGATTCAACAATAGTAGCCCTTGCTTTTTGTGCGGTTGGTTAATCTGTTCCGGCAATCTTTAGTTCAGTCTTCAATTTTAGTTTCGTAAGGCCTTGCTTAGATGCGCAACTTTTGAGAAATATTCTACTCAGAGAAAATTCTCTGAGTAAAATGTTTCTCCAAAGTTGGTTTCCTCTTTAGGCATAGCCATAGGAATAAAATGCGGTGCTAGGCGCTTTTCCGATGGAGAGAGTCGACTGACTTATTAAGGAGTTTTGTTTTCGATTTATCCATTTGACCATCCATCCACTTCCCTCGTCTGCTGTTGAAGAAGGCAGGAGTTATATATTATGTCTTTTTTATTCATGAAACTCATGTTTCTATTTAATCTTTCGTGAACCATAAAGATAATCTTTTTATGTACCCGGTGTATTACCCTTAATTAAATCGAAATTTGTCATGCTAGTCTCGAACCTATTTGGTTTCTTATTAATGAGATCGGAGTATGCTGCGCGTATCATTCATCCGGGTAATTGATATTTATAATAATGAAGTTATAGTTTTCCAAAGATTTACATTTATACTATTAGCAGTAGGATGATTAGTTTAATGTACATTTTTTTCATATACGTTATCTCTTATACCTTAAACCAGGCACAAAGTGTGATTGGATATGAAAATTTAATGTGTAGTTGATATCAATTACTTAACTTATCTGTGACCTTTGTTGAATCTGTTTGGAATTAAATAAAATAGATTATAATATTTTAGTTTGTTACATACTTATCTCTTTTTACAAATATGTATATATCATTGTCATGCATACGAATTTTTATTTTTATAAATATTTTTCAACTGTGAGTAAAATATTGAGAATTTTACTCCAATAGTAGATCTCTTTGAAGTTAGATACGTTCGAATATTTAAAAAGGCGCTTTCAAATGATGTTCAAGAACAGTATTGTAGTACATTTACAGTTTAATTTCATATGTATTTAGACATAAGTTGCACATAAAACAATGAACACTATGTTATTTTAAAATGCTTTGTGACCTAGACTTTTTAAGTGAATAATAAAGCGAATAGAAAAGAAATCGGGTCACAACTACCAATTTTTATATTTAGGGTCAAAAATAATATATAATAAACAAATAAATCATTTTTCCATTCTGAAATCAGATATCAATTCTAAAAAGTTAGTTACTGTTGGGTCGTCCTTCTGTAACACTTCTGTTAATATAAATAAAAGACTCCAAATTTTGTAAAACATTTAAAATTTAACAATAATATCCCGGAACCTAATGAAAATTACTTATTTGAATTACTTAATATAAGCTAGACTTCTTACTTTGATCTATTTTATTTATCTATTATATATACGTGTGTATTATATATGTG
This sequence comes from Napeogenes sylphis, assembly GCA_959347405.1. NCBI lineage: Eukaryota > Metazoa > Arthropoda > Insecta > Lepidoptera > Nymphalidae > Napeogenes > Napeogenes sylphis. The sequence goes on along the minus strand of OY365781.1, from coordinate 7,684,527 downwards.
TTTGATTGAGTATCCTTAACTGCTTACCTTTAAAAAAGCCGTAGAACCTTGAAATGCTTAAAGTTATTATACAGCTAGAGTTGAAACACGCGCTCACGCGCTTAAATGACTTTTTGGAATTGGAAAACGGATTCCTAAATTCATCTATTTCTCTTTCTGTATCATAATCTGACTTGTTTATTCCTTAACAATTACATTGCACTTTTGAACATCATTTAAGATTTAATTCGACAAAAATACAATTTGATATTTTTAACACATTATTTTGATTAGGTGCGGTTCAAGACGGAATTTATTCATCATCAAAAAGATCCAACATAAGGAAACGTAAAAAAATAATAATAATTTATTTTAACAGACTTAAACAATTCTAACTGGAAAAAAATATAAAATATGTGCTTTATTTCATTGAAATGACTTTGATACATGGCATTTTAAAACAGTTTCATTTTGAAAGCTTCCATTTCACCTTTACAGACAACTCATACAGTGCAGTGAAGTCTGACATAATAGATATGAAAAGAGAGAAACGTTCTGAAATTCCTCTTAAGATCTATACATATAATAAAATCGTCACTGAGCCATTCCTGTACATGGAATAAGAAAAAAAAAACGTCATAGGGGGGCTTTATAAGAGCAAGAGAACCCAAAACAATGGTTTTTCAGTTTGTCTGTTTGTCTGTATGTCTGTATGTCTGTATGTTTGTGCACGCTAATCTCAGAAACGGCTTAACCAATTTGAATGCGGTTTCCAGGAATATATTATTACAGTCTTCACTTAACATTTAGTGTTTATTTCATCTAAATCGATGAAGAAATAAAAAAGTTATGACTATTTATGTCAATGACGTAATAATTACCATGAAAATCTTATTCTATACATGTAATACATCTGTAGAGTAGTCTTTCTACATTAAAAATATTTAAAAAATATACCTGGATGTAAAGTAATAACTAACAGAATCCATGTTCAGCATTTTTTAAATCTTTGTCTGTTTATCTGTTTGTCTTTTTGTTTGCGCTTACAATGCAAACGCTTGTTGAACTCCACGAGATAGATTAAAATAATGTACTAAGTATTGTATAGCTTAAAAAGTTCTACAAGAAAATCTGCGATGGTATATGTTTATCTCTTATGGATAACCCACAATAGCAAATTTTTATCCTTTACTTTTTACGAAAAGTAATAGGTAATTTACGAAGCGTTTTTAAGAAATACAGCTTTAATCCGTATCTAATTAAGTAACTTAAATACATTTTACATTTAAAATGAAACAATATAGCCCTTTACAGCATATAATTTTCTACAAGCACTGTTTCAAAACTTTTAAATAGAATTGAATACGGTTTACATAAATGTATTTAATTTAGATAAAGCTAGAATTTCTACTTTGTTTTATTTGAATTTTAATAAAATAACAAATTGAATATGAGCATATGCCCATTATAAATTTAGTTACATAAAATCTCAATAGATGGCGCTGACATTTTAGAACTAGCTATGATTATGTTTTTGCAGATCGAAAAGCAATTTGAAATTCTACAAAGAAATTCTTTAATTGAACTTTACTCAAAAACATAATATTTGGTAAAAAATATTTAGTATTCATATGCTTTATTACTTATATCTGAGTAATGTCCTGGCTGTGCGTGTGAGTGTATGTGTTTCTGATGTGTATGTATGTTATTTTCAGTTTAATATCGTAGCAATGTAATGCCTAAATGTATAAAATTGCCACGGGAATTGAATACTATAGAATTAACCATAAGTCTATTATAGGACTGCATAATTGTAGTTTTCACAGATTACGCGAAAAGCGACCTACACGCGGGCGAAGCCTCGGGTAATTGCTAGTAATAAATAAATTTAATAATAAGTTGATAGAATAGTATAATTAGTAGAATATGTAGAAAGACAGTGATGTTGTCAAAATAAGAAAAAACCTTTTACAACTAATGAAATTAATAAACCTTCAGTTTTGGTTTTATAAAAAATAAATTATTTACATCACCAATATTTAGCTACATATGAGATTTACACGATTACCTTCTTCGAAGATGATATACGACTGGTATTTTCATTACCTTGGTACATATTATTTATTTATATACAGTAACCTATTCACGAGTCTTATGGATGGCTGTAAAAGAACATTAGTTAGTACTCATGCCATAATCAGTCATAGGCCATAGCAACGAATATATGTATGAGATCGGAATAAATTATCTATATTTAAGTATTTATCGCAGGCGGAGGGGAGTCAATCTGATGGAAAGGTGAGTTGAATGGTTAACCCAGTCAACAGCTGGACCATGAGACTGACGAACCCCTATTCTCATCACCTGTCCGGTGATGAGTCTGACGAAAGGGGGTTGGGGGAGAGCGCAACAGTCGTGTAGATCCCCAACCCAAAGCTGATAGATTCTCCTTCACGCGGTTGTTGCCTGTTATTGGTCTGATTCCCTCAGAAACAGACGTAACTGAAATCTAGAGCTGTAACCCTATATTTATATATATTTACTATATCATCCCATCCTTCGCCCCCATCCACCCTCATCCCACTCCCCCAGCGTCTCCGGATAACCGGAAAAAAAATAAAACAACATGAGCGCAGAAAAAAGAGAAAGTAGACTACCCCAGGAGGGTACCGGCAAGGCCGGAGAATCCCTCCCCGGACCATCTAGTGGTTCGGGCTGCCCCTCGTATTCTGGGGGGGGGCAATTCAGCGCCAACAAACTTTTTGAGCCGAAAGTATAGTGGAAGGAACACAGGTCAGGTGCGTTCCGGTAGGACTATCTCAGAGTCTCTCGGGAACGAGCTGAACCAAATGAGCATTGGAGAGACCAGTGCTCACACAGAAATACCGGAAAGGACAGAGGAGATCTTTACCACTTCGATAACAAAATCGAAGTGGAAAAGAATGAAAGCTCGGAGAAAGAAGGAGGAAGCACAGCTAACCCTCAGGCCGGCCAACGCCACTGACGCGGAGGGCAACATTACGCCTGCTGCGTCAGGGGCGGAGGCAGGCCCAACAAGAGGGAAAGTCAAAAGACAAGGCACAGACCCTGAGGAGCAGACGCAGCAGCGTCCGTCGAAACGCCCCAAGCAGAACAGCGCTGCCGGGAATGAGGTGCCGCGGAGACCCATCGTGGATCAAAGCGAGGGTCTCTCGGTGATCATTCAGCGGGAGGATGGTGCGGCGACGGACGGTGCTGGGGCTGTTACCATCAGACGAAAGATCACCTCTCTCATAGGGGGCGCCATTCAGGCCAAGATAAGCAGCAGGTGTCTCTCCTTCGCGGCCTCGGGGCTGGTGGCCGAGGGGTACTACCTCGTGACAGCAGACAACGTGGGCGCGATGGAGTGGCTGCTGAGCTGCGATTTCGGCGACCTGAACGGCGTGCCCTTGAGGGCAAGGAAATTAGACAGGTGCAGAATGGTTATTTGGCTCCCGGGAGAGGCAGAGGATCATCCAGAGGATCCTCTGTCCTTTATCAGGGGCCAAAACATGCACAAGGAGGAACTGCGGCTCCCTGAATGGACCCTCATTCGCAAGGAAGTGCTCCCACTGGGAACACGACTTGTGGTAGGGGTCCCTCAGGAGGTCGCACAAGAATCCATGTGGCTAAGTTACCAGGCCACCAAAGTCCTAGCAAGAATACTGGGAAAACTACCAGCCCAGGAGAACCCGGACAAGACTAACACCAACACACACAGCACTGAACAGGCACGACACACACACAGGAGCGAGTCAGAAGGTGGGGAACACGAGCCACAGCCTGGAACCTCTAAGGAGGGGGAGACTGTTCAGGCCCGACCCCACCAACAGGCGTCCTCCGAAAACCTCACGACACACCCTCTCCCTACGACGCGACTGGATCGGGTGCCCTCACCGGGCGCTACCACACCGGCATCGCAAGGGGAGGAACCCCGATAAAGTCGCGGAGACCAAATAGGGAGGGCACAACAGACACCAACACACACACAAACACTCACACACACACAATGAACACTAACAAAAACACAATACAAAAACACACACAAAAAATAAAAATAGTTCAAATAAATCTTCATCACTGTCGCGAGGCAATGACCGAGCTATGTCGATTTGTGATCGAAGAGAAAATAGACTTCGCCCTACTGCAAGAGCCATACGTCAATATGGGACGTGTGACTGGGCTGGGATGCCTGGGGGGAGACATCATCTACTTTGAGGATGGTGAGTCACCTCCAAGAGCATGCATATACGCCAGCAGCAGAGCGAGAACTCTAGGACTAATAAAAGCAGACTGTTACAGAGACCTAGCCAGTGTGTTATTCACAATACAAACACAGCCAGGAACCAGAGAAAAAGTGCTCCTAGCCTCCGCGTACTTGCCTAGCGAGATGGACTTCGAACCGCCATCACAGGAACTGGAGACAACAGTAAGAAAATACCAAGGTAAGAACACCCACATTATTGTAAGTTGTGACGCCAATGCTCACCATATAGTATGGGGTAGCACAAATTGCAACAAAAAAGGTGACCTTCTTTTAGAATACATCAGCAGTACAGGCTTGGAAATAATAAATGAGGGAAACACGCCCACCTTTATCACCAAAGCCAGAAGGGAAGTGTTGGATATCACCATCGCTACTAACAGTATAAGCCGAGACATTAAAAACTGGAAAGTTGACGTAAGTGATTCCATGTCGGACCATCGCAGAATCACTTTTAGCATAGACACCAAAATCGATAGTATCCTAATAAGAAACGCGAGAAAAACGAACTGGGAAATATATGACCAATACATGAAAAAATGGTCCCCAGGAGATCAGACAACGCTAAAAAGCAATGCTAAAATAGAAGAAGCAGCTAATAAACTGGACGAAACCCTGAGGGAAGCATACCACAACGCGTGCCCCCTAAGGGAGATCAAACCAGGTAAAGGACAACCTTGGTGGACAAAAGCACTAGGGAAACAAAGAAAAAAGACTCGCCGAGCCCTCAGAAAAGCCCTAGAAAAGGATAATGACGAGAGCTGGCGGGCATATAGAGAGGAAAGAAGGACATACAAAAAAGAATGCAGAAAAGAAAATAGAAACAGCTGGAAAACATTCTGCGCAGGAGTCGAAAAACACTCCGATGCAGCGCGACTAGTAAAAATGTTCTCCAAAAACAGCACATGCAGGTTAGGCTGTATAAAACACGGAGAGGAATTAATAACAGACCCCCCAAGAATTCTGAAAGTGATGATGGAAACACACTTCCCAGAATGTGAGGAACATGTAGACTGCAATACGGCGTTCGACCAAGGATCAGACACAATCCCTGAAACGGATGACGTTATTGCAGAGGAACACCTACTATGGAGCATCTGTTCATTCCAACCGTACAAAGCGGCGGGACCGGACGGTATATTCCCGAAAATGCTACAGGAATCAATAAAGTACATAGGAAAAGATCTTCTAAAGCTGTACAACAGCTGCATTAGAAACAAATACATACCGAGTAAATGGAGAAAAGTGAGAGCGGTATTCATCCCGAAACCAGGCAAAGCATCATATCAGGAGGCCAAAGCTTTCAGGTGCATAAGCCTGTCCTCCTTTCTCCTCAAGATACTGGAGAAAATCCTTGACAGAATTATAAGAGAACAAATAGAAAAAGGTGGTCACTACCTACACAAGAACCAACACGCGTACATGGAGGGGAAATCCACCGAAACAGCCCTACACAACATAGTCACGAGAGTGCAGAATTCACTAAGCAACAAAGAGTATGCACTGGGATGCTTCTTCGACGTGGAGGGGGCTTTTGATAAAGCAACCCCTGAATCCATTGAGGCGACCCTAAACAGGGAAGGAATAGACAAGAAGATATCAGAATGGGTGAAAACCATGCTAAGACACCGCCTGATAACAGGCGAACTAGCAGGATCAACTCGGACCGTAGTAGCAAAGAGAGGATTCCCGCAAGGAGGATGTCTATCTCCACTACTATGGTGCCTGCTAATAGACGAATTAATAGTAAAAATAAACAGCATGCACATATACACCCAAATATACTCTGATGACGGAGTGCTCCTGATAACAGGTAAAGTACTCAGCGTTATGTGTAATATCATGAACAAAGAACTAAAAGAAGCGCTAGCATGGTGCAGGGGCAAGGGTCTTAACCTAAACCCGGACAAAACCAAAGTAGTCCTGTTCACCAACAAAAGGAAAATAGGACACTTAGCACCAGTAAGACTAGACCACCAAAACTTAGAAATGGTAAAGGAAATAAAATATCTAGGAGTTACACTGGATAGCAAATTAAACTTCAACGAGCATATAAGCAATACATGCTCTAAAGCAAAAATAGCAATGATGCAGTGCAAGAGAGCAATAGGCAGAACCTGGGGTATCAAACCAGCGACGGTACTATGGATATATAAAGCAATAATATTGCCTAGAATCCTACACGGTGCCCTGGTTTGGTGGCACAGGACCGCCTTAGGCAGAAACAAACAAGAACTGGACAAAGTCCAGAGGCTAGCGGTCCTCATGGCAACCGGTGCGATGAGGACAACACCCACAGCTGCACTAGAAATTATGATGGGGTTAAACCCACTGGATATAGAAATTAAAAGGAGAGCAGCTGAACAGTGGTTTAAGCTAAAGAGCACTGGACAATGGACCGCTAATAACACCGACGAGGGTCATGCCAGTATAAATAGACAATATGAAAGCAAAATATCAATGATCCTCTCCAACAACGATCTCATTAAGAAGGAAAGGATTTTTGACAAAAAATATAAGATACATATAGGACAAAGAGACAACTGGATGATAGAGTCTAAGGGCAAAATATGCTACACTGACGGCTCAAGAATAGAACAAACGATGCTATCAGGAGCCGGAGTGCATATAAAATGTGCGGACGGGGCAGAAATCAACAGATCAATAGAGCTAGGAAGATTTGCTAGCGTCTTTCAGGCGGAAATATATGCCATTATGGAATGCGCTGACATGGTAAACAAACTTACAGAAACAGGTAAGATTACCATCTACAGCGATAGCCAGGCAGCGCTGAAAGCACTCAACAAAGCAGAGACAACTTCGGCAGTTGTCAAAGAATGCAAGAAGATATTGAAGGAGATGACCAGGAAGGCCGATGTCACGCTAGCCTGGGTCCCCGGACACATGGGTCACACGGGCAACGAAACAGCAGACAAACTGGCCAGAGAAGGAGCAAATGTCAACCCGGTGGGACCGGAACCAAGGTTACCGATCCCACACAGAATCACAAAAGGAGTTATCAATCAAAGCATTAAGACAGAATCCAACCGAAGATGGAAATCCTCAAAGGGCATGAAACAGTCTAAGATCTTCATCAAAGGTATGGACAAAAAGAAGACAAGTCAACTAATGAGACTATCCAGAGCGAACATGAGGATTATCACAGAGGTAATCACAGGACACTGTCGACTCAATAAACATCTGACGGTGATAGGAGCGACAAGAGATCCAACATGTCCTGAGTGCATGGAAAGCGAAGAAACCAGTTTCCACCTACTCGCTCAGTGCCCAATGTACTCGATGGCGAGATGGGAGATAATGGGATCAGACATAATAGACAAGGATGACCTAGGACAACTAAAACTAGAAAACATTATAAGATTTTGCAAGGAAACCAAAAGATTCAAAGGGGAACCGTGACCGCTGGAATATCCATATCATTATGGGGAAATGGATGAAGTGACCAGCAATTAACGCGGGTGGATCGTCCGTCCGGCAGTGGACGTCCCCTACAGAAATAATAATAATAATAAGTATTTATCGCAAAACATTACCAATGACTCATACGACCTTACTCAAAGCGTACACGTTACTCAATAACTTTGTAAATAAAATAGAAAAAGTGAATAAAAAGTGCCTAACTCCACATTAAAGTTATAGTTTAAATTTAATCACTTTTTATTCAGTTTTATTTAATTTTTAGTTTAACCTTTGTTTATTTTATGTTGTATATTTGGAATTTATATTTTTAGTGAGTAAATATTAACGAAAGTGCTGTGCACTCACAGGAGTGGCTGGTTCACTCTAGAATATAAGATATGTTAAATTATGTAAATTGTATTAGTGAATAAGCCATAAATGAATAAATAAAAATAAAAAACACTTAGAGTAATACTCAATATAAAATACATGTTAATTTACACGATAGAAAAATATTGTATTACAAATTGTATTCCGTCGCCATGTTGGCTACAATATTATCCTGTGACCGCAGCGGCCATTACTAAACCATTAGTTGCTCAGAACATCTGTTTCAACTTAAACCTTGTTTACACAGTCTTGACTTTGTTTGTGTGCTTGACGATTATTATTAAAATGCACAACATAGTACTATTTTTAATTAAAGTTATCTTAAAGATTCTTACATTTTTTCATGACTTTAGATCTAAATGATAACATGTCAAAACATTCTAACAAGGTTATATTTTTGCATAAAAGTAAACAGCAACGTCTCAAATGTTTATATATTTTTTTAATGCAATATCAAAGTGTTGGAAAGTATTTTTTTTTGTTGTTTTGTTTTGTTTGTGATTGTTGTCAAAATATATTTTGCAATAATTTGGTAAATCCAGAAAATACTAATACTGTGGAAATGTGTCAACATTTTATTTTATAACTGAAATAATAACTTGTTACAAGTTTAACGTTTTATAATTTTTATGTTTTTGTACTTTTATCTACACTTGTCAAATATACAATGTCAAAATGACTTATTTTTAACTAGCACTTAGTAGGTATTCATATCTAAATATATTCAGTATCCAAAACATCTTGTTTTAGGAATATGGTAGGTACTTAAATTATTATAATATTACATAAACAGCTTGGAACATTTATCAAGCCTCGAAGAAAATTAACATAGTAATATGTATGCATTTTATTTAATTATTATATTCCTGTGTGACAAATAAGTATATTTTTAAAATAAAATACTTTCATGATATATTCAATGAAAGACAAGACCTAATTTCCTGAGCAGGAGTAGAGATTGTGGAAACTATCTCCTGGGAGGGAAAGAAAAGTAGTTTTTTGTAATTTTTCTCTAAGATTATAAAGAACTAACACCGTAGTTTGAAAATTAATTGCATTATTTTTCTCTGTCTTTTTATGCCTTTCAAAAAGGATTCAATAATGAAGTTGAACGACGCTTGGTAGAAATTAATTATCAAGAAGGGAATAGAATTTAGCTCACAGCTGAATTTCGTAGTCAAATCAACGAACCCTTTCGAACCCAAGGACCAAAATAATTTACAAACCCTTAGGTTTTGTTTCATATGTTATGTTAAAATAACTCTTTTGCATAATATTAAATTTAATTTGTAAAAAACCTTAAGTACTAAGCCATCCTAAATCACAGCAACAAAAATTTAATAAAATAAGAATATCTTAATTCTTTTTATGTGGTTTTTCAGTATAAATAAACAATATTAAGTATCAATATCTTTTAGTTTTCTGACAGAAAAAAATCTTCTAGTTTTTTGACAGAAAAAATATATTGTATTACGTCGCAATGTTGGTAGCAATATTGGGGTTTGACCGCAGCGGGCAGTACTACACTAGCAGTTGCTCAGAACATCTGGCTTAACTTAAGCTGTGTTTACACAGTCTTGACTTTGTGTGTATTATATTACAATCTTTTATTTGAAAAATATATGTTTTGGTATAAAACAAGCCCACCTAGAATGTCTCTTTATTATAGAAATGCTATAAAAAGTGTTAAAAGTGTATTTTTCAAAAATATGGTAAATACAGATAATACTGTTTGCTTAAATTGTGAGATTCAGTTTTATCTGTTGTGTTTTGTATTGTTATACATTTTGTATTTCATTGTTAACATTACAGAAACAATAAAGTGCAATATTGTATTAATTGTTTACCTTTAAACTGATAAAACGCTTCAAACTGATAAAAGTCTTTCACCCCGAGTCAATATAATTGTTACATGCAACTTCAGGGAGCAATCAGGCGATGGTACCAGAGACAAGATGTGGCGTATTTTATTATATTTTAATAATTTCATCATGTTTTTAACGGATTGTTTCCATGTTTATATTTTATTTTTAAACCTTTTTATTTCAACTGCGTTTTCATTATTCCGAAACTAATTAATTTTGTAAATAATCGTGATTATTTAATAAATAAAGAAGAGTTTTAAGTCCACATTAAAAAGTACATACATGATAATATGTTCTCAAAGTAGTATCAAAAATAATCATTCTTAATATGTTCCTTATTTGGAGTTAGGGTTATATTGATTAAATAAATATATCTGGTGGGTTTTTGTTACTATTTTTACAAATATATTTTTTTTTAACGCAGGATTAATATTACTTAACAATATTTTTACATTCCGCTGTTTATTATGAATAATATAAGTCACAACTGTTTATCTACTTTATTGGGTAATCCAACAGTGCATAAATAGTTTTAGTAATATGTGATAGTGTTAATGATGCATATAAAATAATAAAAGAATGATATTGCAGGTAGTCTATTCAGAGAAAAGTAAAATTAAAAAAAAATAAGAAATATCACGTATCTCCATTATGATACTTTTATTGAAAAAAAGCTCATAATAATCTAATTAAATAACTGGATGAAGATGTTAAGTTTTTTAATTTTAAGTAAATTTTAAATAAAAAAAATATTATTGGGATTTGAACCTGTGACCTGTGGGAAATTGAAGTGACCTATTATACACACCAATCGTATATAACTCTCAATTTGCTATGGAAAAAGTATATTAATATTACTTACAAAGTATTCTTGTTTTGCCTTGCATATAAATAAAATAACCTATGACGTATTAGTATGTTTTTTAGTGTGTATATGTATAAGAGAGGGGTGAGGAGGGTTGTTACAGTGTTCATTGTTTTTTATTCCCAATGGAAAATATTTATATGTACATGTTTGTGTGTATGTGTCCTCTTAGATTCGGAAAAACAAAGTTCTTTGTCTGAAAGTGGAGTGGATTGAAAGTTTGCAATAACCATTCCAAAAAATAGTTCAGCCATCTGAAGATTATATTCATATCAGTTATTAAGAGTTTTAATGATTGAATATTTCAATAATATTATTAATATATTTCTTTAACTAATAGCCTTAGTGGCTCTTAAAGCACAAGCAAAACTGCTAAACCTGAATTGAGATTATGGGCAATAGCGCTTAAGAGAAATGTCTCACAAAAAAGAGCTTTTGTAATATTTATTGCTTGAGACTGTAAAAAAATCAAATAAAATGGTTACATTTTTTTATTTTGGGAACGTAGTTCCTTATCGCGCGTTGTGAAAGGGGGCTAGTCGGTAAAAATTCTTACCAAAAGTTGGCACGACATGTTTTGCTATCTCTCTCTCTCTCTTATAGAAAGCAAGCGAGATATTTTCATTTCTATCATTATTTTTTTTTGTATTGTATTAAATTTCTTAGTAGCTCTTTATTATTTATTTGATATTGGCATATTAGCCTATATTAATACATAATTCTTTTTTTTTATAGTACCGGAGTGCAAAAATAGTATTAGAAAAACACCCGAAAAAATATTTTTTATATTCCAAGAGATGCGAAAAGACAAAAACAATGGTCTATGGTAAGTAAAACAGATAACATATGTCTTAAATTGTATTTATATTGTTGTGAAGATCTATTTAACGTAAGTATACATTATTTATAATAAGTTTAATTTAATAGTTTAAATTTATAGTAAGTTGCATTAGCTATTAAAATTAAAAAATGTAAGTTTAAAATTAACCTAACCTAGCATACAAAAGTTCAATATACTATACTTTTTTTGGTTTTACGAAATTTTTTATGGTTTTCGATTTATTTCACGTTAAAAAAGGTACAGCTAATAATATTGAATATAATATATATAACGAAACAACAAGGAGAAAAATGTAATCTAAGTTTGAAGAAAGGAGTTGTTCTTTATATATGTTTCAGAGTTAGCTATTATAAGTAGTGTTTGAAAAAATTGGTAACCTTTACAAAGAAGTGATATAGTAAGTAAGTCCTAGTACTGCCCATACAAATGTCTGTGATATTAATCAGCCAAGACAATATTAAATGTGATCACAAGGCAGAGCCTTGCTGTTCGCATATTAAAGATAAATTACCAAGTGACTAAGCTGTGCAAGTTAATATTAAACCGAAGTACAGAAGCAAAGGTGTCAATGTAAATATACCTGCTGAAAAACAAAATGTAGCATTGTTACCATTTCCTCATTAACACACAATACGTTTACTTTACCAGTCAAACTATTTTTCATAGTTTTACTTTAAACCTATGTTTTAAAAAGAAAATTGTTTACTAAAAACACAGCTGATAATATTTCTATAGCATCTTATATCTTCTATATCTGCTGATTATCAACAAAGTTATTTATCTGAGTCAAAGTGGAAAATGATTACCTAAACAATCGTATCATTTAATAAAACCTTTAAGCACGAAAATATAGGTTTCAATTATTTATTCTTCTCAGTAACACTGATACCACAGTATGAACTTCGACGCCGATAATTTTAATGGCGTGTCAAATGACGTCACATATCCTTTCGACCAATGGTGGCGCGTTTTGGAAGTGTGAATTTCGCTCCCATAATTTACACTTTTCACAAATTATTTTATGGTCTTAAATGATAAGTAAATAAAAAAAATGTTTTTATTATAATAAGATGATAATAAGTATCCGAAATAAAAGTATTTGAGACTATTTTAAATTTTATGCATATTCCCTATTCCTTCAATAATTAATCGAAAGGAACTTCGTTCCATCCGAGTGTCCCTTGACACCTCTTAGTTTTTTTTTATAAATCTCGGTCGATGACGGGTCTAATTTAATATAAAGTCAGTAGAATTTAGCAGACAAGCGGAGTTACGCTGTCATAAGCAAACAAAGAATCAAACGTAGTACCAATCAATATGTAATATTTGAATTATTATTTTAAATAATCAATATTTGAGCCTCAGAGGGTATTGCACCCAAAATACATGATTTACTTGTTCGAAGATAAGATAAAGCTGGTATTTTTATTAAAAAAATAAAAAGCACAAACTTTTTATTATATACAAATAATTAATGTATAAACTGTACATATTTCAAATTTATTTATGTGCTATCTTGGCAAAAATATAAAATCTCAGAATATGAAAATTGTTGTAAAAATATTTTAGATATTTTATAACAAATTGTAGTCTGTCGACATGTTGGCCGCCACAGAGCTGTATGACTTCAACGGACATTATGAAACCATTAGTTGCACAGAACATTTGTTTTATCTTTCGTTGTGTTTACACAGACTTTCTTTGTGGGTTTTATTCACGTCATTTATTAGATAACTATATAAAACTTATTTTAAAACACAAAGGAAACGCACATTATAAATATTAAGTTATATATCAAATATATTGCATTAATTATTATTTTTTTATTTTATTAATGTTTATCGGATTTTTAGCCCAATTAGTCAACTAGCCCACTCAGATATAATTAACGTGAAGAAAGTCACAAATGCATAAAAATATTTTCTTTTTAAGTGTTATAAAGAGTTTTACTACTACTGTAAATAGACACTATTTAAAAAAAATTACATTGAATTAACAATCACATTTTTGTTAAAAAGTACATTTGAAACAGCAACATCTCAAATGATTATAATATATCTATCATATCATATTTATACCAATTTATACAACGCAAACGAACTGCACTGAAAAACTCATAATACCTGAAAAAACCTACATTTGTTATAGATACTAGTAAATATTATTATTAGAAACTTAAGAATTAAAGAAATCATTACGTTATAAATTTGACGTAAACATCAAATGATTTTTCGTAAAAGTTACATGAGTGTTACTCGAATCCTGTCTAATATAATTCTGTTTGTTCTCCGGTTGAGATCAAATGCTGAGCTATCGGGGAAAACAATTAGGTATTATAAATAAATAGGAAGGTATTTACGTAAGCAATGAATTGCACTGTTGTAGTAATTGTTTACAGAACGCTTAAAACTAATTAAACTCCATCAGCGCGAGTCAATTTAATTGTTATATCCGCACAAGATGGCCGATGGAAGCGACAACATGTCTGTAAATTTATTTGTTTATTTATGTTTTCTTTTCTTTAACTGTTTAACGTTTTTGCTTATAAATATAATCATACATTAATAAACATTTATATTTCATATTAACTTTGACTCAACATCTTTTCCAACAATCGTGTTTACGAAACAAAGGGAAAAAAACTGTAAATGTCTAATTACCGATTTAAAAATTCATGAAAACCTCTTTGTATAATGGAAATAGTGGCAATTAATAAATTAATTGGCCTACAAAAAAAAAGATAACTAAATTATGTGACTAAAAATCAACTTAGTTTTTTGTTTAAAGTGCAGGTCTAGTTAATAAGTATATGAATTACTTATTTTTACATCAATTATTAAGATATCCTTAAGTTTTGTAGTTTTCTCCGAAACATTAAGAAAGGAAATCATTGTATTGTTATGAATATTATTTTATAATTACTTTGGCAACTCTAACTCGATATGGAGGAAGGTGAAGAAATATATATAATATTCAGATATGAAATATATTCTTCACTCTCCGCTATCTCTTATGTTTTAAACTATCAACGAAGAGTGATTGGATGTGAATATTTAATGTGTAATTGATATTACTTAATTTGCATATGTGACTTATATTGGATGTGTATAAACTTCATTGGATTATTTTATTTTATTAATGTATTTTGTAAGAATCTGTTAATGGTTAGTACGTTTGGTAGCGGGTATGATTTTGAAAACCCTCGGTATCCACCGATATTATAAGAGAGAAAAATGACTGCCATTTAACTAAGGACCCTCTGTCGTTGTAGATATGTAAAAATTTCATATACCGGCGATACAAAAGGACCACTAAAAAGAATAAAAATAATATTATTATATATTTATTGAAGTCGTTGCGTCGGGGGACCCTTTAATAAAGGAACCTACTGACACACAAATTGTCACTTGTTTAAGTATTTCTATTAATATTGCATAAGAACCTTTCACCCACACTAATCTTGGAGACGACTGTTTTTATTTCGACCAAACAAAAAAAAAAATCAAAATGTCTTTATTTGGACATCACATATTAATCAAAATTGATATAAAATAATAAATGTATTTTATAAAACAAAAGAAAAAAATAATACAAAAGAGAAAAAAAACAATATTAATACATTAATAAAGAAAGGTATAAAAAAAATAAATAAAAAAAATAAAAATAACAGCTAAGAACCATCTCGACGAACCAGGCTTTCGATTAAAAAAATGCAATCAAAGCCGTCAACGCGTTTGGCTGCTAGAATGCCATAGACAGACATAGATCCACTGATACACAGATCGACAGGTCAAACTTATAACGCCCCTCGTTTTGAGTCTAGAGTTAAAAATACAGATTTCGTAATTGAATTTGATATATTTTTTGTACACCATCTAACGTTCGCCTGTATGTGGATAAGTTGAATGGTTGGGAATGAGGACAATTTTCCTTTAAATTTATACAATAAAGTATTCAAATAAATATATTAATGAGATGAAGCGTTTTTAATTGATTTTATTTAAATAATGAATAATTATAAGCTACGAATACAATCTGTTCATATTTGTCTACTTAATAATATTGAAAAATAATTACACTATATTTACATTAAAGCACAATAACAAATGAGTACAATATTTATATTATTTTTAAATAAAACCGATTTTTGAAGTAATTACACGAAGGCATTAAAAAGTATTAAATCTATAATATTCATATAACTTTTTTTAAGTCTTCATAAATATTGTACAGAGCATAGAATAATACTTAATAATATTAGATGTTTTTTGGCAACCCTGACCCAATCAAATTATCAGGTGAGAATCCATCTTTAAATATGTCGCAAAGAAATTCTCACGTTCTAATTTCAAAAGATTTCTTCGTTCATGAATTTCAAATTTAGAAACCGTGTTCGCTTTTTAAGTCTGGATTACTGGAGCGGCTGTGTCAAACTAATCGGACTTAAGATTGGAGAGGGGAATATATTTGGATTGTTCTTACAATGTGTGCAGTTCTGCTGACATATTGTTTGTTAGAAATGTTACTACCGGGGAACTTGGTTATATAAATGTTTAAGTGGAGCATCGTGGGCAAAAACGTTTTCAATAACAAGTACGACAAAATTGGCGAACAATTTTTTGGCAATTACTATACTTCAATTTGAATCTTTTACGTTAAACAAAATACAAATTTCTGTATGAAACTACTCCAAATCTTTCAAAGTAACAGAAAAGGTACATTTTACCGGTGAAAAGCCAGAATTTTAATAATTGTTGACGATAATAATAAGAAGATAATAAGAAGTGAATAATAAAAAGAATAAGATCATAGTGAATGATCTTTATTATTTTTACTGTTTTCGGTCCAGTTATTTTTTTTTTTGTTTTGTATGTTGCATTTTTAAAATATTCTAAAAAATGTTCTAGCGATGACTTTATTTAAATGGTAATATTTATGATAAGGACTTTTTTTTTGAAACGGAGCCTACCCTTGGTCAATATTACCAGAGTGAGTCATTAAGATTAATAGTAAAAATATATGGATCCTAGGTTCCCTTCATCAAAAAAATGTTCAAAAAAGTAGTGGACCTTTTAAAACGTACATTATAAAAAAAATATATGAAAAGAAAAGAATTATATTTTATTTGATAAAAAATATGCTTCTTAAATTAAAAATGTTTTTCACAAATTGTCTTTTATGGCTACACTGATCAATATTAGCAACAAAATGCTATCTTAACAGTAAAGTATTCACTTTCATGCGTTTAATGAGTAAAGTTGTTAGACATCCTTTCTTTTACTACCTACTTTTATAATACGTTTTATATTTACACTAGAGAATGCTGCAATGAGGTATTAAAATAGATACCAATAAAATTATATCAAAGATTTCAAGACGTACTAATTATTAGACAACCCGCTTTAACGGGTACTTCTCATGGGTACAAGTCAGTTTTTAATTAGAGTTGTTTATGATTTGAACCGAGAGATAAAGCCTTTGACAAACGGATACCGTTGTCAAAACAATAGAATCCCTTTCAAACCCTTTGAGGAATTATAGAACGCGCTAAAATTATGTTGTCTGTTTATTAATATATGGGAACAATTATTGTCCTAGATATTTAATATAGTATAAGATAGTAGATAGTGTAACTCCAACAAGTGGGTTCATTTTAAGTCTCAAAAAGTATTATTGAGGTGCCACCTAAATAACTGACTGACTGACAAAGTATAACACATTCAACATATAATATAATATCAATCAAGGATCGGATAGAAATAACTTTTATTAATGTCACAATATCTAACCTAACAAAATATGAAAAGAAGCAAGAACCCAATAATTATAAATGTCATCTAATTAAAAACTAAATTAAAAATTAAAAAACCCCCAAAACAAAAAGAATAAAAATAATATTATTATGTACTTATTGAAGTCGTTGCGTCGGGGAACCGTTGTACGTACGTTGAGGATGGTATCAATTTTACGAAGTTAATCATTGAGGACTTAGACTATACGATTCGATATCGTAATTTCCGTATTTGCCTTGAGAACTTACTTGCATTAATTTCTTCTATTATTTAGCGGCCCCCTAAGCAACGACTTCAATAAGTACATAATAATATTATTTATATTCCTTTTAGAGGTATTTTTATCTCGCCTGTTTTATAATTTTCTTTCTGATTTTTAAAGTTACGTTACGGGTTTATAAACTCATAATAAAATACAGAATAAACTCGACTTGACGAAAAATATACCCAAAAATAATTTGTTATACGAACTTAATACACTGAAGGTTTTAAGTGATATATAGATAAGGTAATATCCGGATGTACAGAAGTTCTATCGCCCAAGAACATCCGGCCGGAAACACCTGACTAGATATCAGCTTATGGCTCAGACTACTTAATTAACTAGACAATGTTACTGTTACATGTATGTGTATAAATAAAAGAGGAAGGTTCTTATGTGATATGACTTTACAGTTAAGTTACATTCTAATTGGACGGGTCATGATGGGTGACATGGTTAGATTATTGTTATACCATCAGTCAGTCTGTGGCTACAGCTAGTGCTACCTGGTTGAAAGCATAATACACAATAATTGAGTGTTATTGTATTTTTATTAAATATACAATTTAAATATATTTTAACGACACATTTTAATATATTAACACAAAAAAAAGTATTTCTAATTGGTTTTATGTCTATTAATAAGTAAAAGTAAGTAAAGCTTTCTAAGATTTTAACATACAGTTATTGAGCTAACTTCTTTGTTCTTAAGTATAAGCCGTCATCAATTTTTTTTAATAAAAAAAAAATCCGTATTTTGTGTTTTTTTTTTGTAAATCGACGTCATTATTAAGTAACTTACCAATGAGCTATATTTTTTAACATTACACGCTTTGTAAAGAACAAGCTAGCTTAAGTAATAATAATCAGGTTTACTCTGCTATCTGGATTAATTTTAAACCGGATTTCATCTTAACGTAGCACAAATGACCGTATGAAAGAAATTTTGTAATTCACCAGCCTTTATCTATATCAGCCATGGTGTCACATTCCACCAGTCTAAATTATTTAAATAATGTGATAGTTTCATGCAGAAGCAAAACGATAAGACTTTTTTAAAATATTTTTTTAGATAACGCACGGTTATATATTTGTGTTCATATTATATAACACCATTCGTTTTCGAAGCAAATGAATTCGCTCGAGTCGCGTCATTGTCGTATTATTTAATACTTCAAATTGTGTTTATTTTCAGGAAATTTATGGAAGTAATTGTACACGTTGCTTAATTTTTAGGGCATTTATATACTTTATTTATGAGAGGATATTTTTATTTATGTACTATTCCGGAATACTACTAAACGGAAAAAAAGGTAATATTTAAGTTCATAATTGGGCAAACTAAAAAAAACACTATCACTTCAACAATTTGTTATTGTGATAAAAACTCTTAATTGTACATAAAATTTTATAGTCCCCAAGGGTTCTAAGATGACGTACAAGTTTTACATAATTTTTATAAAGCGATTTTTTCTATAAAACCTTTCAGATTCTTATGTTGTTTAAAATAGAATTCGTAAATCAATAAATAAGTAAAATAATAAAGAAGTAAGTAGTAGTAAATTAGTTGTGTAATAGCAGTCGACTTAGTTTAGTTTGAGTAGTTAGTTGATTAACTTTAAATCCACCGAGCGACCGCAGGGTTGATGAAATTCAGCCATGATTAATTAAAATGTTATGATTGGTAGTATAAAAGATATTTTGATCAAAAGTATTCATATAAACGCATAGATTTTTTTGTATTGTTAAATTAGTTCAGATTTAGTTATCATCAATCATACTTACTCTAGTAAGTATGATTTTCTTACGCTTTCAAAATTTAATTACTTAACCTATCACCTTGATAGGATTATAAGGATTGATGCCAGAGGGATAGGATAGGGTATAAAGTATTTCAAAAAAATATATCCCCAAGTTATAGATGATAACTATAAAGGGAACGTTTGACATCACAATAGTGCTATTTCGCTCACAGAGGCAAATTACATATCAATTTTAGCTTTTAAAAAGAAAAAAGAATTCTTAATATGTAAGTGTTATAAAGGGTTATTTGTAATATATTGGCCACCAATTGCACTGTTGTAGTAATTGTTTACAGAACGCTTAAAACTAATTAAACTCCATCAGCGCGAGTCAATTTAATTGTTATATCCGCACAAGATGGCCGATGGAAGCGACAACATGTCTGTAAATTTATTTGTTTATTTATGTTTTCTTTTCTTTAACTGTTTAACGTTTTTGCTTATAAATATAATCATACATTAATAAACATTTATATTTCATATTAACTTTGACTCAACATCTTTTCCAACAATCGTGTTTACGAAACAAAGGGAAAAAAACTGTAAATGTCTAATTACCGATTTAAAAATTCATGAAAACCTCTTTGTATAATGGAAATAGTGGCAATTAATAAATTAATTGGCCTACAAAAAAAAAGATAACTAAATTATGTGACTAAAAATCAACTTAGTTTTTTGTTTAAAGTGCAGGTCTAGTTAATAAGTATATGAATTACTTATTTTTACATCAATTATTAAGATATCCTTAAGTTTTGTAGTTTTCTCCGAAACATTAAGAAAGGAAATCATTGTATTGTTATGAATATTATTTTATAATTACTTTGGCAACTCTAACTCGATATGGAGGAAGGTGAAGAAATATATATAATATTCAGATATGAAATATATTCTTCACTCTCCGCTATCTCTTATGTTTTAAACTATCAACGAAGAGTGATTGGATGTGAATATTTAATGTGTAATTGATATTACTTAATTTGCATATGTGACTTATATTGGATGTGTATAAACTTCATTGGATTATTTTATTTTATTAATGTATTTTGTAAGAATCTGTTAATGGTTAGTACGTTTGGTAGCGGGTATGATTTTGAAAACCCTCGGTATCCACCGATATTATAAGAGAGAAAAATGACTGCCATTTAACTAAGGACCCTCTGTCGTTGTAGATATGTAAAAATTTCATATACCGGCGATACAAAAGGACCACTAAAAAGAATAAAAATAATATTATTATATATTTATTGAAGTCGTTGCGTCGGGGGACCCTTTAATAAAGGAACCTACTGACACACAAATTGTCACTTGTTTAAGTATTTCTATTAATATTGCATAAGAACCTTTCACCCACACTAATCTTGGAGACGACTGTTTTTATTTCGACCAAACAAAAAAAAAAATCAAAATGTCTTTATTTGGACATCACATATTAATCAAAATTGATATAAAATAATAAATGTATTTTATAAAACAAAAGAAAAAAATAATACAAAAGAGAAAAAAAACAATATTAATACATTAATAAAGAAAGGTATAAAAAAAATAAATAAAAAAAATAAAAATAACAGCTAAGAACCATCTCGACGAACCAGGCTTTCGATTAAAAAAATGCAATCAAAGCCGTCAACGCGTTTGGCTGCTAGAATGCCATAGACAGACATAGATCCACTGATACACAGATCGACAGGTCAAACTTATAACGCCCCTCGTTTTGAGTCTAGAGTTAAAAATACAGATTTCGTAATTGAATTTGATATATTTTTTGTACACCATCTAACGTTCGCCTGTATGTGGATAAGTTGAATGGTTGGGAATGAGGACAATTTTCCTTTAAATTTATACAATAAAGTATTCAAATAAATATATTAATGAGATGAAGCGTTTTTAATTGATTTTATTTAAATAATGAATAATTATAAGCTACGAATACAATCTGTTCATATTTGTCTACTTAATAATATTGAAAAATAATTACACTATATTTACATTAAAGCACAATAACAAATGAGTACAATATTTATATTATTTTTAAATAAAACCGATTTTTGAAGTAATTA
The DNA here is from genome assembly GCA_959347405.1 of Napeogenes sylphis. NCBI lineage: Eukaryota > Metazoa > Arthropoda > Insecta > Lepidoptera > Nymphalidae > Napeogenes > Napeogenes sylphis. The sequence continues at coordinate 7,662,972 of OY365781.1, read as the reverse complement.
CACGAAGGCATTAAAAAGTATTAAATCTATAATATTCATATAACTTTTTTTAAGTCTTCATAAATATTGTACAGAGCATAGAATAATACTTAATAATATTAGATGTTTTTTGGCAACCCTGACCCAATCAAATTATCAGGTGAGAATCCATCTTTAAATATGTCGCAAAGAAATTCTCACGTTCTAATTTCAAAAGATTTCTTCGTTCATGAATTTCAAATTTAGAAACCGTGTTCGCTTTTTAAGTCTGGATTACTGGAGCGGCTGTGTCAAACTAATCGGACTTAAGATTGGAGAGGGGAATATATTTGGATTGTTCTTACAATGTGTGCAGTTCTGCTGACATATTGTTTGTTAGAAATGTTACTACCGGGGAACTTGGTTATATAAATGTTTAAGTGGAGCATCGTGGGCAAAAACGTTTTCAATAACAAGTACGACAAAATTGGCGAACAATTTTTTGGCAATTACTATACTTCAATTTGAATCTTTTACGTTAAACAAAATACAAATTTCTGTATGAAACTACTCCAAATCTTTCAAAGTAACAGAAAAGGTACATTTTACCGGTGAAAAGCCAGAATTTTAATAATTGTTGACGATAATAATAAGAAGATAATAAGAAGTGAATAATAAAAAGAATAAGATCATAGTGAATGATCTTTATTATTTTTACTGTTTTCGGTCCAGTTATTTTTTTTTTTGTTTTGTATGTTGCATTTTTAAAATATTCTAAAAAATGTTCTAGCGATGACTTTATTTAAATGGTAATATTTATGATAAGGACTTTTTTTTTGAAACGGAGCCTACCCTTGGTCAATATTACCAGAGTGAGTCATTAAGATTAATAGTAAAAATATATGGATCCTAGGTTCCCTTCATCAAAAAAATGTTCAAAAAAGTAGTGGACCTTTTAAAACGTACATTATAAAAAAAATATATGAAAAGAAAAGAATTATATTTTATTTGATAAAAAATATGCTTCTTAAATTAAAAATGTTTTTCACAAATTGTCTTTTATGGCTACACTGATCAATATTAGCAACAAAATGCTATCTTAACAGTAAAGTATTCACTTTCATGCGTTTAATGAGTAAAGTTGTTAGACATCCTTTCTTTTACTACCTACTTTTATAATACGTTTTATATTTACACTAGAGAATGCTGCAATGAGGTATTAAAATAGATACCAATAAAATTATATCAAAGATTTCAAGACGTACTAATTATTAGACAACCCGCTTTAACGGGTACTTCTCATGGGTACAAGTCAGTTTTTAATTAGAGTTGTTTATGATTTGAACCGAGAGATAAAGCCTTTGACAAACGGATACCGTTGTCAAAACAATAGAATCCCTTTCAAACCCTTTGAGGAATTATAGAACGCGCTAAAATTATGTTGTCTGTTTATTAATATATGGGAACAATTATTGTCCTAGATATTTAATATAGTATAAGATAGTAGATAGTGTAACTCCAACAAGTGGGTTCATTTTAAGTCTCAAAAAGTATTATTGAGGTGCCACCTAAATAACTGACTGACTGACAAAGTATAACACATTCAACATATAATATAATATCAATCAAGGATCGGATAGAAATAACTTTTATTAATGTCACAATATCTAACCTAACAAAATATGAAAAGAAGCAAGAACCCAATAATTATAAATGTCATCTAATTAAAAACTAAATTAAAAATTAAAAAACCCCCAAAACAAAAAGAATAAAAATAATATTATTATGTACTTATTGAAGTCGTTGCGTCGGGGAACCGTTGTACGTACGTTGAGGATGGTATCAATTTTACGAAGTTAATCATTGAGGACTTAGACTATACGATTCGATATCGTAATTTCCGTATTTGCCTTGAGAACTTACTTGCATTAATTTCTTCTATTATTTAGCGGCCCCCTAAGCAACGACTTCAATAAGTACATAATAATATTATTTATATTCCTTTTAGAGGTATTTTTATCTCGCCTGTTTTATAATTTTCTTTCTGATTTTTAAAGTTACGTTACGGGTTTATAAACTCATAATAAAATACAGAATAAACTCGACTTGACGAAAAATATACCCAAAAATAATTTGTTATACGAACTTAATATACTGAAGGTTTTAAGTGATATATAGATAAGGTAATATCCGGATGTACAGAAGTTCTATCGCCCAAGAACATCCGGCCGGAAACACCTGACTAGATATCAGCTTATGGCTCAGACTACTTAATTAACTAGACAATGTTACTGTTACATGTATGTGTATAAATAAAAGAGGAAGGTTCTTATGTGATATGACTTTACAGTTAAGTTACATTCTAATTGGACGGGTCATGATGGGTGACATGGTTAGATTATTGTTATACCATCAGTCAGTCTGTGGCTACAGCTAGTGCTACCTGGTTGAAAGCATAATACACAATAATTGAGTGTTATTGTATTTTTATTAAATATACAATTTAAATATATTTTAACGACACATTTTAATATATTAACACAAAAAAAAGTATTTCTAATTGGTTTTATGTCTATTAATAAGTAAAAGTAAGTAAAGCTTTCTAAGATTTTAACATACAGTTATTGAGCTAACTTCTTTGTTCTTAAGTATAAGCCGTCATCAATTTTTTTTAATAAAAAAAAAATCCGTATTTTGTGTTTTTTTTTTGTAAATCGACGTCATTATTAAGTAACTTACCAATGAGCTATATTTTTTAACATTACACGCTTTGTAAAGAACAAGCTAGCTTAAGTAATAATAATCAGGTTTACTCTGCTATCTGGATTAATTTTAAACCGGATTTCATCTTAACGTAGCACAAATGACCGTATGAAAGAAATTTTGTAATTCACCAGCCTTTATCTATATCAGCCATGGTGTCACATTCCACCAGTCTAAATTATTTAAATAATGTGATAGTTTCATGCAGAAGCAAAACGATAAGACTTTTTTAAAATATTTTTTTAGATAACGCACGGTTATATATTTGTGTTCATATTATATAACACCATTCGTTTTCGAAGCAAATGAATTCGCTCGAGTCGCGTCATTGTCGTATTATTTAATACTTCAAATTGTGTTTATTTTCAGGAAATTTATGGAAGTAATTGTACACGTTGCTTAATTTTTAGGGCATTTATATACTTTATTTATGAGAGGATATTTTTATTTATGTACTATTCCGGAATACTACTAAACGGAAAAAAAGGTAATATTTAAGTTCATAATTGGGCAAACTAAAAAAAACACTATCACTTCAACAATTTGTTATTGTGATAAAAACTCTTAATTGTACATAAAATTTTATAGTCCCCAAGGGTTCTAAGATGACGTACAAGTTTTACATAATTTTTATAAAGCGATTTTTTCTATAAAACCTTTCAGATTCTTATGTTGTTTAAAATAGAATTCGTAAATCAATAAATAAGTAAAATAATAAAGAAGTAAGTAGTAGTAAATTAGTTGTGTAATAGCAGTCGACTTAGTTTAGTTTGAGTAGTTAGTTGATTAACTTTAAATCCACCGAGCGACCGCAGGGTTGATGAAATTCAGCCATGATTAATTAAAATGTTATGATTGGTAGTATAAAAGATATTTTGATCAAAAGTATTCATATAAACGCATAGATTTTTTTGTATTGTTAAATTAGTTCAGATTTAGTTATCATCAATCATACTTACTCTAGTAAGTATGATTTTCTTACGCTTTCAAAATTTAATTACTTAACCTATCACCTTGATAGGATTATAAGGATTGATGCCAGAGGGATAGGATAGGGTATAAAGTATTTCAAAAAAATATATCCCCAAGTTATAGATGATAACTATAAAGGGAACGTTTGACATCACAATAGTGCTATTTCGCTCACAGAGGCAAATTACATATCAATTTTAGCTTTTAAAAAGAAAAAAGAATTCTTAATATGTAAGTGTTATAAAGGGTTATTTGTAATATATTGGCCACCAACCACATTGGTTCTATGACTTTCTTAAATTAAAAGTTTTAAATTTTAAGTTTTGCCATACAAAATTTATTTGTGGCCTCTGATCTGGCATTAACTCTGAGCGTTGTTATGGTTCGCGAGCGTTGACCTTTTAAGTACTTCTTATAAAATACAGAGCAATAAGTAAAAGAGGGAGCAAAAGTTTTTTTGTGTTGTTTATCAAGATTTGTGAAAAGACGTAGAACTAATGTTGTTGGGATTGATATGGAGAGACTGCCTGCAAGAGGTGACCAATTAATTAAAAATAACTGTATATAGTAGAAGTGTGTGTAGTGTAGTGTAGAATTTTAAATTAATTTTCATCCAAATTCATTATAATATTTATGTATTATTCTGACATTGCTCTAAAAGATAACAAAAGCCATTACCCAGAAATTTGAAGGAAAATAGCTATTATTATCAAAATCTGAATTTTGAACTTTAATAAAATATGACAGCAATAGCTTCTACTTTAAAAACAATGGAAGCATAATTTTTAGAGGTTTGTATGCAATTCCCAAGTTTATTTTATTATGCTGTTTGTCTGTCAATTAGTGCAGTATATAATAAATCTTTATCAAGGAGGTTTTTTATATTTTTTCGACTATTTGCATTCGAATTGTTGACCTTGTTTTTTTGTATGTACTTGTTTTTTAAATGTTTTAATTGTATATATTGGTATAATTTTTTTCCTAAATTGAGATTTCTTTTAACGGATGTAAACTGATAGAATAAGATTTTTTTTCGTCTACTTAAAAAAAAAACATAATCAAAAAAAAGTTATTATCTTATATCAAAATAAAGAATAAAATATAACAATAATATGTCATAAAGAATATTTTGAGAAGAAAATAAATGGAATGGTGCTCTAACCAGAGTGACTTTATTTTTTAACAAATTATTATGGTGAAAAAAATCGCTGATGCAAGATGTATACAGGATGATGTACAGAACTGTAAGAACTACATAAGAATAACGCTTATGTCATTTATTATGAAAATTATAAAATGACGAAAGAGAAAAGATACTTGCTTTGCGTAATGGATAATGGGCGGGGAAAAATTTATACCACATTCACATTACGTTAAATATGTGAAAAATATTTGCAACCGCATGAAAGCTGCATATGATGTTTGTTGACCTGGATAAGACAGACGATTGGGAGACCCATGAGGTCCTGTAGTGGGCTATGAAAACGAAGGAAGTGGCTGGGAAGTACGTACAACTTGTACATGCTACGCACGAAAGAGCGTCTACGTATTTCCGGTCAGTAGCCGGAGTTACCAAAAAGTTTAATGTGGCTGTAAGCTTACATCAGGAAACGACTTTAAGCCCTTATTTTTTTCTACTGGAAATGGATGATTACATGACAACTACAGTAGGAAGCCCCTGGTGCATTTTCTTCACCGACGACATTGTTCATGTTAGAGGAAGAAGTTGTTTGAGGTCCTAAAAATACATGGATAGATTGAGTGAAATATAAAAAAATCGGTTGTCTGTAAAGTCGGTTTACTGACGATAGTTGAGCGTGACAACGTCATGAGAAAATACTGATGGTTGCATTATTCAAAAAAAAATATTAATTTTATTTGTTTGATAGATATTTTAGACAGATTGGGAACGAGCCGAACGCAGAGGTCGATTGTGCCTCTTTGTCGCTCGTTCGGTGCTCTCGCTTGCCTTGCTTGCACTTCAAGCTTTAAATGTAACACCTCAGAGCGAGGTAACACTGCCTACGTCATGTTTTTTGGTGCGTGCAGCAGGTTTTTGATTCGAACCCGCGACTACTGGGAAACCGTCCCGTCGCTCTACCAACTGAGCTACCGTATCGCTGTCCGTCTCGGTGAATTAAGCATTCTATATTGATCGTCTTTATCAGGACGGTGGTGACATCTATTAGGTTTCTTTCGAAAATCCTAACCAATAGTCCCAGTTAGTAGTGTTCCAGAAGTTGCGGGTTCGAATCCCTGCCCGTGTCGGTTTATTTTTCATTCTATATTTATATAAATTTATATAATTTTAGTTATAATTTCAAGTTAATTACATAATCTGAGCCACACACTAGTATCTGGTCAGGTGATTCCGGCCGGATGTTCGTGGGTGGTTGGACAATTCCGTTTAATTAGAGATTACGATATACGAAGTACTTTGAGCTTTAAGTACATATCTATGTACATAGATATGTACTTAAAGCTCTAAGTACATATCTATGTACATAGATATGTACTTAAAGCTCTAAGTATATTTAGACATCTTTTAATATTTTGGGGATAGTTTTCGTCAAAATCGAGTATATCATATAATAGCTAAACTACCTAGAATTCCATTGAGTAATTTAACTACAAATTTGTTGTTACAAAGAAGTAGCTTTTTTATTTAAGAGAGTATGTACAGGGCTTTTAGTCTTCTCTCAAAGGTGCCCTTGAAGAAGGTAATGAACAATTATTAGCGTTTTATAAACGTAATGTATGCGTAATTGAAATAAAAACTCTTTTGTGATTCATTCTTCTGTGTTTAGCCTTTATATATAATATTGCATTTATTTGTTTTCTGTTATTTATGATATTCCCCGACTTAAATAAATTTTGTGACCTAGGTGTAGGTATAAGTAGGTAGAAGTTAAGAACTTAAAAACGCAAGAACATCAGTTGGGGCTGCTGTTAAATGAAATAGTTTTGTAGTTTTATAGTAGCTTGAATAATTTGGTGATATTTTTTTGCCATGCTTATTTATATTTATATCAAAATTTAAAATATTAATTGCAGCCTAAAAGGTATTTTTTTTGCACAAACAAATATTGACTGCGTGCCAGGTGAGTTGTTACTGTAACAACTCTCTAGTAACATGCACCAATCAAATCAAAATCCATCATTGAAAACAGACCATTGAATTGGGACCAGTGGCTTTGGAGGTAAATGGTAACAAAGGATTGCACGTACATCCTCTCACCCTAAACGCGTGTACCGTCACCCTTCCATGTGGGGAAAAATAATATTAATTAAAGATATAGGGTTTTCAAACTCAGTACGAAATTATGATAGCGCGTAATACAATATGATATTGAAAAAAACATCCCATATTGAAAAAACTGCCCACGATTCCGCGCAATCGACTCTCATATTTTACGAACGATTTAATTTTATAGACCCTTGAGTGTCGACCTATAACTCTAAGCTATATGGTACAGGAATATTGTGGGATAGTGACATTTAGTTGGATCTGGTTTAGATATAATGCGTTATTTTAAAACAGTGTTACTAAGAGTAATATGATATATAATTTAAACTTATTTTAATAGAATCGATTGATTAGACGTTAACTTATACGAAAACACATTCGATAATAATTTATGTATATTTGTTTGGTTTTTATTAAAGCAAATAAACAAACAATCAAAAGTCCTTATTAATTTTCTTATTAAGTCCCATGTTCCTTATCTTCCTCTGATGTATTTATAGTTTATCTGATAGCTTTTTACGCCTTCATCTTTGTACCTCAGCATCATGTTGATGAAAACATAACATATCAACAATATCAATTATCCAATGTGATTGAAATATATTGCTCTTTATGTTGTAGTAAAAAGGATTATAATGGATAGTTGTGAATTCATAAGTCGATAGTAATAGCTTTTATTTGTAATTATGATCTTTTTATGTTGTTATAAAGTAATCAAAATGTTAAAAGTTAGAGTTTCTTATGACTTATTGCCAATATTAATATGTTTCCAAGTTGATTGCTCCTATCAATACATTCCACATTATTAACGTTTAATGGACCACCAAATTGTCAAAACCAGTTAATGAAATACTTTAATCTTAAAAGTTAATCCGAATTAACATAATACGACAGTGAAACTAACAATATCTAGAGTCTTGACTGTAAACATGACTCAAATTAAAACAGTCATTCTAAGGAACTAGTCGTTAAATAATGCCCGCTGCGGTTTTTGGACAATAGGTATGGCGGCCAACATGGCGACGGAATATTTCAATTACTAATATAATCTTATATCGAACTATGCTTGTATCTGAAAATGCGCTCGTATCTAAAAATGCGCTCAAATAAAAATAATATGTTGTATGTTGATAATGATTTTATTGCCATTATTATTTGCAGATGTTTATTGCATGTACTACTTAATGCTTTTGAAGGTTCGAATATAAAAAAAAAGTCTTATTACGAAATTTTAGAAATTTTATTATTACTAAAAAACGGTGATTTTGCTTATTGGTAAAGGTTCAGAAAATATGGCAGTTGTTCTTGTAAGTGTGGTATGTCGTCGGTTCATATTTCTTTATTTATTTTTTGACCTCGTTTTCAATGTCATCACAGAAATGGCAGCGGCACTATAAGCCACAAACTACATAGCCAACAAAGCCAGCATAACACATGAGGTTCAAAAAATTCAGCGGTATTTATGCACCAGAGAGAAAAAAAATAGATTCCAAATCCAATAGACCTAGCAAAGCCCTGCCGTACATTTCTACGATTTTTAACGTACGACTAAAAAGAGGGGTGTTATAAGTTTGACCTGTCGATCTGAGTATTTGTAAGTATCTGTCTGTGGCAAATTTATGGAAAAACGCGTGGACGGATTTGAATGCGGTTTTTTAACTCGAAAGCTATGCTCGTCGAGATGGTTCTTATTCATGTTTGATGAAATAGTAGTCTCCAAGATATTGACGTTTTATTCGTGGAGGGAGAGGTTCTTATGCAATAATTAGTTAATGCAAAGTTCCTCAGGGATAACGTAGGATTCTAATGATAGAAGATTGTTTTAAATCGGTTTTGTAGTTACGGAGCCTATGACAAACAAAAAAATCTTTCCTGTTTATAATATTAGGATAGATTAATAAAAATACTTAAACAATTGAAAATTTTGTCTGTAGGTTCACTTAGTACAATTAAGAAACTATTAACATAACTTTAAAAGGCAGAAAAAAAAATAATTAAATACTCCCGATACAAAAACACCTCTAAAAAGAACAAAAATAATATTATTATCTACTTATTGAATTCGCTGCGCCGGAGGACCGTTTAATAAAGGCAGAAATTAAAATGCAAGTAAGTTAACAAGGCAAATAAAGGAATGACAAATTCTAATAATATTATTTTTGTTCTTTTTAGTGGTCTTTTTGTATCGGAGTTTTTTTTAATTTTTTATATTTTTTTTATATATCTATATAAAAAAAAAATATTCACACGCACTGGGTTTTTATACAAATCCTAATGCCAACTCCTAACAGTGTAATGTAACCACATTAATTTAGGGAACACAAAGGTAAGTCTGGTTTCGTAATCAAACAAAATTATGTACCTACGTAGCACTTGAGTTTCTAACGCCATGTCGACAAATAGACAATGGATACATTACATAGCTCAGAGTAGGTTAACATAGAGGCCTAAGACTATGAATAATTTTTAGTTTTTATTTAGAAGACAAAAAAAACTATTTTCTATTTATTTACTATATTTAGTAAATAAATAGAAAAATACAAAAAGAGTAGTAGTAAAAAATACAAAAATACAAAAAGAAAAGATCTTTCCAGTTTAGCTCTATATTAAGAAAATATGGTTAAAATTTGAAACTAAAGGGTAAAAGAGAACGGAACTTCTAATTCATTTTAATATCCTTATCAGTATATATAGATTCCAGAAACAATGACTTTAAAAAAGTATACTTTGAAAATATCGGCCAGTGTTTAATTAGATATTTACTCGTGTATCGTTATCGTTAACAAATATCTAAATGACGAAGAAAAGTACTTCCTTACCTAAAATACCAGACCTGAAACAATAATCTGCGGATTGATTACGATTTGATTGACACATTAATTGCGAAAATCGAACCACAATGAGGTACATCATTACATGAGTACTGACTTCATCTAATGATAGGACTGGACTTTATTTAACCAACATTCATGTAATATAGTGATAATTTTTTTATTTTTGTGTGTATAGTCTACTCCAGACCTGATGCGGGATCGCTGGTTATGTCACTGTTAGAATAGTAATAAATATGTCTGTATGTTTGAATTGTCTTAATATTTGCGTTGAAAGTTTCTTTGTTTTTTGTTAATCATATTTCTTTTCTTTGGTGTCGTTAACAACCAAAGATTAATTGCATTGATAACGTAAAGCATAAAATAAACTAATCAACGTGTTTCAACTACATAACAGGTTGACTTTAGTCGCGTTTATCATAATAGTGCGTTTACGCTAGCTTTTAGCCTCAACATTATTTCAAAAATAAAACAAATACCCTGTTTACTTATTTTTTTTGTGACCTTTAATAACTTTAAAATCTAACAAATTATAGATTTTAGTGTTCTGTTATTGTAAACACTCAAGAAAAGACGTTAATTATAAAGACCAAACTTGTCACGGTTCAAGAAAACTAATATTTACACAATGTAAGACAACGCCAACAACTTGTTAACTTTGAAAATTATACCAGGGATTCGTACAGTTCGTAATATCTACATTTTAATGCGATGAGTTATCAAAAAAGGAACAAATAATAATTGTCACAATGGTTAGCAAAAGAACGGTTTCCATGGCAACAAAATAAAACTGTAAATCTTATTCTTCTTAGCACAACAATTTTATTATATTAAATGAATAGAAATAATTACTCGCACTGCTCTTAACATTATGTTTACGTTATTTCACTATTACTGTCAAGTTCAATTTATTATTACGTCAAACGACAAATAACAAAGAGTTATTTGTCATCTGACGTACTAGAATAAAACAGAATATTGTTGTGCATATAGGTCATTGTCCAAACCATTATAATCTCCATTCCAAGTTTTGTTTTTGGTGAAGGATAAGGTTTAATTTAAAACAAGAGTGGTTTTTGATTTGATCTCTTCTATAAAACGTTAAAGCGATTGAAAACCAATAACGTTGTCAAAAGAATAGAATCCTTTCCAAACCTTTTGAAGAACCTTGAAAACCGAAACCATGTGCTTTGCCTAACATAATAAGTGACAATAATGAAATTCACATTTGATATAATTCTAGAAAGTAAATTACCTTAAATGATGCCAATAAGGGTAAATTTAGCTTAAGTCACGACTGTCTTTTATCAACGTGTGTATTTCTGTCTCTGAAGCATTTATGTAAAAATTTCACAACACGTATGTGTGTGTTTATGTATACAAATAATTAAAATAAACAAGAATAGTATTATGAGAGACACGTTGGATTGAATTGTTTTACGGATTTTACGATTAACACTTCACTTTTAATTACTATTATTTAATTCTTCTCTGGCACTATATAGCAGCTTTTCTCTCGAATGTCGTTCTTAACGCAGTTTATATACCCTTCTTTATAAACGCCCCTCTTCACATAAATTATAATAATAGTCAAAACAACTACTTTAAACATACACAAATAATAAATAAATTATCGCTGTACACGGTATTAAATTTTGGTTTTAATTAAGAAGTCTTAATGGTTCTCAGTATTTACTAATTAGGCAAATGCCCCATATAAATAATAATCTTAGTCAAGTTACTATTTTGGTTAAATGAATCACTTATTAATTTATATAAATCAATACAGTGAATTATTATTAAATAGTCGTTTAACAATAATGTAACATAACAGTATAAATATAATTTTATATTTATCTGGACTTGTTCTTTAGCACAATGATAGTTTTTCATTTCAAATTGTAACAATACTGGAACACATTGTATTGCGTCGCCATGTTGGCTACACTATCGTCCTGTGACCGCAGCCGCCATTATTAAACCATTAGTTGTTCAGGACATCTGTTTTAACAGACATATAATACTTGGCATTTTAAATCTTAAAAAGATAAACAAAATTACAATGTAGCTATCTATTCTCAATAAATTCCTTTTTATTGAGAATTGATAGGTACATTGTACGTTAAAATTTATATAAACTTAATATAAAAATTGGAGGAACTCCCAAAGATTACTATACGTTGAAATAAAACTATTTTGACGGATGCATGGATTTACCTGGCCTATAATTAAATTTTAAATTTAATCCGACGTTTTGAAAGCTTTACCGCAATCATGTTCACGGTAAAACAAAATGGAGGTGTCCGCCAGTAAGTCAGTTAATTAGTCATCTACCTCCAACGGTTATTAAGTCTTCAACAATTTTTTCTATTAAAATTAGGATGTTTTAATGTCAATAGACTAGCGAACCATTTTTAGAATGTGACGTTGTCCCGTAGCGAGGATTTTAGGTCTATGAAATCTTATATGAGAATATCAAGAAAAGCTTAAGTATTATTTGACCGTAATTAAACCATTTGCACAAAATTGTTATTTTCTAACAATAAGCTTGTATGGGAGAAATTACATTTAAGCGATAAGAAAAACCTCCTTTTGTATTTTTTATGCGTTCTTTTTTATTTCGTAACTGTAATAAGTATTAATATGATATTAAGAATATAAATAAATAAGCAAACGGAAAGAAATTAAATTTATTCCAAAACTAATAGTAAACAGCAGATATAAGGTTTATTCGGCATTTATCGACTTTTTCCTCAACTGACTCAGGAAAAGGTCGATGAGTGTCACGTAGGACTGATCCTACACAATTGGCATATACTGCATCTCCAATGCTGTCGGGTAACTGTATTAGGGAAATTTACATATTTCATTAACTTAAAATTATAAGTTTTAAATGAATGTTAATAACACATATAGGTAGGAATTATAGAGTTAAGTAACATTGAAGTTGTTCGGGTTATGATGTTTGACTTTAAAGGAGGTATTCTAAATGTAATAGATAGATTAAGCTCAATATATTCAATAAATATATTTCTCATTTTTAAGTAATTAGTAAAAGTTATTAAATCGTATTTAAGTTTTTTTTAATTAAGAAATTTTACCAATATTTTGTGGAAAGTTTTTAAGTCTTATTTTCTCAAGGTTACTCAAGCTACAAGATAGTATATGAAGATCTCCTTGTAGATGGATCCTTAGCGTTACTGAAGTTCTATATAATAAATTTATTAAATAACTTGCTACGAGTTACAAAATTATTTCACCATATTATTTTAATTATAGTTACGTTATTAGTTTTCTAATAAGCTTACTACATACCTACAACGTATTCTATCTTCTACGTGTAACTCAACACCGCCACTTTGTAGAATACACGTTAGCTTAATTAATAATGAACAAATTTACACTGTAAGCCGAAATCACATTTTAAATCGGAATTAGACTTATTATAGAATAAATGACCGTATAAATTAAATTTTATGACTAACTGGCTTTACACTTAAAGATTACGGTCATAAGCAATGCAGAGCCTTCTTCCGGCTCGCCTTTGCCGCTAACGATATTTCCTGCTAGATGAACCATGGATGGTGTTATGTATAATGTATTACTAATTATTCCTAGATTGTAAATTTTGTTTGTATTTTTTTAATTTTGGTTTACTTTAGGATATAATTATTTTATACCTAGGGTATTTTAAATTATTAAAAAAAAGTATTCATGGCGTAATTATAAATATACGCTTTACCGCATAAAGGAGATTTTAGATTTATTTTTAATTGTCGTTCAGAAAAAAAAATGTTTGTATTTATTGAGAATATTATTATAAAATTATTCATATTACATAACACTGTTCCCTTCATGAAACAAATGAATTCGCTCGAGTCGCGTCATTGTGACATTATTTAATACTCCTCAAATTGACTTTATTTTTTATTTTACTTCGCTTACATTTATGGAAATTTCATACTTTATTTATGGGCGGGGATTGGTTATTCCAGATTACTGGTATACGGAACAGCAACAGGTTGGTTGTCTTGGTAAATGTTATGTGATAAACTGAAATAAGCCATTCTCATTTTCATATTATTTTATGGCTATAAAAACTTTAATTTGTACATAACTTGTGTAAGTGAGTGTTATAATATGTTTTATAACACTCACTTTTCAAGGGATATGTAACTCTACCTAATCACTAAAAGGTAATTTCTTCAAACAAGTATTCCGACGCTAAGTTGTTTAAGTGAGCCTTTTTCTTAATTTTTTTGAATAATTTTATATAGTATATAATAAATAACTATACCAAATCTTATACTCCTCGAGCACACATTATAAAGTTAACATAGTTACTTTAATTGGTATGATATAGTTCATATTTCGGATACAACAATTTTAATAAATTTTCTTCTAAATTTATATTTATGACACTGCCTAAAAGAAGCAAAAATATTACTTCAACATCCCAGGTTGTTATTTAAATAAAACCTTATTATTATCTTTTTAAAAGAAATCTGGACTTAGGAGTATAATAAAAATACGATGACATTAGAGATTTTAATAAAAATAATGTACGAAATTTTAAAATAATATTTTTTTCAAAGTAAATTTATTGTTATGTCGTTTGTCCGTGAGTTAGTCTATTATTGTCCCAAATTGAAAAGTTTTCTTAGGAACTATTAGTGAAGCCATAATTTAAATGCTCCAACCTCGTGCCTGCGGAGTAAGTAATGACCGAGTGATAAAGATTAAGATGATGACATATACTCGTGTCCCATTCGAATTATGATTTTATGGTAAGTGTATTAATTACTATTATTTTTAAATTAATTATATGCATTTGTACTTACTGTTTGCTTTTTCTTATGTATTAATTCATTCACAAAGGGTGATTGGATATAAAAATTTAATGTCTATTTAATATCTTAATATATAATTTAATTTTGCTAGATCTATTTTAACTTCAATTGATTGATTTATTAGAATAATTAATTTTATTTGAATATATAAATTGTTTATTTTCAATGAAAATAAATGTAATATAAATAATTAGGCCATAAAACCGGTTTTTTTTATTCTGTAAATAATATATCGTTATATTAAGGTCATATATATTTTATACTATTATTTATTTTTATACTTCTTATTAGTAATATAAACTATTCTATAAAATCTAGATTCTTTACCTCGATTTCTAGTAATCCTATACCATAAAAGGTTTGTTAATATTATTTTGCTTGAAGTCTTAAGAAAAATAATGTTGGATACATTATACGTACTGTAATATCAAGAAATATTATTCGTACTGTATTTACTTCACCCGCCGCCCCGCCCCGTTGCATTGGTCAAGTGGTTAGCGCAGACGCCTAACCTGTCACGGCGCAATGGGGCTCGGGTTCGATTCCCGGCAGAGACAGGCATTTATGTGATGAGCATAGATGTCTTTGTTTCTGGGTTTGGTCTTTTATTAAATATGTTCTCAGTATTTATATGTGTATTTCTATGTATTTGTATCGTTGTCTAACACCCTTAACACAAACAAATAATTTGCTTACTTAGGGGTTAGATCAATGTGTGTAATTTGTCCTGATATTATTATTATTACTTCAAATTGTTCACGAAGATTTAAGCGAAAGGGCTTGTATCTCCTTGAACTTTAAATATTTTTTTATTATCAGGTGTCTTTTTGGCAACCCTGAACAGGAGTAAAATGCAAAAATCCAAGTAAAGTAGGCCGCAATGAAATTCCTCATCTTAAATTTTAAAATATCTATAATATAAGTTCATGATTTTTAAATTAAAAAATAGTGTTCGCTTTTAAAATCCCAGATTACTGGAACCGCTGTGTCAAACTAATCGGACATCATATTTGAATTCTCAACATACTCGGATTGTTCTTACAATATGTACGGTTTTCTAGATGAAATGTTCATTAAATTGAAATTAATAAAATTTTAATAAAGGTTTATTTACAGTTATTTTCTTTAAATATTTACTCTTATAAAATTCCACATATTTGTTTACATAAAAAAAAAATGAATTTCAATATAATATTGCTTTGATAAAAATAACTGAAAGCCAGAAAATATGCTACCGTGGGATACTAACATCATTATTTAAAACATTTTTAAAAAGTCTTAACGAAATACTAATAGTGAGACAGCAAACTTATGTAAAAAAATATATTAGGACAAGTATGAGTTTTTTTTAATAAAACGTTATATTATTCAGACTATGGCATAGGAAGTTTAATCCTTAAACATATGGGTAGATTGACTTTAATTTACAAGATGTTATTGTATACGTCTGTGTTATTGTCTATGGAGCATTCACAAAAAAATATATACATTAGAGAATAATTAAAAGTCTTAAAAATATAAAATCTTACATATTTATAGTTAATAGTTTTAATCAATGTCTTGTATTTGAGTCACCATTTTATGGATAAATTTTCAAGAGAAAACATTTATCTTTCTTGGTTTTAACAGTTATTTTGACCATCAACTTGCAGGTCTGGTTTTATTAAAAAAAAAAAATATTTTTAATGCTAAGAAATATGCATTAGACATTCAGTTAGCTATTAACAAAATTTTCAACATTGAACATTCCAAAAGCCATTTTTAACACGGCTTGCACGGTTCCTTACCATGGCAGCCGACCGTACCGCCGCAAACGCGATGTCCCTATATTTGAAATCTGTAATATTTTCGAAGATATTCATTTAAATGACATGCTGTAATGGGCTATATTGTTTAATACTAAATGTAAAGTGTATTTAAGGTACTTAATTAGATAAGGAAAATTAATTAGATAGCTCAGGGGTTATAGGTTAGCATTTATTTTCAATATCATATTATATTACGGCTTTTTATCATTGATAAAGGGTGTTCATTATTTATGAATATTATTTTGATAAACCATTTAGTGACAGAAATTTATATTATTTTTTAAATACAGAATATAGCTAGCCTTACATTAGAATAGTTCAGTCCATATAATAAATAGAGCAATCTATAATTTTAAAATAATAAATTTAAATGTGGGTTAGGAACTAAACATCACGTAAAAAAATATACATACATAAGAGTTTTTACGATTTTAATAAGAATTTAAGAGAATACTTTGCATTTACGAGTCTAAACTTAGAAAGAAGACAAGAAACTCTACAAATACTCGGCTTAGGTGGTATGCATGGTATACTCGGTTTGACGAAATGTATAGCCCATATTTTGTAATCTGATCTCTGAATAGATTTGACTAGTCTAAACATATACACACGACAATTCAATCACCTAGGATCATGCGGCTAGATACTATCTTGTGGTTCAGATTACTTAATTACCTAAAATAGTGACTATTACAGGTATGTTTGTGCAAATAAAAGAGGCAGACATAAAACTGTTATGATTGTTCTGTAAAATAATTTGAAAGTAATATACCCCGTTATATCACTAAACTTAAATACAAAGTATGTGACGAAAAATATCATTATTGTTTATTCAGATCACTAGCTACGTATTCTAAGTGCTACGAGTAACTCTACGCCACGCTACATCGCACGCTTGGTAGAATACGCATTAGCTTAAGTACCAATGAGCAAGCTTACATTGTAAGTAGGACTTACACAGCAAACTGAATTTGCAATAATTTTACAAAAAGAAGGAAAGAATGAATGTTTTGTAAATATAGTGAAAAAATATTTTGTTCCTAAATTTTCCTATAAAAGCATACATTATTTGGATGTAAAATTATAAATCAATATTGTTATCACACTTTAAAAATATAAAACATCAATAGTCTGTTTAAAGTGGACCAGGTAATTGCTGCTTAATGAAGGTCGTCTTAATTAAAAGTTTATTTTAACAGTTTTTCGCTGTGGTTAAAACTTCACTATATTTAACTACGTTTGTTTTGTAGAATACACGTTTGTTTTGTTTGTTTATTTATATTGAACAAATTTAAATGTTTTGAAAAAAATTGTGTGAACCTGCTTTTTCCTATTAAAACATGCAAAATTTCAATATAAAATCATTATTTGTATATATCATCACACTTAAAAGTATATAATGTCAATAATATGCTTAAGATAGCTTATTAATTAAAATTTATTTTCATTTAAATTTATACAAAAAAGTATTCAAATAAATATATTAATGAGATGAAGCGTTTTTAATTGTTTTTATTTAAATAATGAATAATTATAAGCTACGAATACAATTTGTTCATATTTGTCTACTTAATAATACTGAAAAATAATTACACTATATTTACATTAAAGCACAATGACAAATGAGTACAATATTTATATTATTTATAAATAAAACCGGTTTTTGAAGTTATTACACGAAGGCATTAAAAAGTATTAAAACTATAATACAATTCATATAACTTTTTTTAAGTCTTCATAAATATTTTCAGTTTTCTATGTATTAGATCTTGTACAGAGCATAGAATAATACTTAATAATATTAGGTGTTTTTTGGCAACCCTGACCCACTCAAATTATCAGGTGAGAATCCATCTTTAAATATGTCGCAAAGAAATTCTCACGTTCTAATTTCAAAAGATTTCTTCGTTCATGAATTTCAAATTTAGAAACCGTGTTCGCTTTTTAAGTCTGGATTACTGGAGCGGCTGTGTCAAACTAATCGGACTTAAGATTGGAGAGGGGAATATATTTGGATTGTTCTTACAATGTGTGCAGTTCTGCTGACATATTGTTTGTTAGAAATGTTACTACCGGGGAACTTGGTTATATAAATGTTTAAGTGGAGCGTCGTGGGCAAAAACGTTTTCAATAACAAGTACGACAAAATTGGCGAATAATTTTTTGGCAATTACTATACTTCTATTTGAATTTTTTACGTTAAACAAAATACAAATTTCTGTATGAAACTACTCCAAATCTTTCAAAGTAATAGAAAAGGTACATTTTACTGGTGAAAAGCCAAAATTTTAATAATTATTGACGATAATAATAAGAAGTGAATAATAAAAAGAATAAGAAGATCATAATTAATGATCTTTATTATTTTTACTGTTTTCGGTCCAGTTAATTTTTTTTGGTTTTGTATGTTGCATTTTTAAAATATTTTAAAAAAATGTTCTAGCGATGACTTTATTTAAATGGTAATACTTATGATAAGGACTTTTTTTTTGAAACGCAGCCTACCTTTGGTCAATATTACCAGAGTGAGTCATTAAGATTAATAGTAAAAGTATATGGATCCTAGGTTCCCTTCATCAAAAAAAAGAAGTGGACCTTTTAAGACGTACATTATAAAAAAAAATATATGAAAAGAAACTAATTATATTTTATTTGATAAAAATATGCTTCTTAAATTAAAAATGTTTCACAAATTGTCTTTTATGGCTACACTGATCAATATTAGCAACAAAAAGTATTCACTTTCATGCGTTTAATGAGTAAAGTTGTTAGACATCCTTTCTTTTACTATTCACTGAAACCATTTTGGGTTCTTTTTATAATATGTTTTATATTTACACTAGAGAATGCTGCAATGAGGTATTAAAATAGATACCAATAAAATTATATCAAAGATTTCAAGACATACTAATTATTAGACAACCCGCTTTAACGGGTACTTCTCATGGGTACAAGTCAGTTTTTAATTAGAGTTGTTTATGATTTGAACCGAGAGATAAAGCCTTTGACAAACGGATACCGTTGTCAAAACAATAGAATCCCTTTCAAACCCTTTGAGGAATTATAGAACGCGCTAAAATTATGTTGTCTGTTTATTAATATATGGGAACAATTATTGTCCTAGACATTTAATATAGTATAAGATAATAGATAGTGTAACTCCAACAAGTGGGTTCATTTTACGTCTCAAAAAGTATTATTGAGGTGTGAGATAATAAGCCACCTAAATAACTGACTGACTGACAAAGTATAACATATTCAACATATAATATAATATCAATCAAGGATCGGATAGAAATAACTTTTATTAAAGTCACAATATCTAACCTAACAAGATATGAAAAGAAGCAAGAACCCAATAATTATAAATGTCATCTAATTAAAAACTAAATTAAAAATTAAAAAAACCCCCAAAACAAAAAGAATAAAAATAATATTATTATGTACTTATTGAAGTCGTTGCGTCGGGGAACCGTTGTACGTACGTTGACGATGGTGTCTATTTTACGAAGTTAATCATTGAGGACTTAGACTATACGATTCGATATCGTAATTTCCGTATTTGCCTTGAGAACTTACTTGCATTTTAATTTCTTCCATTATTTAGCTGCCCACGAAGCAACGACTTCAATAAGTACATAATAATATCATTTATATTCCTTTAAGAGGTATTTTGTATATCGTCGGTTTTATAATTTTCTTTCTGATTTTTAAAGTTATGTTACCGGTTTATAAACTCATAATAAAATACATAATAAACTCGACTTCACGAAAAATATACCCAAAAATAATTTGTTATACGAACTTAATATACTGAAGGTTTTAAGTGATATATAGATAAGGTAATATCCGGATGTACAGAAGTTCTATCACCCAAGAACATCCGGCCGGAAACACCTGACTAGATATCAGCTTATGGCTCAGACTACTTAATTAACTAGACAATGTTACTGTTACATGTATGTGTATAAATAAAAAAGGAAGGTTCTTATGTGATATGACTTTACAGTTAAGTTACATTCTAATTGGACGGGTCATGATGGGCGACATGGTTAGATTGTTGTTATACATTCAGTCAGTCTGTCGCTACAGCCAGTGCTACCTGGTTGAAAGCATAATACACAATAATTGAGTGTTGTGGTAGTTTTATTAAAAATACAATTTAAATATATTTTAACGACACATTTTAATATATTAACACAAAAAAGTATTTCTAATTGGTTTTATGTCTATTAATAAGTAAAAGTAAATGAAGCATTCTAAGATTTTAACATACAGTTATTGAGCTAACTTCTTTGTTCTTAAGGATAAGCCGTCATCAATTTTTTTTTAATAAAAACAATATCCGTATTTTGTATCCGTATTTATTAAGTGTATTAAGTATTAAGTAATGCACGGTTATATATTTGTGTTCATATTATATAACACCATTCGTTTTCGAAGCAAATGAATTCGCTCAAGTCGCGTCATTGTCGTATTATTTAATACTTCAAATTGTGTTTATTTTCAGGAAATTTATGGAAGTTATTATACACGCTGCTTAATTTTTAGGGCATTTATATACTTTATTTATGAGAGGGTATTATTTATGAGAGGGTATGTACTATTCCGGAATACTGCTAAACCGAAAAAAAGGAATATTTAATTTCAAAATTGGGCAAACTAAAAAAAAACACTATCACTTCAACCATTTGTTATTGTGATAAAAACTCTTAATTGTACATAACATTTTATAGTCCCCAAGGGTTTTAAGATGACGTACAAGTTTTACATAATTTTTATAAAGCGATTTTTTCTACAAAACCTTTCAGATTCTTATGTTGTTTAAAATAGAATTCGTAAATTAATAAATAAGTAAAATAATAAAGAAGTAAGTAGTAGTAAATTAGTTGTGTAATAGCAGTCGACTTAGTTTAGTTTGATTAGTTAGTCTAAATATAAAACATTTTGTAAACTTTTTAATTAACTTTAAATCCACCGAGCGACCGCAGGGTTGATGAAATTCAGCCATGATTGATTAAAATGTTATGATTGGTAGTATAAAAGATATTTTGATCAAAAGTATTCATATAAAAGCATAGATTTTTTAGTATTATGTTATTAGTTCAGAATTAGGCTTAGGTTTGTTGCTTTACTCTAGTAAGTATGATTTTCTTACGCTTTCAAAATTTAATTACTTAACCTATCACCTTGATAGGATTATTAGGATTGATGCCAGAGGGACAGGATAGGATATAAAGTATTTTGAAAAAACATATCTCCAAGTGATAGATGATAACTATAAAGGGAATGTTTGACATCACAATAGTGCTATTTTGCAAGGTCGCTCAAAGAGGCAAATTACATAAGCTTTTCATAAGAAAAAAAGGATTCTTAATATGTAAGTGTGATAAAGGATTATTTGTAATATATTGGCCACCAACCACATTGGTTCTATGACTTTCTTAAATTAAAAGTTTTAAATTTTAAGTTTTGCCATACAAAATTTATTTGTTGCCTCTGATCTGGCATTAACTTTGAGCGTTATTATGGTTCGCTAGCGTTGACCATTTAAGTACTTCTTATAAAATACAGAGCAATAAGTAAAAGAGGGAGAAAAAGTTTTTTTGTGTTGTTTATCAAGATTTGTGAAAAGACGTAGAACCAATGTTGTTGGGATTGATATAGAGAGACTGCCTGCAAGAGGTGGCCAATGATTTAAAAATAACTGTGTATAGTAGAAGTGGGTGTAGTGTAGTGTAGAATTTTAAATTACTTTTCATCCAAATTCATTATAATATTTGTGTATTATTTTGACATTGCTCTAAAAGATAACAAAAGCCATTACCCAGGAATTTGAAGGAAAATAGCTATTATTATCAAAATCTGAACTTTGGACTTTAATAAAATATGTAGCAGTAGCTTCTATTTTAAAAACAATGGAAGCATAATTTTTAGAGGTTTGTATGCTATTCCCAAGGTATTTTTATTATGGTGTTGGTCTGTCAATTAGTGCAGTATATTAAATCTTTATCAAGGAGGTTTTTTATATTTTTTCGACTATTTGCATTCGAATTGTTGACCTTGTTTTTTTGTATGTACTTGTTTTTTAAATGTTTTAATTGTATATATTGGTATTATTTTTGTCCTAAATTGGGATGTCTTTTAACAGATATAAACTGATAGAATAAGATTTTTTTCGTCTACTTAAAAAAAAAATCTAATCAAAAAAAAAGTTTTTATCTTATATCAAAATAAAGAATATAATATAATAATAATATGTCATAATGAATATTTTGAGAAGAAAATAAATGGAATGGTGCTCTAACCAGAGTGACTTTATTTTTTAACAAATTATTATGGTGGAAAAATTCACTGGTGCAAGATTTATACATGATGATGTACAGAACTGTAAGAACTACAGAAGAATAAGGCTTATGTCATTTATTATGAAAATTATAAAATGACGAATGAGAGAAGAAAGCAAAGTATGATACTTTGCTTTTGGATAATGGGCGAGGAAAAATTTATACCACATTCACATTACGTTAAATATGTGAAAAATATTTGCAACCGCATGAAAGCTGCATATGATGTTTATTGACCTGGTTAAGACAGACGATTGGGAGACCCATGAGGTACTGTAGTGGGCTATGAAAGCGAAGGAAGTGGCTGGGAAGTACGTACAACTTGTATATGCTACGCACGAAAGAGCGTCTACGTATTTCCGGTCAGTAGCCGGAGTTACCAAAAAGTTTATTGTGGCTGTAGGCTTACATCAGAAAACGACTTTAAGCCCTTATTTTTTCCTACTGGAAATGGATGATTACATGACAACTACAGTAGGAAGCCGCTGGTGCATTTTCTTCACCGACGACATTGTTCTTGTTAGAGGAAGAAGTTGTTTGAGGTCCAAAGAAGACATGGATAGATTGCGTGAAATATAAAAAAATCGGTTGTTTGTAAAGTCGGTTTACTGACGATAGTTGAGCGTGACAACGTCATGAGAAAATACTGATGGTTGCATTTTTCAAAAGAAATTATTAATTTTATTTGTTTGATAGATATTTTACTCAGATTGCGAACGAGCCGAACGCAGAGGTCGAATGTGCCTCTTTGTCGCTTGTTCAAGCCTTAAATGTAACGCCTCAGAGCGAGTAAACGCTGCATACGTCATGTTTTTTGATGCGTGCAGCCGGCTCCACCGAATTATAAGACGTAGTTACGTCAGAAGAGTAGAGAGGTCTGACCGTTGACATGACGGCTGATAAGGACATTGATGATGTAAAGGCAAATTGAAGAAAATTAAATAAAACTACAATGAAATTGATCGAACGAGTTCATTTAATATAAATATTTTTATCTACCAATAATTTATAATTGTGATTACTTATAAAACTTCCGCTTTTATAATTATTGTTAATCCTTTTACCGTTTAAGTTCGGCTTGCAATTTAAACCTGTTTATTATTATTTAAACTACTGTATATTCTATTAAACATGTTTCATAACATGTCAAACTCATAATACCTCTCTATTTGTCGGGGGTTAAACACGACATATTATGCCTATATGCCTTATCCTTAACAACAAAGGAGTTAAACTCAATGACTGTCCGATAAACCAGATTTTTTTAAAAATATTTACGAGCTACCGTCGCGTCGCTCTACCAACTGAGCTACCGTATCGCTGTCCGTCTCGGTGAATTAAGCATTCTATATTGATCGTCTTTATCGGGACGGTGGTGACATCTATTAGGTTTCTTTCGAAAATCCTAACCAATAGTCCCTTAAATATTCGCTGAGTTGACTTTGACTTCGTTTTTAATTATCATAACGGTGTCTTCCCACTAAATTAAAGCTACTTGAAATTAATATTTTTAATATTGTGAATAGTCTTAAGTAATAAGGCCAATAGAATAAAGTAATGTCACTACCGTCCCGATAAAGACGATTACTAAAGAATGCTTAATTCCCCGAGGCGGACAGCGATACGGTAGCTCAGATGGTAGAGCGACGGGACGGTTTCCCAGTAGTCGCGGGTTCGAATCCCTGCCCGTATCGGTTTATTTTTCATTCTATATTAATATAAATTCATATAATTTTAGTTATAATTTCAAGTTAATTACGTAATCTGAGCCACACACTAGTATCTAGTCAGGTGATTCCGGCCGGATGTTCGTGGGTGGTTGGACATTTCCGTTTAATTAGAGATTACGATATACGATGTACTTTGAGCTTTAAGTACATAGATGTGTACTTAAAGCTCAAAGTACACCTTTTAATATTTTGGGGATATTTTTCGTCAAAATCGAGTATCTATATTAATATTAAAAAGCTGAAGAGTTTGTTTGTTTGTTTTTTTTGTTTTTGTTTGTTTTGTTTGCACTAATCTCTGGAACTACTGGCCCGAATTGAAAAATTCTTTTTGTGTTGAATAGTCCGTTTATTGAGGAAGGCTATAGGGTATATGTCATCTCGCTGTGACTTATAGGAGTCGAGCAGCGACGAAAAATGCTGCAAAAACGGGAAAAGATTTCTTTTTTGAGAGCTTTTCTCGCGTGCGCTGAGGAAACACTAACACCGCGCGGACAAAGTTGCGAGCGACCCCTAGTATAATATAATAGCTAAACTACCTAGAATTCCATTGAGTAATTTAACTACAAATTCTGTTGTTACAAAGAAATAACTTTTTTATTTAAGAGAGTATGTACAGGGCTTTTTGTCTTCTCTCAAAGGTGTCTTTGAAGAAGGTAATGTACAATTATTAGCGTTTTATAAACGTATTGTATGCGTAATTGAAATAAAAACTCTTTTGTGATTCATTCTTCTGTGATTAGCTTTTATATATAATATTACATTTATTTGTTTTCTGTTAATTCTGGTATTCCCCGACTTAAATAAATTTTGTGACCTAGGTGTAGGTGTACGTAGGTATTAAATTTCCTATGAAGTTAAGAACTTAAAAACGCAAGATCATCCGTTGGGGCTGCTGTTAAATGAAATAGTTTTATAGTAGCTTGAATAATTTGGTGATATTTTTTTGCCATGCTTATTTATATTTATATCAAAATTTAAAATATTAATTGCAGCCTAAAATGTATTTTTTTTGCACAAACAAATATTCACTGCGGGCTAGGTGAGTTGTTACTGTAACAACTCTCTAGTAACATGCACCAATCAAATCAAAATCCATCATTGAAAA
Organism: Napeogenes sylphis; assembly: GCA_959347405.1. Lineage (NCBI taxonomy): Eukaryota > Metazoa > Arthropoda > Insecta > Lepidoptera > Nymphalidae > Napeogenes > Napeogenes sylphis. The sequence continues at coordinate 7,637,361 of OY365781.1, read as the reverse complement.
CAGACCATTGAATTGAGACCAGTGGCTTTGGAGATAAATGGTAACATAGATTTGCACGTACATCCTCTCACCTCCTCCTCTCATCCTCGTGTACCGTCACCCTTCCATGTGGGGAAAAATAATATTAATTAAAGATATAGGGTTTCCAAACTCAGTACGAAATTATGATAGCGCGTAATACAATATGATATTGAAAAAACCATCCCATATTGAAAAAACTGCCCACGAGTGCATTCCGCGCATTCGACTCGCATATTTTACGAACGATTTCATTTTATAGACCCTTGAGTGTCGACCTATAACTCTAAGCTATATGGTACAGGAATATTGTGGGATAGTGACATTTAGTTGGATCTGGTTTAGATATAATGCGATATTTTAAAACAGTGTTACCCAAGAGTAATATGATATATAATTTAAACTTATTTTAATACAATCGATTGATTAGACGTTAACTTATACGAAAACACATTCGATAATAATTTATGTATATTTGTTTGATTTTTATTAAAGCAAATAAACAAACAATCAAAAGTCCTTATTAATATTTTCATTAAGTCCCATCTCTCTTATCTTCCTCTGATGTATTTATAGTTCATCTGATTGCTTCTTACGCCTCCATCTTTGTTACTCAGCATCATGTTGATGAAAACATAACATATCAACAATATCAATTATCCAATGTGATTGAAATATATTGATCTTTATGCTGTAGTAAAAAGGATTATAATGGATAGTTGTGAATTCATAAGTCGATAGTAAAAGCTTTTATTTGTAATTATGATCTTTTTATGTTGTTATAAAGTAATTAAATTAAATTAAATTTTAAAAGTTAGAGTTTCTTATGACTTATTGCCAATATTAATATGTTTCCAAGGGGATTGCTCCTATCAATACATTCCACATTATTAAGGTTTAATGGACCTCCAAACTGTCAAAACCAGTTAATGAAATCCTTTAATCTTAAAAGTAAAAGTTAATCCGAATTAACATAATACGACAGTGAAATTCACAGTCTGGACTGTAAAAATGACTCGAATTAAAACAGTCACTCTAAGGAACTAGTCGTTAAATAATGCCTTCTGCGGTTTTTGGACAATAGGTCTGGCGGCCAACATGGCGACGGAATATTTCAATTACTAATATAATCTTATATCGAACTATGCTTGTATCTGAAAATGCGCTCGTATCTAAAAATGCGCTCGTATCTAAAAATGCGATCAAATAAAAATAATATGTTGTATTTTGATAATGTTTTTATTGCCATAATTTTTTGCAGATGTTTATTGCATGTACTACTTAAATGCTTTTGAAGGTTCGAATATAAAAAAATCTTATTACGTAATTTTATAAATTTTATTATTACTAAAGAAACGGTGATTTTGCTTATTGGTAAACGTTCAGAAAATATCGCAGCTGTTCTTGTAAGTGTGAGATGTCGTCGGTTCATATTTCTTTATTTATTTTTTGACTTCGTTTTCAATGTCATCACTAGAAATTGCAGCGGCACTAAAAGGCACAAACTACATAGCCATCATAGCCAGCATAACACATGAGATTCAAAAAATTCAGCGTTATTTATGCAAAAGAGAGAAAAAAAATAGATTCCAAATCCAATAGACCCAGCAAAGCCCTGCCGTACATTTCTAAGATTTTTAACCCCGACTAAAAAGAGGGGTGTTATAAGTTTCACCTGTCGATCTGTGTATCTGTGTATACACAGATACTGTATATCTGTGTATCTGTCTGTGGCAAATTTATGGAAAAACGCGTGGACGGATTTGAATGCGGTTTTTTTAATCGAAAGCTATGCTCGTCGAGATGGTTCTTATTCATTTTTGATAAAAATTGAAATAGTCGTCTCCAAGATATTGACGTTTTGTTCGTGGAGGGAGAGGTTCTTATGCAATAATTAGTTAATATAAAGTTCATCAAGGATAATGTAGGATTATAATGATTAAAGATCCTGTAGTTTCGGAGCCTATAACAAACAAACAAACCTTTCCTGTTTATAATATTAGGATAGATTAATAAAAATACGTAAACAATTGAAAATTTTGTCTGTAGGTTCATTTAGTACAATTCAGAAACCATTAACATAACTTTAGAAGATAAAAAAAAAATAAAATTAAAAAAACCCCCGATACAAAAACACCTCTAAAAAGAACAAAAATAATATTATTATGTACTTATTGAATTTGTTGCGTCGGGGGACCGTTTAATAAAAGCAGAAATTAAAATGCAAGTTAACAAGGCAAATAAAGAAATTACGATATCGAATCGTATAGTCTAAGTCCTGAATGACTAACTTCGTAAAATAGACACCATCGTCAACGTACGTACAACAGTCCCCCGACGCATAATAATATTATTTTTGTTCTTTTTAGAGGTCTTTTTGTATCGGGGGTTTTTTAATTTTTTTATCACATTTTTATAGATGTATACATAAAAAAAATATTCACACGCACTGGGTTTTTATACAAGTCCTAATGCCAACTCCTAACAGTGTAATGTAACCACATTAATTTAGGGAACACACAGGTAAGTCTGGTTTCGTAATCAAACAAAATTATGTACGTAGCACTTGAGTTTCTAACGCCATGTCGACAAATAGACAATGGATACATTACATAGCTCAGAGTAGGTTAACATAGAGGCCTAAGACTATGAATAATTTTTAGTTTTTATTTAGAAGACAAAAAAAACTATTTTCTATTTATTATTCATTATAATAATATATATTCCTATATATTATTATAATGTAAAGCATAAAATAAACTAATCAACGTGTTTCAACTACATAACAGGTTGACTTTAGTCGCGTTTATCATAATAGTGTGTTTACGCTAGCTTTTAGACTCAACATTATTTCAAAAATAAAACAAATACCCTGTTTACTTATTTTTTTTGTGACCTTTAATAACTTTAAAATCTAACAAATTATAGATTTTAGTGTTCTGTTATTTTAAACACTCAAGAAAAGACGTTAATTATAAAGACCAAACTTGTCACAGTTCAAGAAAACTAATATTTACACAATGTAAGTAAACGACGTAACTTGTTAACTTTTTAAGTTCAGACCACTGTGGTCTAAAATTTTCTCTATTAATTAAACACGAAAGTGAAAAGCCCCAAAAGTTTACTTGTAGACCAATTACAAAAAACCGGGTCCTAACATTTAAGAATAATGTACAGCAAAAAGTGGGTAAAGTAAACATGAGCGATGATAATCCAAATAATTTATATAATAACATTTTCGGTTTTTTGTTACAAGAATTTAATAATGTTTTTAAGCAAAAAACTATGACTAAATACCTAAAACTTAAATTTAGTGATTGGGCTACCGTGGGAATATATAAAAGTAGAGATAAGTTATATGATTTATACAGTGAGAGGCAATGGAATCAAGATCCGGTATTCTTGAATAAAGTTAGGATTTTTTCTAAAATATTTAAGACCGTTTGCATACAAGCTAAGTCGATTTACATAAGAAATAAAATCTTAAACTCAGAAAATAAAATAAAGGCAACTTGGGATGTTTTATCTAGTGTTTCTGGGAAAAATAGGGCTGCTAATGGACCTATTAAGTTAAAAATTGATAATATTGAAATAAATTCAAATTCAACTGTGGCGGCTATTTTTGAGACTTTTTTTAACGAAATTCCTTCAACAGTCACGCGTAATTTAAATTCCTCACCATGTGATGCAATCGTCGAATTGACGAATAACGTAAGAGTCAGTAATAAATGTTTTGTTTTTAAACCTGTTACATCATATGAAATTGTTAAAACTTTTAGAAATCTAAATATGAAAAAAACCGGTGATCTTTGGGGTATATCAGTAAAATTACTAATAAGTATTATAAATGATATTGCTCCACAATTATCCTTAATTTTTAACAAATGTATTGAAACCGGTACTTTCCCAGACTTAATGAAAAATAGTAGAGTAGTTCCTTTGTTCAAAAGTGGCGATAGACTAATACCCGGAAATTATAGACCTATCTCTATTTTACCCACTTTAAGTAAAATTTTCGAAAAAATTATACTATACCAAATGTCAGAATTTGTTTATAGCAATGAAATCATGCATAGTGAACAATATGGTTTCACCAAAGGCAAATCAACAACTGATGCGGGTGCCGCGCTTCTTAAGCACATTTACGACGCATGGGAAAAGTCACAGAATGCAATCGGAGTGTTTTGTGATTTATCTAAAGCCTTTGACTGCGTGGACCATCAAACATTACTTTGCAAACTTAATCACTATGGCGTGCGTAATGCTGCGCTTGATCTTATTGCCTCTTACTTGAATCAAAGAGTTCAGACGGTTGATGTAAATAATTGTAAATCGGTTGGATCTCACCTAAAAATGGGTGTTCCACAAGGATCTATTCTAGGCCCTTTCTTATTTTTACTCTATATTAATGATTTGCCCTTTTACGTAAAAGGACTATGTGACATTGTACTTTTTGCTGATGATACCTCACTTATTTTTAAAGTTGATCGTAATAAACCTAATTTTGACAAAGTTAACTGTGCTCTGTCACGTGTTCTTCATTGGTTTGAAATTAATAATTTGGTATTAAATACTAAGAAAACTAAATGCATGGAATTTACACTTCCTAATGTTAAAAGTCGGGATTGTAGTTTATTCCTTAACAATGAAGTGTTAGAACTGACTGACTCGACAACTTTCTTAGGTATAACTTTAGATAAAAAGCTCCAGTGGAACCCCCATCTCTCGACACTCGCAAGCAAACTTAGCTCAGCCGTCTTTGCAATTAAAAAAGTAAGACAATTAACAGACGCTAATACGGCTCGACTCGTTTATTTTAGTTATTTTCACAGTATATTGTCTTACGGTATCTTACTATGGGGCAGCGCTGCCGAAATTAATTCTATATTCATTTTACAAAAACGAGCTATACGGGCTATTTGTAACTTAAAAGCTAGAGACTCCCTAAGAGAAGTTTTTAAAGAAATCGGTATTCTTACGGTCGCTTCTCAATACATTTTTAATAACTTACTATATATACGCCAAAATTTAAATGACTATAAAAAAAACAGCGACAGACATACTATCAATACAAGAAATAAAAATAGGCTTGTAACGCCTAAATTTAGACTTCAAAAAGTTAAGAAATCCTTCATGGGCTTGAGTATACGCATATATAATAAGGTCCCACAAGATATCTTAGATCTTCCTTTTCTTGATTTCAAATCTAAAATTAAAGGTATATTATTAAATAAATCTTACTATAACATTCAAGAGTTTTTGGTTGATCGAAATGTGTGGAACTTGGGTCATTGTATCATAAATCTTGGGTCATAAATCTGTATTGCGAATAGCTAGTAATCTCCGCAATTTGTTTTTTGTTGTAAATTAATTTTGCTTTATCGACCTTCTGCATCACACCGATTCCTTAGAAGTCACTACTTGCGGTAGCATCGGGAGTCGGGTTGCCTCCCTCCCTCAAATATGTGCGAAGGGGGTGATGGCTGGCTCTTGTGTTATGCTCGTGAACGGGTGCTGCTTGCGGTGACTGGTTGTGTGGCAGGCCGAAGATTTATATATATTTACTGTTATTATTATTTAATTTTCGTTGCCTGAAATCATTGGGCTTCTTTTAAGATTGATTGCGACGGTTCTAGTTGTTCCAAAATTGCATTTAAGTTTATAAAATAAATAAAATTGACTCATTTGCAGGGTTGATGTTATAATTTATAAGTCAAACATTGTTAAATTTTATTTAAAAAGAGCAACTGTTGAGTTTCTGGCCAGCTCTTCTCAGCAGAACAGCATTCCGAGCTGGTGGTAGCTTACTCACAGACTGACTATACTGACCAATTTAATGTAATTGACGATTCAAAAGTGCGTGTAAATGCCTACTTGAATAAAGATATTTTGAATTTTGAATTTTTGAATTTTTTTCAAAATTATACCAGGGATTCGTACAGTTCGTAATATCTACATTTTAATGCGATGAGTTATCAAAAAAGGATCAAATAATAATTGTCACAACGGTTAGCAAAAGAACGGTTTCCATGGCAACAAAATTCAACTGTAAATTTTATTCTTCTTACCAAAAAAATTTTAGTATATTTAAATAATGTTATTTCATGTATAATTGAAACATGCGGGTATCGAGAAAGGAATAATTCTAATTATATTAATACATGATGCAAAATGTTTGACACATTTTTTCAGGAAATCTGCGGACGGAGAAATATGAAATCTATCAGACAGTTTGATATTCAGACAGCTATTTTTGTGCAAGAATGCTTTCGCAGTGCATTAAAATTATATTTACGTTATTTCACTGTTAATGTCAAGTTCAATTTATTATTATATCAAACGACAAATAAAGAGTTATTTGTCGTCTGACGTACTAGAATAAAAACAAAATATATTTATGCATATAGGTAATGACCTATTGATCTTATAATGGTTTGGACAATGGTCCACACCATTATAAGATCAATTCCAAAAATTTGAAAGACAGTTATAATTTTTTTTTAGTTTTGGGTCAAGGATAAGGTTTAATTTTAAATAAGAGTGGTATTTGATTTGATCTCTTCCATCTAACGTTAAAGCGGTTGACAACCGGATAAGGTTGTCAAAAGAATAGAATCCCTTCCAAACCTTTTGAAGTTCCCTGGAAACCGAAACCACGTGCTCTGTCTAACCATAATACGTGGCAATAATAATAATGCAGATTCGATATAATTTTAGAACGTAAATAACATAAAACCAAGAAGTTCATAAATTCGTCTTAAGTCACGACAGCCTTTTATTAAAGTGTGTTTTTCTTCTGTCTCTGAAGCGGTTAAGAAAAAAAAATCACTACACATACATATATAATTAAGATAAACAACAAAAGTATTATAAGGGCCACGATGGATTGAATTGTTTTACGGATTTTACCATTTACACTTCACTTTAAATGACTTGTATTTAATTCTTCTTTGGCACTATACAGCATTTTCTAATGTCGTCCTAAACGCTATTTATATACACTTCCTTACAAACTCCTCTCCTCACAAATATAATAATCACAGTCAAATCAACTAGGTACGTCAAACTTACAAAAATAACAACTAGTTGTAAATGAAGAATTGTAAGTAACGCTATACACGGTATTAAATACTTTTTAACACGCTTTTATTAGCTTCGGATGTATCTGTCTATCTATGTAACGGAATCTTTGAACGTGATTTTCACCTACTTTGAAATGTCGAATTAATTTGAATTTTGCCATGCTTATCAAGGACCGATAGGACCGATGACCGATGAACTAAAAAACTAAAGAACACACAGCTTTTTTCCGCAATAATTTAATAATATTTTGCCCATTATTCTCATATTTCGAATATTTTTTTGCGCTTTTGTTCGATTAATTTTTAAGGCGTGCTTTTTTTAATAATGAAGTCTTAATGGTCCCCTCTTTTCTAGTTTATTCAAGTATTTACTAATCAAGCAAATGCCCCACATAAATAATAATCTTAGTCAAATAAACTACTTTAAGCTTACAAAAATAGCTATTCTAAGCATAACCACGTAAGTTATTACAACATGATTGAAGTAATTAGACCTTATAGGTTCTTACCATTTTAGTATAATAAATCACTTATTAATTTACATAAATCAATACAGTGACCATCAAAACATTTAAAGTAATCAAAACATTACGAATTATTATTAAATAGTGGTTTAACAATAATGTAACATAACAGTATAAATAAAATTTTATATTTATCTGGACTTGTTCTTTAGCACAATGACAGTTTTTCATTTCAAATTGTAACAATACTTGAACACATTGTATTCCGTCGCCATGTTGGCTACACTATCGTCCTGTGACCGCAGCCGCCATTATTAAACCATTAGTTGTTCAGGACATCTGTTTTAACAGACATATAATACTTGGCATTTTAAATCTTAAAAAGATAAACAAAATTACAATGTAGCTATCAATTCTCAATAAATTCCTTTTTATTGAGAATTGATAGGTACATTGTACGTTAAAATTTATATAAACTTAATATAAAAATTGGAGAAACTCCCAAATGTTACTATACGTTGAAATAAAACTATTTTGACGAATGTATGGATTTACCTGGCCTATAATTAAATTTTAAATTTAATCCGACGCGACGTTTTGAATGCTTTACCGCAACCATGTTCACGGTAAAACAAGATGGAGGTGTCCGTCAGTAAGTCAGTTAATTAGTCATCTACCTCCAACGGTTAATGAGTCTTCAACAATTTTTTCTATTAAAATTAGGATGTTTTAATGTCAATAGACTAGCGAACCATTCTTAGAATGTAACGTTGTCCCGTAGCGAGGATTTTAGGTCTATGTAATCTTATATGAGAATATCAAGAAAAGATTAAGTATTATTTGACCGTAATTATCCCATTTGCACAAAATTGTAATTTTCTGACAATAAGCTTGTATGGAAGAAATCACATTTAAGTGATAAGAAAAACCGCCTTTTGTATTTTTTATGATTGTTCCTTTTTTATTTCATAACTATAATATCTATTTATTATGATATAAAGAATATAAATAAATAAACAAACGGAAAGAAATTAAATTTATTCCAAAACTAATTTTAGGTAGATTGCAATAGCAGATATAAGGTTTATTCGGCATTCATCGACTTTTTCCTAAACTGACTCAGGAAAAGGCATTCATTCATTCATTCTACACAATTGGCATATACTGCATCTCCAATGCTGTCGGGTAACTGTATTAGGGGAATTTTACATATTTCATTAACTTAAAATTATAACTTTTACATTAATGTTAATGTTAATAGGTCTTAATTATAGAGTTAAGTAACATTGAAGTTGTTCGGGTTATGATGTTTGACTTTAAAGAAGGTATTCTAAATGTAATAGATAGATTAATCTCAATATATTCAATAAATATATTTCTCATTTTTAAGTAATTAGTAAAAGTTATTAAATCGTATTTAAGTTTTTACTGACAGTCATTGAAATTCAATCCTTTGTTTCTAGGGATGACCTGTCATCTGTCGCTTTCAATTAAGAAATTTTACCAATATTATGCGGAAAGTTTTTAAGTCTCATTTTCTCAAGGTTACGCAAGCTACAAGATAGTATAAGCAGATCTCCTCGTAGATGGATCCTTAGCGTTACTGAAGTTCTATATATTAAATTTATTAAAAACGAATTAAAAAATATAACATCACAATTATTTCACCATATTATTTTAATTATAGTTACGTTGTTAGTTGTCTAATAAGCTTACTACATACCTACAACGTATTCTATCTTCTACGTGTAATTAAATACCGCCACTTATAGTAAGTTACGTGCTTTGTAGAATACACGTTAGCTTAATTAATAATGAACAAATTTATACTGCAAGCCGAAATCACATTTTAAATCGGAATTAGACTTATTATAGAATAAATGACCGTATAAGTTAAATTTTATGACTAACTGGCTTTACACTTAAAGATTACGGTCATAAGCAATGCAGAGCCTTCTTCCGGCTCGCCTTTGCCGCTAATGATATTTCCTGCTAGATGAACCGTGGATGGTGTTATGTATAATATACTCGTATTACATAATTATTCCTAGATTGTAAAATTTGTTTGTGTTTTTTTTTTGGTTTATTTTAGGAAATAATTATTTGATACCTATGATATTTTAAATTATTAAAAAAGTATTCATGGCGTGTTTATAAATATACGCTTTACCGCATAAAGGAGATTTTAGATTTATTTTTAATTATCGTTCAGAAAAAAAACGTTTGTGTTTATTGTAAATATTAATATGAAATTATTCATATTACATAACACCGTTCCCTTCATGAAACAAATGAATTCGCTCGAGTCGCGTCATTGTGACATTATTTAATACTCCTCAAATTGACTTTATTTTTTATTTTACTTCGCTTACATTTATGGTAATTTCATACTTTATTTATGGGAGGGGATTGGTTATTCCAGAATACTGGTATACGGAACAGCAACAGGTTGGTTGTCTTGGTAAATGTTATGTGATAAACTGAAATAAGCCATTCTCATTTTCATATTATTTTATGGCTATAAGAACTTTAATTTGTACATAACTGGTGTAAGTGAGTGCTATAATATGTTTTATAACACTCACTTTTCAAGGGATATGTAACTCTACCTAATAACTAAAAGTCAATTTCTTCAAACAAGTATTCCGACGCTAAGTTAAGCTAAGTTTAAGTGAGCCTTTTTCTTAGTTTTTTTCCATAGTCTTATATAGTATATAATAAATAACTATACCAAATCTTATACTCCTCGAGCACACATTATAAAGTTAACATAGTTATTTTAATTGGTATAATATAGTTCATATTTCGGATACAACAATTTTAATAAATTTTCTTCTAAATTTATATTTATGACACTGCCTAAAAGAAGCAAAAATATTGCTTCAATATCCCATGTTTTTATTTAAATAAAACCTTATTATTATCCTTTTAAAAGGATTCTGGTCTTAGGAGTATAATAAAAATACGATGACATTAGAGATTTTAACAAAAATATTGTACGCGTATTTTTAAAATAATATTTTTTTCAAAGTAAAATTTATTATTATGTCGTTTGTCTGTGAGTTAGTCTATTATTGTCCCAAATTGAAAAGTTTTCTTAGGAACTATTACTTAAGTCATAATTTAAATGCTCCAACCTCGTGCCTGCGGAGTAAGTAATGGTGATAAATATTAAGACGACGACATATACTCGTGTCCCATTCGAATTATGATTTTATTGTAAGTGTATTAATTACTATTATTTTTAAATTAATTATTATGCATTTGTACTTACTGTTTGCTTTTTCTTATGTATTAATTCAATTTTCTTATATTTAATATTATGTATCATTCACAAAGGGTGATTGGATATAAAAATCTAATGTCTATTTAATATCTTAATATATAATTTAATTTTGCTAGATCTGTTTTAACTTCAATTGATTGATTTATTAGAATAATCAATTTTATTTGAATATATAAATTGTTTATTTTAAATGAAAATAAATGTAATATAAATAATTAGGCCATAAAACCGGTTTCTTTTATTCTGTAAATAATATATCATTATATTAAGGTCATATATATTTGATACTATTATTTATTTTTATACTTCTTATTAGTAATATAAACTTTTCTATAAAATCTAGATTCTTTACCTCGATTTTTAGTAATCCTATACCATAATAGGTTTGTTAATATTATTTTGCTTCAAGTCTTAAGAAAAATAATGTTGGGTACATTATACGCACTGTAATATCAAGAAATATTATTCGTACTGTATTTACTTCACTCGCCGCCCCGCCCCGTTGGTCAAGTGGTTAGCGCAGACGCCTAACGTGTCACGGCGCAATGGGGCTCGGGTTCGATTCCCGGCAGAGACAGGCATTTATGTGATGAGCATAGATGTCTGTGTTTCTGGGTTTGGTCGTTTATTTAATATATTCTCAGTATTTATATGTGTATTTCTATGTATTTGTATCGTTGTCTAACACCCTTAAAAAAAGCAAATAATTTGCTTACTTAGGGGTTAGGTCAATGTGTGTAATTTGTCCTGATATTATTATTATTATTACTTCAAAGTCTTCACGAAGATTTAAGCAAAAGGGCTTGTACCTCCTTGAACTTTAAATAAATTTTTATTATCAGGTGTCTTTTTGGCAACCCTGAGCAGGAGTAAAATGCGAAAATCCAAGTAAAATAGGCCGCAATGAAATTCCTTATCTTAAATTTTAAAATATCTATAATATAAGTTCATGATTTTTAAATTAAAAAATAGTGTTCGCTTTTAAAATCCCAGATTACTGTAACCGCTGTATCAAACTAATCGGACATAATATTTGAATTCTCAACATACTCGGGTTGTTCTTACAATATGTACGGTTTTCTAGATGAAATATTCATTAAAATTTTAATAAAGGTTTATTTACACTTATTTTCTTTAAATATTTACTCTTATAAAATTCCAAATATTTGTTTACATAAAAAAAATGAATTTCAATATAATATTGCTTTGATAAAAATAACTGAAAGCCAGAAAATATGCTACCGTGGGATACTAACATCATTATTTAAAACATTTTTAAAAAGTCTTAACGAAATACTAATAGTGAGACAGCAAACTTATGTAAAAAAAAATATTAGGACAAGTATGAGTTTTTTTTTAATAAAACGTTATATTATTTAGACTATGGCATAGGAAGTTTAATCCTTAAACATATGGGTAGATTGACTTTAATTTATGAGATTTTATTGTATACGTCTCTGTTATTGTCTATGGAGCATTCAAAAAAAAAAGAAAACATTTATACATTAGAGAATAAATAAAAGTATTAAAAATATAAAATCTTACATATTTATAGTTAATAGTTTTAATCAATGTCTTGTAATTTGAGTCACCATTTTATGGACAAATTTTAAAGAGAAAACATTTATCTTTCTTGGTTTTAACAGTTATTTTGACCATCAACTTGCAGGTCTGGTTTTATTAAAAAAAAAAACTATTTTTAATGTTAAGAAACATGCATTAGACATTCAGTTAGCTATTAACAAAATTTTCAACATTGAACATTCCAAAAGCCATTTTTAACACGGTTTGCACGGCCGACCGTACCGCCGCAAACGCGATGTCCCTATATCTGAAATCTGTAATATTTTCGAAGATATTCATTTAAATGACATGCTGTAAAGGGCTATATTGTTTAATACTAAATGTAAAGTGTATTTAAGGTACTTAATTAGATAAGGAAAATTAATTAGATAACTCAGGGGTTATAGGTCAGCATTTAAGGTTCTATAAAATTAAATCGCTCGTAAAACGCGCAAGTCGATTGAGCTGAATGCACTCGTGGATAGAGGGATGAGATGTTTTTTTTCAATATCATATTATATTACGGCTTTTTATCATTGATAAAGGGTGTTCATTTTTTATGAATATTTTTTTTATAAACCATTTAGTGACAAAAATTGATATTATTTTTTAAATACAGAATATAGCTAGCCTTACATTAGAATAATCTAGTCCACATAATAAATAGAGCAATCTATAATTTTAAAATAATAAATTTAAATGTGGGTTAGGAACTAAACATCACGTAAAATAACACATAAGAGTTTTTACGATTTTAATAAGAATTTAAGAGAATACTTTGCTTTTACGAGTCGTCACGAGCCCGACGTTGTATACATACAGTTTTGAAATAAGCACAAACTTAGAAAGAAGACAAGAAACTCTACAAATACTCGGCTTAGGTGGTATGCATGGTATACTCGGTTTGACGAAATGTATAGCCCATATTTTGTAATCTGATCTCTGAATAGATTTTACTAGTCTAAACATATACATACGACAATTTAATAACCTATGATCATGCGGCTAGGTACTATCTTGTGGTTCAGATTACTTAATTACCTAAAATAGTGACTATTACAGGTATGTTTGTGCAAATAAAAGAGACAGACATAAAACTGTTATGATTGTACTGTAAAATAATTCGAAAGTAATATACCCCGTTATATCACTAAACTTAAATACAAAGTATGTGACGAAAAATATCATTATTGTTTATTCAGATCACTTGCTACGTATTCTAAGTGCTACGAGTAACTCTACGCCACGCTACATCGCACGCTTGGTAGAATACGCATTAGCTTAAGTACCAATGAGCAAGCTTACATTGTAAGTAGGACTTACACAGCAAACTGAATTTGCAATAATTTTACAAAAAGAAGGAATGAATGATTTTTTTGTAAATATAGTGAAAAAATATTTTGTTCTTAAATTTTCCTATAAAAGCTTACATTATTTGGATATAAAATTATAAATCAATATTGTTATCACACTTTAAAAGTATAAAACATCAATAGTCTGTTTAAAGTGGACCAGGTAACTGCTGCTTAATGAAGGTCGTCTTAATTTAAAGTTTATTTTAACAGTTTTTCGCTGTGGATAAAACTTCACTATATTTAACTACGTTTGTTTTGTAGAATACACGTTTGGTTTGTTTATTTATAATGAACAAATTTAAATGTTGTGAAAAAAATTGTGTGAACCTGCTTTTTCCTATTAAAACAAGCAAAATTTCAATATAAAATCATTATTTGTATATATCATCACACTTAAAAGTATATAATATAATAATATGCTTAAGATAGCTTATTAATTAAACGTCATTTAAATTAAGAATCAATCTTTTTTAAAAACACTACAAAGAGTTGTAGAGATCTTGACCTCTTTGTAGAGAACTTGACTACATTTGTTTGGTATTTTACTAAAATAAACAAACAATAAATAATCCTATTATCTTATTAGCTCCCTTGTCTCTTATGTTACTCTAATGTACAGTTATTAATAACCTAATGTAATTGCTTTTTTTCCTCCATCTTTGTACCTCGGCATCAAATAGGTGAAAAGAAGACAACATTATAATTTGTGCAATATGAATGAATTATATTGATTTTTATGTTTTAATGAGTTTATTGCAAGTTCACAAGTCTGTTTAAAAGAATAGCTTTAAATTATTATTTGTGTATAATAAATAAATTTTTAAACAGATTAAGTTTTTTTTTACCATCATTATTAGAATGTTTCCGAGGAGATTTTTCATTCCTATACATTCAACATTTGAAGGTCTACCTAACTTGTCCAAACCATGAAATTAAATAAATACCTAAATTCATGAATCAAAATAAATTTACACATATGTTGGAGTCATGTTATTGGAATTTTTAAACTTTACAGAATTAAGAGAACCATAATGTAACCACTTACTATATAAGACAATGAATATGATTTGCCCTCGTTTCTTCATCGTTGTAATCATAAGCAACTCTTTTATAAAATTAGCTGGTAATCATGGTAGTAATGAAGTACAAGTTTAAGTGTGAAGTGTGTGTATTTTCTTTGTAATTTTGAGGGTACCTCATTTCAGCATATTTTTATTTTGTATTATTTTGAAAAAAACAATGTTTTATTGAAATATTGTCATTTCTTATTGAAATAATATGAAGGCGTTTGAATCCGTAGATGATTCACAGATTATACATATCTTCTGAATCTTTTGTTATTGAACACAAACTAACTGATTGCATATCAAACCCAAATGCAATGAAAATAAATATCTTGGTATTCTTTCTATACGTATATCCTAAAAAAATATTGTAAGAAGCTATCATTGGAAACAAGATGAAAATTAACTATATATAGCACCGAAGACAATGTAAGAATAACCTGAATATGTTCCAAATTCAAATGTTAAGTCTAATAGTATGAAGTAGAAATTCATGAACGTACAGAAGTTTTGAAGTTAGAACGCGAGAATTTCATTGCTTCATATTTACGTTGAGTTTTCTTTAGAAGTTCATAATTATAAATGGCCAAAAGCATCTTATATTAAAACTAATTGATGTTTTATTTTAGGGCTGGAGCAGACCTAATACTTAGAAGAAAATGAATTGTTAAAAAACATGAATGTAAAAAAAACAATGGGTGTTATTGTATCTTTAGAACTTTTGTGTTGAATAAAAGAACTGATACTATTTATAAATCATATAAATATTTATTGCTGTTTTAAAAATTTTCCTCCAAATTTCATAAAAAAATATACGCGTATACGCAAGTTAGATCGGTAATAAATTATTTTATTTCTACATGTAAAATATTAAAAACAATAAGAAAACTAAAATATTATCTTTATTCGGGCTCGTTGTTTGAGACTAGTATAGTTTTTCATATCAAATTAGAACAATAGTTTCACAAAATTTATTCCGCCGCCATGTTGGCTACAACATTGTCCTGTGACCGCAGCGAGTATTACTTAACCATTAGTTGCTCAGAACATCTGTTTTAACATAAATCGTTTTTACACAATCTTGATTTTGTGAGTTAAATTGTCATTTTATTTTCTAGTCAGGTTCATTATATTTCTTAAGTATAAAGTGTAAAATTGATTGGCTTGGGCAGTTTAACAAACCTAGCTTGAGCTTATATTTTTATAACTCTGGTGTTTATTAGTGCAAGCATCCTCTTCCAGGGGTTTATTTTTCATTGTATGTTATTAACTTAGAGATATTGCAGTGATATAATATTTGGTGTTTTAAATCCTAAAAAGATTGGAAAACGATAAAAGGAATTGCAATAACAATAACCTGTTGACGTTTTCTAAGTTAATACTATACGACCGGTTTCTTTTTTTATTTTTATTTTTTTTTTGATTTATGCGAAATTTTTGCTTAAACCCAATGGTTTCCCTCATCAGCATGAACGAACGCCGCGGGATCGCTTTCGCACTCACCGCAACACTCCGGCGGAAATTTCTTTGGTGCCCGAGTAACCAGAACATCCTCGCCACGTAGGTCTATGCCAGGTGAAAGGAGTCCCTTCCTCTTCCACCCAGGCACTATGGCTACAACCAGCCTCTACACTGTCGGAACAGGACCGTCGGTTACGGCGGTCACAATCATCGCCTCAACCCGCGGTTAGCTTCAAGCTTAAGGCAGATCATCATCATCTTATAACAATATTGGATCATCATCTTATTGGCATGATCATCTTATAACAATATTAAAAAAAAAAAAAAAAAGGTTATCAGTTTACTAAGGCATAAAAACTATGTAAATCTATCACATCGAATAATATTTTAACATATTTCAACTAAACATGTATTGCCTTTATGAATCGTCAGATGTACATAAACTTCATAAACGTAGAGTTTTAACAACAAGTACAAACTTCGAAAGCAGATCAACAAAAAGCTACAAAGGTATACAATATGATATACTCAGATTGTTGAAAGAAATACCCCAATACATTTTGTATTCTGATCTCTAAAAAGAGTTTGCTAGTCTCAACTCTCTCTAGTGTTTATATTCTTAACGTATATAAACGATAGATCAACCTTCTAGTATCAAGCTGTTGGACCCACATGGTTAGATACTTACTTGTGGTTCATCTTGCTTAATTACTTAAAATAAAAACTGTTGGTTAATACCAACAGTTTTTATTACAAACAATAATATGATTTATATATATATATATATATATAACCAACAGTTAATTAACCAACCAACAGTATATTTATATATAAATATGATTTATAAATAGTATCAGTTGGTTAATACAAACTTAATAGTTTGTGTACAAAATAGAGGTAGGCATAATATAGATCTGATTTTACTGTAAAGTAACATGGCAGTTCGATACCCTCTAATGTACTAAACTTAAATAAAAATATTTATTCGATGAGTTGCTACGAGGGACAAAAATATCACAACATTATTGTTATTCAGATTACTTGCTACGAATTCTAAGTGCTACGAGTAACTTTACGTTACGCTACATCGTACGCTTGATATTATACACATTACTTGAAATAAAAATGGGCTTGCCTACACTGCAAATAGGATTGACACGGTAAACTGAATGTACAATTATTATAGAAATAGAATGATTTTTTATAATATCCATCGTGACAGTTTTGTATAAAATGCGTTAATTATTAAAGGCTGCTGGACAAACCAAATTACATTTAAACTTTAGCTGTTACACATTGTATATAACTGTCACACATTTCACACTTCTTTGAGCGTGTATACTTAATTAAAGAAATAATACATTTTTTTCACGTCCTATATAACTTATATATCTTTGGATAACTTTTTATTACTTTTCTTCTAACTTAATTTTTCTGTACTTTCATGGCCTAGTTTAAGATAGCAAAAATACTACCTTGATTTCATAGGATTTTAAAACAAAATCCCTGTTATTATTAAAATTATAGCAGTCAAAAGAATGTTATGTTTCTAAGGACTTATGTTTCTAATAACATAGGATGATATATGAGATTATTTATATGAACGATGATAAATAACCTTTTTTTTATAGATTTAAAATAAATATTTTCTAGTATATTATACTGACTGAACAACTACAAGTAAAGGCATTTCTGCGAAATTAGTAAAAAAATATCTCTGTAACTACATTCTTCTATTAAAACATACAAGATTTCTATACAAAATATAAATCAATATAGTTATCACACTTTAAAAGTATATATTATCAATAGCCTCTTTAAGACAGCTTTTAACAAAGCACCATTTAACACCATCTGCATTTAAAGTATTTTTTTAAAAAAGCTTCTCGCTGTGGTAAGAACTTCATATATTATTAACTCCCTCGTCTCTTATAGTCCTCTGACGTATTTCTACCTAATCTGATTGCTTGTTACGCTCCCATCTTTGTAACTTAGCATCATGTAGATTAAAAAATAACATACCACCGATATCAATTGCCAAATGTGATTGATATATATTAACTTTTTTGTTTTACTACAAAGGATTTTGTTTTATTATAATGTAAAGAGTTTCTTGCGAATTCAAAAGTCTATTGTAATAATACCTATTTTTTACCTAGTCTTTATTGTAACCAAATAATCAACATATTGAAAAATAAGGTTTCTTATGACTTATTTATCATTCTCATTATTAGCATGTTTCCAAGGAGACTCCTCATTCTAATTCATTTCACTTTCTAAGGCTTTGATTTACTACCTAACTGAAATCATTTTTCTTATATATTTTATTCTCTATTAAAGATCTAAGTTTACACACACTCACACACACACACACACATTTGCTTTCGTGTTGGTATTCCCCATAGTTTTATTCATAATAACTCTTTTTAAAACAAGGTGGTACCTATCCCATGAGAAGAAAAGTTTGAAATGCGTGTTTTTTCTACCTTCTTTATGTTTCTGGGTACCTCATGAGCACGTTTTGATCCTCTGTTATTTAGAAAAAAAAACACATTTTGTTATATCTTACTTGGATAATATGAGGGCGTTTGAATCCTTACATAAAACTATATTTTTGGAATCATTTGTTATTTTTAGGGGGGGGGTTGGTGTAGGTCTCGGTGGTGCTTGTCTTGCTGTAAGACACTCATCTATAAAGTGCTGAGCAATAACCGGAACATACACCCAAGTGTTCGGAGTTGGGTTTTATGTGTCACCAACAAGTTCATCATACACGTCCACGCTGCCCTCAGACCGTCGTAGCGGGCTGGGGGTAGGCTCACTACTACATTAGTGAGTCGTCCCTCCCGGGCAATGCTACAGTCCTTAGGACCCCGTATATTCCATCTACCCCTGGACTGCAGTAGCAAAGTATGATGGGCGAAAGCGAGCACTAGGCGCTTTAACCTAGTATACAGCTAGGGGAGACAACCCTGAATTAAAAACCAGTGTGCAGCTCAAACGAGCTGCCTCAGACCGTAATCCTGTTGTCATGACTCGCAGGAACGGGGGTCTGAGCTTCGCCACTTGGACCGCGAGGAAGGCTACCTCTATAAAAAAACCCCTTAATCCTAAGGTGTGGTACGTGCTAACAGGACTCATTGGCTGAAAGGACAGATCAGTCACTAGCGACCAAACTCGACGAAAAAGGCGACTCGTCGATTTATGTAGCCCTCTACCGGGAATAGGCGTCACCCTCGGTAGCGACCGTATTATCGTCCTATACTCGTGGGAACAAAAATGAGTGATCCAATTAATAATAATAATAAAAACGAAAACTGTACCAAGACGAATAAAAACCAACCACAGCAGATAAGAAATAAGGTAATATTTGAAAGTCGACCTAGAACACATTCTCTAGGTAGCTATCCAACCACAACCTACCCAAAACAAAGTACTGACCAAGAACCAAGTACAAATAAAGAAGATGACTGGAAAGAAATCACCGGAAAAAAAAGACCGAACTCAAGCCCTGAAAATGTTGGAACACAAAAACAAACAAAACTGGATACATACTGGCTATCTCAAACTAAACCGATACCAACAACAAATAGTTTTAGTCAACTGGCAGAAGACAAATCCCAAGTAGACAACTCCCATACTGTAGAAAAGACAACCAAACCACCTCCAATATTTGTCGACAAAGTGGGTAATGTCGGACCCCTACTTAACATGCTTAATGAACATGCTCCAAGTATGTACGCTTTGAAGGTCCTCCACAATGATCAAGTTAAAATACAGACCAAATCTGCCGATACATACAGAATTATCGTCAAACAATTAGAAAAAAAACAGACTGAGTTTTTTACTTATAAGCCCAAACAGGATCGAGCGTTCAAAGCTGTGCTCAAAAGTATGCATCCATCTACTAACCCTGACGACATCAAAGAAGCATTAAATGATATGGACTACAGCTGCATAAACGTTTGGAATATCAAACAAAGAACCACAAAGAAGCCTTTGCCCATGTTCATTGTTGAATTATTACCGAATGACAACAACAAGCGGATTTATGAAGTTAAAAACCTAATGCAGTGTATAGTATCCTTCGAACCTCCACGACCGAAACGGGAAATCCCACAATGTGCGAAATGCCAACAATACGGACATACCAAAACTTATTGTCGCCGACAGCCTAAGTGTATCAAATGCGCTGGTGACCACCTCTCCATTGACTGCCAAAGAAAAACTAGGTCCGACCAAGTCAAATGTATACTCTGCGATGGTAACCATCCTGCAAATTACAAAGGCTGTAAAGTCTATCGAGAACTCCAAAATCTGAAATTCCCAAAAACACCAGATCGTAGACTCAGGACTAAGAATCAGTCTGATAAAACAGAAAGTCATGAACATGAAACACTAACGGCTCATAAAGAGAACTCTCAGAATACTACACGACAAACATATAGAGACGTATTAACCAAAGGACAACAACTTCCGCAAAATAGCGACTTACGTACAAATGACATGCATAAAATAATGGATTTAATGAAACAAATGATGCAACAATTGACAACATTAACAAACCTAATAATAGCACTCACAACAAATCTTTCAAAATAGATTGTTTAAAAATAGCTCTATGGAATGCCAATGGGCTGCCACAACATACCCTTGAGGTTCAATCATATTTACAGACACATAATATTGATATCTTCCTAGTCTCTGAAACCCACTTTACAAAAATGAGTTATTTCCAAATAAAAAACTATAAAACTTATCACACAATGCACCCTGATGGAACAGCACACGGGGGGAGTGCAATAATTATAAAAAATAATATTAAGCATCACGAAACAGTACAATACTGTACTGAAAAAATCCAAGCAACAAATGTGCGAATCGAAGACTGGGTAGGATCCTTTGTAATATCGGCTGTCTACAGCCCACCGAAACATAAACTTAAGGAAGCAGATTATGAAAGGTTTTTCACCACACTGGGCCACCGATTCGTTGCTGGTGGAGATTATAATGCGAAACATCATCACTGGGGCTCGCGTACAGTAACAACAAAGGGACGGCAACTAAAAATGTCAATTGACAAACTAAATCTTAGTGTTGTCTCGCCTGGGCAACCCACTTACTGGCCCACAGATAGAAGAAAAATACCAGATGTGTTAGATTTCTTCATAACCAAAGGATTCCCTAACAGTTTTATCACAAGCAGAACTAGCCTTGATTTGTCTTCTGATCATTCACCTGTCGAAATGACCCTCAAAAGGTCCATCACATTAGCTCCAAAACCATGTAAGCTGCACACACGAAAAACTGACTGGGATCTCTTTAGGCAATTAATGGCTCAATGCCTGGACGAGTCATTACCGATGAAAACAGAAGAGAATATAATGGAGGCTGTTGAACACCTCAATTATTGTGTACAAAGGTCTGCCTGGGCTGCTACCCCAACACTCACAGTCACAAACCGGAAACTTGAATGTCCTCCGTCTATTCGTGAGCTCCTAACTGAAAAACGTAGAGCTAGGAAAAAATGGCAACAGTCTCGACATGCATCAGATAAAAAACATCTAAATTACTTGCAATCTAAGCTAAAATCAGCACTTAGCGATAACAAGAACGAAGGCATACAATCCTTTTTAAAAAGACTAGAAGCGACATCGGCCACTGATTACTCCCTATGGAAAGTCACAAAAAATATGAAACGTCCCGTATCAAACCATCCCCCTCTACGCAAAGAGAACAATGATTGGGCAGCCAGTGAAGCGGAAAAAGCAGTTACATTCGCCGAACACTTAAAACGCGTCTTTGTACCAAACCTCGAAATAAACTCGCCGAAAACGCAAGAAGTGTCAACTTTTTTGAATCAATGCCACCAACTCGATCCCCCTATTTCGAAATTCACTAAAAGAGAAATAAAAGCTGCTATTAATACACTTGACATCAACAAGGCACCTGGCTATGATCTAATAACTGCCAAAATACTAAGAGA
The DNA here is from genome assembly GCA_959347405.1 of Napeogenes sylphis. Taxonomy (NCBI): domain Eukaryota; kingdom Metazoa; phylum Arthropoda; class Insecta; order Lepidoptera; family Nymphalidae; genus Napeogenes; species Napeogenes sylphis. The sequence goes on along the minus strand of OY365781.1, from coordinate 7,615,082 downwards.
GCTCCCAGAGGAAGGAATTTCATTCCTCACAATCCTGTACAATGCAATCATACGTAAGTGCTCGATTCCTCCTCAGTGGAAAGTGGCCCAAATAATAATGGTCCTCAAGCCTGGCAAAAATGCTGTTGATGTGAAATCTTACAGACCTATTAGCTTGCTACCAATTCCTTCCAAGGTTATGGAAATTTTATTTCTGCGAAGATTAATGCCACATGTTTATTATAATAATCTACTGCCTGACCACCAGTTTGGCTTTCGACAGAGACATGGAACTATTGAGCAGGTGCATCGATTGGTTCAAAATATTCATAATGCCTTTGAGTCAAACAAATATAGTTCTGCATCTTTCTTGGACATATCTCAGGCATTTGATCGGGTATGGCACGAGGGACTACGATTTAAAATTAAAAAGAACCTACCCATAAATTACTACAACTTCATCGGATCATATCTACACAACAGATACTTCTATGTCAAACAGGGAACTGAAACTACGTCTCTCTATTCGATCCAAGCAGGAGTTCCCCAGGGAAGCGTTATGGGCCCAATACTGTACCTGCTTTACACAGCCGACCTCCCAGTCACAGAAGGTGTTGTTACGGGCACTTTTGCTGATGATACAGCAATTCTTGCAGCAGACCACCGACCAGACATAGCCTCACAAAAACTCCAAACAAGCCTTGACCAAATATCCCAGTGGCTACAAGATTGGAGAATCAAAGTCAACGAAACCAAATCAATACAAGTTACTTTTACTACTAAACGTGACACGTGCCCGACAGTAAACTTAAATGGAATACAGCTACCGCAAGCCGATTACGCGAAATACCTTGGCGTGTATCTCGACAGACGTCTGACATGGTCTAAACACATCCTGACCAAACGGTGTGCAGCGAGCCAAAAAGTGCGAAACATGTACTGGCTCCTTAAAAAAAACTCTCAATTGTCGCTCGAAAATAAACTATTAATTTACAAATGCACGATCAAGCCTATATGGACTTATGGCCTACAACTGTGGGGAACCGCGGCAAAATCAAACGTTGAAATACTGCAAAGGTTTCAATCAAAAACGCTAAGAATGATAGCGGGTGCACCCTGGTATGTCACAAACAACAGACTCCATTTAGAGCTTGGCATAAAATTGGTCCAAGAAGAAATCTCAGAGATGACAAAGATATACAGAGACCGAATCGCTAATCATCCCAATCCACTGGCTATAAACCTGATGAACCCAATAACAGCACCTAGAAGGCTTAAGAAAAAACTTCCCCAAGACCTTATATAGGGGGAAAAAGAATTGAGTTCAAAAGGACGAACTCAGTACAAGACATTCTAACATACACACCAATTGCTGAATGTCTCAAATGACAGATTGCAATGAATAAAAAAAAAAAAAAAAAAAAAAAAAAAAAAAAATTTGTTATTTTTAAAATAAACAAACCTTAACCGATAGCATATCAAACGCATAACTATTTTAAAAAACTTTTTATGGTCCTTTTCATATATATTTCAAGATAACAAATAACCATTTATCAGTAGAACCGAACATAATGTAAGAATAACCCGAATATGTGTTCAAAATTCTAATTTTAATTTTAAGCAGTATGACACAGCCGCTCTTTTCCCATTTAAAGTTTGCCACAATCTTAACCAATAAGATTATTGATAGTGTGGTGGAATTTGAGTCCACTGATTTATTATTCCATACCCAACTCCCGCACGATGATGAAGCGGAAGATAAAAAAACATCTCCGCAGTCTTTGTGCGTGTTTGAAGTCATCGGTTCATATTTCTTTAAGGATCTCGTTTATCATATTATTAAATTGATTTAATTCTTTATAAATATAGGATAATAATAAACCAAAGCGAGCAGGAATTCAAACTAGTGACCTCTGGGATATCGTTCCGTCGCTCTAACAATTGAGCTACTTACTTCATTCTATATTTATTAAAAAATACAGTCTTAATTAAAGGAAAACCTTTTGTTCAGTTTAATCTACACTATTTTAACATTTTAGAATTCTGATAAGATGTGCTAATTTTTGCTAACACTTGCCATAGTGGTGTTCATATTTTTTTATACTACCAAAAAACAAAAATAAATTTAACGAAAAGTGAAAAATGCGTAAAAAATTGAACAAAAAGATATTTTGATTATTTTTTTGAATAAAGGCGTTAATGGTCTTTTGATATATCTATTTGTAGCGAACAGAAATACCATTTAAGTTATCAATACATAAAAAATATTTGTTTTTTTTTTTCAAATTTATTGCGATGTTAATCATAAATATAGAACCGGATATCAAAATTCTGAAAACTGTATAGCTTCGGGGTTTATAAGAACGAAGGGTTCCATTCTAGGGGTTCATTTTCCATTAGTATATTTTCACCTAATAGAGATATTGCAGTCATATAATATTTGATATTTTAAATCTTAAAATTATTAAAAAAAAAAGATAAAAGCGTTTACAATAAATTATCAATTCTCAACAGAATCCTTTTTTAAAATGACAGAAATTAATATAAACAAAAATAAACCTGAATGACTTATAATAAACCTGAATGACTCCTAAATATATGGTATACGATATACTATAAATATAAGTATCGTATTTGGCATATGAAAATATGACTATTTCTTAATCTCGTCAAAAACCTAATTGGCTCCCAATTTTCGAACGTTCTCTTTTTTTCATACTTTGTATTAGTTTATTTAAATTTATCGAGTTTCCGTCCAATAAACGATCATCTCAAATTATAAGTATACGAATTCAAGTTCAACACATTTTTTTTAAACTCTCCTTCACAACACATGTGACAAAATTTAGGAAAACGTTGTATCTAATCATAAAAAAAAATCTATAGTTATAGGTAAGAAATTCGAAAAACAATATGATTTATTAGAAAAAACTGAGATTATTTGTTTAATTTATTACTTAATATTTCAGTATGTTTGCAATATTTATAACTTTAAGTCCCTCACCAATTTGCACTTAATTATAATTTACTAACAATAAGTTTGGCTGAAAGAAATCACTTTTGGGGTATAAGAAAGAAAGCCTCTCGTATTTCGTACATGTTTTTGTTTTATATTTTGTAGCTTTAATAAGTTACCCAACCTCCAAAACTTTTCTTAGGGAGGTTCTAGGTTCAACAGAAGATATAAGTTTCATTCGGCATTCGTTGTCTTTTTTCTGAGTCAGTCCTGCATGACCGGTATATACAGCATACGACTGCATTGGGGAAACTTTGCATATTTAATTTACTTAAAAATATGACTATCATATGTGTATAAATGTATGTAAATAATATAGATAGAAATTATATGGTTAAGTAGTATCGAAGTTGTTCCGGTTATGATGTTCGACTTTGTTGGAAGGTATGCTAACCCAACTAGACTAGTAAAGATTTAATCTTAAAAATGTGGTATAAACTAGTTTTTTTTCGATAAATCTTTTTTCATACAAAAAATATATTTTTAATTGGTTTTAGGTAATGTTAGGACTTGTTTCAGTAATATACAGTACTTGCACTTCAATGTTTAATATCCAACCATTTTAAATATAATGGGCGAGAGCAGCCCTTACAACTCGTTTTATTAGCCCCCGACTAAAAAGAGGGGTGTTATAAGTTTGACCTGTCGAACTTTGTATCTGTGTATCTGTTTGTGACAAATTTGTGGCCAGACGTCCAAACAAAATGAAATTCGTTGCGTCGGGGGACCGTTTAATAAAGGAAGAAATTAAAATGCAAGTAAGTTAACAAGACAAATAAAGAAATTACGATATCGAACTGTATAGTCTAAGTCCTCAATGGTTAACTTCGTAAAATAGACCATCGTCAACGAACGTACAACGGTCCTCCGACGCAACGACTTCAATAAGTACATAATAATATTATTTTTATTCTTTTTAGAGGTCTTTTTGTATCGGGGGTTTTTTTATAATATTTTAACACTATAATATCTAGGTGAGAGTAATTAACAATTTCATAACCAACTTACAGATGCTATTATTTATATCTTATAATAAGTTCATATTCATATTCATTTAAGTCTAGCTATAGATATATCTTATAAGATATTCTGGAATTTTAATTTCTCTGATAAGAGACAAGTCTACATTTTATTCTGTATGAACTAAAATTATATTTCATCCATTCACATTTTTTATCCTATAAGGAACTACTTACTCTCTTTAACAAAATGATCAATACGATTTCAATTTTTTTTATGTTGTTAACAGTGCCTTTACTTTAAGAAAAAATATATATATATATATATCTAACGTTATTCCTTTTCGTCTTCTTTAATATTGGGTTTTATATTTCAATTATTTACTACTGATATTGTTTCGAAAATCCTAACCAATGTTTCGAACTTAAACCTTATATATGTCACCATCGTCCCGATAAAGACGATCACATGTAGAATGCATAATTCACCGAGGCGAACGGCGATACGGTAGCTCAATTGGTAGAGCAACGGGACGGTTTCCCAGTAGTCGCGGGTTCGAATCTCTGCCCGTATCAGTTTATTTTTCATTCTATATTTATATAGATTTGAATTCCAATGTATTTATCATTTTAATTATTATAAATAAATATTACTAACAGTAATTAGTAAATGGATTTAAATCTTATTTAAGTTTTTACAGACAGTCATTGAACTTTACGTCTTTGTTCTTATGGGTAAGCCGTCATCTGTCGCTTTTAATAAAGAAATATTATCGATATTTGATGATAAGTTTTTAAGTTAGTCTCATTTATATAAACGAAAGTTACAAGTTAGTGTGTGCAAATCTTCCCTGCTTCCCTGGGACGTAAGGGTTATTAATGTTACAAATAAAAAAAATATTAAACAAATTGTTACGAGCTACGAGAAAATATAACAACATAGTCACTTCACCATATCACTTACTTACACTGATGTTGTAAGAATTATAATAAGAAATAGTTTTACAAGAAAACTTCATAATATTCTACTTTCTAAGGGTAACTTAATAACGCCACTTATGTTACGTTTGTAGAATAAACGTTAGTTTAATTAATAATAAACAAATCTACACTAGAATCAGTATCAGTATCGTATCAGTTTATTTTTCATTCTATATTTATATAGATTTGAATTCCAATGTATTTATCATTTTAATTATTATAAATAAATATTACTAACAGTAATTAGTAAAAGGATTTAAATCTTATTTAAGTTTTTACAGACAGTCATTGAACTTTCCGTCTTTGTTCTTATGGGTAAGCCGTCATCTGTCGCTTTTAATAAAGAAATATTATCGATATTTGATGATAAGTTTTTAAGTTAGTCTCATTTATATAAACGAAAGTTACAAGTTAGTGTGTGCAAATCTTCCCTGCTTCCCTGGGACGTAAGGGTTATTAATGTTACAAATAAAAAAAATATTAAACAAATTGTTACGAGCTACGAGAAAATATAACAACATAGTCACTTCACCATATCACTTACTTACACTGATGTTGTAAGAATTATAATAAGAAATAGTTTTACAAGAAAACTTCATAATATTCTACTTTCTAAGGGTAACTTAATAACGCCACTTATGTTACGTTTGTAGAATAAACGTTAGTTTAATTAATAATAAACAAATCTACACTAGAAGCTAGATTTACAATTTAACAACCGGATTTATACTCATTGCAGCATAATTACTGTATAAATTAAGTTTTATGAGTAACCGGCCTTACATTTAAATATTACGAGCATAAGGAAGTCGAAGCCTTCTTCCGGGTCGTCTTTGTCGCTAATGATTTAAGGAACTAGATGAACCGTTAATGGTGTTTTGTATGATGTATCAAATAATTATTCTTAGAATTCAATTGAATTGATTTAAGTTTCTGTAAATTTCAGGATATAATTATTTGATAACTATGATATTTCAAAATATAATATGGCGATAATAGAACTATTTTTAATAATCACTTTATACACATAATTTTGTACTCATCATTAAATAGTTTTTATTGATAATGTTGATACAAAACCATTATCTTTATGAAGAAAGTCTATTTCACTCATTGTGATATTGGTTAGTACTCTTCAATTTGTCTTTATTTTTTATTTTGTAAAAAATTGTATGGACGTTATTGTACGCCAGGTTTTATGGAAATTTCATACTTTATTTATGAGAGAGGATTGGTTATTCCGGATTACTGCTATACGGAACAGCAACAGGTTGTTGGTAGTCTTGTTACATGTTATATAAATATAAAATGTGATAAACTTACAAAAGCCATTATCGTTTTCATAAATTTTAATAATATCTTTGGAACTATTAACGAATTTATAATTTACCTACGACCTCCCTCCTGACTTTAAACTGTTAAGACGTGTTTGTAAGCGCCCCTATGACTTAAGTAAAAAAATGATATAAAAAGTATTGGCTTTTACTGAATTTTGAAGTGAATAATTTGAAGAGGGCATTAAAACTGTTAAAAGTCATGACAATAGAAAAGATACATTTGAAATGAGGGTTACTATTTTAATAAATAAAGTAAGTGCAAAGCAAAATCAGTTAACTCGACCGTGTTCAAGTGTAGCGTGTAATGTACAGGTCAACGACCGCAAGTTAGTGAGATCCAATTAGCATCAACTAACGCATAATTGCAGTGTTTCGTTGATATTCATGTTCTACTCGTATTACTGTACTTAACTTATCTATTTTAGGTTTGTGTTAACTGTTTGCACTTTTTATGTTTTAACAAAGAATCATTGGATTTGAAGATCTAATGTGAAGTTGATATCAATTACTTACAGCTCTTATGAGTTTTGTTGATATCAATTACTTACAGCTCCTGTCAGTTTTGCTAGATCACTTTTAATTTATTTGATTGATTTCTTTGAATAAACTATTTTAATCTTACTAATCTTTTAAATGTTTATATGTATATATATTTAATAAAAATAATCGTTACATAAAACTGTTTTTTGCAAATAAGTTATTAATTTACATTCAAGGTGCTTTTATACAAGGTTATTTGTAATTAATTGGCCATCTTTTGGAGGCAGCCTCTCTACATTAATCCCAACAACATCTGTTGTACGACTTTTTACAAATCTTGACGAGCAACACAAAAAAATAAACTAAAAAAAGTGCTTCCTCTGTTATGGTTTATATTTTGTAAGAAGTACCTAAAAGGTCAACGCCCGGGCACCATACCTACGCTCAGAGTTAATGCCAGTTCAGAGACAACAAATAAATTTTGTATGGGAAAATTGTTTTTTTTTAAATTGGTAATTTAAAAAGTCGTAATACTAATGTTGTTGGGATTGATGTAGAGAGGCTGCCTACAAGAGGTGGCCAATTAACTACAAAAAACCCTGTATATTTGAAACTATTTAATTTGAGTATTTCTATTTTGATACTTCTTAATTGTTTTCTAGATATTTGTATATCAGCTTGTATTTTTATTAAGATCAGATCAGGTATCTAAACTATTGTATAGAATCTAGATCTTCGTTTTTTATAGTTTAATATTTTATTGATACAAGTAATGTATTGAAGACATAATAATCGTGCTATGTTTACTTTATAGTCTTCATAAAGATGCGCATAAGAGCTTGTACCTCTTATTATCTTGAAGTTAAAATTACTCTAATATTAGGTTTTTTCTGAACAATTCCCCAATGCAAAAGAAAATTCAACGTAAAATATGTTAAAATAATATTTTCAACTTCTATTTCAAAAGCTCTACATGTTTATGAATTTCAAATTTACAAATAGATTTTTTTAATCCGATATTATTAGAATCGCCGTGTTAAAATAATCGGACTTAAGATTTGAATTTGGCACATATTCGGATTGTTCTTACAATGTGTTCGGTTTTGTGGATGAATTTTTTTTTTTTAATTTTAATAAAGATATACATAGGTTTTATAAATTTGCCACATATAAAAGTAAGACCAACTTTATTAAACTTGTTTATTTCCAGCTAACTCACTATAATCCTTTTTAAAAAAAATATATAAAATTACAGAATGATGGATAATATTTGACATTATCCATCATTTCTGTAACGTACAGTTAACATTTAAGGGTCTATAAAATTAAATCGTTCGTAAAATGCGAGTAATGGAGTCGATTGTGTGGAATGCACTCTTAAATAGAGGAGGGGATAGTTTTATCAATATTATATATATTACAGGATATAATATACTAATAAAGACTTACATTTTCAATGAGTTTTATTTTAATAAATCTTTAAGTAACATACATTGATATTATTTTAAAATAATATCAGTGTATGTTACTTAGGTTTAGAATATAGTTAACCTTCCTTTTGAATAATTGAGTCCATATATTAAATACAGTAAGCTATAATCTTACAATGAATAATTTAAATTGATTATGAACTATAATTACACTTAAAAAAAAATTTTTTTTTTTTATCATTTGTGAATCGTCACATGCTAGATGTCATATACGTACAGGTTTAATAATAAGCATAAACTTCGAAAAAAGATAAGAAGTTCTTTACTTTCTTTTTGAAATATTTTTTATTACAGTATTTATTATTAAGTTACTCTGAATTTCAAGTAACTTTGCTGGTACACTTGATACACTAGGTTTGACGAAATATATATATTTCGGGGTATAACTCCAATATATTTTGTAATCTAATTTTTTTCTGAATACTAGTCTAATTGTACATAAATGGTAAATCAATCACCTAGGATTATGAGGGTGGAAAGACCTTGCCAGATACTATCTTATGGTTTAGATGACATAATTACCTAAAATGAAGACTATTATTAGTATATTTGTGTAAATAATAAAGGCAGGCATAAAACTGATTGTTGAATTTACTGTAAAATATTATGAAAGTTAAATACCCCTTAATACCACTAAAATTAACAAAGTATTAAATCGATTCTTTGCTATTAGTGACGTAGAATGTCACGATACATTTATTTATTCCGATCACTTGCTACGTATTCTTCGTGCTACGAGTAACTCTACACTACGCTACATTGCACGCTTGATGGAGTACACATTAGTTTAAGTAACAATAAGCTTATTTATACTGTAAGTAGGACTTACACAGTAAACTGAGTTTAAAATAATTATAGAAGTAGACTATAATAATAACAACATTTTATAACGTACTTCGTGGCAGTCGTATATAAAATGCGTTAAATAATAAGTATATTTTGAAATCTTTACATCTTTTTGAAATAAGAGCACTTAAATATAAGATTTTATTAATTTCAAGGTATATTTATGTCGTTACGATTATATATTTTTTTATACATATATTTATAACAAATATTTTTTCTTATGATATATGCATCGATCCGTCGATTTCAATATAGCTAGTGTCAGATTTAACTTGATGATACAACAACTAATTTAGTAGTCAACATTAAAATAATATTTTTTTATTCATAGAATAAGAGCGAGGGAACTGGCAAAGGCAAATTACGTATAAATTTTAGCTTTTTGCACTGCTGTATATAAATTTCACTCTTCTATGAGCATAAAATATGCTCACATAAATAATAGAAAGTTTTCAAATAGTATATAACATTTATTTCTTAGGATAATATTATTTCCAATTTCATTTCTTCCATTTTTTTTTGTATTTTCATGATCCTATCGAAAAATTATAAAAATTACCTTAATAGAATTCTATTCTAAATTAAAATTGATTGTTATGCTGCTGGTGCTATTTTTCTGCCAATTTGAATCTCGCGTATTAAAAATGTCATATAATGGTTTACTAGTGTTACACTGACTGAACAACTGTGAGTAAAGGCATTCTGTGAAAATAGTGAATTATATTTAATTATTAGTGCTTATATTTTTTAATAAAAACGTAAAATATTTCAATATGAAATATAAATAAAATAATAATATGTTATCACACTTTAAAAGTATATAATTTAAACGATCAATCGCGTGACTGAGCAATAAACAGTGGAGGAGTTATTATACCGTGATGGCGACAACTACTTGTGTCCCATTCGAATTATATTGTTTGTATGTATGTGGGTACTTGTATTTTCAATGAACGAGTTACATTATGATTTCATAATAATGGTTTTATATTTCGGTATCTATTCAAAAGAGAGAAAGAAGATTGTTTTAATCTTTAATTAACTTCTTTATATTTAGTTTAAATTTGCATTGGATATCTCGCCTTGGTAATAAGCAACATTAATTTTTGACATTATCCTGAAAAAACTATCCAGTTAAAATTTGAAATAAATTTCGCAACGAAATTGATTTATTTTACATAAAAATTGTATTATTAATGAAACATATTGAATTTTTTCTAATGCAGACAGTTACATTTGTATAGTTTGGGGGAATGCAGCGATAATAGATTTAAGATAATTCAAATACTCGTATGATAGATATTATGATATAATTTAATATTTTTCCAAATTGTATACCCTATGTGAATAAATAGATTTACAAAAAAATACAAATAATTAATAACGTCATAAAAATATTAAAAAATCCAGATAAAATGATATATTTGTAAAAAAAAATATGTGAAAAATCACATAAAGTCCTTGAAAACCAGACACTTAAAAAAAATATCAAAGTATTGGAGGTGACTTCTACACAAATATGCTACTAGTAAATGCAGAAGATGCTATTGGTTTCCCTTTTGAGATTAGTAAGTCGCAGCTAATTCCCGACGTACGAGTCGAGGTAATTACGTAAGCAATCAAGAGCTATGTTGTAATAATTGTTTAACTAACGCTGATTAAACTCTTTCGGCAAGCCAATTTCATTGTTACATCCTCCTTCAAGGAACTTAAATATGTCTCTATTTAAAAAAAATAAGGAGATATAATTATATATGTTTATATTATTAGGCTATTTAAGTTTATAAATATCTTTAAACAATAAATTTTTTTCTGGTATCTTTTAATTTTAATAAAGATGACATATAACAAAGAAGAGATAATTTAGGCTTCCCCAAACAATCTGAACTTAATTTTAATTTAATGAACTAATACGAGTCAGTGGGGGTCACCTAGTAGATGTATTTCTTAGTCTTTCTAGAATATGGGTATACGATAAATGTTAGGTACTAAATCAGCGAAGTCAGCTGGCTAATGGATAATGCTATGTTCCAACTCAGCGGTTTGGGACGACAAAACTTTTCTTAAGATCGAAGTTATCCGGTAAAACAGGGAAATTTTGAAGACGAATTTTGTATACAAATTTTGCATTTTTTGTCGATGAAACTATAATATACAGTCCAATTATCCATACGCTAACATTTTTCACTATTTTGTTGTTTTTAGCTCTTTTATGTATTTTCGTATTCTTTTAAGTGTACGCCAAAAGTTTCAGGTCCGTGAACACAATTTTATATTAATTGTTTTTGAACTAGGACTTACACGAACACATGTGTTCCTGTAAGTTCATGTTAAAGGCAAAGTCAAAGGCATTTAACATTATAAAGGCAAACTGATTATTGGTTTTATTTATTTCTGATGAGTTATAATATATATCTCTATTTTTATGTATTTTATATAGAAATATCATATGTTTTTAATAAGGAAATGTAAGAACAAACACATTTTTTTTATATTCTTTTAGAAACGTTATTATTCATAGACAATCAATTTTACTTTGGAATATGATTTTACTATTATATAATAAAGTAATTTCTTTAGAATATAGTAGAGTCAATGAAATATAGTAAACTATGTTGTAAGGCACTTTTAAATATAATAAAGTAGTTGATTTGTTTAGGAGTGGGAATAGACTAGAACCTATCTTAATTATTTTTAGCAACCTCAAATAAAATATTCCAAAAAAATGTTCTAATGACTGAAATCAAATGACTGAATTGGTTTATAGCAATTAAAACATGTGTTCCCCTTGTGTTGCAGTTGTCGATGGGGAACGGTAGTCATTTAACTTCAGATTGCTTCGTCCGCTCGTTCGCTCGTTTAATTATATAAAAATAATAATAATAACGAGGCTGTATTATTGTCATTTTTGAAAAAGAAAAGTAATTAAAGTTATTTTATTCTTAGAAATAAATGTTATATATAGAATGTGAAAGCTTTTTTTTATTTGTTAATCATATTATACGCTCAGAGACTGTGAAATGTGTGAAATTTATGAACAAAATTGCCTAAAGCTAAAACTTATATGTAATTTGCCTTTCCCAGTGGCCTCGCTCGCCTTCTAGGGGTAAAAAATCATTTTTTTTAATGTTGGTTAATCCTCTTAAAGATAAATCTGTATCATCGAGAACAATGCTTTTTATTTCTATCAGTTGAATCTGAAATGAGTTCGAAATCTATCTACAAAGAATTATATAGAAATGAAAAATATATATTTATACAAATACGATAAGAATATTTTATTCAAGAAATAAAGACCTAAACAAAAAATAAATATAATTAAACATTTAATATTAAATGCCTTTTATATAACACGGTCACGACTATAAAATTTCATTCTTACTTCTATAATTATTGCAAAATCAGTTTACCATGTAAGTCCTACTGGCTGTGTAAGCTAGCTTATTGGTACTTAAACTAATGTGTATTCTACCAAGCGTGCGATGTAGCGTAACGTAGAGTTACTCGTAGCACTTAGAATACGACGCAAGTGATTTGAATAATAATGTCGTGATATATTTGTTATCACTAACCTAGCAACGTAGCAACTTATCGAATATTTTTCTTTTTTTTTGTTATGTTATTTTAAATTTAGTAACATTACGAAGAATATGATTTTAGTGTTAATTCACATAAAAGTCATATCGGTTTTATGCCACTATTATTTACACAAACATACCCATATGATTTTATCCAATAGTCTATTTTATACCGTCTATTTTAAGCAATAACGTAATATTGACCACAAGGTAGTATCTAGATAGGTGTTTGAACCCGCATGATCGTAGATGATTGAACTAACTTTTATACAGGTTTACTAGTAAAATTTAGTCAGAGATCAGATTACAAAATATATTGGGATATATCATTCGTCCGAGTATATTATTACCAGTTACGTCTTGAAAAAACACTGAGTGACTTAAGGTTAAATACAATAATAGTATATATTTGAAAATTGACCTGTAAAGCTTCTTATTTTCTTTCGAATTGTAAGCTTATTTAAAACTATATGTACGTTTAGCGTCTGACGACTCGAAAATGCGATGTATGTGTAATTGAAATAAAAACTGTTATTCACGTATATATTCTTTACTTTAATTTATATTTTCTAACCCATTAAAATTTTTCACTTTTAAATTATATCATGCTATATTTATTATAATGACTAAATTATTGTGAAGCAAATTTAACTATATTCTTTACTTAGAGGGACTAGTAAGAAATATAAATTTCTGTCATTAAAATATCTATCAAAATAATATGAATAAAAAAGGATCAGCCTTTATTCAAAGATTAAAGTCCATAATGTAATATGATATTGAAAAAACTGTCCCATCCTCTATTCACGAGTGCATTCCGCTCAATCAACTTACACCTTTTACGAACGATTTAATTTTATACACCCTTAAATGTTGTCCTATAACATTTTAGCTATACGATACAGAAAATGGTGAATAATGTCAATTACTTAGTTCTACATAATTTAATTTAAATAAAATGTTTTCGCATTTTTACCATAATATAAAAAAAAACATATAATATTATTATTGTTAATTTGTGTACAAACATTTTGTGTAGATATATATAATATATAGAATAAAACATTTTGTGTAGACTTTAACGTATATGAAATTACTGAATTATTGATTTTTTAAATTGCTTTAGTCCTTTATCCAAATAAAATATATAACAATTATATTCTAATACTCTACTCTAATATTCCTTATATTCTTATAATTCTCTGATAAACCCATAAATGAGCTTTTACGCCTCCATCTTTGTACCCCAGAATCATGTAGATGAAAAGATGACATACCAACGATATCGTTTATCGGATGTAATTGAATTACATTGATTTTATGTCTTAGTACGAAAAAATATATTGATTTTGCTGGGAATTGATAAGGTTAATAAAATACCTCTCAATTGTAGTTTTTTTTCTTTTTCAATGTTGTAAGTTTCAATAAGCTAATCCAAGATTTATAAGACCAAGTTACATATGATTTGAATGTCTTCCTTAGTATATTACGAATATCCAGAGGATTCCTCGATGTAATAAATCCTAAACTTGTTTAGTTGACTACCTAACTGTGCTTATCAAAAAAATAAACATTTTTTTCTTAGAAATTATGGTAAATCCAAATAAAACCCTAGAAGATTGAATTATATGAATTTACATTCAAGGCACAAAACAAGACTTAAATTATAATATAAATGTGACTTAAATTAAAACAAACTAAGATTAAAACACATAATTAAATAATTATTATTTTATAAATTTTATGTAACCACATACATTTTATATAAGTTCATGATGATGTTTGATATAATTTTAGAACATAAATTACATAACTTTTATCAATACTTCATGCAAAAAAATCATACATCTGCGAATAATTATAAGCATTAGGAACACTACAAATTTTATTATTTTGGCGAATTTTACAAATTCGACATTAGTAAACAATTTAATCAGATATATTTTTAACTTTAGTCGTATTTACACAGTCTCCACTTTGTTTATTTGTTATCGTTATTGTTATCTTATCTTTAACACGTAAAATATACTACCGCCGCGCTGGTACAAAGATGAAAGCGTAAAAAGAATCACATCAGATTACAGGAAGACAACAGATAAGAAAATTATTAGGGCTATCACATATAGAATGTCTAATTCAAAGATACGGTAGCTCAATTGATAGAACGAAGGAACGTTTTCTCAGAGGTCTCGGGTTCGAATCTCTGTCCAAAACTGTTTATTTTTCCTTCTATACTAATTAAAAAACATATTTTTTTTTATTGACAAACCAAAATTGTTTGTATAGACCAACATTTAGGGATCTATAAAACATCATAAACCCAATTCGTAAAACGCGCGAGATCATTACGCGGAATGCACTTGATATACACAGGTAGAGAATGGGTCGTTTTCTAAAAATCATATTATATTACGGTCTATAATAACTTCATACAGGGTTTATATTTCTCGGGGGGCCGTCGCCGGGAACCTCCTCGTGTGCCCGTCTGTTTCCCTTGTTGCTCGGATTCGTCCGGTGGCATCGGAAGCGGTACGGGCCGGTGCTCCCTGGGCAACAACGGTTAATGTGATCCTTCGGGTTTGCATTAGCCGTTGGCTAATACTCGGCGCGGTGGGGGTCGGCCATGGGGGTTTGTGCCCGGTTCATGGCTGGCTGGCGGGCAGGCTGCCTTTCAGGGTGGTCTGTCTGCGGGGGGCTCGGGCCTCTTTCCATCGTTTGATCACGTTGGAAAGTTGGCCTGGGCGTTGAGGGTGGGAGGGCGAAGGCCCTCTTTGCCGGGGTCGGCTGCGGAATTACTCCTGGTACTTCTCTGATAGCAGAGTGGACTGTGGAGTGGTTCCGCGGCTGTGTGGGGGGGTCCGCGATTAGGGTCTGGACCTCTTTCCACCAAGCACTTAGAGAGGGTGCTTGGTGGGGAGACGGTCCGAGACGTTGCCTGGATTAATCGTTGCCGAGCGCGACGCCACGGTTGCGCTTGGTGATGGTTGGTCTGGGCGTGGTGGGTTCCCGACTTATGCCTTTTTCTTGCTGGTCTCGGCTGATCACCGTGGCCGGCGGTAAAGGCCTGTCGGGTTCGACGTTGGGCCCCCTACGTGAGCGGACTCACGTTCGACTCCAGTGTGTTGCAGTGAGGCTGTCTGCGCATCACTGGGTCTTATGGGAGTGTGCTCTTCCAGGGGGTCTGACCGGTGGTCTCCTCTCGGGGAGATAACCGGCGGCGGAGCTGGACACGGTCAATGGTCGAGTCGGTCTGTCCAACTGGCTCGATTCTGAGACTGAGTCCAGCTAGAAGGGGGTCTCGGCCCACTTCAGAGGCAGCAGGATTGGGTGGGGGGAAGGGGATCCCTCCACGATCTATCAAGCCTGCGAAAAAGGGATGGGTGCTCCTCGTTGCGGGGTGCCCTCTCCGTGGATCACGTCGGGGCATCGCGGTGAGTACGAAAGCGATCCCGTGGTGTCCCATTATGACGGCGGCGGCAACCGTCAGGTTTAGTGAGTAGGAGTCTCACATAACCACCTCCATCATCCCCTTGATGGAGGTGTGTATCCATGAGGATTCCTGACGTTAAAAAAAAAAAAAACAAAAGAAAAGGGTTTATATTTCTTACTAGCTGTTGCCCGCAGCTCCGCCCGCGTTTAGGTCGCTTTTCGCGTAATCTGTGAAAACTACAATTATGCAGACCTATAATAGACTTATAGTTAATTCTATAGTATCCTATTCCCGTGGAAATTTTATATATATAGGCATTACATTGCTACGATATCAAACTGAAAATAATAACATACATCCACATCACACAACACACACACACGACCAGGACATTGTTCAGATATACGTATTAAAGCATATGGATACGAAATATTATGTTTTTGAAACATGTTCAATTTAAGAATTTCTTTGTAGAATTTCTGTGATTTCTGTGATATTTAAATAATTTATTTGGATTGGGAATAATATCTTTATTATTAAAACACCTTCGAAAGTGTATATTATTTTAGAACTAATTTCATAACCATATAAAAGGTTATAGTGAGTCAACCTTAAAAGCTAGATATATGTTGTCGCGGACTTCTTTTTAGAACTTTTAAAGGGGTGTTCCTCTTTAAAAGTTCATAGAACATTTCATAGAACATCATTTTTGCGTAACTTTCAGCGTTTTCGCAGCGCACGCAGTTTTTTGTTTATTTTTTTTACACCTTGCGTTAGAATATTCAAGTTTTAGTAAACATTCTAATTTTTTTCGAAAATGAAACATAGCCTATGTCACTCGGGAATAGTGTAGCTTGCCAACGGTGAAAGAATTTTTGAAATCGGTTCAGTAGTTTCAGAGCCTATTCATTTCAAACAAACAAACAAATAATCAAACGTTTCCTCTTTATATATATAGTATAGATGAATATTATTTTGTTTAATCATTATGTGACAGAAATTGATATTATTTTTTTAACGTATAATTTTTTTTATTACCAACTTTAGATTAGTTTTGATTACCTAACTTTAGATTAGTTTGATTCATTATCTGTGAAGTTTGACAGACTAAGTATTTCGTGAGTCCCATCTTAGATTATATTATAGATAGATCTTAGATTATAGATATACCTATGGTATATCTATAACCTAAGGGAGACATGGTATACAGATACCATGTCTACCTTTAAGTACGTGTAAAATGGTATCTTATAAATATTTGCTCCTGTTGTTTTAATGTATGTTTACGGAAAAATCGTGTCTGAATGTTCTCATTATTAAATAATTACCTTAAGCAAATTAAAAGACCGGGACAATTAATATAATCTCATTTTTATTCTAATTAACTTACGGCAGAAAAAATGCACTTCTATTGGCCCAATAAATAGCAAGGGAATATAATTTTACTAGGACATTTTTGTAATAAATCATAGGAAATTAATAAACAGTCAAAAACAACAAATTCAATGTTCATAAGTGTCACATATTTTAATCATATTAGAATTTAAAAGATTTGTATTGGAAAAGTTAGGTCTTTTATGTTTTAAGACTAAGTCATCAGTTTGAAACGCATATATATCATATCAGTTTAGAGTAACTTTTGAGAGCTTCATAAGCTGCAAAATCAAAACTGAAATAAAAACAAATGAAGGTCCTTTTTTATGACGTTTATTGAAGCTCTATTTCCGTTTTCCTTCCTTCCAAGGGCACTATGGTCATGATAGTTTTCATTTAATAAATCTGACATAACCTCCTTATGTTGGTCTATAATGCATGATTTACGTATTGAACAGCTTATTCTTAGGTATTTTGTTGCTGAAAACAGTTCTGTATATTTCTTTTTTCAAAATAAAAAAGGTTAATGTAGTAAAAATATTATAATACTGTTTTTATTAGTATAAATAATAACAACCCTATACGTACAGTATCAAAGAAGATATCCTTTGAGAAAAAACAAGAAGCTCTAGAAATACTCTTGGGAATTGCAAATTTTATGTTATTACAGTATTTATACTTTTGGCCGGCGGCACGGGACTCTAACGTTCCGTCTTGTGCAGGTGCTCACGGGGCATGGGTGCTTCGGTGAGTACTTGCACAAGATCGCACGCAGAGAGGCGGCCCCCTCCTGCCACCACTGTGACGAGCCCGTGGACACGGCTCGTCACACCTTGGCGGAGTGCGCAGCCTGGGACCGACAGCGTACTGAGCTGACGGCCGTGGTTGGCAGCGACCTCTCGTTGCCGAGCGTTGTTTCCGCGATGCTCGACGACGAGAGGTCCTGGGTCGCTATGGCCTCCTTCTGCGAGCAAGTCATTGCCGCG
This sequence comes from Napeogenes sylphis, assembly GCA_959347405.1. Lineage (NCBI taxonomy): Eukaryota > Metazoa > Arthropoda > Insecta > Lepidoptera > Nymphalidae > Napeogenes > Napeogenes sylphis. The sequence goes on along the minus strand of OY365781.1, from coordinate 7,596,626 downwards.
AAGGAGGCCGCGGAGCGGGACAGAGAGGCAGCCTCCTCTGAACCGCTCCGCAGGGGTAGGCTGGGTCGAAGGAGGCGGGATTACGCCCGCAGCCTCCTTCCCCAGCTGTAGTGCCTGGACGGGAGAGGGGGGTGACCTCTCCCGCCCGCTATAGGCCTACGAGGTGAGGGTGTCCCTAAGTTGATCGGGGCCCCTCGCAGGGGGTTCCGCCGGGGCGTCACGGTGAGTGCGAAAGCGATCCCGTGGCGCCCCACTAAGGCGATGAGGTCAACCGTTGGTTTTTTAGTGGGTAGCCTTAAAAATGGCAGCGTCCTCTATGCTGCCGGGTAGTCCCACATACCCCCTCGGTCATCACCTTCCTGGCCGCAGGGATGATGCGTAACGCATTTTTCCAACGACAAAAAAAAAAAAAAAAAAAAAAAGTATTTATACTTAAATTGCTCAGTGTAATTCCAAGTGAAGAAAGAATATTTTTTCAGTACCTAGATTTTTCTATAAAAATCCAATTGCGTTTACACTTCCACTCTTTTTTTTAAATCACGTTCATAGATTACTGGGGAGTGAAAGACAACATATTAGACCTAAAACGAAACATTAAATCTAGGAATAAATTTCGTTGTATGGCTGTTTGTTTGCTCGTTAACAAGGGTAAGATATAATAACTTCTTTCTAATAATTTATTTGTTTTTAAGAGTTAATTAACTCTTCTGTTGCATTATTACATTAAATTCTAGATACTGAATACTTAGTAAGGATCTTTTGTATTACTTTGAACATGTTACGTCGTTTTCTTACTTTATATTGTGTAAATATTAGTTTCTATTAATTTTGATTGGGTACATTCTTTTTTTCTAAATAATATATTAATTATGTTTTTCCAGATAATATAATAGAACAAGTATTGATTTACATTAATCATTCCCTCGACATCATTGAGTATATTTTATTGATACTAGTAGTATATTTAATATATTGCACAAAAATAATATTAGACCTTTAACTATGTCAGTTTTTTTACTCTTCCTATTCCCGACGACAAAAAGTTTTAGAATACATTGTTTTTTGCTAAAGAATTTTAATTTAATATAGACATAATTTTTACCATTTTTAAACACAGGTAAGACCTTGTTATTAATAATGTATTGAAATGAATTAATCTATTATTTCTCTTTTTGTTCCCTATATAAAAAGATATTTTGTATCGTTGTTTTTTTTAATTGAAAGTATTTGAAGTTAATATTTAATTTATATTAAAATATTCACGTATTATACAGTTTCACGGCAAACGAGAGATTTGATTCCAGTCAATCATGGTACTAATCTAATAGCAGTGACATAATCAGTGATCCCACTATCAGAAATAGAGTAGATTATGCACAGACATATCATAATTTATTGGCTACATGTTATAATTTTTTATTTAAATGAAATTCTGTGGCCATCAGACCATGGTAGTATAGTATCGTAGCCAGGACGGTTTAGTGGTCAAAAATCCTTGCTCGTTATGGGTTTGATACCAACTACTTGTTCCACAGCTCATGGTTTCAAATCTGGAAGTACTTTGAGTGTTACTTAAATATTGAGCAAATCCTCCGAGATATAAAAAGTATTTGTTAATTTATTAAAAACTTAAAAATAAAACAATTTTTTTATTGTCTACTTCTTCAAAAACAATTGTCTGCGGAGTATTGTTCATGTTATTTATAATGTCTTTCCTCGGGTTGACTGGTAGAGAATGCCTTGTTGCATTAAGTCCGTCTATTGTTCCTCTTTTATTTTGGGCAATAAAGTTAAATAAATAAATAAATAAATATATTTATACAATACGGTATTATAAACTACAGCTATTTTATTCGCTATAATGATGTGCTTTTTGGTTATTTTAGAATATAATAAAATTAAGAGAATACTGAATTAATTTTAATTTTTTTAACCCTTTTGAGATTCTTGTTAATCTATCGAAGGAAAGAATAAGAAAAATAACAAAATATATTTGTCATTAGTTCTAAGTCAGAACATATATTTTGTTATATTATATGCCTCTATGTTAATTTACTCTGAACTGTGTAGAGTATCCAGTATCTATTTGTTAACATGCCGTCGGAAGCTGAAGTGGCTATGTCCATAATAATGCTTCATTACGAAAGTACACTCACCTGCGTGTTCCTTAAATTGATTTTACTATAAGGATACATTAAACTGTTACACTAATTTTTTAAAAGATGTAAGGATGTTATTAAATTATTATAGCCCGTTATGTAATATGATATTGAAAAAGCCATCCCTTACTATATCCACAAGTGCAGTTCGCGCAATTGACTCTCACGTTTTACGAACGATTTAGTTTTATAGACCCTTTAATATTGACCTATAATGTCTTAGCTATACGGTACAGGAATGTTGGATATTATTTTAATAAGCTTTTTTAATAGACAAATAATGATCTCAAAATATTATAATAAACACACACAAATATATATATAATTATATATACATATATATGTATATACATATTGTTTTACTTAAAATAATAGTTTATTAAGATTTTTACCTATAACATAATTCTAAATTATAAAACATTAAGTTTGGAATGTTACTACATCGACGACAGATTAGAAAATCCTATCAATTTTCTAATGCTCTAATCTAGTATCTCCTATCCTGCTAACGTACTTTTATCAGATTTTAAGATTCGCCTTACGCCTCCATCTTTGTAACTCAGCATCATGTAGATGAAAACATGACATACCAACTATATCGTTTATCCGATGTGATTGAATTACATTGATTTTTATGTGTCATTGAAAAGGAGCATAGTGAATTTGTTCGGAATTGATAGGTTTATTATAATAGCTTTTACATATACCTCTTATCTATTTTTATATTTTTCGTACACGGGTCCACGTTTATATACATATTAATATAATGCTATTTTCATGGTTATTTATAATAATGTCCTTCCCTTTCTTATAATTAAAGATACTTTTAGCTAAGCAATTAAAAAATAAACAAACAACATATAATAACAATAATTGTAATTAACTATACAGAAGCAAAATTTATAAAAAATAATCTATATTATTTTGTCAAATAATATTACTATATTTGCAAAATAAAAAACAATTTAGCCTTATAACCAACATTTTCTACAAACCTTGGTTTGACAATTCGAAGAACATTTCCAGGGCTGAACCAATAGTTCCGGCAATAGTTGCTTAGTATATTGTAGTAGGTATGTAGGTAGGCAAAATGAATGAGCTGTAGTTATATTGTTACATAAACAACTATTAAAATAGTTTCCAACCATTTGTTCAGTCCGTTTATATGAATATAGAAGGGTAGGGGGTAAAAGAATGGACCAATATAGTTCCTGGCAACATCTGGAACCTTTTTGAGTTTAAAACCATCAACAGTATGCGGTCCTCATATTTTTCATATTCAACTACTTTCGGCGTCCAGTTTAATTATACAGTAATTGATATTAGGAACCAAATATCTAAAAAAAAATGTACCTGAGAAATGTTCAGATGTTCTTTAATTAGTAAATGCCAATATCAATTAATTAATCTTTTTACGATGACCAAAGTCAGAAAATCAAAATTATAGCTGAAAGTACTTTTAAAACAATTTTTATTTCTTAAAGAATATTACATTTTAAACCTGTTAATTATTTTTTAAATCTTAATCCTCGATGTAAGCAATAACAATCAATAAAAACTCTATCTTTTAGAATATATATTTATTCTAAACTGCTATTCTATATTCCGTCATGATGATACAATCCATATTTATATTTTATCACATCGAGGAAATTTGATAATCAGCCTTACTGCTGGAGTAGCTGCTGGAGTAACACATGTGTGCGTAACTACCTAATAAATAATACTGAAGGTTGATATACATTTTTTATTTATTTTAAAGCAAAATGAGCATTAAGTTCTCGATATTAAAAGTAAGTCAAAAATGTAAAAAAAAAATAAAAAATGCTGAAACTATAATATAACTTAGTTATGTCTTCATATAGGTAGGTGATCAGGGCTCATAGCTACCATTAGCGTTGAACTTCGTAAGTTTAATTTTAGGTATTATTTCTGCAACTTCCAACAATTCTTCGGTACTTAAGAAAATTCTACGTATAATATGCCGTCAAGAAATTCTCACGTTCAAACTTACAAAGATTTGTACGTTCATGAATTTCAAATTTACAAATCGTGTTCGCTTTTTAAATCCCGGATTACTGGAACCGCTGTGTCAAACTAATCGGACTTAAGATTTGAATTTTGCATTGTTCTTACATTGGGTTTGGTTCTGCCGATATATCGTTCGTAAGACCCTGGATGTTTAATTGATGTGGTTAAAGTTTATTAGCAAACAAGAGGATCAATACAAGTTTTTTTTATGCTTCTGATTTGAATAAGGAAACCTTTTGGTTTTAGAGTAATTATTTTTAACAAAACCATATGATTGTTATTAAAAATTATAATATTTATAAATTATGCTATATTTATAAAATCTCTCATGACATATTCATTATAAGCCTGCATACATGTAATTATAATAGAATGAGTTAATAATAATAGTTATTTACAATTTATACTATGGCATATAAAAGTAAAAGCCTTTGACAATATGAAACGTCAAAACAATAGAATCCCTTTCCAAACCCTTTGAGGAATCCCAAAAAGTGTCAAAACTCGAAACCATGTTCTCTGCAAAATACTACAAAGGAATCACTTTTCTACATAGTCAATATTACATTAAAATTTAAATTATATGCTTACAATATGTAGGTAGATTCACTTCAAGTGTGTCTATGCAACATTTACAAAGTCAATACACACACATTTACAAATAATTAAAAGCAATGAGAACACTAACATATTAAATATTATATTTACTTTGTCCGTTATTAGATAGTAGTATAATTTTAAAAGTTCTATTCCGTCGTCATGTCGGTCGCCATATTGTGTTATGGCCGGGCGAGCATCACAAAACTATTAGTTTCTCAGAACATCTCTTTTAACAACACACTCTTGATTTTGTGTTACAAACAGTGGATGACGTGGATAATTTTATTTGTTTTATATATTTTTTAAACATAAATTATTTAGTTTCCTGGTCTGAACACTTCGGTAGTCAATCAAAACTTTACAATGCGAAATTTAATAAAACCAAGGGTACCCTTTGTAACACACTAATTTAAATAAAATTAAAGGGTATGTAAAATAAAAACGTTAAACGCCTCAGTTGATTCCGCAAAATACACTCCTGGATAGACGATGGGATTGTTTTCTTAAATTCATATTAAATCATAATTTGATAAAGGGTTTTCATTTTTTCATGAATATTCAAAATCCAATTAAAAATATTGTTTTTATTGAAAGTGTATGCAAAACGTTTTTCATCAAAGCTACCACCAGCCGTAAAAAGTCATTGCAAAAGATCTGAGAAGAGTTAGCGATAGAAATTGAGTTGGGTTGCCATATGTTCGTTCTTATTATAGCTAATACTCGTTCATAAGTGGAACGTCAGATCATCAACTTCGCCATGTAAGAAATAAGGGTGAAATTTGGTCCCTAACGCTATAGCAAATGAGGGCTTCTGAGGGTAGTGGTGCCGCCAGTTGCAAAAATAAGAGAAACGAACAAAATGTAACATATCTCGTAACTTACTAGTTAATGGTTAAAATTATATTTATTCCGGGGCCACAACGTCGTTAATGTAATCCCTTACACTATATTATTTTTTTTTAAAGTTATTACATAACAAATTTAAAATTTTACTCGGGAATTTAATGTAAAAACGTATAAATTTAATATTGAAGGAGAATAAATTTTCCTGCATAAATCTTGAAGTAGCCTGGCAGCGATCGTTTCATACACATACATCATTTTCTAAATATTTGAAAACACTGTAGTATCCGTTAACACACAAACGTTCCTTAGTTACATTTTTAAATTTGTTAAATACACATTACTGTTGTCCGAGAAAAAGTTTCTACTTTGAGACGAGTTTAGTTTATATTATCAGTAAATTATCATAAGAATAAACATATGTAAGATTTTTTAAATTATACTGGCTGTCAATCGTAAGTATATTAATTTGCCTAAACTTATATCATAAAGAATCTCTAGAGCAAGTACGATGCAGAGTAGAGTAGAGAGAGAATAATTTTATGACCAAAACGCGTTGGCCATGTTTTCGATAAAAATTTAACAAGTATATTAGCAAAGAGTATTAGAGGATTCTCAAAAAGCATTGAAGGTTACCTATTAATATTTTACTATATCGATACGGAAATCTTACTTACGGTGAAAAAAAATTGTTTTTTTACTTTCGGAATTGGGTAATGTACACATTACACAGATAAAAAATACTTACTATGTACTTGACGTAAAAAATAACACTACAGTCAAAAGAAACTATTTAATAGAGACGAAATTGCGAGTAAAACTAGTTGTATATAAAATCTCAATATACACTTAACGTTTTAAGTTTTACATAGGTATCATAATATCCGAACAAATGAAAGTTCAATCAGCCAGAACTCTAGCTACTAGCTTGTAACTCTATAGAGTTATTATACTTCATAAAGTTATTATACTTCATAGAGTTATTATACTTCATAGGGTTATTATACTTCATAACGTTATTATACTCCATAGAGTTATTATACTCCATAGAGTTATTATACTCCATAGAGTTATTATATTCTATAGAGTTATTATACTCTATACAGTTATTATACTTGATACAGTTATTATACTCCATACAGTTACTATACTCCATACAGATATTATACTCCAAAGAGTTATTATACTCCATAGAAAAGGGGATTCAGCCTAAAATGTGACGTCGTAGAATAAACTTACGACATTTTAAATATATAAGATAAATACACAATTTTTAACCAGTTTATAGCCAAGTCATATGTAAAATATAGTTATTATTAATATTTTAAATGTAATAAATCTTTAACAGAAGATCATTTAACTTAACTCTTTGTTATTTACGATAAGCCGACGTCTGTTGTTTTAATTAAGAGAAGGATCGGTATTTTATGGAAAGCTTTTATGCACATTTAATTTTTAATTACCCGCAGGTTATAGATAATTCGTAAATTACTAGCTGGCGATGTGTACGATGTATGCGAACTTGCCTTTCATTGCCCTTAATGGTCACGGAACCGAAATATTAAGTTTTTATTAGACGAATTGTTATTAGCTACAAGTATCTTTACTTGTTGCAGGTTCCCCGTGCTACGTGTAAATTGACGATATGCTTATTGGATAAACTTACACTCTTTGCAAAATACACCTAAAGAAATAATAAGCAGGCTTAAATTGCAAGCCGGATCCACATTATCAAACGAATTAACACTAATTATATATATTACATAACTGACTGTAAGAATTAAGTTTTCTAAGTAATCGGCTTTACACTTAAACATTCATAAGCAATGCAGAGTCTTCTTCCGGTTTTTCTGTACCGCTAATGATATTTCCTGCTAGATGAACTGTGGATGGTGTGATGTATAAAGTATTAAATAATAACTATTTAATTGTCATATTATTTATTATTTATTTCTTAAAGATCTCCTTCTGAAAGGAAAGTGAAAATAGAGTTGATTTTAGTTTCTTATTAATCAAGCAGTTATTATAAAATTATAAAGCAGTTATTATAAAAAATAAACATTTTTTTTTATCATGTATTTCGGTTCAACTAGTCTAACTAGTTTCACTGAGGAAGGAAAATAATAATAGATTCTAATGAATCAATAAAACGCTTAAGTACATATAGTTGTTGTTTATTAATATTTAAAAGAAATTGTTGCATGTTACATAAAACCATTTGCTTCCCTGCGCAAATGAATTCGCTCAAGCCGCGTCATTGTCGTATTATTTAATACTCTTCAAATTGTCTTTATTTTTATTTTGCAGTAATTTTATGGAAGTTATTGTGCTCTTTGTTTAAAGAGTAACGTTTTATGGAAAAATTTCAGTTCATTTATAGCAGGCAACGGATTATTTTGGATAACATTTGTACATAAGTATTAGTTCTCTTAGTCACTTTAAACCTATAAGTTCTTAAATTGAATTACATATATGATGAATTTATTTATATCTTTGAATCAATATTAGTGTTCACTTGTGTACATCAAATTAAAGTGTTAGGAGGACCTATTTAGATACCAGATTTATCGAGAGGGCTCTAAAGACATTTTCCAACTTAATGTTATTGCTATGAGGTTCCAAACGCTTCCTGGTCTGAGAAGAACCTTCCATCAAATTCAGCCGAATATTTTTTTCTGTGTTATTACTGTTTCACAATCGTCAATATTAAGAGTACTTTTCGAACAACTAGAACTATTGCGATAAATGGGAAATTAACTCTAATAATTTCAGGCCAAGAATCTTTCTAATTCCAGTTGTCTTTCACTTTCTAATGTGAATATGAAAATTCAGGCAGACTGAAATATTTTTTTTGTTAATACAACGTTGGTAATATTTTACGAGCCGCTGAATACTAATAGAGTCTGAATCCTGAGATAATGGGCTTAATATCATGAAACAGAATACTGATATAAAGATATGTAATTTGTTTTAAGAAATAAATACTTTGTGACGTATCGTGATGTCATAAGTACTAAATTATTTCTTGAAATGTCAGTATAAAGTATGTTTTCATTATCTTTGCAGAGAGAAGAAAGTTTCTAAGTTAATGTATGAATAAATCACAAACCGTCTGTCCATTTTATTGCACGTTGACAAGGGTCGGCGCGCCTATTTGTATAGAGTTGATTATTTTTGTTTATAACTTTTGGGAACTCATACAATTTAAGTTAACAATGATTATAATATCTCTCTTAAAACATAGTACGCTTAAAACTTTTATTAAAATATGTATCATTCTTTATTAGCAATATTTGATATAACGTGAAATGTGATATAAATTGAAATAATTACAAAAGCGCTAATTAATCGCATTATAATAATTAACTTGTATTTCAATATATTTATATAATGTTATAGCTGCAGAAATATTTTTTTTTATATTTAGATCCTGAGACAAACGCCATCTTGTTCCGGAATTATAATCGTCGGAATGAGTCCTTTGAGGATGTGAATATCGTAGTACAATTTTGTGAATCGCACTACCGGGAACTGTATATATGTCGACTTTTAGGCACTGCGTAATGTACTGTGTAAAGCTACTAGCTCTCATTTATTTCCGTTATTGTGTTGGTTATTGGTTATTAATGGTTGTATATAATGGTTATTATTTTAGCTTCACTGTCGAACTTTATAAATATGTCCACATATTATAATATTACATTAATTCTCGTGAATTCATTCTGGCATCTTTTAATTTTAACTCATATTCAAAAAATACTTCAATTTAACTGTTAATAAAAATATTTTATAATTATACAAAAAAAAACTATAATATTGTAAATAAATAATGTATAAAAACCCTAGTCGCGAAGCTTTGGACAAAAGTAAGGCCACCCTTGTTATACTTGAATTAGTATTGAATTAGTATTTTACTTGAACATTGGACCGGCTATGAAACAAACCCACACCGAAGAACGGTGTGAAGCCATGGCCAAATTATTGGATAACGCATTTTAACATTTTGGGGGAAGTAAAGAATCCCTTATTTACTCTTCGGCATTTAAGGTTCTACATCTAATGTTATCTTCTGGAAAAATTATAATTTCTTATCAATGGACCCGGTTTTTGGTAAAACTACTTAACTAAAATCATTAGGCCTTCCTATCGAATTAGTTACGATTATTCTAGTTCGTAAATTGCTTACTAAATATTGATGTTTGTGATACAGTTATTAAAACAAAGATACAAGAGGTCATCGATATTGATTCAAAATGCAAAGTATATAAATAAAGGAATAAAATATTATAATGTAATTAGGCTTTAAAATAATAACTTATTAGAAGCCCGCTGAGTTTCCGTCGCCAGCACTTTTTAGGTCTGCGTTGATAAATTTGCCGAGCTTTGACGATGAAAAACTGTTTGGTATAAAACTGGGTCTCAAATTGAACACCAATTGATATCCCAGAGAAATTGTATTTATAAGGAATGATATCAGCTATATATCGCCGCTCTCGCAATTTTTAAGGTTTGAGTTACGTGTCAATACTTTGTTTGCGCGTAAACATGGACAATCATGCGAAGTTTACATGTATGTATGTGTTTGTGTTTGTGTGTGTGTATACACATGTCAAAAATGCTAATGCATAAGCTAGCGTCTAGCGTTTAATTATTTAGGAACCAAAGAAATAGGCGATGACTACGGAAACACTGATGATTCGGTTATATATTGTTAAAGCATTATGTCCAATTGAGAATTAAAATCATTCTCATGGCATTAATTAATACGTGAATTAGTTAATTCGTAAACCATCTGTTACTCGTATTATGCAATTGGTTGTAAGTAAGCTTACGAATCTCTCTTGATCTAACAAAATACTTAGGGTTGTTTCATGGTTAAGTGTAGTGCGTTTTGTAATTGATTTACAACTTGCTAGGATTCCACAAGTAGAATTGGTAAAATTTTCTTTTAAATTTTGGTTTATTTGACTTTGTGATGAAAGTCGATATAGGATGTACAATAAAAGAACGATTCTGAGAAGATTTAAAGGATATAATACATTTATAGTCTCTTTTACCTCTATTTCTATAATGATATAACCATTATAAGTTAATACTAACGCAACAAAAATACATTCGGAACTAAGTATATCGGTGGATATTAACTTAAAGTTAAATAAATCTTCATATATAAATACAAGTAAATAACAAATATTTATGTATCGTTTTTATGTTAACTTAAATAAGACACAAGTAAAACGTAGAATATCATAATTGCGAATTGTTCTATTTTAGAATTTTTTATTTAAAATTAATGAACGCGAATAGCAAGTTGTCTAATAAAGGTCGTGAAATAAATGAGGAGCAAAATTAAAAACGCGACGCCGGCTCTTGTTCATTTCTTGTGAGGGTAATTAAATTATTGAAGACTTACGGTTCAAATTAATAATAATTTGATCTCGATTCAAGTTTTGCAACTAAAAATCTAAATATAATCCGTTTGGTGTGTCCCATTGGTAAAATTGATTATTGAATCAACCTATAGTCTTATTAAGCCATATCGAGTTCAATTGAATCTTAAATTGTTGACAGGTTTTTAAACTCGGACATTAATTGTAATTTTAAAAGTATAAAAAAATAAATATTTTTATGAGATATTTATTAAACAGTTTCATAGACAATTAATATGTAACGAAAGAATTTATATGTAACGTTTCTGTATGTGGTGTGCAATAAAGAGTATTATTATTATTATTATTATTAATTAGATTCCAAACACCAGACCGTGTCATGGGACTGCGTGGCAAAGAGCAGAGGTTTAACTGGAATATCACCTTTCGCCAATATATAATTGGTATACTGCAATGACATCCTAAATCAATAGTAGTCCTGAATCCTAAAAGGTTTTATTATTTTGGTGACATTTTTTAAATTGATTTTAACGTCAATAAGTGATGACTTGATTTATTTTAAGATGTACTAATATAATTTATTATTTAATTTTAATTAACACTATTAAATTCAATCTGTTAAAAATTAACAATGTCAATAGATATATAATGAATTTCTAACAATGTTAAATGTATTGACAGCATTTGTACGCCGTAAATCGGTAGAATATGTGAAACTTGTTTTTGTAATTTTGTTAACATTATGCAATATGTTCTTACAAATAAATATTATTATTATCCATAGAATCCAGGGGACTAGAAATACGGAGAACAAGGAATAGGGTGTCAGTAACTGGGTCTGTAACTCACCTTACGAAACGTAAAAATAATGGCGAATGAATACTAAACTATTATAAATTGATTTGTTTTCAATTAAATTATTTAAACGATTACAACAAAAAAAATTGCCTGAAAATATTTCCAATGTATTTGCAAACAATTATTTATAACTACTTTTTTACTGAAATATAATATTTAAATATATAAATTTAGTAGAAGAATAAAGTTGTACCATCAACAAAACTTCTGAAATTATTAACTCTCAAAGTTATATAATCGAAGAAAGTGTAATTGTCCTTTAGATACTTGCAATATTGTTTTTGAATATTTTGTATGAACTTGTTTTATCTAAAACATATCACGCAATTATTATTACTGTAATAATTAACATTTATATATTTAGATATCTACATAATAACATTTATAAATAGCTTACCTTGCTTTTGGTAGAAGATAATATATATTGTATAAATAATTAAATACAGGAGTTATCCAATTAAATCGATAAATACAGTTTCAATTTACTATAATATGTATAATAATGCTACACAATAAACCAAGGTGCTATGGTTATTTTATTTTTAATAATACATAACTTTTTTTTTATTACTATTTAATAAAAAGTAATAATTATGAACGACTACAAGATATATCTTAAATGTGTTTTATATTGATTTTACGTATAAAATAAAAGAAACCACGTTTAAGGTATATCTTGTAGTCATAGATAATTATTACTTTTTATTAAATAGTAATAAAAAAATAAACTTATGTATGATTAAAAATAAAATAACCATAGTATCTTGGTTAATTGTGTAGCATTATTTTTTTTTTTTTTTTTTTTTTTTTTTTTATATGATCTAGGGCAATGCTTGACTACATTCCACCTGATGATAAGTGGAATGTAGTCTTAGGTGGTAAGGCGCATTACCCTAGCAACCTATTCACTCTTCGCTTGAAGACACCCACATTGTATTCGGTCGGAAATACCGACGCAGACAAGCTGTTCCAATCCCTTGCTGTACGCAGTAAAAATGAGGAAGCAAAGCGCTTCGTTCGGACAGGTGGAATGTCCACAACAAAAGGATGAAAACCTGCCGTGCGTCGGGACGTCCGGTGATGGAAGGGGGACGGGGGAATTAAATTGTGTAATTCCAGCGCACACTCACCAAAATGTATCCTATAGAATACTGAGAGGCTAGCAATTCTACGCCTGTGCTCAAGGCTTTGGAGGTCGGCTCCGACCAATTCGGGATCGCCTATAAGCCTCTTTGCTCGCCTCTCAATTGAGTCCAGAACCGCAAGATGAGACTTTGCGGCACCAGCAAATATGTGACCACAGTACTCTACACACGACCGGATCTGTGCTTTGTATAAAACAAGAAGCTGTCCCGGTGTAAAGCACTGCCGAACCTTCGCCAGAACGGCAAGCTTTGCTGCTGCTGCTCTTGCTCTGGACTCAATGAACCGACCAAAGTTGAGGTTCGAGGAAATCTCTAAGCCTAACAACTGAAGCCGGTCACTGTATTCCAAGGATACATTCTGGAAAGTAGGAGCCAAGGTGAAAGGGCTCCTTTTGGCGGTGAATAGACATGTCTGCGTTTTGGTGGCGTTGAACTTGACAAGATTGGCATTGCTCCATGCGGAGACTGCCTGAAGTTTGTCATTCAAACGTTGCACCATGGCTTCTCTTTCAGACTGTACTTGATCTCGACTAGCCCGAGTACTCGGCAGATATCTTTCTACAACTGTGCTGTCGTCTGCATACCCATAGATACCGGGCTTCAACATATCATTAATGTGCAGCAGAAACAGAGTTGCAGAAAGAACGGACCCCTGAGGCACTCCGGCATTTATTGTCAAGGGTTCCGAGGAACACCCGTCGACAACTACTCGGAGAGATCTGTGGCTCAGAAAGTCCGTTACCCAGCCGATCAGACCAGGAGATATACCATACGCTGAAATCTTGCTTATAAGGCTCGCATGTCAGACCCTGTCAAATGCCCTCGAGACGTCCAGAGAGACGGCGACCGCTTCTCCGTTCTTCTCGATGGCCTCGCCTAAAATGTGAGTAGCATACACTAGGAGGTCCCCAGAAGACCTATTACGGCGAAACCCGTACTGTCGGTCACTGAGGAGATCGTTACCTTCTAGGTATGCTAGTAGGCGCGAGTTCAATACACGCTCCATATTAAAACATAAAACGAAACTGTATTTATCTATCTAATTGGATAACTTCTATATTATTATTTTTTTTATAATTTATACATTATTCTAACCATACATGCAACGGTTATTCAAACAACTAACTTGCATTCAGAAAAATAATCTAATTCAAATAGTTATACATAGTACAAAAAGTTGAAAGAAAAAAGTTTACAATTTGTCAAATTTATCGATTTTTGGGGAAAATTGTATTAAAAATACTGAAAGAAAAACCGACAGTTTTCGTTTATTATGATAACGTATACGTTGCATTTATGAAACTGGTTATTTTGCATACTCGTACGTACAGTTTCAAAGGAGCACCTCCTTTGAGGGAAGAAAAGAAGTTCTTAAGATTGAATTAAGTTGTAAATTTCGGTTATTGCACTATTAATTGCGAAGTTTCTCAGTCAAATTTTAGGTAGCCTAGCTAGTTGCCACAATATACTCAATTTGAGGGCAAATGAACCAAAATAACATTTCATATATGTTTATCTAGATTCCAAGTTGTATGTAGAATTCGTGATATCCGGATAGACTTAAGTTTAATCACTCAGGACCATCCCGCTCGAAACACCTGAGAAACTAGCTCGTGACTCAAATTACTTATTTAACTTAAAATGGTAACTTTTGCGTCTATGTATGTGTAACTGATTAAGATGATATGAAATTATGGTAAAGTAACATTGAAGTTAATCAGTGCCTTGGTTAGAGGGTATTTTTGAGATAATATATTGGTTATTACTGTAATTTAATTAAAAATGTTATTGAAATATATTTTACAATGAGAATATTTTTAAACTGATTTTATTTTCATTGAGAAGTTAGTTTAAGAAATTTCAAAGTAATTAACTTTTAATTGAGATTCTTACTAGAATGTTTTCTGCGTAGTCCAACTGCTACCAGTAGAAAATACAGGCTTGGTAGAATACACATAAGTTAAAGAAATAATAAGCATTACCGTAAACCGGAGATACTATATAATAAATGACCGTAAGAATAAAGTATTATAAGTAACCAGCTTTCCACTTGAGAGCTTTTGACTTAAGGCCATAAACATTTTTATAGCATTACTGATAGTTAGTTTTTAATTGTTTTTTTCCGGTTTATTAATTTGTTACCCTCATTATTTTTTTCTGTTAGCTGTGCTGGTTGAATGGTAGAAAATACTTAAGCTTTAAGTCCGCTAATTGTACTTTTTCTTGTACAACGCTAATAAAAAAACGTTTTCCGGTTCATCAGTGCCGCTAATATTAACTCAGACGTACGTAATTAATTATAGTATAATAAAACACTGTTGTTTTATTTTGTTATTAACTAGTTAATTGCAAATTTGGTTAACAATTTATCTTTAAATTAGTTTAAGTAATAACTAACGCCGTCAATTAAAATATTTCAATAAATATGTTGTTAATGTTACGCTCGGTTATTCATCATAATCACTCGGAATCATAACATTTAATATAATGTCATTTATTAAGTAATAGACAACGCTTTAGATATGTGTTTTAATTGATACTATTATTCTCTATGGTAACATGATAATCATTACAGTAAAGTCGCTTTTCGTGTCTGTCCCTAAGTCTGTATGTATGCTTAGATCTTTAAAACCACACAACAGATTTTGATGGAGTTTTTTTTTAATAGGTAAAGTGATTGAAGAGGAAGGTTTATATGTATAATAAAATGCTTAATATATTGGAAAACTGATAATTTCATGATCTCTAATGTGGAGCCGTAAACAAACACATTGTTTTGCGCTTACATTGCAAACGCTGGCTGAACTCTACGAGATAGATCAAAATAATGTACTAAGTATTGTATACCTTGAAATTTTGTACAAGAAAGTCCGCGATGGTATATGTTTATCTCTTAGGGATAACCCACAATAGCCAATTCTTATCCTTTACTTTTTACGAAATAATGGTTTATTTACGAAGCAATTTAAGCAATACAGCGTTAATCCTTATCTAATTAAGTACCTTCAATACATTTTACATTTAATATGGAACAATATGGCTCTTTACAGCATGTAATTTAAAAGAATGTTTTCGACGATATTACAGATTTAAAATATAGGGACATCGCGTTTGTGGCGGTACGGTCGGCCGGCGCACTATGGTATGGAACCGTGCAAACCGTCTTAAAAATGGCTTTTGTTAAAGTATAGTAAATTTTGTTAATGCACAGCTAACTGAATGTCTAATACATATTACTTAGCATTTAAAAATAATACTTTTTTTTTCTTTATAAAACCAGACTCGTAAGTTGATGGTCAAAATAACGTCGATTGTGTAGCTTAGAATGCCTCAAGTTTACATGGTCATGTTTTGATAATTTTCAATGAAATTGTATAAGTGTGATATATGGTTAAAATGATTATTAAGTACTCTGTTTAAAAAAGTATTTAAATGCACGTTTATGTAAAAACAAGAGAGGTATAAAACAAATAAAGAAGCCAATACAAAAAAAATAAAGTGAAATTATTTACTACGAATTTAAGGCATGCGAAGCCGCAGGCAAAAGCTAGCAGTGATACGAAGGCATAAAAATCCTTTGTCTTATAAAACTTTGATTATCTTATAACATAAAATCAAAAATCAAAAGTTTAAGAATAAGTTATTACAGTAAACTAATCAATTCCCAGCAAATCCACTATATTCCCTTTTTTACTAAGACAAAAAAATCAATTTAATTCAATCACATCGGATAAACGATATCGTTGCTATGTCATCTTTTCATCTTCATAGGTTCAAAGAAGGTGGCGTAAAAAGCAAAAAAATCAGATATTACATACCAGATGGTAAGGTAGAAGAGAAGAGGGTTAATAAAATATATAATTTTATGTTTCAGTTAAACATAACTCAAAGTTAATTTATTGATATATTTAATTAAAAGCTATCTCGTATAGGGTAACGTTTTATTTAGCTATTATTTTAATATAAAATTAAACATATTTTTATTATATATATTATAGTATATATAATTCTTTTTCAAGCACATTTTTCCCCTAAAAAAATATAGATAAATGAAAATATCCCACATTCCTGTACCGTCTAGCTTAAGGGTTATAGGTCAGCTATTAAGGGTATATAAAATTAAATCGTTCGTAAAGTCGATCGAGTCGATTGCGTAGAACGCACTCATGAATAGATAATTTGATGGTTTTCTCAATATCACATTAAATTACAGGCCATAACTATTTTATGAAGAGTTTTCGGCTGCTATGAATATTACCTTCATTATAGGAAGATCGCCCGATTAAAGAAACTCTTAGAACATTTAAAAGAGAACATTTTTAATAATTTGTCATTGTCATATCTATCTTCCATTTTAGGTTTTTTATAATGCTTGATTTCAATCCTTATTCTTATCCTTATTTCTTTCCTTCCTCTTAATTCGCATCTTAGCAATTATAGAAACTATTCCTACGATAGGAACAATAGGCATAAAAACAGAAAAATCAGAAGGCTTTAAATAATCTAATCAAGTAACATACATTTATTTACAATTGTACAATAATAAGTTACAAATGCAAAAACTTGTTAGAGCCAGATTCATATTTAAAATGTGTTTTTAGCGGTTTGGGTAATATTAGGTTTATATTTTACAATGATTGCATGAATTACAATAAAAAATATTTAAAAAAATACCAGACTGAGTTTATATTTCAAGTGCATAGACATTGTACTTCTGAAACGTCACATCCTAGTAATCTTGCACACGTACAATATCAAAGGAGCACCGCCTTTGAGAGGAAATAAGAAGCTCTTTATATACTCTCTGAAACAAATTGCAAATTGCATGTTATTACAATACTTTAGATAAGTAATTCAGTGGATATCTAGACGTCTTAGCTAGAACATGATATACTCGTTTGGACACGAAATATATTCAAATATTATTTCTTATAACAGATTTCCGGAAACAGTGGACTATCACCATATCGCTGTAGATTAGACATAAATTAAAAAAAAAATTGTCAAAGTTACTACGAGATACGAAAAAAAATATGAGTTCTTTTCTTCTTTTCTTTTTTATGAAAAAAATACTTGTAACCTTTTTTACGTTATGTGTAACTCTACTGTTAAGATTGTAATATTACATCCAAGGATTGATTGTAATTTTCTTTGTACAAATAATCGTAATTTTTTTAATTCTTCGATCGGTCTTATTTATAACTCTAAGACTATAAATGAAATGTACTGGTTATATTATTTGATTTGACTAATTTGAAAAGTTTTAATTATGTCTCAACTTTCTACACAGGGAGCAAAAATTCGGATTTTCTTTTTGATTACTGGCATAAAAAATGAACAATTTCATATTTAAAAATAAGAACAATTATATTAAATTGATGATATTAAACGCTTTGTGGAGCAAATTATTTCGATTAAGCCGCGTCATTTGGCTTGTGTTTTAGGGATTAATCCTAGCTCTCGAGTTAAATTTTAAATTTAACTAACTAATGAAAAAAATTGTTAGTATATTTATATAGTATAATTGATGAAAAGTATAATTAGTAATGTATTTATCATTGTAAACAACTATTAATTATAAAATCTAAAAAGATACCAATATATATTATTTTATTATTATTTTTTTATACCATACTTATTTTATACCAAAACAAGGAATAAACGTTTTGTTTTACGTTAAACTTGTTTAATAACATAGTATTAAGTAAATATACATTTTATCGTTTTCTTTCATTAATACTAAATGATTATTGTTTAAAATTCAAGCATATTATATGTAAAAATTTATGAGGTTATTTTAAAAAATAATCAAAGATAAAGTCAAAAATTTGTAAATAAAAATATTGTTGCGTTTTTTGTATTGTTTATCAATATTTGTAAAAAGTCGTAGAAGAAATGTTGTTGATTGATGTAGAGTGACTGCGTGCAAGAGGTGACAAGTTAATTACAAATAACCCTGTGTAATGAAAAAAATGTATTTGACCTTCAACTTGTTAACCCCATAAAACATCTATCAACATATTATTATTAAATATAATTAATATATGTACAAGATTTAAGAGTATAAAGAAATAAAAGTATATATTTTAAACGAACCACCACGTGACTAGGCAATAAACAATGTCAGAGTGATTTATACTGTGATTGTGACAACTATTCGTATCCCATACGAATTTTATTGCTTTATGTACTTGTATATTAAATAAGTGAATTATATTGTTTTGTTGTATAATTCAATAATATTTCAAACGTTATTTATATAGTTATTTAGACTTATGTAACTTTATAACAGACATTAAAAGTTTTTATAATTATATAAATATTTCAATTAATTATTATTAAAAATATTATTATTATTATTAATAAAAATAATATTATTATTAAATAATAATATTATTATTAAAAATAAAAATATTTCATTTAATAGTTTTCAAGCAGTAATAATTGATGCTCATGTTATAAATATTACCGCTGATACAGATGTTTTCATTTTGAAAATTTATTTTTGGAATATGCTAACACTTGTTTTGGCTGCTTAGGCTTTCATTTTAGGTTTGACTGTTCATAGAAGTAGAGATTACACGCTCAACTGGTTTTACGGTTCATACAAGTAGAAATTACACGCTCAGTGGTTGTGATTTTACAAACAGATTGGGTATTAAAAATCCGTTTAAAATCTGTATCCTTGGATTTTGTTCAAAAAGCACTGGAACATTTACGAACTCCATGCCTGAGTGCCGAACAATTACTTAAAAATTAGGAACTATTTGTACCTATCTCCTTGGAAAAAACTGGAAATGGAAATTTCTTTAAAATAATTTTCACACAAATGCTTTACATTTACATATACCTATATAAAGAACGAGGACAAACAAATTCAACTTATATGGATGTATGCAAACCAGCTTAAGCTACAGCGTTGTTTTTGCGTTATTGGGCTATGAAAAAAAAAAACAACAAATGGCTCCCACCACAACATATGAAGCAGAAAATTGATTTTATTTTACAAATGTATATTTTAATAATTATTACCTAAATAAAAAGATTTTGAATAATGGTTAAAAATTATCTTTATTATTATTATTTTCTTTTCGGTTTATTTTTTTAAAGTCTGGCTATAAGAATCTTTAATTATTAGACAGGCAGTTAACAAAAAAATAAGCTTCTGAAAACATCCATAATTATAATCTACAAGCTTTTTTGAGTTCAATAGGATCAAAAGTAAGCGGTCCTCAAATTTGCATACTCAATTCCCATCAGTGTCTGGTCAATATATTGTAAAAAATTAAGGTTTTATGACATTATAATCCCTCACAGGTTGGGGAAAACTACTATTATATACTTAATGATGTTGTGGGGTCGGGGAACCGCTAAAAATATAATAGTTTCAAGCAAAGATATACCTAACCAAGTCTACGTTCTGAAGTCCTTGATTTGATTATAGCGTAACAGCGATACGAACAAACTCAAGCATCAAAACTGACTGCTATTCTCCGTTTAGTGCGCAGTGCGTAGTATTTGGTTCGCGAAACGGGACTTGAGTCTTGACCAAGTACGGCTACTTGAAGTCCAAAAGGGCGTAGGATATTGGCGTGAGAGCAAACGTCGGTGACGGTTCTATTTTACAAAGATTTCGGAACCAGTTATTGAAGACTTAGAATTTACGGTTTGATATTGATATTTCATTATTTGTCTTAGTAACATATTTTGCGGTCTTTATTTTGATCTAGATTGTATATTTTTTTTTGTTTAGGATTTTTATTATTAATATTGCAGACATGCCACCAGCATTATATAGAGCTCAATGTATGTGAAAGTATTGGTTTTTTTTAAATAAAATCCGTTCTTTCTTTTGGGAGCTACGATGCCACTAACTGACTAAAATTTGATTAATAAGCAATTATTAAAAGAGAATTAATACGCTAGAAAATAATTTATCCCATACCTTTTGATTGCCTGCTTATTATATATAACAAAACGCGATAGTTTGAAAGTTAATAATAATATATGAAATAATATTTTGTGTATGTGCCGGTACGTCTTTGGCTCATACAGTGGCTGCAAACATAAATACTGCTGAAGTAAAAACCAACTTGTTATAAAAAAATCTTTATTTTTATCTTTATCTTAATTTATTTTAGAGCAAATACTATTACAGTGTAAATTTTTAAACAAACCGACTATGACCGTTCCCGCAATTGATTGGAATATTAATTGGACTCTTAGAAATTATATTATTTGATCGGGTAATTAAGTGGTAAAGCAAAATCAGTGCTTACTGGCTCCTGGCTATAAATGTTAATTTATATTTAAGATAAATAAGCGTTCGTATCCTTTATTATATAAAATTGTTAATTTATCATGAAAGCTTCTTTGATAATTTTGTTAATTCTTTTAGGGCTTTATATAATATTAAAAATATTTTGGATCTCTTCGATAATGTTGCATTATTTACCATGCCACGGAAGTTATCGCCGGAGACCACTCGTATCATTAAAAACTATCAAAATTGCATAAAAATATCAACTTTTTACAATAAAAGAGTTTTTATATGAGTTAGGATAAAAATCAATTACAAAAACTTGCAATACCAAGCCGCCGCGCCGTCAACTAAAAAGTTAAAACCTAAATTAAAAACAGATAAATTTAAAATTTAAAATCCCAAAATACAAAAAGACGTGTATAAAAGATAAATCCTATCTTATAATAAGACGCTGTCATCGTCACCCTGTGCATGCTCAACAATTCGCCCATTATTTGACAGTGCGCCATAAAGTAATTTTATTACTCAGGTATATTTACAGTGTCTTTAAGGATATTGGAGGAATTTCAAAAAGTATTGATAGTTACTAACATGGAACCTCCTCGTGGTGCTTCTTGGGCAACAACGGTTACTGAGAACATTTGGGTTCTCCCGTTGGATAATACCAGGCACGGGAATCAGTCATGGGGGCCCGGTACATGACTGACAGGGGGGGGGGGGGGGGGGGGGGTAAAAGCGGGGGTCTCCTACCTTTCGGGGAGAGGGCTCCCGTCGGTCGCAGTGCACCTAAAGGACGCGGGAGTGGGCTCGCCCAGGCAAGAGCCGAATTTTGGGCCATGGAGTGGATGCGGATGCAGTGGCGGAGTTAAGGCGCTCTGTATTGTCCTCGGTGGGAGTTTTAAATAACTCCCGCTTTAAAGGGCTTGAGGACCGCCTCCTTCCTGCGCGAAATTTCCGTCCGGATCTTTTCTGGAGTTTGAATTAAACTGCAGGAGACCGAGAATGTATTATTTCAGATTCTTGTAATTCACGTACCGGTATTAAAACCTTTTTTTTGCATTTTATGATTCTACTATCGCGATATGTAGAATTAAATCTGTATCGCATCGCGCGAGTATTTTTAAAATTATATATATTTATAGCATTTTTTTATTTATTTATTTTTTATTATATCAAACTTAAATACAACTTAAAAATACAACATTGTTCCGCAGAACGAATAGATCAGTTTGATTGCGGAATCGGGAGTCTCTAAAAGTTACTACAAAAAATAATAAATATTGCACAATTAACATATTGTGAACTAATATGAACGTACTTTATTCGTAAAAATATTTTTATTGGTTTCCTGACCGATGTCCTTGGGTAGGCTGTTCAGAAGCTGAGGTATACGCTTTTTTAGAGTTCTGTCACCAAAGTAGTTTAGGCACCTCATATTTACTCTCGGACACCGATCGTATACCGTTATTGTGTTGAACCAATCACAACTCATGCTCCTGACAGCCATGATTATTTTAAGCCAATAAATTATGCTTTAAGCCACATTTAATACTTTAATACCCCCGTATTTAGTAAATATTAAATAATTTAGAATAGTCACCTTTGGTTTTTTTTGTTTACAAGTAGTTTTAAAAATCTAATCTGTAGTGTTTCTAGTTTATCAATGTTACTTTTAAATGTTAAACCATAACTGTCCGATTTAACCATTGCGTAATACAACATTTTTAATCTAGAAATTGGTACTTTGAAACTTAAATGATAAAATATACACAGGAGCAATCTTAATTTTTTAGAAATGTAATCTATATGACAGGTCCAAGAGAATTTAGAATCTATATTAACACCTAGATATGTTACATAATCCACATTTTCTACCGGCTTACAATTACAGTTTATTACGTTGTTATGAAGGCAGGAATAACTATGTGTATACATATATAGCGGAATAATTTTATTTTGTATTTTGTAAGTCTCTATTTTGTAAGTCGTATCATATTTTGTTGCTACTTTATAAATCATATTTCATTGTCATCAGCGTCTCGACGCAATTCATATAACCAAAAACATATTTTGTTGAAGGAATCCCGTCATGCGAGCCAGAAATGTTCACTTTGTTATGTTGTTTATAATGTATTTTCGCATCTCTACGCAGAACCTATGCTATTGTCAAATAATTTGTTGTGCTTATGTACTTCCTAGTTCCTTGTAGGAAAAATGTAACAAATGTCAATAAAGAAGCCTTGCTTTTTTGCCTTAGGTAGCAAAAATGTAACAAATGACAAGAAAAAAGGGTAAGGCCACACTTACTATTCTACTCTCAAAAATGAGATGGACGGTGGACCATAAAGCTTTTGCGCAAGGTAAAAATACTAATATAATATATTACCTTAAACAGTATTCAACAATGAATGCGATAATTTAAGAAGAATAAAATTGAAATTGTCGTTTTAGAACGTACGTCACATAATACATAATACAAGCCTTTGAAAACTAATAGAATCTGACTAATGAGATAAATAATAGGAACAATATCATGAAACACTAGGTGGTTTTTAAAAATAAATACTTCTTATCGTATCCTGTTATAGTAACAGCAAAATTATTTCTGGAAATGTGAGTAAAAGTTATGCTTTCATTATCTATTCCGAGAGAAGGAAGTTTCTTAAGTAGATGTATGAATAAATCACAAACTGTCTGTCCGTTTTATTGCTCGTTGACAAGGGTTGGCTCTTCTATTTGTTGCAAGTTGTTTATTTTTGTTTATAACTTTTTGGGAAAGTCATATAATTTATGAACACAATCATTCTAACACTTAATGTACGAAAATGTACTGTTATTGAAATATTATAATATCCCGTCCCGTTGCTCTACTAATTGACTACTACCATATTGGTAGGTATGTCTCGGTGAATTATGCATTCTATATAGTCGCTGTCTATTCATCCATCGCAAGCTATCAAGATGGCTTATTCGCATAACCCTCAACTTAAAAAAAAACCAACAGAAAAAGTTTAGGGAGGTCAAGTTATTTACATACACTCGTATGTATTCAAATTTAGTCATATTATTCCAATTAAAAAGTACAATATGTTAATATAATACTACTTTGATAATAATAACTGGCGATACAAATACGCATACATGTTTTAATGGGTAGATCTGATAGGAATATGAAAAACTTATTTTAAGCAATACTTGTTTACGATTTGCACTACGGCGTAGAAAGTTAATTAACACTATCGACAAAAAGATAAAGGGCCACGTCCAATTGTATTGTTTCACAGATTTTACTATTCACACTTCACTTTTATATACTTGTATTTAACCCTTCCTTGGTACTATACAGCAGCGTCTGTCCCGAATATCGTCCTAACCGCAGTTTATATACCCTTCTTTATTAACTCCCTCTTCACATAAGCAATAATCATAGTCAAATAAACTACTTTAAGCATACGAAAATAACCAATACTTGACATAACAATTCTAGATATTACTATTTAAGTTAATTTAACGATTTAAATGAATACACCTTATTGGTTCTTCTTATTACAGTTAAATTAGTAATTCATTAATTTATATGGATCAATATAGAGACCATCAAAATATTGAAACGAATCAAAACATTACGAATTATTATAAAATAGTCGTTTAACAATAATGTAACCTAACACTTCTAAATCCTTTGATTTACTCTAAAAAGTGGCAAAAGCACTTTGATGTTTAACATTCTCTGTCCAATATAATACATGGCAATAATAATTCTACTGATTTAGTATTATGTTAGAATGCAAATCACATGACACCGACATATGGGTAGATTCATATTAAATCCCGACAGTCTATTACAGGGGTTTTGTCTATCAATCATTTAAGTTAAAAATGCATCACACATCAGCGAATAATAAAAAACTCAGGACATATAATATATTAAATTTATTTGGGATTGTTGTCTAATAGCATGATAGTTTCTTATATTTAATTATAGCATTTAAGTGTTTTCTATCTGGTGGCCGTTATCCCCATATTGTCTTATCACCGCAGTGGGCATTGCCAATCCTTTAGCTGCTCAGAACATCTGTTTTAACTTTGGTAGGTTTTAATTTTTTTTGGATAGTTAGGTTGACAGTTTAAGATTTTAAACATAGGATTCGCTCATACAAGGGATTCCTTAGGACGAACATCAATGGAGGCATGCAGTCTAACAAACCTTGTTTCTTTTAAATCTTGATTACCTTAGAACAGTATGGAAAAAAAAAATTTTTAATGGCTATCACAATATATTTATTTACTTTTAGTATTTCAACGAAATTATTTCAAGCTATGACATCAATATCAATATAATTCAAGTACATGGGATAAACGATAATCTTTTAAACTACATAATGCTGAGGTACAAGTGATGAATATAGAAGTTCAAAAATCATAATAGGAAATAAATAAATCAGATGAAGATAAGAGATATAAAAGCAGATGAATATTAAGTTTTAGTAAAGATCAAAGTACTTATATAAATAAAGAATGAAAAATAAACCGATACGGGCAGGGATTCGAACCCGCGACTACTGGGAAACCGTCCCGTCGCTCTACCAACTGAGCTACCGTATCGCTGTCCGTCTCGGTGAATTAAGCATTCTATATGTAATCGACTTTATCGGGACGGTGGTGACATCTATTAGGTTTCTTTCGAAAACCCTAACCAATGTTTCTAACTTTGCGGTATAGATAAACATTTAAAAGATGCCTGGTTAATATTTTTAAGATAAAGTTAAGAATCCTTCTGGTAGTGTGCAGCTTATGATTATTATATAACTACTTTGAAAATGTGACGAGGAAAAAGAATGCTTTTTAAGATATTATCAAAATGATGGTTCTTTTGCTCATATTTGGCCAAAAAAAATATGTATGTTCACCGACAGGGTGTACTCTACGCTTTTTTACAATTAAATACGTTTGTTTGATATATTTCTTTCAATTTTAATATTTTTTTATAAGTGTTATTTTTATATTTTATATATTATTTTTATTAATAATAATTTAAATTATAGTTTATTTTATTTAAATACGGATATAGATAATTAATTACTTATCATATTCTTTGAAAATCCGCTTGTCCTTTTATATAATAGCTAAGAGACTTTTGTAATTAATTACAGAGAAACAATGAACGTAATATAAATACAAAGAGGAATCACAGAAAGATAAAACTTTTATAGATGCCATAAATACAAATATAATAAACTGTAATAACACAGTAACAAATTTATTTCGGCTATGAGGTATAATTAAAAAAAAACATGTAATAAATGAATAAGAGAATTATCTAAATATAATTTCTTATAAAACATCTATATAGGGTTTATATATAGGTATCGCTATATCCGGATAAACGGAAGTTCAATCACCCAGAACCGTCCGGCCGGAAACACCTGGCTGATACTAGCTTGTGGCTCAGATTACCTAATGAACTTGAAATTGTTACTATTACATCATCAAAACTAATACATACATACACACTTAAATGTGCAAATAATACAGGTAGGCATTAAAAGGATATAATTTTATGGTTTTAAAATGCGTTATGACGGGTGACCACGTAAGATGAAATTTTAAAGCAATTTTTTGTTTTTTGGTTAAGTTGTAAATAAATATTATTGAAAGACTAATTATTATATAAAATATATATTTTCAAATGTTTTAAATTGTATTGATAAGAATTTAGTAAAAGTAATTGAATAATTTGCATGAGAAAGTTTTTGCAGACGGTCATTAAACTTAACTCCTTTGTTCATCAGGAGAATCCTTCATCTGTCTTTTTAGTTAATAAATATTATCGATAATTTATTTAAAGTTTTTAGGTTTTTTTAAGTTTTTTATTCCAATTAACTTCAAGGTTACAATTTTACAATTCAATTTAATGACTCTAAAGGTTATTAAATTGAAATGTAAATAATTAATTCTACGAGAAATATGACGTCAGGATTATTTGTTCCTATTACTTACTAGAACACTTGCTATGCATTCTAGGTGCTACGTGTAACGTTATTATATGTAACAAAAATACATTACACTTTTGGAAGATAATAGATTAAGTTAAGTAATAATGAGCAGGTTTATAATGCTATTCAGACATATAGTTTTAAACGAATTTACACAAATAACTCCAAAATTAACAATAAGAATATGCGTACTTATGTGTTACTGGATAAACACTTAATCATTTGTGATTTTTTTTATCTCCTGTGTGCTATGGAGGTAATGATATTTCTTGCTGGATAAACTGTAGACACATAATATTATTTATTTGATTTTATATTTTTGTATTAAAATCATTGTCTGTTTCTAAAGAGTCGCAATAATAGAGTTAATTTGTTTTTTTATACGTTTTGTTTAATTGTGTTTACATTATACATAAAATGTTGCGGTCGTCTACATCAGTTCTACAATTTTTAGATTCAACTAGGTATTTTTGCCAAATGTCATAATATTGTAAGACATCTTGATTTTACCTAATTTAGTTTTTATAATTAATACGCGTATCAAATACAGCAAAACTTTTCATTTACAAATTGAACTAGTGGTTGGTTCTTATATCAAAAAATACCTCAAGGGAAATTGTATGTATATTTTAATTTCATTCTATTCAGTCAGACGACAGTGCCTACTCGTTGCGCCTATTTAACTTTAATTATGTATTTTGTAACGCTTTTACGCTTCACTACTCAACCGATCATCATGTAAATTAAACAGACCTACAGGGCACAGAAACAGATATAAAGTACATTAGGTATATACGTGAAAAATCAAGTGTTTTTGAGGAATACGAAAGTAACATTAGTAGATTATAAGACAATTTTTTTTGCACCCCTTTAAATACGCTATAACAAATCTCACAGTTAATTTCGGTTTCAATTAAGTGGGATACACTTCAAAAAGGATACAAAGCTTTCTGAATAGTTTTATAAAGTAAATATGTCAAATTGTTATTTCTGATTAAAAATTTTAAATTTCTGCAAAGTATTAAAATATATACCTAAGCCTACCCCTAAATTAGCCTAAGCCTGCCTAAGAGTTATGAAAATATATTATGTTTTGGGTCTATTAAGTAAAATATATATATTTGGGCCGATATTAACAAAAAAAACCGTTAAAAGTAATCATAATGACACTTTAGATTCCCTTGAAAATAATGATAACGTAATTTTAAAGGTTTTTTTTTTGAATTGTTTTGTTTGTAATTTAAAAGGTGCTATTTCATAGTAAAATTTATTATCATGCTATGGGACTAGCACTTAGATTCTGAAACATTTTCATTTATCTTATAACTGACTTTAGAACCATTAGAAAAACTTTTTTTTTGTCAAGATAGCGAAAGAATGTGTTTGTTATTTGATATTTTTCTACAAAAACATAAAATATTTTGTTATTAAATATACGACCAACAGTAAAACATTAACAGAAGCTTTAAAAGTATATAATTTAAACGATCAAACCGCGTGACTGAGCAATAAACAACATCGGAGTGATTTATATCGAGATTGTTACAACTACTGGTGTCCTGTTCGAATTATATGGTTTGTTTGAACTTGTGTGTATGAATAATTATATAATTATGTTGTGAATATTATTTTATAATAATCTGGTATTATTAAAATAAGATTCAAAACTCATAATGGGTTACATTAATGAGTTATATAAGTTACGAAATAATTGCTTAAAAACGGTCGAGCATTACGAACATGATGTGTATCATCTTTCACCTCTAAGCTTTTGGCGTCTTTGTGAATCTACTCTGTGCTATCTAATGTATTCACTGTCAGTTTGTCCACATTACGGTAGAAGTGGCAGACTACATCCATAATTATGTTTAATTACCAACGTACACATATTGGCGTGTTCCTTAAATTAATGTAACCATAAGCATATATTACTGTTAGTAGATAGTATTAAGACATACATGCATATCTACATGCTGATACATTTACATTTCGTTCCGCTTGGGTCTTTGTTACATATGAAGGCATTTTGATCGACGTTGTTTCAAAGATATATGCAATAAACATACTGCCAACTTACACCCAGTCTTCGTCTATTAAATAGTCTTGACTTTGGAACTTAAAAAATCTTGTACACGATAACATTACTTGTGTCTTAACTATTTGTTACAGCAATTTCCTGTACAAAATGCACACTAAAATAGTTAAAGAAAGATAAGCTCTTAAATCATAGTTTAATTAAGCTTTATCATAACATTTAGTAAGATTCCATTAATACAATATATAGGTTAGGTCTCTATAAAGACCATCACATTTAGAATGTCAAATTCACCCAAGCGGCTAGTACAATTGGTAGAGCGACGGAACGGTTTACTAGAAGAAATGGGTTTGATATCTTGACCGTCTTGTGTTTCGTTTAATATTTAATCAAAATTTTAAAGAAATTTATAAAAAATATATGATGCGTGTTTGACACATAAGGTAACTATACTATATTTAGTTTGGATTACGGTATCAAAATAAGGATTAACATTACTAAAATTTTAATAATTTTAACTTTTTTTATGTTTTATAATATTTTTTCTTTGCCCTACGATTACTAGAACCTTGTTCTGGTCCTACGAGTGTATATAATAGCACACGTGCATCAAAGGAAAACGTTCTTTGCGAGAACACAAGAAGCTCTTTAAATACTCTTTGAAATAAATTGCAAATTTAATGTTATTACAGTATTATAGTTAAGCTATTCAGCGGAATTCTCATTACTTGATATACTTGGTTTGCCAAAAGATATACTGAAATATTATATGTTTTCGATCTTGGTAGCCCCATATTTTGTTTAGCTTATGATATTATTAAAGAAAATGTTTTAATTACCTTTTATCAAAAATACTATTTTTGTGAACATATTTAATTAAAAATATTTTTAAATACCTCGATTGTTAATTATTAGTACAATAATAAAAAAAATGTATTTTACGGAAAGTTTTTATGTTATGTATGTACTGAGATCTAAAAAAAATTACTATAGCCTTGCCTTCAAATAGTTGCTACGGGATACAAGAAAACATAACAATTACTAGATTACTTGTTACACATTCTACGTACAACGAGTAATTTGAAGATACGTTAAAAAAACACATTTTAGTGTGGGTAGTCTACAAATTATTTAAAATATTTATAACTAAGGACAGGTTTACACTGTAAACGGAATAGATTGACACTAATTGTAATATAATTGATCATAATAATGAAGTGTTATAAGTTTTATACTTACAGATTACGGTTATAAATGCAGAGTCTTCTTCCGGCTCGCCTGTGCCGCTAATGATATTTCCTGCTAGATGAACTGTGGACGGTATTATGTGTTAAATAATAATTTTATAATCATTTAATTGTCAATTTTATTCTTTAATAATTCTTCTTCTTCTTTGTGAATAGTTATGGAATGAGAGAGTACTTTGAAAGTTCAAAAATAGTTTTTTTGGGGTTATTTGACATTAAAAAAGTTTTGATTGATCAAAAATACTTTTAGTGATTAAATTTAAATGATATAAGTGTTAATTAGTCTTAAAATTTTAATTTTATAATAGTTTACCAAGCAAGAAATATATTTGTAGTTTCTTTATAAATCAACTTCTTGTAAGCTAACAAAACTCACAATTATAAATTAGTGTATTTGTAAATTAAAACATTTATATTCAGTTGTTACATATTAGATAATACCTTCCGCTTTATGGAGCAAATGAATTCGTTCGAGTCGCGTCATTGTCGTATTATTTAATACTCTTCAAATTGACTTAATTTCTTATTTTGTAGGAATTTTATGGAACTTATTGTACTCTTTGTTTAATTATTTACATTTTAGAAAAAGTTTTGATTAAAAAAGGGAGTGATTATTCCGGATTGGAATAGAATAGTTCAGTTAAATCTGTCTTTTTGTTTTAAATTTGCCAAACTAAAATAAACCAATAACAATCCCAAAAAATACGATTATATGTAGAACGCAACATTTTATCGATGCGGTCATAGATCTAAGTTCTGTCAGTTGAAATGAATTTTCCATTCTATAATTATTAAAAAAAAATAAACATTAACATGGCTAAACATAGGTAAAGCTAATTGAAAAGGGGATCATAATGTTTTATTTGGATTTATTTATCAAATTATCTTTACAAAATAGCATTACTTCTAAATATATGCTTTTTTTATTCGTTCTATTATTTTAGGTGACTCGTTGTGCTTATTTAAATTTAATTATTGTTTGTCACGCTTTTACGAATTAGCTACTCAAGCGGTCGTTATGAAACTTGGACACGCATTGTCAGGGGTAAAGAAAAGGACATAAAATACCTTTTACCGTAAATGTATAATTCCAGTGGGATAGAAAGATAACTATTAGAAGATCTGCCGACATAACAAGTCTATTTTTTACGTGCACAGAGTGGGCGAGACCGCTGAACATGACTAAATCTCTCTAGATAACAAGACTTTTTTGAGATAGTTATTATCAATTAAAACATTTATTAATAAGGTTTATACCGAATTAATAAATTAGTATGTTGTAAGATGATAAGGGTAACTATCAAGATAAGGACATACCAATGCGAATAGGCATACCTGGTTTACGTTTATTAGCCCTATTCAGTGGAGTAATGTTTCGGAAACTATTTTAAGGTGATCTTCTAAAAACTGAAAATAAATTTGTTAGGTCAACTTATCAGCTCATTCATTTTATTTTAAGTAATAACATTGATAGTTAAGTTATTGTTGAGTGGAGAGTGGAAGGGATTTTTGATGTTTATGATGTCATATTGAT
The DNA here is from genome assembly GCA_959347405.1 of Napeogenes sylphis. Lineage (NCBI taxonomy): Eukaryota > Metazoa > Arthropoda > Insecta > Lepidoptera > Nymphalidae > Napeogenes > Napeogenes sylphis. Next base: position 7,564,525 of record OY365781.1, on the reverse strand, counting down.
TAAAATACTTTTTATTTTAAAATTGAAATCTGCTAAGAGAAATATGATTTTATAATACGTGTAAATTACAGTTTCTCGGCAACCATGAATTTTGATGTTAGTCAGTTAGACTGCGTACTTATCTAACAACAGCGTTAGAACCAGCGTTATATATCAGACATAGAGTATACAAAATAGAGTTTTCACATTTTATTCATTATATTCAATAAAATACCTTTTTGCTTGAAATATCGTACTTAATATTTTTATTATTTTTTTTCACAAAATTACAAAACAACAATGTAGAAAAACAGAGGAATATAGAAATTGTTCATATATTTATACATCAATCCCATATTTTTATTTATAACTTAAGGCCTCTTTATTATATACCCCTGTACTACGATATGTACGCTATGTAAAGAAACAGAGAAATATAGGAATTGTTCGTATATTTATTTATCAATCACATATTTTTATTTATATCTTAAGGCCTCTATATTATATACCCCTGTGCTACGATATGTACGCTATGTAAAGAAACAGAGAAATATAGAAATTGTTTGTATATTTATTTATCAATCACATATTTTTATTTATATCTTAAGGCCTCTATATTATATATCCCTGTGCTACGATATGTACGCTATGTAAAGAAACAGAGAAATATAGAAATTGTTTGTATATTTATTTATCAATCACATATTTTTATTTATATCTTAAGGCCTCTATATTATTTTACTCTGTGCTACGATACGACTGTCAGTTTGTCGACATGCGGGTTTCTACCTGCAGTTTGTAGTTACAGTAGGTCCAGTTGCATATGTCCATAATAAGGTTTAATTAGAAACGTTTATAGTTCTTGTACACACTATGGAACCTATTATTTTAGCATATACAACGTCGTTTTCTGAGCTTTAATTTATACATATTAATAATTTGTTTGTTTGTAATAAAAAACTCTGAAACTCCGAAAGCCTTATTAGCATTGCTTGGCTTTTGTTATTTTGCATAATAAAAGTTTTCAGTCCGAAATCTTGATATTTTTGCAAAACATGACTAAGATAATCCAAGATTTTTTTTATATGTGATTTGGTCGTTAACTTCAACTACAAAAGGAGTGAGATATAAATAAGTGGCAAATTCAATAGTCAGTCCTGGAAGTTATTTACAATAATATAAAATGTTTATAAAAACTAGAAATATCATTTCTTTTTACAATTTTGGATAATCTGACTTGGCTAACTAGCCACTCATATGCGAACTACTATATACCCACTGAATAGTCATGGAAGAGCCCTACGTACTATGTTTTTACTAGCAAGTAACATTTTTGGAAGAATAAGTTAAGAATTTACAGGCTTAGAACTTAAGAAGTCTATAATATAATTCATATACGGATACTAATTTACTATTAGAGTATCAAACCTTTAAAACACTGAATTTTCAATTTTATAAGAAAACTGATTTAATATCCTAATAAAATCATTGTTTCTATTAGTTTTTCTGATCTTATCGATCTGTGACTTTCGAGTGACGATCTCGAAAAACGAAGATTAACAATTTGTTAAGCTATCACTAATCCATAGATACAAAAAGGTTGTAGACACGTCAATAAAAGATAATGTTATATAATTAGTATTATGTAAAAATAAAAATTGCAGCAATCTGAAACTTATCTTTTCTTTATTACGCAACGTTGCACGACGAACTTGAAGATTAATAGGTCCTGAAAAATATAAATAAAAAGAATGACATTATATTGACATAGATAATATTCAATAAAACCTACAAACATTTAATAAAACATCTTTTTAGAGATTTTATGACCAAACCAAAATAGATTAATATTTTATGATTTGGTTATAACTTTAATTACTTTTAACATGATAAAAAAAGTTTGCATAAGTATGAGAACAAAATTTTGTGTTATCACAGTAGGTACTACTACTAAATTAATTCATGAAATGTAAACAATAGAATTTAGTATTTATTTACTTTGCAGAGAAAAAAAAGTTTCTTAAGTATATCTATAAATAAATCACAAAGTGTCTGTCCGTTTTATTACTCGTTGACAAGGGTCAGCTCTTCTATTTGTTGTTGTTTATTTTTTTGTATAACTTTCTGAAAACTCATACTATTAAAGAAAACTATTACACTAGCTTGGTGTAACTTAATGAGTTAAAATGTATTTTATTTAAATATTACATTTCCAATATGTTTTTTATATAACGTGAAATATAAGAGAAATAAAAATATGAAATTAATATAAATAATTATAAATTACATTTTTGAATCATAGGTGAAAGAGTTAACTAATACTTTCCAACATTAGATTTCTGGGAATAAGCCGTCTTATTTCCGAATTAAAATCGTCGGAATGAGTCCTTTGAGGATGAGAAAATTGCAGTACAATTTTGTGAATCGTACAACCGGGAACTGTATGTATATGTGTCGGCTTTTAGGCATTTCGTAATGTACTATGTATATGAAGCGTATGTATATGAAGCGACTAGTTGTTTGATTGTTGGTGTTAGAGAAATACTTGTATTCTATTGGTATTTTTAGCGCTTTAAGTGTATAAAAATATTTTAATAAAATAAACACAAATATAGACGTTTAGTGGTGTATATAATGTCATTTATTATTCCCTTACAACCATTCATAGCTTTAATTTAGATATTAATAAGAATGCTTTGAAAATTAAATGTCCGTTATGAAAATACAAGATTAAATCTTACAAGTATTAGAGCTCTCTTACCGCAAAGAATCGCCAACGACAGTCGTTCTATTCTTTAAAGCACCTTATGACACTGTTCACAAACACACTAAACTGTCTACCACTTAAACACTTAATTATCACTGTTACACAACTTAGTTTCTCGATCTCACACTCAGCGGTTTATTATAACTGTTACACTTTTATCACAATAATATCACCCCACAACTTGTACTCCCAATTTCACACAATGCTCACTCTTAACCGAGCTGCGACTTATATACTTCTTATTCTTAGTCAAATCAGCATCCAACATTACATTCATTCTATCAATTAAACTTCTATACAGACACTCAATTGTTTTAGTCAAATCAACAAATCACATCTTTATTTTTAGTCAAAACCAAACTACTACATGTATAAAAGCTAACAGCTCGGCCATCCTAAACATAACGAGTCCGCTCGTTATCAAAAACCATTTACTTACAATATTAATTCTGAAGTAATTTGTAAATCTAATTATTATAATTGTAAATTCACAAAATCTAATCTAAAGTCTATATATTATGATACATTAATATTTATACATTTTTCGGCCATCATATATAAATAATTGGTCCTCCAATTTAGAGAATGTTTTGAAATTTATAGACTTAACAATTTCAACTATAATAATCAATAAGTTGTCTGATTACGTGTTCAATCTGGCTCAGCAGCCTCTTTCAAAAAAAAAATCTACTGGACACAAACATTTTGCCTCATAAATCATAATCATAGTCATAGTCATAGTCATAGTTAGTTCAATATCCTTAATGTACCAAATACTACTCGGAAGTTGGCTTATCGGCCTCATGTGAGTATTTGATCTTCTCAAACGCTACTCAAAAATTGGCTTATCGGCCTCATGTGAGCGCTTGATGTCCCTATACCTCAAAAGCTACACTCATCATTTGGCTTATCGGCCTCATGTGAGCATTTGATGTCACTAGTCATAGTCAGTTCAATATCCTCAATGTACCAAATACTACTCAGAAGTTGGCTTATCGGCCTCATGTGAGTATTTGATCTTCTCAAACGCTACTCAAAAATTGGCTTATCGGCCTCATGTGAGCGCTTGATGTCCCTATACCTCAAATGCTACACTCATCATTTGGCTTATCGGCCTCATGTGAGCATTTGATGTCACTAGTCATAGTCAGTTCAATATCCTCAATGTACCAAATACTACTCGGAAGTTGGCTTATCGGCCTCATGTGAGTGATCAGACAACAAAACCCTCATCCACATAAAATACTTTTTAGAAAACAATTCAAAGTAATTACTTTTATCATCTTAGTATATTCTACATATTAAATATATTGAATTAATAAATAAATAAGCACATGTAATAGCTAAGTTACCACATTTCCTTTTGGAGGCGAAGACTCGGCAAAAACAACCCGTGATCACAGATGAATGCAGTTCCAATTGTATTTTCTTCATTGCATGTTATACTATTTTTCTTGATGCCGCGGAACAATCCCACTTCTGAACTATTAGAGCTCTCTTACCGCAAAGAATCGCCAACGACAGTCGTTCTATTCTTTAAAGCACCTTATGACACTGTTCACAAACACACTAAACTGTCTACCACTTAAACACTTAATTATCACTGTTACACAACTTAGTTTCTCGATCTCACACTCAGCGGTTTATTATAACTGTTACACTTTTATCACAATAATATCACCCCACAACTTGTACTCCCAATTTCACACAATGCCCACTCTTAACCGAGCTGCGACTTATATACTTCTTATTCTTAGTCAAATCAGCATCCAACATTACATTCATTCTATCAATTAAACTTCTATACAGACACTCAATTGTTTTAGTCAAATCAACAAATCACATCTTTATTTTTAGTCAAAACCAAACTACTACATGTATAAAAGCTAACAGCTCGGCCATCCTAAACATAACGAGTCCGCTCGTTATCAAAAACCATTTACTTACAATATTAATTCTGAAGTAATTTGTAAATCTAATTATTATAATTGTAAATTCACAAAATCTAATCTAAAGTCTATATATTATGATACATTAATATTTATACATTTTTCGGCCATCATATATAAATAATTGGTCCTCCAATTTAGAGAATGTTTTGAAATTTATAGACTTAACAATTTCAACTATAATAATCAATAAGTTGTCTGATTACGTGTTCAATCTGGCTCAGCAGCCTCTTTCAAAAAAAAAATCTACTGGACACAAACATTTTGCCTCATAAATCATAATCATAGTCATAGTCATAGTCATAGTTAGTTCAATATCCTTAATGTACCAAATACTACTCGGAAGTTGGCTTATCGGCCTCATGTGAGTATTTGATCTTCTCAAACGCTACTCAAAAATTGGCTTATCGGCCTCATGTGAGCGCTTGATGTCCCTATACCTCAAAAGCTACACTCATCATTTGGCTTATCGGCCTCATGTGAGCATTTGATGTCACTAGTCATAGTCAGTTCAATATCCTCAATGTACCAAATACTACTCAGAAGTTGGCTTATCGGCCTCATGTGAGTATTTGATCTTCTCAAACGCTACTCAAAAATTGGCTTATCGGCCTCATGTGAGCGCTTGATGTCCCTATACCTCAAATGCTACACTCATCATTTGGCTTATCGGCCTCATGTGAGCATTTGATGTCACTAGTCATAGTCAGTTCAATATCCTCAATGTACCAAATACTACTCGGAAGTTGGCTTATCGGCCTCATGTGAGTGATCAGACAACAAAACCCTCATCCACATAAAATACTTTTTAGAAAACAATTCAAAGTAATTACTTTTATCATCTTAGTATATTCTACATATTAAATATATTGAATTAATAAATAAATAAGCACATGTAATAGCTAAGTTACCACATTTCCTTTTGGAGGCGAAGACTCGGCAAAAACAACCCGTGATCACAGATGAATGCAGTTCCAATTGTATTTTCTTCATTGCATGTTATACTATTTTTCTTGATGCCGCGGAACAATCCCACTTCTGAACTATTAGAGCTCTCTTACCGCAAAGAATCGCCAACGACAGTCGTTCTATTCTTTAAAGCACCTTATGACACTGTTCACAAACACACTAAACTGTCTACCACTTAAACACTTAATTATCACTGTTACACAACTTAGTTTCTCGATCTCACACTCAGCGGTTTATTATAACTGTTACACTTTTATCACAATAATATCACCCCACAACTTGTACTCCCAATTTCACACAATGCCCACTCTTAACCGAGCTGCGACTTATATACTTCTTATTCTTAGTCAAATCAGCATCCAACATTACATTCATTCTATCAATTAAACTTCTATACAGACACTCAATTGTTTTAGTCAAATCAACAAATCACATCTTTATTTTTAGTCAAAACCAAACTACTACATGTATAAAAGCTAACACAAGATTATAAAATAATTTTATTTATGAGGACATAATCATTTGTTGTAAATAACTGTTTATATTTATAACAAAAAAGATAATTGATAGGTTTTATAATATTGTGCAATGTATTAGTTAGTTTTTTTTTTCAAAGATATACCTTTTTAATTTAATAAAATGTACAAGGTCACGATGGTCTTAATATTTTAGCATTTTTTCTTTTTAATTAATGAGACTAATAACAAGTTGCCTAATTAGCCAAATTTATGAAGTATTCAATTAAAAACTGTCTTAAAACCCGGATCTTGTTTACTTCTTTTGAGGTAAATTAAATTGTTTGAGACTTACGGTTGAAATTAAACCGAGTCTAATCCAAAATTATGCTACTAATGAATTTCAATCTGTTTAATAAGTAACCACTAAGAGTAATGTGATTCTCACATTACAGGCACAATAAGTGAGTGATTCTAATAAAATCCGTTAATTGAAAATAAAACCACAGATTTATTGAATTACAATAATGTTAGTAGTAGCATCAGCAGCGAGCTTTCAAAAAAGTAATTAATTAATAAATAATACAAAAATGTATTATTATATATAAAACAATGGTCAACGATGGTGATCCAAACGCATTCCAGAGTTAGGTACTTATTATTACTAAAGCATTCGAATTATAAATATCCTCTCGGCAACCAGAGTTCTGACATCAGTCAGTCATATTGAGTAACTGATCTAACAACAGTGACAGGACCAGCGATCAAGTATCAGGTTTAGAGTAGACGACAGACAGAGATATCGCATTTTAACTTCGAAAAATAAATGATTGTACCTATTAAGTTGGATGGTCTGATTGTTTAGTTGTCAATGACACTTGATCATAGATTGCTGTTTAAAACTGGCTGATTGTGTCCGTTATTTAAATATTTGTGAAACTAAGATTATTTTCTACCCAGCAGAATCTTATTTTTTTTTATGTATGGACTTATTCAAAAATATTGTCTCATAATATATACTAGTGTTTTATCAGCTATGCCAGTATGTGTTTGTAAAGTATCTGGTATATATTTTTAAGAAATAATTTTTTGATTGATTTTTTTACATTTTTGCGGTTTATTTGCTGTTATTTATCAAAAGACAATTTTATGTATTTATTTATTCTTTATTTTAAAATAAAAACAAATATTCTATTTATAGGTTAAGCCCTCTATATTTATCTACTCTGCGCCATGCAATTTATTCGATGTCAGTCTGTCGACATGCCGGCAGAAACTCAAGAGGCTACCAATTTAATCATGTTTCATTACGAACGTACACTTACCTGCGTGTTCCTTAAATTACTATAATCACTAGTACTAAGTCTTATATTATATAGAACCTTTTTTAAGCCCTTCCTATTGTTAAGTTTGTATAAAATCAAATGCATGTGAGATATCTTCCAATTATTTATGCCATTGTATGGGTGTCCATTGGAAACTTGGTCACTGCTGCCTCTAAATATTTCTTGAGCGACTCAATATTTGGGTGTCGCTTGGAGCAGGCCATGTCCTCTAGCACAGACCATAATTTATATTCCAAAGGGTATATAAGTCTGGACTAGCTGAAGGCCAATCATCAGCCTTTATGAAGTCTGGAACATTTTGCTCAAAACAAAATATTACGCACCTGTGCGTATAATATTTTGGTTTGAGCAAAATAGTGCGCGCCTTATGACCTGGGGCTGAATTCTGTTAGTATGTCCACATTACGTTGTTGAATAAAGTATTTTTGAGAGGTTTAACAACCGCTTCTAAAACATTACCTTGATACACTTCGGCTGAAAGTTTTCACTCCTTTTTCGCAATTTCGAATAAATAGAGTTTCGTAACCCCTTGAGAGACACCCCACCAAACCATGACGTATGCTGGATGATGGTCTCGCTGAACTTTGTTCACTACCTCGGAAGCTTCTTTCTTCTTTCTTTTTTCTTATTTTCCTCTTTCTTTCTTTCTTATTTCTTTCTTTACACTCCATAATTTTGTATGTTGCAGTGCTCTCGATTGTTTTCATCGATTTTTTTCATCGGTAAAGAGAATTTTTCTGTTCTGTTTTACGTTCGCGTATCGAATCGCTGTTTCGGTCGCAAAATCGCTGTTTTGATAAAGATCAAGTAAAAAGCTACTATCTTTTATTTTAGTGCCTCATTTTAGGTATGTCCTGTATATCTCCTATAAGCCTCTAGATCTAAGTATTTTTTGATAATCCGACAAAGTGCCCTTGGTGGGTTTCTCAGTGCTCTGAAAATAATTTTCTGCTTCTTTATGGGATTTCGACGCATTCGTGCCTGTTTCCATGTTCCTTTAGATGGTACGATACACAAACATTCAGCTAAGCCCTAGCTTTTTCAATGTATTAAAAATGTCAGCTGGCTCATTACCTACTTTGTACATTACAATTATTGCAATCCTTTTCTCGTTAGTGCCCTACTTTAATTTCAAAACAAATAATTTTTAAACAAGAAACATGCTATAATGGCGAAATGGAAGTCTATTTTCTTATCGTAGAAGGTAATGTTCGAAATTCAAATGAATGATTTTTTTATGTATGTAAATAGCCAGTAATAGAATATAATAATATAGCCAGAATATAGAATAGCCAGTAATAGGACTTAATTGGACTTGTTATATAATATGTAACATATGTTAAATTAATATAAATATAGAATGAAAAAAACCGATACGGGCAGGGATTCGAACCCGCGACTACTTTGAAACCGTCCCGTCGCTCTACCAACTGAGCTACTGTATTGCTGTCCGTCTCGGTGAATTAAGCATTCTATATGTGATCGTCTTTAACGGGACGGTGGTGACATCTATTAGGTTTCTTGCGAAGATCCTAACCAATGTTTCTAACTTTGCAGTATAGATAAACATTGAAAAGATGCCACTACCGAAATTAATGTTTGAAAATATCTTTAAACATGTATAGCCATGTTAAGCTTATTTAAATTTATATAAATATAGAATGAAAAAAAAAACCGATACGGGCAGGGATTCGAACCCGCGACTACTCTGAAACCGTTCCTTCGCTCTACCAACTGAGCTACCGTATCGCTGTCCGTCTCGGTGAATTAAGCATTCTATATGTGATCGTCTTTAACGGGACGGTGGTGACATCTATTAGGTTTCTTGCGAAGATCCTAACCAATGTTTCTAACTTTGCAGTATAGATAAACATTGAAAAGATGCCACTACCGAAATTAATGTTGGAAAATATCTTTAAACATGTATAGCCATGTTAAGCTTATTTAAATTTATATAAATATAGAATATAAAAAAAAAAAAAAAAAAAAAGGATCTTCGCAAGAAACCTAATAGATGTCACCACCGTCCCGTTAAAGACGATCACATATGGAATGCTTAATTCGCCAAGACGGACAGCGATACGGTAGCTCAGTTGGTAGAGCGACGGGACGGTTTCCCAGTAGTCGCGGGTTCGAATCCCTGCCCGTATCGGTTTTTTTTTTCATTCTATATTTATATAAATTTAAATAAGCTTAACATGGCTATACATGTTTAAAGATATTTTCAAACAACTGTAACATATGTTGTCATATATGTAACATATGAATGATAAACAGTAATAACATATTAATCCATTCTATTACTTATTCAACACATTGTCTTTTTGTGTTTTAAAATTTAAGGCAGATATAAAAATAAAAGAAGGTTAAAATATTTTTTTCACTTAATGAAATAAATATTGCGCAAAATATGAGGAAGAAAATAATAAATATAGATTGTTTTGAAAAATAATTGTGTTAAGTTTAAAATCTGTTTAGAAATGAAGATAAATATTACTTAATTTGCTGTTTTACACCATTAAAGTATGTGAACGAAGTACTTAAGTTATAATAGTATGTCTTAATTATTTTTTGCAAAAAGAAGGAAATTGCTTAAGTATGTAATGAATAAATCACGAACCGTCTGTCCGTTTTATTGCTCGTTGACAGGGGTCGGCTCTTCTAGCTGTTGCGAGTTGTTTATTTTAGCTTGTAATTTTTTTGGGAACTCATAGTAATGTAACTATTTTACTACCTTGCTGAAACTTTATGCGTTTAATTTAGATATCGTACTTCTATTTTTTTTTAATATCTTGTAATAAAAATAATATACTAAGATAAACAACATAAACTTTCATTGTATTGCATAAGAACTGAAGAAATTAACATGTTTCCGAAAATAGATTTCTGAGATAAACACGACCTTGCTCCAGAATTTTAATCGTCGGTATGAGCCCTTTGAGGATGTGAATATTACAGTACAATTTTGTGAATCACACAACCGGGCACTATATGTGTCGGCTTTTAGACATTGCGTAATGTACTGTGTTAAGCGACTAGCGTTCATTTGTTTCAGTATTTTGGTTGGTATTAGGTTAATGATTCTATTTAATAGATATTTTTTTAGCTTATAAATATATATAAAGATACATACATATAAAGAAGTATCTTGGTATGAAAGTTTAATTTTAATATTTAATAATTACTGTGGCTACAAATAACTTAAATTTACATTTTAAAAATCATAATTTAAAAATCAAATGAAGATACGCTGAGCGCTTGCAAAGCATTCATTTACTCTGAAATTTGAAACTGAATTCGTTTAACAGGCCATCAATCTTTTGACATCATTATTTTTAAAAATGATGTATAATTATCAAATTTTTGTTTGTTACAATAAGAATAAATCGGTATTTGTTTTTAATATTAGTGCAGAATTTCAAATTGGCTATAGTAGATAAAATAGCTTGTTCGTCTCCTAAAACATAATATAAAAAGACTCGTATCTTTTAAATCAAACCTATTAATAAAAATTAAAACATTTAATATAAGTATATAAAATATATACGGACTTTAATTGACATAAACGAAATAATGATATAGAACTAACAGTAATTTCATTAAAAATCCAAGCGGTTTTTAATTTTTGCAAAATTAGATATGTTGGCCGACTTTAACTCTTAGTATAGGAAACTTACAAGAATAAACATGAGAAATGAACAAGCGACTTTACTTACATTTTCGAACTCAGTTTAACGTTAACTAAGGATTTGTTTTATGAGATATAAAGTAAGACATACAATGTCACGATAGGGAGTCGTTATATTTTAGCTTCCTTTTTTTAAATAAAATGAAAACGAATAGCAATTTATCGAACAAAGGTCGTCAATTAAATGAGGTTTTAAAATTGCGATGACAGCTTAATTAACTTCTTATGATGCTAATTACATTGTTGAAGACTTGGGGTCAATACTAATAATATATCGATCTAATTAAAATATATTTATTGAGAAATCAGTACTAGAAGATAGGATACCAGACAGTTTTATAGCATTGCAAAGAGCGGACAATTTACTTGTAAATAAACAATAAATATCTGATGTATTCAAATGCTATCTTAGAGAATGGGAAGGAGGTAATAGGAAAATACTAGGACACACTTAGGTGAGGTTTGAGGATTCGGAAGTTTTATTCATCGTACGGAACGCAGCAATAAATGTTACTGATATGAGCTGTAACTAATATCATCGATTTATATTTTAATTAAATTATTTATGAAGCTTTTACTTAGAATCCTATTAATATAAAATTATTTTGATGTAATTTATATATAATCTAGATCAATATTTTATGGTAATAAATTTACAATCGCTATTTTCTAAAATAAATGCCGAGGCATATATGCCGTTTTGATTTATATTTTTGCATTGCAGTCGATAATAGATTAAATTCATGTAAATATAGAATCTATACTAATATTATAAAGCTGAAGAGTTTATTTGTTTGAACGCACTAATCTCTGGAACTAATGGCCCGAATTGAAAAATTCTTTTTGTGTTGAATAGTCCGTTTATTGAGGAAGGCTATAGGGTATATGTTATCTCGCTGTGACTTATAGAAGTCGAGCAGCAAAGAAAATTGCTGCAAAAACGGGAAAATATTTCTTTTTTGAGAGCTTTCCTCGCGTGCGCTGAGGAAACACTAAAAATGAGGATGGAGTCGCGGGCGACCCCTAGTAAATAATACGCACCGTATTGATATGGTGGCTCAATTGGTAGAGCGACGGGACGGTTTCCCAGAGGTCGCGGGATCGAATCCCTGCCCGTATCGGTTTATTTGTCATTCTAAATTTAAATAAATTTAACATTGCTATACATGTTTATAGATATTTTCAAACGATAGATCAAATCTTAGTAAGTCATAAAAAATATTAACCTATAAACGAGATAGATATCCTATAATATAAGTTGGAAGTAATTTTTACAAAATATAACACTCTTTCCTTTAAGAACTCTAACAGTTTATCTCATTATCCAATTAAACAAAACTACTACTAAAATGTTGATTAAATGTAGTTTGATATTATAGCTTATTTTATGGAACTTTATTATTATTATTATTTTATTTTTGGAACTCACGCAATATAACAAGAGAAAACATTATAATGTTAGATATATTTACCGTCTTGATAAAAATATTTAGATGATTAAAAATTAATTTTTTGGTACAATTATTTTCTAAACAAGTATTATGTGGAACGATCGGTCAGTGTACATTTTTTGTTTCGTGATTTTTAAAGTCGAGACCCATGAATTCCTTAAATTAGAAATGACAATAAAATAAATATTTTTTAAAGACATTTATACATATTACTTGTAAAGTTATATATGCAAGTCGGTATAAAAATTGTAATAAAGTAGCGTAAAAAGTTGAAAAGAATTGAAAAGCTGAAGTGGGAGGAATAGGTAAGTTCAATGTGGAACATTAACGACAAAGAAAGCTAGCCAATACTTCATGGACTTACAGCGGTCTGTAGTATTATTCAGTATTTATGTATAAGCTCAGTGTTCGTTGAAAATCACATTTCAATTCCACAGCTCAACTGCTTGACTTGTTTATTAAGTACACCTTTTTTTTTTTTTTACAAAGCTACATTGTGTTATATTTCGAAAAACAACAAAATAGCTGAAAGAGTATTAAGCTTTATCTAATCCTTATAGTTCTTTAAATCATAATTAAACAAATACGTACAATAAAAAAAATATATATTTTTTTCTAATAAATAATCTTAAATCAATTCTATTGTTCGTACACTTACAAAAGCTGTTAAAATATTCAAAAAATTTATATCGCGTTATGATTAGACTCGATAGAATTTGTGAATATTTATATTTTCTCATAATTGAGATCTAATTTGATTTTAATCAAATAATATTGTACATTTATTTCCAATTTTCAATACAATAAATATTAGAACAGCAATAACTTATATAATACAAACAATAACTTGTATAAATAACCTGAAATTAAAAATTAGTAATAACAACTATTATTTTATTAAAATAAAATATGATATTCTCGAAATCAGCAGTAAATCAAAGAATTTCTCTCGAGACATTAATTTCATATGAATCTTTGTGCTGCGGAGTGGTGCAACTCAAACACGTACGGATTAAGGGTTGCCACCAGTCAGAATAAAAAATATAAAATAACAAAAAAAAAATACATTTACATCTAAAGGTAACTAAATGTTTAGACATTTATAATATTTAAAATGTTGCTTATAATTAAAACACACTATTTGCTTAGAATACAAAATATTTAAATATGTATAGATTTTTCAATTCGTATATTTTTTTATTTGTGTAATAAGTAAATCGTCGATGTTATACATTTTTTAAAAACATAACCAAATAAATTATTATAAAATATTTAGCCAACCCTGTCTTTCTATTGCATGTGCTACTTCTGAAGTAAAATACACTTCTTTGTTAATATGGGTTTCATGGCATAATAATTCTAACGTCCATTCGTAATATTTTATAAAATCTATAATAGGTTACTATATTACTAACTATATTAAATAAATAATTCTTTAAAACTAATTGTCTTTCAAAGTATAAGGAGTGTATTATAAAGCTTAGTGTATTTTAACGGGATGACTCATATTTTATTTTTTATTCAATCCGGAAAAATAAATAAAAAAAAGGTTTACAAAAAAATCTGTGTGTAACACCCAAAGTATGTATGATTTATTTTTCCTAACAACTATATACTCGACTGGCACTTAACTAAACATAACACGAAATAAATACAATTATAATAATCAAATATATTAAAACAATTTACTAATATAACTATTTCTTCAAGTTAATATTTTTTATTTAAACAGACAGAAAAATATAATAGGTTACTTATTTAAATACTGGGTATTGAAATTTTTGACAGGTTTTTACAATCGGAAATATAAAAGCGAAAATATTTTATTTTGTCGTTGTTGTTACATAGTTCTAATCCAAAATATAACTATCACATAATTCGTTTGGGATTACTGTTGGTCGACTGTAACCCGAAAAGTTGTTTAAATCGACATGAATAAATATGAGATAAATTATGAAGCAGTTAAACTCAACATAGTTTTCAACTAAGTTGACACTGAATTCGAATATTTTGTAGCGGAATTATTTTCATCCATAGTACTCTTGTTTTGGTGATTATATTACACAAATAATAATAATAATATCAGGAAAAATTACACACATAGATCTAACCCCTAGTAAGCAAATTATTTGTTTGTGTTAAGGTTGTTAGATAACGATACAAATACATAGAAATAAATATATAAATACTGAGAATATATTTAATATGCTCATCACATAAGTGCCTGTCTCTGCCGGGAATCGAACCCAAGCCCCATTGAGCCATGACACGTTAGGCGTATGCCCTAACCACTCGACCAACGCGACGGGGTGGTATTTAATTTTAAATGTCTTACAATTTAACCTGCCCTTATTTTTTTATATATATATATATAATAAGTGTTTATAATTATGCATAAAACAGTTTAATTATAAGAGACAGAAAAAAGGAAGTTTTCCAATAACGGTAGGTTTAATGGCCATAAAATAAATGACAGTATAAAATTAAAAATTACGATAACTGCTCTCATTTACTTCTTTTGCTTCGAATTAAACTGTAGGCAACCAGTATTTTTTTAATTATTCCTAAAAAGGTTAGGCTTGTTATGCTTTTGTTTTTATATATATAGATAAAAATAACATCATGAGAATAATATCAATATTATTATTATTAAATTATAATTATTAGTATTTAAAAAAAAGTCATATCTGACGATACATTTCTCTTCAAGTTCCTTGCGTACAACTGCAATTTTTCTCCGGGATCGGACTCATATAAATAATAACATGTTAATATTATTTTTATACCGGTATGGCTTATTTAATTTATATCTTCAATGTCCCCTTGGATTATGTGAAATTTAAGAAATAATGTTACTACATCAAATTTTATTTGCGGTTATCTTTCTACAAAAAATATTTTATGCGTCAGTCAGGATGAACCACTTTAAAAGTATAGACTAGATAACAATAAGAAAACTCAACAAGTGGAAGCAAAGCTACGTGTGAGTAATCCTCGGCTCGTAGTTCTAATTCTTATAACAAATTGTTGAGTCTCGCGAGTCTTAAAAACTAGTTTGTAAGGAATATAACACTTGTATGTGAATGTACCATAAATCATGTTTTGGTGTAACAATTACCTACGATAATATTATTACCTAATTATTATTATTTGTTGAAAATTAATTTTTGAGTCTTTATATTGGTTCTGTGATGTTCAAATTCTGATATTTCTTTAACCCTAAAAACAAAAATTTAACATACTACAGGTACTCACATATTTAAGAATTTACCATAAAACAAATATTCTTTATATATCTTATATTTTTATATAAATCTTGTCTTAGTTCTTTTCAAAATAGTAAATAATTTTAACAACATTTTAAATGAAACTAATACTTCAGTCTTAGTCATAATAAAAAATAATCACATGTTACTAACTGAGCAAAATAAATACAATGTGTTTTATTTTAGACTTTCACATATTACCATTGAATTTGAAATTTAACTTTAAAAACGCAGCCAAGTGGTAAAGTAAGAGTAAACCGAATTTAAAATGAGCTCCGACTAATGTCTTAACCGTAGTGCCTCACGCGAGTAGGACGTACGTTTGTTTAATAATCTCTCTTCTTTATTCAAGATCTTATCCGAAGTTTTCTTTGTGTTCGTATAAGTAATATAAGTAAACATCTTCTTACATAAAATATATGCTGTTAAATAATCATATTATAATGAAACATTCTTCCTGCCCTTTTTTACTCTCTTCTTATTATTCTTTTTACGAATAGAAAGTTAATTTAAAAAAAAACAATGATCAAAAAGGTATCTAAAACTAGGTTTATTAATGAATATAATAAGTTAGCAGCTATTACAGTGGAGAGCTTATTTATATTATTGAAAACTATATATCTAAACATATTTGAATACAACGACTAAGATAGCTTTATTAAATGAGTGAATGAAATAGAAATAATTGATGACAGTGCTCTTTCATATGTTATGATATATAAGGGCTGTGTGGGATTTAATTGTTTCACGGATTATACTATTAACACTTCACTTTTAATTACGTGTATTTAAATCTTTCTTGATTTTTTGATTTACTTGACATAAAAATTCTAAATATCACTACGTAAGTTAGTAAAACAATGATTTAAATAATTAGACCTTAATGTTTTGTATTATTAAAGTTAAATCAATAATTCATTAATTTACAATAATCAAAACAGTGTCCATTAAAATATTATAAAGAATCTAGCATTACGAATTGTTATAAAATAGATGTTTAACGGTAATGTAACTTAATAGAAATGTTTGTATGTTAAATATAATCTTTATAAGATAGTTTTGAATTGTTTATAATAAAATTAAATCCATATACTACGCTACATACCTACGTCACGCTACGAACGCGTAGGCCTACGTCTACGCCTACTCGTACGCGTAGTACATGAAACTTTACAAAGAGGTATGATGTGGATATAAATGGGCAAACCTTTATTTACGAAAACAAACAATGGGTAGCAAATACTCGTAAGAAGGTGCAAAATTACTGTCACTTAAAGTTAGTTCAGATATTAGTATATTGAAGTAATACTCGCTGGATATCCCTTCAAAGTCTTTCGTATAGGTAGTAACAAATAATATATTTTAAATTCTTTAATTGAAGTAAGTCATGGTATATTAATAAGTATTTAGATTTCTTTCTCTTAAGATAGAAAAGTAACTTGTTTTTTCTGGAAATTAGTATAATTGTAAAACTGATCGTCATTAATTGGTTGACATTGAAACTTAATGAAAAAATTGTTTTTATTTTATATGACTAGAATTTATATTAATTTATTTAAGAACCAAGAATAAACAAACAAATTATTAAATAACTTTGAAATGTTCAATATTTATTTCTGTCTAGACTTTCCAAACGCCACATAACTTTGATAATTACTTTTAGGTATTGCGGAAACATTTAAAAAATGCATTTAATTAAGATGTTTTAATGTAGAATTTAATAAGCAGTCTTTAAAATATAATATGTAAATTTAAAATAGCCTTATTATATTTGCTCAATGTCTTGTCCCCACTATAACTATGATGATAAAAAATAAGTTTAATATTTAAACGAAATACAGTTATATTTTCTCACCAGTAGGAAGAAAATATTTACACTTACCTATAAAACTTATAATAACTCAGTAAATTATTTTATAAACTCTAACAGTGTACATATTAATATAACACTAGGTATTTCCTAAATATATTAAAATACTTTCAAATTAAATTTATATGAAAATCTTTTATAAAAAAAAAAACAACAAAAAATTACTCATTGGTTACATTTTATAAAACCTACCAAAAAAGAAACAAGAGAATAAACTATGATTTAATTAACTATTGCACTCGGAATAGACTGTCACCTTAAAACAGTCTCATTAGGTTATTGGTTCTATTGTGTATGCGATATTTACTGGTCTAAGCCATAAAGAATTACATTAATAAATCGATGTTAGATCTAATTGACGTCAGAACTGTGTTTTTAAAAAACAAACTGTATGTTGCATATAATATTATAAGTTTGTATGTTTTAAAATATCTATAAACATGTAATAATAGTTGTCATCACCGTCCCGATAAAGACGATCACATATGAAATGTTTAATTCACCGAGACGGAAATCGATACGGTAGTCAATTGGTAGAGCGACGCGGACGGTTTCCCAGAGGTCACGGGCTCGAATCCCTTTAATCGTATAATTTTATTTTTCATTCTATTTTTATATTAATTTAAATAAGCTTAACATGGCTATACATGTTTATAGGTAGATATTTTCAAACTTGACGTGTTGATATTCAATTTAATTTAATGTTCAATATAACATAGAGAACAGTTTATTCATTATAGGTTTCGGCTGCTTTGTTGAACTTGGGTTGTTGTTTTTTTGTCTTAAAAATCTAAATAAATAAATCTAATATTTGTGACTAGTAAAATAATTTGCGGATATCCATATATTTTTTTTTATTAAAAGTAACTTAATTTTGTTTTTTTTTGAAAACACATAATTATACATTATTAGATATTCTAAAACAAAATATATACAACGTAAGAAACTTAAAACTTAAAAAAATCATTTAATATTTCATTTCCGACGCTGTCATATGAATGTAACACTTATTCGATAATGATATCTCTTATTCAGTACGCGTCTGAAACGTCATTCGGTTCTATAAATATTCCTGGAAAATTAATGCCTCATGAGAAATTTCATGATTTACACCGAGATTTTTCAGAAAATCATATTTCATTTATCCAGTGTGTTGTTTAAAATTAAATATAATTCATTTTATTTGCTTAGAAGTTTTTATGACATTATGTATGTCGGCATTTAATTGTAATCATTATATAAGTGAAATATTTAATACTATATAAGACTTTGTATACAGTTTTAAGTATTAAAAATGAGGCAACGGCTTTAGGACCTTTCAAACATCTCATAATACACATCTATATATGTCTCACTGCTGTTCAATTATCCAAATTATGTTAAGGGATTAGACTACCTCGCTTCTCTATAGCACCTGTTATATTTATGGAATCTTCTATGTTATGCAGATGTCCTTGCTATGTTATTTTTCACTTACCAGTCAGGTTGTACATTACACAAATATTTTTTGTCCTTACACAAATATTTTTAAGCTGCAAATAGTACACAGGACTCGAAGCAAACAATCCGTATATCCTATGCTGTCCGTATTTATAAGCGTAGGTAACTGCAAATACATTTTCGTATAATTTACAATTTTAACCTGACATTGCGAAAGTTATTTCAGATATCTTCTTCAAGAAAAAACAAGGTAACAATTAGGTAATTTGCAAACTCAGACAATGTCTTCGTTTTCCGTGAAATAGTTCAAGATGAAATTTCTGATAACGCAATAACAATATTTTGCTTATTTTACTAAATTGAACATAACATTCATACATTTTTGAAATACCGTAAGAGTAGTTCTTTATATCAAGTAACTGTGTTCTCATTGATTTACATAAAAAAGATCATTTCTATGCACAAACACGAGAAATTCGTTTAGGTTATGCGTCTATCATGTATGTGATATCATTTTATAATAATATGGTCTTATAGGCTTTAAAAAACAAGCTGCAATAAAGAAAAATATAATTCTATTATTTTTATACAAAAGATACATTACGCAACACCTAAAAGCTGATACAGACAGTTCTCGACTCTTAATTGATAATTGTACTTCATAAAATACATCACAATGGCACATTTTATAATATAATATGTCATTTATTTTATTCTATATAAAAAATAAATATACTTCACATCACGTCACTCTTTGTTTAAAATTATATTATTTTGCTAGTTAATCAGTCTTCTATTTATAAATGTCGATTTGTATCACTTTTTGGACCATATTCGCCCGACAGTATCCATAGTGAATTAATTGATAGTTATATAGTCAATATAAATTATATAAAGGAAATATTGTAAGTTTTGTATAAACAATGATAAAATATTCATTTACCATGACGAAATTAAATATTATATCTGTATTTGCATAACTCTATTATAACTATTCAAAATAGAGAAGTTATGTATTTCAGACACACAGACAGATGAAAGACGTTAACAAATCTAAATCATATCGGTGCGTCTATTTAAGATTTAAAACTGAATAAAAGAATTATGTTAGCAATAAGTTATTTTCAATGATAACTTTCTGGTGGGTCAGCTCTTGAACTATAAATAAGTTTAATGCTTGAGTTTATATTCTGATGTTAAGTTTATAAGTCATATAATGTACTTTTGATATAACGCATGGATACTTATTTGCAGTTTCTTCCTGAATGATGAAGCCCCTTTTTATATATTTTTTTTGTATATAAACAAAAAGCCTTCTACTCTGCATATATATATAAAAAATCCTTATTGAACTTTTTTTTTTATTATACAAAACTAGGTTAATGCTTGATTACATTCCACCTGATGGAAAGTGGAAATGTAGTCATAGGTGGTAAGGAAATACCAACGCAGACAAGTTGTTCCAGTCCTTTGCTGTACGCACTAAAAAAGACGAAGCATGGCTCTTCGTTCGGACAGGTGGAGTGTCCACAACGAAAGGATGGATACCTGCCGTGCGTCGGGACGTCCAATGATGGAACGGGGATGGGGGAATTAAGTCGTGTAATTCCTGTGCACACTCACCAAAATGTATCCTATAGAATACTGAGAGGCTTGCAATTCTACGCCTGTGTTCAAGGCTATGGAGGTTGGCATCAACCAATTCAGGGTCGCCAATAGGCGTCTTTGCTCGACTCTCATTGAGTCTAGAATCGCAAGATGAGTCTTTGCGGCACACAATCTAATACAGATTAAAGAAATAACAAAAAGTGTATGAGATTTTTGAAAGGTGGTTATGCAAAATGCTGCTATTTTATTCGGTTTTCCTATCCCACGAGCGCGGGTACTTTAGCAGTGTGACGTAATTTAATAAAGAATTAACTGAGCACCTCAAATTAAATTGAAATTATTTCATTACGATTAACATAGAGTTTTATGAAAATAACTTTGTCGCGGTATCTTAAATGCTTTTTCTTTTAGGAAATTAGAAATATAATAATTAAAATAAATTTGAAAAATATATGCAGAAAATTATGTAATTAAGGTCAAAAAGATTTTTATCGCAACTCTAAACAGTGCAGTTAAACCTCTAACAAAAAAAATATTCTTCAATATTTTTTTATATAGTTTCTGTTTGTTTCACAAAATAATACAAGTGACTACGTAGACGTTATTTTATATTCATTAACGTCTCCAAGCTCAAAGAAAGTCACGTCTCGCTAAGCGTGGCCTAAAGTTCTAATTCCTATAATACATTGTAGACTCTCACGTGTCCTTTATGAACTAACTTCATTGAGTTAGTTTGTAAAGCATATTCAAGTTTTGGTAAAACTTGTATAGCTTAATAGACTTACTGTAATTATTTTCTATCGATGAAATATAATTACTATTTTTTGATAATTGTTTTAGTTATTTGACAATGTAAAAAACTGAAATAAATATGAAGCCCTAGAAAGAAGAAAAATATTCTCTCTATTTTTTTTCATCATTCTTTTGTTATATTATGAGTAAAAATGGACAAGAAAGTTTAAAATTGCGAGTCCGTGCACAATCTATATATAGTAATAATATTAGGACTTACAAATCCTTGTTAAACCTCAATGTATATAAGAGTATAAATATAATACATCGAATGAATACAGTGAATCATAGTGAAAATAAAATGGCCGTAGTTTATACGACGTCCAGTTTCTTATTATTATGATACCTCCAGAAAGCGAAATAAACTCCTTATTATATTTTTATTTTGTGAAATAATATTGAAAATAAACTTGAAAAACATTTTTAAAAGTTTCATATTACTAAACAAAATAAACAATGATTGCTTTGATTGTAAACTAAACTATATTATGTTTTTCGTTAAAATATTTCATTACAACATCTAAAACATTTTTTTGGAAATATATAATAATATTTATACCTAGTAGCAGACTGCAATTGTATTATATTATATAAGTATTTAAATTTGTTAAATCTGATTCTTTTAAGCGAAGTGCTTGAATAATGTTCCCTG
Organism: Napeogenes sylphis; assembly: GCA_959347405.1. Taxonomy (NCBI): domain Eukaryota; kingdom Metazoa; phylum Arthropoda; class Insecta; order Lepidoptera; family Nymphalidae; genus Napeogenes; species Napeogenes sylphis. Next base: position 7,542,293 of record OY365781.1, on the reverse strand, counting down.
TCGGGATACTGTCACGTGACATCACGAACGATTGTTTGGTAATTTTATACAATTATTTGAAAGTTGTTCGATATAAAGTAATTCTATTTCTTTATGTGTTTTATGATATAAAGTAATTCTATTTCTTTATGTGTTTTATGATTAATAAAACACTAGTTCGTTCCCGTTTGTCACATTGAAATAGGGAAATTACCAATATAATGAATTAAATATAATGAATTAAATTTTAAATCTAACCCGACGTTTCGAATGCTTTGCAGCAATCGAATTCACGGTAAGACGTGATGGAGGTGTCTGCAAGGCATTAGAAACATCGGGTTAGATTTAAAATGTAAATTTAAAATTTAATTCATTATACGCGTGTTAAATCCGTAAAAATAGTTTTATTTCAATGTGTTGTACTCGTAAAAGCCTTAAAATAATTTATTGTTCACTATAACAAACATTAATAAAGCATTAAATTATTAAAACACAAAGTTCGATTTTTCAATACAGATGTGTGTGCTTTGGTACCCAAACTAGGAGACCTGTAATATGGCATACCAATATCCCCCTCCGGATAATAAGATACTATCTATACTATCAAAATGTAGCCTAATAGTATAAGGCTTTCACTTTAAACTTTTGAAACTAATAAGTTGGTACATAATATTTATATACCTACTAAAACTATAGTAAAATATGTATAAGAAAATAATCACGTTATATTAATACTGAAGCAAAAACTTTGGGCCTCTTTTTACGAAAATGGCGCATATGGAGGAGTACGAAATTTGGAACATTTATAAATTTGTGTTGGAGAAATGCAGAACGTTAATATTTTTAATAAAAATTCACTTTTTATGCATAAAATTAATCATAAGAATATTACACACTACGATGCGAAATATTACACACACTACTTCGTTGTCAACGTTGACATGTTCAATGTAAAGTACCCATATATTTGTCGATATGCATAGAGGTGTTAGCCTACACTTTCATTAATACTTACACTTTGGATTACGGTTTAATTTCGGCCCTTGAGCGACAGCAAGTATCATTCATTTTTATCATATTTATATAGAACGGATAAACTGTATGGTACCAGCAAAAATATACCTTTATAATATTTAAATAAATGTTTAATTTAATGGCATATCTATCAGCGACTGTTTTTATCCACCAACCATTAAACCATTCATTAAATCTCCAACAGCTTAATTCTACACGGTAGAAGATAATAATCATTATAAGATTCATTTACTCTTCAGTACAATTATGCAAATAGTCAACATTCATTAATGTAAATAATTCAACATTATATAATTCGACTTTAAAATAAAATAATTGAATAGGCGAATTTATCTTATTATCATTACAATATTCAAAACAAAAATAACCATTTAAAATATGTGTATCATTAATTATTACAAAACAAAATAATTCATGATACTGGAGACAATTGCGAATTTCAGTATTTGTATTTGTATCATTCTTTTATAAAATAACGAATAAACTAACCAACAAATTACTCATGTTTACGATTGAGAGGATATATTATTCTCTACGTCAGGAAACTCAAAGGAGTACGTAGCTCTTCACCCGAGCTTTTGCTGGCATGTTGACAGAGTGATGGCCGATAGTCATGGCACAGAGTATATTGATACAGAGACTACAGAACTTAATTTGAAACGTATATTTTATAGTTCATCGTTATCTTAGAAGTGTTGACGTTTTTGTAAAATAGTCGTCAAAACTTAAAAATCGCATACACTATTGTTATTGTTATTGCATACATTAAGAAATAAACATATATATATATATATATATATATATATATATATATTTAATATTAAGACAAAATATTTATCCTTTACGATAGTTAGACCTAAAAATGTATTTTATGATTACATTTTCTAAATGAATTTTGAATATTTCGTTAAACCTAAAAAAATATTATGTATTAATGTATAATAATTAAAAATAATATAAAATAATTAAAAATATTATGTATTATATCAGTACAGTTTCCGAGCAAATCGAATATGAAGTAACTCTATGTATCACCTACTCTGAAAGTGACTCTCAACAGCTCGTCACGTCACTGTTGTAAGATTAGTGCTCAATACAAATAACCTACATCAGAGGTATTATAATATATATCATTCATTTTATTTCGATATTATATATATAATTTTACATGAGCTAGGAACATTCACAAATACATTAACTCATTATCTGGTACCAGATGATTCAAAATTTAACCAAGTATATTTTAATATATCTAAGACATTTTGTTTATTTGCGCATGACATCATTTTTTGCCAGTTTTTTTTATATATAATTTATAATAGTTATGCTAATTTCATAAACAGATTTTGCATGTGACTGAAGATATCTAAGCCCAATTTAATGTTTAAAGTTTCGAAAATATTGTAATTTTTGTATGCCCTGTATGTAAAATGATTCATATGTCCTTTATCTGAGGTTACTTTAAAAATAGAGCAAAATCCGACTAAACACCATTTTCACTTTAAAAAAACAAATTTAAAAAAACCCTGATACAAAAAGACCTATAAAAAGAATAAAAATAATATTATTATGTACTTATTGAATTCGTTGCGTCGGGGGACCGTTGTTAAAGTTATGTTACTAGTTTCTGATTGTACTAAATGAACCTACAGACACACAAAATTTTCAATTGTTTAAGTAGGAAAGATTTGTTTGTTTGTTTGAATTGAATAAGCTCCGAAACTACAAGACCGATGCTTAAAAAATCTTTTAGCATTAGAATCCTATATTATGATGTACAAAGGTTATATTTAATACGAGAAATATATATTATATTTAATAAAATAAGGATCCAAGGGAAAGTTTCGACAATGTAATAAATTATAAATGTATTAAAATACACGATTCAAGACTTTTTTATATGGGTAGGTTTCATAGGTAGGTTCCTGGGTAGGTTTTATATATACGAATATTAATAAATATAAACATTCAGAGTTAAAATATTTATAATCACTAATAACACTATGATGAAGGGATTTATATTATCACTAGCTATTGCCCGTGATTCTTTATGACTACGATCATAAGCCATATAAATATATTTTTGCAGTCTACGTGGACGCAGTCACGGGCAACAGCTATCCCTAATAAAGTACTTTACCTGAGTAAGTAACTGTAAAAACCTTTTGGCCTTCATAACAAGGCTTTTTTTCCTATATAGCGGGCGAAACAGCTGGGAACAGCAAATTATTGCATAAGAACCTCTCCCCCGCACGAATAAAACGTCAATATCTTGAAGACCACTATTTTTATTTTAATCAAACATGGATAAGAATCATCTCGACTAGCATAGCCCTCGATTAAAAAAAACCGCATTCAAATCCGTTTACGCGTTTGGCCGCAAACAGCAAATTATTGCATAAGAACCTCTCCCCCGCACGAATAAAACGTCAATATCTTAGAGACGACTATTTCTATTTCAACCAAACATGAATAAGAATCATCTCGACGAATAAAGCTTTCGATTAAAAAAAACCGCATTCATATCCGTCCACGCGTCCACAGACAGATACACAGATACACAGATCGGCAGGTCAAACATATAACACTCCTCTTTTTAGTCGGGGGTTAAGAAATGCAATTTCGAGCAATCCAATAACGGATATATTAAAAAAAAATGTCACTCATTTCATTTGTTCAATATAGTGATTAAAACGAATGTTACTTGTTTTATATATGACATTACAAATCCGGGGTGATTCCCAAAATTGTACTGCGATATTGGCATTCTTAAAGGACTTTGCGACTATTTCAATTCTTGATTTAGGTGGCGTTTGTCTCACTAATCAATATTCGATAAGTTCTAAGACTAGTATTAATTATTCGTATATTTTCTTACATTCTTCAATGTTTTAAACAATATCTGAAAATTTTCCTTAAAATAACATATTTTATGCTATTTTATCATTTAAGGATTAGTTGGTTTCAAAAATTATATATTTTATACCTACTACACACAAACAGTTTCTTTAAAATTAGTCTAAGAACTGACCATACAAATAACTCTGATATTATAAAAGCTGTCGCCAGAAATCTTTGTTGTAATAAAATAAATTTCAGTTTCAAAAACCTTAGATCCTACAAATTAAACCCTATTTTTATTACTATTATTAAATACTATTTATTCAATTGGTTTCAAAAATATGTTCCTTCCGTCCACATGAACTGTTAGGTTTTTATTAGTAGATAGTTTTGTTTTTCGTATAGTATAACGTGTTAATAAATAAGAATCGAAAAATAATATCCAAAAAAATATATGACCTGGATAACGTAGGAAGAAAAGAAGACTCGTTTGTTTATTTTTATGGAAGATTTAATTTAAAAATATTAATATTATTTAAATAAACGCTGTGAGTCTGCCATGCCTCGGTCTTATGAATAGGAATCCCGAATGGGTTCGGGTCGGGCAATTTCCGATTAAATTTTCTGATTATAGCCGTCTAAATATATTTTAAATAATCATCATGGTTCACGAGATATTAATAAATGTATTTGTATTTTAAAAAAATAAATGTATTAGTATTCTTATGAACTAGATTGTATCCAAAATAACTACTTAACAACTGGAGTTTATACGCTCATGCGGCATTAAAAGTCGTTTATATTTTATACGCAACGATTGTTTTAGTTAAGAGAATTGTTTACATAGTTTTAATTTTTGAACGTTCTTATTTAGAGAAATAATAAAATAGATTATATTTTAGGATAATAATAAATCTAAATGTTTATACAAAACTAAAACACTAATAAAGAGCATACAAAGCATTAGATTACATAAGAAGTTGCAAATACAACGAGTAGTAATAACCATAAAGTCTCACGGGCTGAGATTGTACATATTAAGTAGAAGCTAGGAATATAGTGGAATTACGCTTACTAATATTATGTTAAGACTATTTGTTAGACAATCTAAAACAATGTGTAATACGAGTTTATATATGTCTATTTATCGTGAGAACAGGTAAAAATAACAAAATCATAGAAAAATCTTTGGTTGTCTGCAATTTTTTTTATCAGTATAATTTTAGTTCAACGAAATATGTATTGATACAAATCGACTTATAGGATATTCCTATTTTAGCCCACTTACTGTTTATCCTGTTCATTATTTTGATTACAGTCAAAGTTTTCAATTCCGAAATGATTTTAATATTTATTTTCAGAAAAAGCTACAAGTATCTCTAAAATAATATGGCTTAGCCTTGTTACAAAAAATAATAATAAAAGTGGGTTGGTTTAATAAGATTTTATTGGTTTATATTCCAAAAAAAACAGTAACATTAATTTTACAATACATAATACAAATAATGCCATAATAATGTTTAAAAGAAATGCCAGCTAGACTCAGCGGTGGGTTACTTGAGATAATACTTTATTTTAAATTATATATATATATATATATTAATTACTAAAATAGTAATATCCTAGGCGCCACTGACAAATAACAAGCGAAGACATATATTTGATCCTCCTGCTTGTCAGTACTGGAGAACCACAGTCAAACACTTGTTCTTTATAAAACTTTCAAAAATGGAAGTGTTGACTATTGATATAAATAAATTTTGTACATCACCATAATATCGGGATTACAATAAAGACGAGCTTCTTAAACTCAGCTAGTCAGGAAGCAGGATACAGGACCAACAGGACGACGCTCCGAAGATTCACGTCTACCCTCGCGGACCAATTATAAATTTACCCGTATCTTCTAGGGTACAAACTAAAAAAAACTTCCTTATGGAGGAAAAAGGCTTCGCAAGCACTAATATTAGCCTATGTCGACTCACAGGGTCGAATCAGGACAAATAGAAATATTGTTCCAACAAACTTTGAAACTGCCCGGGAAGTGCCGGCAATAGGAATTATAATTATTCCATATTAAATTATTAGCCCGAAGGCTAATAAGATATTCAATTCGGAAGTGCTTCCGAAAGAAAAAAAACTCTAAAGGTCACGACATTGAATTTTATAGTCAAAATATGCATAATAAGCAAACAATGTGGCTATGCACAGCCGCGTTACACGAAATGTGGGTAAAATTGATATTAATCGGAAGAAGACCAATATTTAAATAATTTAAGAACAATGCACTACTTATCTAAAGAAGGAAACGAGTGTAATAAATTTATAACAAATTGTTGTACTAATAAATATAACAATAAAACAACGTTGGCTGCAACTATACTTCTTAAACAATATGACAGCTACTTTTAAATAAATATCTAGCGATATGCTAACCTTAATAATGATTAATAGATGAAATTTAGAATAGTAATTATTAATAAAATGTTTATATTTTTAATAACAATTTGGGGACTATAAAGTTAGCTTAAGCTGGCAACATTCAATATCTTAAACAAAAAGAAATGTCACAGACTAATTAAGATATTGCAATTAGCTGTCAACAGATAAATAATTTACCTTGTCTACGAATTTGACAGATAATAAGAAATCGATAATATTAAAATTATTAATATTTTAATTATCTACAGAAATGAAATTTCTATGTAACAGCCTCTAGCGTATTAATAATAAATGAGAGATTATCGTAAAGTACTAAAAACAATCCAAATATCTGGGTAAATATATATATCTACAGCTTACAAAGACTACATATTGATATGATAAAACATTTTTCCTAAGACCAAAGAACAAAGTTGTACAGGCTTTATAAAATAGGGCTAAAAATGTTAATTAATTTATGTTAGAGGTACCTTAATACCATAATTATAGTATAAAAATAAATAATTATAGAATTAGAAGGACGTTATTCGCCTCATTAAAAACATTTCGTATTATTAAATACACTGGACTATATTATTTCAATTACAAGTAATGTTTATTGTTCAATAAACTAGACTATATTAAACAAAATATTACTTTAGAACTTAACAGATCATAATCAAAACATTATATTGGTTAGCGAGATATTCGCATGATAGACATTTTTTTCTATCAATTAATTAAGATATGAAATATATTGTTCTTTCCTTTTAGGTTATTATTGAAATAGATACTATAAAAATATTTTATAATACCTACATTTTTAAAAAAGTTAAGAAAACTATGGAAGTGTTGCAAATTGTCTGTATATTTAGAAACTTTCACATTTTTTCTTTTATTATTTACTATCAGTGTAAGAAGGATAAAAATATACTATGCAATATCTACCAGCCTACAAATACACTATTCCCGAGTGAGCGATTCACAAAATTGCACTACTATATTCGAATCCAAATAGGCTTCATTCTGACGATTATAATTCTGGAATATCTACTTAAAAAAGAGATAACATAGTTGTATATATAATAAAGAGTACAGTTTTGTATATACGAATAACTTTAAGTCTTGTTTCTTTAAGAAATGAATTACAAATTTAAACTTTTTTACTAGTAAATAAATACTTAAAGAATAAAATAATCTAAAGATGATATAGTAAGCAAAAAGCCTTGAGGAATATGATGGACTGATTTTGGAAGTATTTTATGGATTACAAATGTTCAATTATTATAAAGTACTAGTTGTACTTTAATTGTAAAAGTTGTAATTTATATATGTTATTCAATTTAAATCTTCATTTTCTACATGAAACTTGAGGTTTACGTTAACGTACTACTTTACTACGTTTGGCTACTACGATGTCCCAGACATACGTAAAACTTATCAAACATATGACACTCCTCTTTTTGGGTTGGGTTTAGAAAGTAATAATAATATTATTGTATATCAATAATATTGTGTATAAAATTTCTGGCAGCCACAATCTTCAAGCTCAAAAAATAAATGCTTTCTTTACGGTACTAGAAGCCGATCTTTTTGAATTATATATTTAAAATTTTTATTAAAGCTTAAATTTACATATTAAATTTATAGTTTTTAAAAGCCTTTTATACAAAGCTACCCCGTAGCGTTGAAATGTATAAAATATCCTTTTTAACACACTTTTATTAACTTCGGATGTATTTATCTAAGTAGCGGAATCTTTGATCGTGATTTTGACCTACTTTGAAATGTCGGATTAGTTTGAATTTTGGCACACTTATCAAGGACCGATGACAATGCAATAATTTAATCAATTCGTTCCGTTATACTTGTCAGGATCCTGAGGATAAGCGAATTTTAAGTAAAAAGAGATAAACATATATCCGTAGCGTGGGCCTTGCACATGCAAAAGTATGAGTTAGAATATATGAAGCAGCATATCGTATTCTCGGAGTCTTTTTTTTGTGCAATGACACAATATATACAAACAGCAACCTAACCAAAATTATTGCGGAAAAAAGAGTGGGGCGCTGTGTGCCATAAATCTTGTTTCGAATTCTAATAATATAAATAGAGATAAAGTAATGGAATAAATTTATGAATTCGATTTTGACTTACTATAGGTGGTCAGATCCTATTGGAACATTAAAAAAGAAAAAGGAAGTCAAAGCAGTGAGGGAAAGAATTTGAAGAAATCCTGTCCGAAATCAAAAGATTTTATCTCGGGAAACGAAAATAGCATCTAGAAACATGTCACGTATTTTAAGAGATGACTTAGGACTTGCAGCACCAGTGTGCGGTCGCTAGTGCCGCCATCTGGCGCGTTCCCCGGGTTGCGGATAGGGGAGGTCCCCCCAGATATGGGGGGCACCGGCTTCGGCCGGCGCGGACAGCTACTAGCACGTGTGGCTGCTTGCCTTTCGAGGTGAGCATTGCACGGCCACACAAACTCGTAAGCCCGCACTGAGCGGGAACGAGAGCTGGACGGACGGATCCTGTTCTGTTCGTCTGGCTGCGAGGAAGAAAACCTCCATAAAAAATCACCCTGGGTCGGTCATGGGGGTGTCAGAGCCCGGTCCATGACCGACAGGAGGAGTTTGTGTCTTGTGTTCGTTTTGTCCCGTTTAGTCTACGTCGTTTTTGTTATGTTTCGTCTTATGTGTGTTTGTGTTTTTATGTTTTGTGTTCTATGGTGACCTCACCCCTTAAAGGAAAGTATGGACACAGGTGATTTAAAATATGGTCCCCGGGAGGGTGTCGGCTCAGCCGTGCAATCCCTCACGGCATCCTCGGATGCCGTCTGCCCCTCGTACTACGGGGGGGGGGCAAAAATCACCTTGGAGCAGGAGTACCTGCGCAGGTCGTTCCCGCACCGACCTGTCCAAATAAAAGCAGTGCGAAGCGTGGCACGGCGACGTGCCATGACGACAACCCGGCAACCTCTTTTGACACTGATATTCCCAGCGAACTGGAAATTATCGATTTGGACGCGGATGAGCCGACCCCGACGGTCGGTTCATCCGTGTATGACCTTGGCGATCCCATTGGACTCCGATTGGCTTTTGGGTGTGATCTGACTGACGGGTCAGACCAGGAGGTGTGTGTGCGGCGCAAGCGAGGCCCTCTCTCAGACGTCTCTCGCTTGCAGAGTGAAGCGTCCGGGAGCGACTCGGAGCGTGGTGTTGTGTTTTCCAAATACAACACCGCTCGTCGTGGACGCCCCACTCCAAGCACTCGTGGTTCAGGGCTCGCAAGGGAAAAAGCAGAGCTGCGAGCCCTGAACATGGAGGCGGAAGAGGCTGCATTCGAGCTGAAGCTCCAACGCCAGGCCTCCCGGAAGACGGCGGGTACGGCCAGGAGTGCGCCGGGCTCCGAGGAAGAGACTTCCTTGGAGGTGCAACCTGTTCCGGATCCGTTGTCCCTAAGTGCCGAGGAGTTGAGCGCAGCCGCCGCCCGACACTCGCACGCCATATACGAGTGGACCCGAAAGTCGGCAAACCTAAAGGGCACGGTGATCAAGGCCCTCAGGGACGAGTCGAGAGGCATGCTCGACATCGTCAGAGCCTTGGCCAGCCGCAGCGAGCCGGAGGAGACGCGCCGTATCCGCGAGGATAACGCGCTTCTCCACAGGGAGGTTGAGGCGCTGAAGGCGGAACTCAAAGCTCACAGGAGGGAGTTCGCCGAGATGAGGGCATCTGCGGCCAAAGCCGCGGTCTCAGGGATGCCCTCGTTGGAGTCGGACCACCTCGAGAAGTTGAAGCGCTCCGTAATCGACTCGGTGGGCGTTATGCTTAACGCCCGGTTCCGAGGGATAGAGGAGCGCCTCCTCCCAGAGAGGAGTTTACGGCCTTCTCTGGCTGCAGACCGGAGAAGGGAAGCAGCCGCAGCCGCAGCCGCTGCTGTCGATTCCCGGCCATCAGTTTGCGGCTACAGCCAGGTCGGATCTCCGGTTGTCGTGCCGAGGTCTCCGCCAATCCTGCCGGTTGAAGCAGTCGCTCCTCTGGAGGCTTGGTCGATGGTGGTGCGGGGGGGTAGGAAGAATGCCCCCCGGGCCTCTCGGAAGCGCCAGGCCCCTAAGGCCGCTCCCCGAAGGCTGGCTCGTGTGCCGGCTTTGGCTCCGGCTCCGGTAGCCGAACTCCAAGCCCAACGGCCTGCGGCCAAGCAGCGGCGGCGCAGGAGGAAGAAAGCCGCTAAAACTGCAGCCCAGAAGGCCCAGGCAGGGAAGCGCTCCCAGCCCAAGTTGCCGCCGTCTCGGTCCCCAGCTGTGATTATCACGCTGCAGACCGAGGCCGCCGCAAAAGGGGTAACGTACGCCCAGGCCCTCGAGCGCGCCACCGAGAAGATTGACCTCGGCGAGCTTGGGCTCGAGGGCGGGCTCAAAATCCGGCGGTCGGCCACAGGAGCCAGGCTCCTGGAGCTTCCAAAGGCGGCCCCGGAGTCGGCGGACAGGCTGGCAGAGAGCCTGCGGAAAACGTTGGAGGGTGTGGCGGATGTCGTCCAGCCTGTAAAGAGGGTCGGTATCAGGGTCAAAGGCCTGGACGACTCCGCCACGAGGGACAAAGTGGCGGCAGCGATATGCCGCGTCACCCAATGCTCCAAGGAGTCTCTCCACGTCGGGGAGATTCGTTGGGGCAATGGGGCCTTGGGCGCTGTCTTTGCCCGGTGCCCCGTTGACGCGGCCAAAACGCTGCTCGCTGCGGGGAGGCTGTTGGTCGGGTGGAGCTCGGCCAGGGTCGAGCTTCTGGAGGAGCGGCCCATGCGGTGTTTCGGGTGTCTTGAGCCCGGGCACACGCGTGTGGTCTGCCCCTCCAAAATCGACAGAAGCTCGGTCTGCTACCAGTGCGGCCTAGCGGGTCACACCCGTGCAGGCTGCCCCGGAGTCCTCAGGTGCGCTCTCTGCGTAGACCGAGGACTCCCAGCAGGCCACGAGCTGGGTAGCGGAGCTTGCCAAGCTCCCCGGAAGAGAGGGAAATCAGTCGCTCCCTCTCCTGCTCCTCGAGGCGGCGGTGGCGGGAAACCGCCTGTGGAAGCCATGTCGCAATGACCAGCTGGCGACATGGCTTCCTTGAGGCGAATTTGAACCACTCCGCCAGGGCCCAGGATCTTTTTGTCCAGGCCTTGGCGGAGTGGAACATTGGTATTGCGGTGGCCTGCGAGCCCTACTATTTCCCCCCTAGTTCCAGTTGGTCGGGGGACATAAACGGCTCCGTGGCAGTGGTTGTGGGACCTGGTCCCGGTCCCCCTTTCTCCACTCTGGAGACTGGCCCGGGTTTGGTAGTGGCGCGGTGGGGGGAGTACGTCGTCGTAGGCGCGTACTTCTCCCCCAATTGTAGCCTGGCGGAGTTCGAGGTTTTTCTCGATTCCGTCAGTGCTGCGATTCGCAGACAGGCGTCGGGGAAGGTCATCTTCCTCGGCGACCTGAACGCCAAATCCGCGGCCTGGGGGAACCACGCCACGGACGCTAGGGGTAGGGCCGTCCAGATCTGGTCGCTCCTCTCCGGTCTGTCCCTCCTCAACAGAGGGACCGAACCGACCTGCGTGCGGCAGCAAGGGAGTTCAGTGGTGGACGTTTCGTTCGCCACCCCAGCTGTCGCGCGCATGGTCGACGACTGGAGAATCGAGACGGAGGTGGAGACTCTATCGGACCATTTATACGTCCGATTTGAGATCTCCGCCTCCCGACCGGATCTGGCCGGGCCACCGCGGGCGGGATATCGGTTTCCTCGCTGGGCAGTCCAGCGGCTGGATCGGGAAATGGCGGTCGAGGCAGCCATGGTCCAGGGCTGGGCCTTTCCCGTCCCCCAGCGAGGAAACCGAATTCGAGGGGTTGGCTGGCCGCATGCGCGAGGCCCTATCGAGGATCTGCGATGCGGCCATGCCGAGGGTGGGGGTCCGGCCCCGGCGCAGAGGAGTCTACTGGTGGTCGCCCGAAATAGCCGAACTTCAGGCAGCCTGTTGCAGGGCTCGCAGGGCCTTCCTCCGGTGTCGCCGCAGACGCGGCTCGGACCCGGAGATGGAGGCCCAGCTGCAGGGTCAGTATCGCCAAGCGAAATCGACCCTGCAGCTCGCGATTCGGAAGGCGAAGGACCTAGCTCGGGAGGAAATCCTGGCCGGTCTCGATAGGGACCCATGAGGGCGACCGTATCGCGTTGCGCGGAATAACATCCGCGCCGCGACCGCCCCGGTCATGGAGTCCCTTCAGCCGGATTTCCTCAAGCGGCTGGTGGGGGAACTTTTCCCGGATTCCACCGGCCACTCTCCTCCCGTGATGGCTCCCCCCTCTCAAAGGGGGAAAGTTGGTTCTGTTCCAGTCATCACGGAGGCCGAGCTGGAGGTCGCGCTGAATCGCCTGCGAGCCCGCAACACTGCGCTGGGGCCGGACGGTATTCCAGGGCGAGGGTGCTGTGTTACGCAGATGATACCCTCGTCACGGCGCGCGGAGGGAGCTTTGCTGAGGCAGCCCGTCTTGCCGCGGTCGGCGCTACGTTGGTAGCGGACCGCATAGGGCTGTTGGGACTGGAGGTCTCCGTTTCCAAGACGGAGGCCATCCTGTTCCACGGCCCTCGCCGGGGTCCCCCTCGTCGGGCGTACATCTCCGTCCAGGGTGCGCGGGTGGCGGTGAATTCCCAGATTAAGTATCTGGGCCTCACCCTGGACGGTAGATGGAACTTCGGGGGCCACTTCTCTCTGCTGGCCCCGAAGTTACTCTCCACTGCAGTCGCCTTGAGTAGGCTTCTACCCAACGCCGGAGGGCCGCAGGCTCCTTGCCGCCGGTTATACGCCGGAGTGGTGAGGAGCATGGCCCTGTACGGTGCTCCCATATGGTCGGGAGCCCTCACCGCGGATTCCAGGGCCCTTTTGCGTCGCACGCAATGGGTCCTAGCGGTGAGGGTGATCAGGGGGTACCGTACGGTGTCATACATTGCGGCCACACTCCTGGCGAACGATCCGCCCTGGGAGCTACAGGCGCGGATCCTCACCGGGGTGTATTGGCACCGGGTGGAAGCCCGGGTCGGGCGGGTTAGGCTCGAGGCGGATCGGATCAGGGCTCTAGCTCACCGAGCCCTGATCCGACAGTGGAGTAGGGACTTAGAGTCCCAGTCGGCCAGTCTTGCGACGGTGGGGGCTATTTCCCCCCATCTCGATCGTTGGATCGGCCGGCGGCACGGGACTCTAACGTTCCGTCTTGTGCAGGTGCTCACGGGGCATGGGTGCTTCGGTGAGTACCTGCACAAGATCGCACGCAGAGAGGCGGCCCCCTCCTGCCACCACTGTGACGAGCCCGTGGACACGGCTCGTCACACCTTGGCGGAGTGCGCAGCCTGAGACCGCCGACTGAGGCCGCGGAGCGGGACAGCTCCTCTGAACCGCTTCGCAGGGGTAGGCTGGGTCGAAGGAGGCGGGATTACGCCCGCAGCCTCCTTCCCCAGCTGTAGTGCCTGGACGGGAGAGGGGGGTGACCTCTCCCGCCCGTTATAGGCCTACGAGGTGAGGGTGTCCCTAAGTTGATCGGGGCCCCTCGCAGGGGGTTCCGCCGGGGCGTCACGGTGAGTGCAAAAGCGATCCCGTGGCGCCCCATGAGGTCAACCGTTGGTTTTTTTGTGGGTAGCCTTAAAAATGGCAGCGTCTTATACCGTCCGTCGTCCCACATACCCCCTCGGTCATCACCTTCCTGGTCGCAGGGATGATGCGTGACGCATTTTTCCAACGATAAAAAAAAAATGACTTGCAGCATATAAAAAACGCACTGGTCTTTTCTTAACTGATAAATTAAAGAAGAGGGTGGTAAAATCGAAACAACTGCTGAAGCGCTTCGCAAAGGGAAGTCACAAAAATTGTATTTACGGATGAGATTTTTCAAACAGCAACATTTTAACAAACAAAAAATTACCGTATTTATGCTCAAAACTCTGAGGAAGCTGCCTAATTAGTCGACAGAGTGCAACGTGGGCATTATTCGACTTCAGTGATGGTTTGGTGGGTTGTTAGCTATAAAGGAGTGATTGTGCCATATTTCGGTGAAAAAAGTATCAAAGCATCGGCACAAGTGTATCAAGATAATATTCTTGAGAAGGTAGTCCCTTAATAGCACCATGTTTAATAACCAAGTATAGTCCTTCCAGCAAGACTCGGCGCCGGGTTGTGAAGCTCGGTCCACGCAGTCTTGAATGGAAGCGAACGTCTCCTACTTCATCAGAGCTGAAGACTGGCCGTCAAATAGTCCTTATCTTAATCCGCTGGATTATGTGATTTATGGTCAGTTTTAAAGAGTACAGCTTGCTCTAAACGACATAATAATTTGGAGTCCCTAAAACAATCCACACGATTTGCAGTGAAGAATTTCACCATGAAAAGAGCGCGTGCTTCTATTGATAACTGGCCTCAACGTTTAAAGTGTATTGCAACCAATGAACACAACTTCGAATAAACTTTTTATATTTTTAATTGTTTTATATTTTTGTATTAAACTAACACACTGTAAAAGTAATTAATGTTAATGTTAATTTATTTTCTTTGTTATAATATTTATGGTAAGACTAGGTATATTATTTTATATACAACTTTTTTCTTTGGCTCTTAGTAAAAGCATATAGAATTTAAACATTATTTTAAATGAAACTAATACTCTAGTCTCAGTCCTAGTTAAAACTAATCGCGTGTTACCAGGAGAGTAAAATAAATACAAAGTTTTCTCTATATTTAAACAAATGCCTCTAGAGTTCCAGATGAGACTTAAAAAATGTAGTCAAGTGAAATGTAGGAGAAAGTTGAATTTGAGATGAGCTCCGACTAATGTTTCAAGAGTCGGACGTACTATAGTGTTGTAACCTTTCTCCATTTTCATTCAATATTTTATCTAAAGTTTTCTATATTTTCTTCTGGAGTTATTACAGCATTTATAAATATCTTGGATTAAAAAATGTATTTCATTGAGTAATATTATATTTAAACATTTATATTCATTAACATTACTAGTTCTAAAATAATAGGTTCAGAAATGACTTACTTGAACTAAAATACTGTTTAGACCAGATAAAATAACTTAAAAAGATTTTAAATATAATTGCTGTTTACAGCATTTACTGGCCAGCTAAGGCACTATCGCCGTAACTATAAGATCAAACATAAAAGCCCTGAACAACAGTCAAGTTGACTAGCTCGAAGTCTTATACATGGGTGAAATCATTATTGACTTGGGTTTCTATAAACCAAGAACAAGTAATCATCGTCATCACCACATGTAGGACAAAATCGCTGTAATTACTATGTCTGAGAATTTGCTGATCGCCAAAGAATTTATTTTAGAACTCAAAATGTAAATATAAACGACTTACCATGTAGTCATGACTAGGATTAATAATGCTTAAAATTTAACTTGCATTGTACGATTCTGATGATTTGAAAAAATTGATGGTTTGACTGTCCCAACTATATTTAGTAAACGATTTTAAGATTACTTTCTACTTTCTTATCAAATAAAATCAAGTATTGTATCAATTTTGATATAAAATATAAACTTATACATATGATCATCATGAACATGTACGTTGGTTATATACCAAGATAAAAGTAAAAACGTAAAATCAGAATGTATAGTCGTGTAAACGACAAAGCTACTGCCACGTCATGCAGATAACTTTTGTTTCAGCGCCAAACTGACTAGGAGTCCAAGTGAAAGCCATAATTGTAATCGGGCGGAGATCATCATTGTCCTGCTTCGAATTAAAAGTATAAAACCTACATCTTTTAATATAAAATGAACTCATAAGAGCAATTTAAAAAAATATCGAAATCTGCAAAGAAAAGTTATCTACTACATCCGATAACGTAAAATATCCTGAAAAGACATCTCATAATCGACGTTTCACAAGACCATTTATAATGTATACTCTCCGTAATGTATAATAAAATTTACTTACCGAATATTTCCGCTGTATTGACAGATTAACCTACTACCTATACCTTAATCTACGGTTCTCTCATTGGTCCTTTCATGGGTTCAATACGTGTTCATAACGAGTCTTCCGCATAGTCTCCTAATTAATTTAAAAAACACCAGGGCAATGAAGAGCTTGCATCGTACTCAAAATGGCCATAAGGGTAAAGGCGTAATCCATCATCCATTTGACAACAATGACAAAAACGACCCTGTTTAGAACGATGAACTTATAAAATATTTTTCATATTTTTATATATACTTCTTACAATAATTGTTTAATATTTTTTGTAACATTTTTGAGTGAATAATAAATGTATTTATGGAGAAAATTTTCTGAGATAAATGCAATTTTGTTTCCAATTTATAATTATCGGAATTTTGGAGTCGAAGTAAATATAATCGTCGGAATAAGCCCTTTGAGGATGTGAATACAATTTTGTGAATCGCTCAACCGGGAACTCTACATTTGTCGGTTTTAAGACATCGTTATATAAAATATGAAGCCGTTATTACTTATTGAATTTAATTGATTTGTTCCTTTTTTTTTAAAGTTTTTAAGCATAATTAAACAGTTTGATATACTTAAAGCTTGTATTTTATTTTTAATATAATTTATTTGTATTACACTACTCACTTACAATATTTCACTATGTTCGTAAGTTACACATAAACAATCTTAATCTGTCAGACTTAATGATTGTTGGACAAGTCATTATATTTACAACTTTTTATGTAATCTAGTGCTTATGTGTACTGTACTTAAGCAGCTTAATAACTAACTGGACATCAAAACCACGAGTATTAAATTAGAATTATAAGAATACCAAAACATCTCATATAAAAATATTCAAATTGAGAATAATAGTAAATTGCATTAGCAATATTATGTAATACATGTTGGTATGTAATACATAATATGAGGTCTACATTTTTGAGAAATACTTATGCGATTGTTTTCTTTTTCCAAGTTATAAGGATCTAAGTCATAACTTATAAAATTACTAGGGGTCGCCCGTGACTTCGTCCGCGTGGTTTTTAGTATTGTCGCCGAGTTCCATACAAAATTGATATTTAAAACCTTTAAGGGTGGAATTTAAAAAACTTTTCTTAGCACATCACTACGTAGAAAAACAAACGTATCCTCCAGTTTTACTATCTCTACGACCTGCGGCTTAGACTGTATGCTATAACTAAGTCAGTCAGAACCTATTAGATTATATTAAATTTGCAGCATTTTTCATTGCTGCTTAACTTCTATTAGTCACAGCGAGATGATATATACCCTATAGCCTTCCTCAATAAACGGACTATTCAACACAAAAAGATTTTTTCAATTCGGGCCAGTAGTCCCAGAGATTAGTGCGTTCAAACAAAAAACTCTTCAGCTTTATAATATTAGTATAGAATATAGATTCAGGAAAAAATATTTATTTATAAGACATTTATTTTGTTTATATTTATGAATTGATAACCTTCCACAAACATGAACAAACAAGTCGCCTATTTTCACTACGTTATCAAGTCTATGCATATGTTTTAATTATATTTTCATATTTGCATTATTAACTGCTTTTCATGTACGAAAAAATACATGATAAAATAAAAATTCACAAACTACCTGAGACATCCAACTTAAGCATTGGTATAAATAATCTAAATTAGATCAATAGTTTCAAAAACTTCGTGGCACACACTTGTAAAATTACAATTTTTAAAATAGTATTAAGAAATTTATATCCAAAATGGACAAACAACTACTATAACAAAAACTATTTGTAATGTTTTCATCACTTTTAGCGCTGAATGACGCATCTTATGATTATCTTTCTCTTAGCAATGTCTGATTGTATATTTCAATATTTGTGTTAACACGACTGAAAATAAATGAACTGTGGCTATTAATACAACTCATAATAATGTACAGAACATATCAAATAATATTACCTTAAAATGAAATTATTTTAAATAACGTTTGCTTGAAAATAATTTATAATAAAGTAGTCTGTGACGTCACGTGACGGTATCTCAACTCCACCGCACATTATTCAAGCACATAGCTAATTAGAACTCTATTGAACAAATTCTCTAAAGATAGACATTATATTGTGTGAATTTATTCCCAGTTTGCTACCGAGTATAAATTTATTTCTATGTTTCTCAAAATGTAATTCAAATTATTCTTCTTCTTCTTTGTTTAAATTAGTTCACTATTAAATCAATACTAATTGTATATAATATGTACGTAAAATAAATTGTTGGATAGTGATTTTAACATTATTTTGCAAAAAAAATGTAGTTGGAGTTGATGTACTATTACTTATAGTATTTTTAGGAATCATGTACAAATAATAAGAGTTTAAAGCATAATAAGAAACCATGTAAGAATAATATGAAATATGTAAATATTAATATTAGTTGTATATTTACATATTTCATATAATTTAATACCGAGGATAAATCTAACACACCTATAATGCTCGATATGGTAGTTAAAGATCACATCATCAACCACTATTCACACCTTCAGAGCTTCCTGTCGCAAATGAGTATGTTAAAATAATTTATAAACTTGATACTTATTTACCAATTGTGGTAATAGATTCCATAGTGGTGACAGAAACAAGTCATCTTTTCGTGTACAAGCCAACTGCATTTAATTTGACACGTTTTGAGACTCACTTATAGCCAGTATTTAATTCGTTAAAAGTTATTAGCAGATATAAAATTTTATATTTAGCTGAAACATGCACAATGTTTCGCCAGTTAAGCCAGTTAGTCTGCTATTGTCCTATCTGATATTTGCGTGACCTAGAAAAATCCGCAAAACGGCAATAAATGGGCGTGATAGATTAAACCTCTTTTCGGAGCATGCCTAGCGAACTGCTTGCAGCAGCTCGCTAGGCGCGTCGCAACGATGAGGATGATATAGTCTCGTTTGCAGATGCCTCGTGTAGGTTGTCGTCACTTGTGGTTACATTGTAAACATTGTAAACACATTGTAAATACATTGTAAACAAACCCTACTTACTGTACCACTATTGAATATATGTAACTTATTGTTAGTGTCCTTTGTAGTGTTTATAACCAGTTTCTAGGCCGTAGGTAGTAACTAACCTCTATATCTCTTGAAATTCGGTACACGACTGATTTCGATAACATACTTTACGCGGTACTAGCAACTTTTCCCTAGCTAAGAGGGAAGCTTTGTCAAAACGTATTTAATGAGTCGAATCTAAGACATGTTCCGTTATAGCTGAGTCATTATTGTCTAGATTATATAACTTCAATGTAGCCGAGTAAATATATATTAAACAATCATCGAAATCACGAAAGTGTAATTACAAAAAAAAAATCTAAATAATTTATATAAATGTGTTAAAGTATAAATTGCGTTTAGTAGATGTTAAGTTTGTATCAATTTTTACACACGAATAGAGCATGATCAGGGAAAGAAATATGTAACCCTTTATCCTCAAAAAATAAAATGTTCTCGTCGAAATAATAGGCAGCCATCACTCGTCAGAGGAAGCGAAGGTGCTGCCACTACCAGTTACTCGAGCTATTAGTTATCGCTCCCAATTCGGCGTATGCAAAGTCATGGAATATAGCAATAAAGTAATATAATATATTATATAAATTTATAACTATGGATTTTTGTTAGCATAGATTATTGATTATGAATCGGGTATATAGATTTTTTTAATGATATGTTACAAATACTTCTGTTATATTCAGTTAACCAAACGATTAAAAACTTGATCTCCCGTGGCGTGACGTGAATGTGATCGCGCTACATTCTATCTTATGTAACAGAGAAAACAACGCGTAAAAGTTAGTATTTTTATAGCCTATGTTATTCTGGTACATAAGCTATTGCCAAGTTTCATCAAAATCTGTTCAGTAGTTTTGGCTAGATTGAGTAACAATGACATGGATGTTCGTTTTGATGGACAGCCATCCAAACATCCAGACATTCGCACTTATATATTAGTAAGATAAGAAATAAAATTCACTTTAATATTTGTTCTAAAATCGTTATTACCTCACCAATTGCAAGTTAAAAGTAAACATAGTTATTAAATTTAATACTTACAAAGTGAAATTAAATTTTTGAATTTAATTAAAGACTACTACATATTATATTTCTGACATCCTACAAATTTTATATGCTATAATACAATAAATACATAAATAAAAGATATTGTAGTCTTGTCTATAATTCTTTTATCTTTACATATATATATATATATATATATATATATATATTTCTTGTGTGCGTGTGTATGTCACTGAACTCCTCCTAAACGACTGGACCGATTTTTATGAAATTCTTTGTGTGTGTTCAAGGGGACTTGAGAATTGTTTAGATTCACAATTCGGTCCACTGGAAAATGGTTTTTTGATTAATTTTTAATGTGTAAGTAGGTGGTGATTTTGGAATGTTTGACATTGGTTCCGACGGACTGCGTTACCATGGCAATGTCAAATATTAAATAATATTATATTTTAATTATAGTCTGCCCTGACAGTTGGCGTTGCGATAGAAATAAGAAAAATATTTTAGTACTAGCGGCCCGATACGTGCTTCGCTACGTAAAAAGTGAAATTAAAATAAAATATTGGAACAAATTCATTTATTCAAACAAAAAATCTTTATTTACATATTCATACGGTATCGATTGCTCGAATTATGATAAATGTACATGTAATGACGTTAGATATTGTGAATATATATTTTTTTTTTGAAGTTTTAATTTTTTAAATTAAAGACGCGTGTACAAGACAACGTTTGTCCGGTCCGCTAGTGATATATATAACTACACGCCAATGACTCTGTTCGTTACTAAAAATAAACTACAATAATAATAATAATAATAATACTCCTTGGTAACTGCCACGAGTTGTCACGTTTTTAAATGTCAATTTTTGGTAAAAATATTTAATAACAAAAAAACTTGTGTGGTTTTATGAAACCACCGTAAAAGTGAAACTTTTTTTCACATTATAGACATTTAACTAAAAATTTTCGGAATAATATTCCATTAAGGGTATAAAAATTGCTTCATCAATCTTAATTTTATACTTAGAAAATGGGAATGATAATGGGAAATGATAAAAGTAGACTAGATCTCCAACTAATATTTTTATTGAACTCTGTGTCTTAGAGTACGACATACATAATACTTAACAATTATTTAGATGATATACACATATTAAAACACTGAAATCAATATTTTATAATCGTTGAGTCATTTTGATCCGTTTTTCAATTATTTTCAATCATTCTATTATCAATTCCATCTTCATCATGAATTTCACAGTTTATAAATGTAACCAATATTTTATGGTAACTAAAATACGTGAACAGTGACTTACATTCGATTTTTTCAATGTATCTAGTAAAAACCGCATCGATACGAGCGCCTTTCACTTTATCCCTACTCCGCTGCCGACCGTCCATAGAGATATTATACATAGAGTGGGGAAGCCAGCCTAAAATGTGGCCATCGAACTTAAAAGAGATAGGTAGATCGAAAAACCCTATCCGTCTCTATTTTTTACGAAATTTCGTGCTTCATCGGCGTCGTATCGTGCTTCGTCGGCGTCGTATCGTACTTCGTCGGCGTCGTATCGTGCTTCATCGTCGTCGTATCGTGCTTCGTCGGCGTCGTATCGTGCTTGGTCGGCGTCGTATCGTGCTTCGTCGGCGTCGTATCGTGCTTGGTCGGCGTCGTATCGTGCTTGGTCGGCGTCGTATCGTGCTTCATCGTCGTCGTATCGTGCTCGGTCGTCGTCGTCTCGTGCATAATTCGTAATCGTAAATTGACTGACCAATTGTCATTTTTACTGAAATGCTAATCTAATATTTCAACGTAATATAAAATTGGATTACAAAGTATACAAAATTATATACTGTTTAATTTAAAGTATATTTTTTGAGTCAATAAAATGACAATAACGTGTATTCTGTGTAAAAAAGAACCTATTCCTTTCGACAATAGTCGAAGTTTTCATAAGTAAGAAATTTATATTTATAAAATTATACTGTTTTTATAATTGTCATATACATATAAAAAATATGTTGGTATTTTCTGTACCTACACATAGGTGTATGTAATAATAAAAATATGAATGCTCCTTCCAAACATGTTTTATTACACTTCACGTAAACAAATGTCCGCCTAATAAGTAGGCGGTAGTAGTAGGTAGATAATAGATATATTGCTGAATTCTTATTAATGCATCTTATTTAAACTGCAGTGATTAAATGTTGATTCTATTTAAATTTTATTTCATGCAATTTAACTAAGTATTTAACGCCAATTATTTTGATACGCTCCTCAATGGGTTTGGTTGTTAGCATAAAATACAAATACTTATGTAACATTCAGTGAATCAAACGATTAAAAAACGGAGGTCCCGTGGCAACTACCTAATCACGATATAAGCTATGTTATATCACAGACAAAACAGCACGCAAAGCTTAGTATTTCTATGGTCTTTGTGTTATTCTGGTACATAAGCTATAATATTGCAAAGCATCAAAATCCATTCAGTAGTTTTGGCGTGATTGAGTAATAGCTCTTATATATTAGTATAGAAGTATAGATTTCGTTTTAAGCTAGAATATACTAATATACGAATTTTTGTGTTGACTCAATGTAGTCTTTCTAAAAATTTTTATCAACCAAACTCTTTCGAAATAAAATAGTCAAAAAACTCAAACATTTAAAAATGTCAAAGTATTTAAATGACTAACGCGTCATGAATATTTCTTTGCGCATGTCTGATTAGACAAAGACAAACAGTGTGACGTCTTGCATCTTTTTTTAACTATCTGTCACTGACGCTCATACGAATACCTATGGCTCACCTATTCTATGTATATTAATTCTATGCGACCGTCACGCGACATGCAACACACAGACGAAAAAGTTTGAGACGATGTAATAAAAGTTTCACTTTAAAAATCAAGTTTTTACAATATTAAAATTAATTAATTCTTTTTTTTTTTTTTTTTTTTTTATATGATCTAGGGCAATGCTTGACTACATTCCACCTGATGGTAAGTGGAATGTAGTCTTAGATGGTAAGTCGCATTGCCCTAGCAACCTATTCACTCTTCTCTTGAAGACACCCACATTATATTTGGCCGGAAATACCGACGCAGGCAAATTGTTCCAGTCCTTTGCTGTACGCACTAAAAATGAGGAAGCAAAGCGCTTCGTTCGGACAGGTGGAATGTCCACAACAAAAGGATGGATACCTGCCGTGCGTCGGGACGTCCGGTGATGGAAGGGGGACGGGGGAATTAACTCGTGTAATTCCTGCGCACACTCACCAAAATGTATCCTATAAAATACTGAGAGGCTAGCAATTTTACGCCTGTGTTCAAGGCTTTGGAGGTCGGCTTCGACCAATTCGGGATCGCCTATAAGCCTCTTTGCTCGCCTCTCAATTGAGTCCAGAACCGCAAGATGAGACTTTGCGGCACCAGCAAATATGTGTCCACAGTACTCTACACACGACCGGATCTGTGCTTTGTATAAAACAAGAAGCTGTCCCGGTGTAAAGTACTGCCGAACCTTCGCAAGAACGGCAAGCTTTGCTGCTGCTGCTCTTGCTCTGGACTCAATGAACCGACCAAAGTTGAGGTTCGAGGAAATCTCTAAGCCTAACAACTGAAGCCGGTCACTGTATTCCAAGGATACATTCTGGAAAGTAGGAGCCAAGGTGAAAGGGCTCCTTTTGGAGGTGAATAGACACGTCTGCGTTTTGGTGGCGTTGAACTCGACAAGATTGGCATTGCTCCATGCGGAGACTGCCTGAAGTTTGTCATTCAAACGTTGCACCATGGCTTCTCTTTCAGACTGTACTTGATCTCGACTAGCCCGAGTACTCGGCAAATATCTTTCTACAACTGTGCTGTCGTCTGCATACCCATAGATACCGGGCTTCAACAGATCATTAATGTGCAGCAGAAACAGAGTTGCAGAAAGAACGGACCCCTGAGGCACTCCGGCATTTATTGTCAAGGGTTCCGAGGAACACCCGTCGACAACTACTCGGAGAGATCTATGGCTCAGAAAGTCCGTTACCCAGCCGATCAGACCAGGAGATATACCGTACGCTGAAAGCTTGCATATAAGGCTCGCATGCCAGACCCTGTCAAATGCCCTCGAGACGTCCAGAGAGACGGCGACCGCTTCTCCGTTCTTCTCGATGGCCTCGCCTAAAATGTGAGTAGCATACACTAGGAGGTCCCCAGTAGACCTATTACGGCGAAACCCGTACTGTCGGTCACTGAGGAGATCGTTACCTTCTAGGTATGCTAGTAGGCGCGAGTTCAATACACGCTCCATAATCTTACAGAGTATGGAGGTGATTGAAATCGGTCTGTAATTGACAGGGTCGGCACGGCTGCCTTTTTTGGGCACGGGTTGCACATTAGCAAGCTTCCAGGATTTCGGCACTATTCCAGTCATGAAAGAGAGGCGATACAGACGTGTCAGTATAGGAGACAACTCAGCTGCGCATGTCTTGAGCAGAATGGCTGGTATACCATCAGGACCACTGGCTTTATTCACATCTAAACGACACAATGTTCTCCATACCTCTTTGTTAGTGATGCGGATTTCAGGCATCGAAATACCGCAGTGAGGAAGATGTGCTGGAGAAGCATTGCCAGTGTCTAGATGCGAATTCTCAGCAAACAGAGAAGCAAATACATTCGCTTTCTCTGTTGCAGTGTGGGCCAGGGATCCATCAGGCTTCAGCAGAGCAGGCAGTGAGGGTTGGCAGAAGTTCGACTCGATCGCTTTGGCAAGAGACCAGAAAGCTCGACTGCCAGTTGGTCTGACAGAGAGCTTTTCGCCATTCTTAACGATCCGATCAAGACGAGCCTTCCGCAATGCCTTCTTGTAGGACTTGGCAGCTTGGTTAAAGGCTCTCTTCTTCAAACTTACATCCGGAGTTTTGCGGGTTCGAGCATCAGCCCAAATGAGATATGCCGAATGTTTTCGGTCTTGAGCATGACCACATTCGGCATTAAACCATGGGCGAGCTTTGCCACCGATGGGTACGTCAGCAAAAGGAATAAAATACTCCATTGCCTGATGCACCACATCGGTTATAGCATCCGCGCAACTCGACGGATCCAAAGAAGAGAAGCAGACCTGCCGCCAAGGATAAGACGCAAAAAAGTGTCGCATCTCATCCCAATCTGCTGACTTGTATTTCCATACTCGCCTAACACCATGAGGTTCGTAAGCTGGTGGGGAATATGTAAACACAGATTTCACCAGACAGTGATCGGAGGTTCCCAAGGGGGAGGTGACTTCTACACGATACCTGTCCGGATCAGTTGTCAGCAGAAGGTCCAGGCAATTGGCTGTATGGCCTACCACATCTGGTACCCTTGTCGCTTGCTTCACCAGCTGAAAGAGGTCCAAGGACAACGCAAATTTCCGCGCTTCTCTTCCAGCATGGTCGGTCTTCTGGTACGGGAACAGCCAGTCCTGATGACAGGCATTAAAGTCCCCCAGAAAGACGAGCTGCGCCGAAGGGTACTGATACAGAGCCATATCTGCAGCCTCACTAAGATACTCAAATAGACGAGTTGTCTCCTGGTCACCGCTGTGCGAACGGTAGACACAGGAATACAGGATTTTTTCGTTTCCTGTGTCCACTAAAACCCATAGGGAAGAAAAAGTGGGGTCTTCAAGGTGACGGAGACGCTGAATACAGAGGTCGTTCCGCGCGTACATACTGACTCCGGCCCGTGAGCGAAAGTTGTGCTCCAACGAGTAACCGGGATAATCCAAGTATGTAGCGCTCAAAGGACATTGTATCTGCGTCTCCGTCAAAAAGAGCAAGTGCGGCTGCTCTGTCTCCAGGTGGTGGTGGACAGCTAAAAGATTTGAGTGCAAACCCCTTATATTAGTCAGGTGCACTTTGTATGAGGAGGAGTGCAACCGCTGTGTCAACTTGTTTCTTTTTTTTACCTTTTTCATAAAATAAAATAAATAAAAGTGAATAGGGATGGGAAATGGCAGTTGAACGAGGCGGTACGTTTCGAACCCGACGTCGAAATTGGTGATGTCTTGCCACTGGGAGGCTAGTCTGGAGACTGCGGGGACGCCCGAACCCCCCCAGGGATCGCCATCGGGCCTCCTCGCCTGGTCGCCAACCAGCACGATGGAGCCTCCCTGGGATTTTTCGCAGCTGGCGGGGCAGCCTTTTGTGGGTGGCTAACCCACTAATTGGGCCCCCAACTATCTGCGGGCGGCCAGCGGAAAGCCGTCGCTTCGGATCCCGCTACCCTCCTCGACTAGACACCCGACAAAACAAACACCAACTCGACGTCAACCGGTTCGCCAACGTACCGCAGCTGTTCAAACCCATTTCCCATAAACGGCTTCATCGAGCAACGTGCCGGAACACGACTATGTCGCTTTGCGGCAGGACTTTGCCCGATGGGTGGTAACTTTGCCGGCGACCCGATGTTATGGTCTACCACCAAGAAATTTTAGAATTCCGGTATATCGAGGTCTAATTCGGTAATGCAACATGAAAAATGAAAGGAAAAAACCAAACTAAACTAAAATGTTACCAAAACTAACAACCAAAAATAAGTAATAAATAAGAGAACTGTGACAATTGGCACTCGATGATCCGATGATCACCAGGAGTAAAAACGTCAACGCACGCCAACCACCGCAGCCCGTCGCACCAAGCAGCTCCACGTCATCAGAGGAGGAGTACGCAACCCCTCCTGAGAATGTCGTGTCGAGCAGTTACGACGAGCTGCCGCCTCCAGCGCCGCGCCGAGCACCAGCGCCGCGCCGAGGGAGGCCACCGCTGCCGCGCTTGGGGCCTACTGGGGCATCCGCCCCGCGTTCGGCCCCCGCCGTCGGTGGTGCAGTGCGCCGCATGAAATGGACGCAAAATATGAACGAAAATGTCATGCGAGCGTACTATAGGGCGACAGAGGGTGGCACTAACCTCACTGCGTGGCGAACCCGTTTGCTGTCTTTGTTTCAGGTCTTTGAACCAGAGTTGACCGTTTCGGCCCAACGACTATCGGATCAGGTGCGATTTATTCAACGTAATCGTGCGTTGGATGACTCCGCACTTGACCGGCTTCGCTCCGAGGTGACAGTCTCTGCATCCACCACCGAAAGCATCCATTCGCGAGCCCAGTTATCGTCCGCTCCTTCGGTGGCAGGGTTAGTGGTTGGAGATGCTGATGTGGGGGGCGTAGAGATTACAACCGTAAGTACCCAAGATAATGAGCAATTAAGGAGGACTTTGGAGGATGCGATTTTGGAATTTAAAGGCATACCAGCCCGCAACAGGCCACGGTTACCCCGTTTTCCCACGCATAGACGTATATCTCTCTAGTAATGTCGTAATCGTATATGTCGCTAGTAATGGCTCTAGATTGCATGCTAGACTCTTATCTTCGTTCTAGCAATAGTCTCACTGATACCCATTCAATTCTTTATTGTGCAGCTGTTGCAGCGTGCCGCTCCGCCCGTGTCGGATTTCCTGAGCCTGATAGGGTGGTGCGGTCCACTGAGGACACACCCGCATGGCAGATGAGGATTGAACGGCGTATCATAGAAATCATTCTTTAAGACGTGCAGGTTCTTCTCGAAACTATGTACAGTTACTATGGATGAAGTGGAATTATTGTTTTGTTTTTTTTTTTTATTTTAACTTTTGTCTTCAATTTCACATTTGTATGTATTTGTCACATTATACATCGAAATTTGAGATAACGTGCTCAAAAAGGAGTCTTAAAGTCATCTTAAAAACTATATTAGTGAATCTTTTGCACAGTTTCGGTGTTGTTTAAATCAAGTTTTATTATTAAAAATTAGAATACATAAATTTCTACTATTTTCTGATTAACGTTTTCCTACTAAAACACTGTTGTAGCAGCATACTGTTTTTTTATTTTTTCCAGAAGAAATTTCGAAACATCACCTAACAATAAACAAATTGATGGTAGTCAGAAACTGTGTGATGCCTATATGTTGCTGGTTACTAAGTTTACCTACACTAAGCATCTAACCCCAACCCCTTTAAAAATCAGCAGACAGCTTTTTTCAATAGAATCATGTTAAAGGCGATACTAAAAGCTTTTCCTCAGCTAATATCTATGCTTTGTCAAAAGGTATGTAATGCAAACTTCCCGAGTCCAAGACATGTCCGTTATCGCTGTACCATTGCTGGCTAGATTTTTAATACTTCGTTTATGTTCAAAGAATATATAGACGATTTAACGATTTCTTATATGTATAATGTACCACAGTCACGAGGAACCTTGTAAAATCCTGGATGTCATGTCATACGCAAAAAAAAAATCATAATGTTTTATTTATATTTAGAGATAATCTATTCTAGATGAGGTACTGTCTTCTCACCCTGATAACGTCCATCAGCCAGGAATTACTGTGCATACATCGGAATCCCTTAGATGTCGCCTATGCCTTAGAAGAGATCTACTCCGGCATTTACTCTAGCAGGAAACTAGTGCAGTTCTTAACAATGCTAAATCACACAGGATTGAAAATACCCCGATCCCAACCCAATACCCTCTACTTAGTACACACCCAAGAAGTGAAGACAACATTGTTAAACGAGGGTTATGGATCAGGCGAAGGGTCGCGTATCCTAACCATAAACGAAGCACAAGAACTCACTTTCGGCTCTGTTTTATAATTGACAGCGTTCCCCACTCGGTTATAACAGTGTCGCGTCCTATCAAGAGCTGTGTGTTTTTTACCAACAGCGAGGACGACGCGACACGCAGTTTCATCAGGCGAGCGATGAAGGCGACACAATACAACATCATAGAATATAACACCAAGATGGCTATAAAAGACAAAAACTTTGCTATCGTAGAAACCTTGCTCGTGATGAGTAAAAAAAATAAAAAAAAGAACAGTAGGTCTTTACAAAAGTGTTTTAGTAGGAAAGCTGTAATCAGAAAATATAAAAAAATGTTTGAAAATATCTTAAAACATGTATAGCCTTGTTAAGCTTATTTAAATTTATATAAATATAGAATGTAAAAAACCGATACGGGCAGGGATTCGAACCCGCGACTACTGGGAAACCGTCCCGTCGCTCTACCAACTGAGCTACCGTATCGCTGTCCGCTTCGGTGAATTAAGCATTCTATATGTGATCGTCTTTTATCGGGACGGTGGTGACATCTATTAGGTTTCTTTCGAAAATCCTAACCAATGTTTCTAACTTTGCAGTATAGATAAACATTGAAAAGATGCCACTACCGAAATCAATGTTTGAAAATATCTTAAAACATGTATAGCCATGTTAAGCTTATTTAAATTTATATAAATATAGAATGTAAAAAACCGATACGGGCAGGGATTCGAACCCGCGACTACTGGGAAACCGTCCCGTCGCTCTACCAACTGAGCTACCGTATCGCTGTCCGCTTCGGACAGCGGTACGGTATAACATTGTATATTTGGATATATATGTAAAATAAATGAATAATAAATAAAATAATAATAATAAAAAATAATAATAATAATAATTACTGTGCCAAGGACTCACTAACATAACGTAAAAAAGTGACAGCAAATATTTGTGGCTCTTAGTTTTTCTTTATTTAAAATTATCCAGAGTAACTTAATCTACATGAAAAATCAAGAATAGTTTCATAAACCTACCAGCATTGTATCCTCCAGATAATAACAAAACATCTTTAATTCGTCACAAAAAAAAAAAATATATATATTTTTTTTTCTACTTTCTTTTTCAATGGATTCAATTAAAAATACATTGGATGACCTAACACATCACTTCAATGCCAGGATGGCTGACTTCCAAAAGGATTTAAAATCATCATGTCCAAAAGAAACCACTTCAAATATTGAGGCACAGTTTAACTCATTCCGTTCATTTGTACTCAGTGCACTTGAGAGCCTACAAATGCAATTAAAACTGCTGTCAAAACAATGCGATGAAATGGAGATGAGATCCAGGACAAAAATGTTGCTAGTCCATGGTGTACACGAATCACAAAAAGAAGATACAACAGTAAGTGTGACTAAATTATTGGCAGATCGTCTTCTTATACCAGATATAAAGGTGAGCTGCTTCATGCGCTGCCATCGGCTTGGTCACTATAGTGAAGGGAAAACTCGAGCTATATTAGTAAAATTTTGTGATCTTGAAACCAGAGATAAAGTTTGGTTTGCTAAGACCAAACTTAAAGGATCTGGTATAACTTTGTCAGAGTTCCTCACTAAGGGGAGACATGAGGCATTCCTTATGGCCCGTCAGCGCTTCGGCATGTCTAATTGCTGGACTAAAAATGGCGCAGTAGTTGTCCTCGGGTCTGATGGACGCAGGCACAGTCTGTCTAGTGTTGCTGAACTGGACACCATTCCTTGTGCTGGCACTGGTAGCACCAGTATTCCGGAGTCTACATTGCCAGGGACGAGTCAAAGTAAGGTCGCGTATATGTCAAGATCCAAGAGAAACACTAGAAAGTAAACAGCAATACTTTATTTTATGCTGTTTTACCTTACTCCAGTTTTCTTTCTAATGTCAGTACAGATTAGTAACAGTTTACTAATTTAATTGTTGATTCTTTATGTTATTATTATTTTTTTTCTTTTTCTGTTATTTTTACCGTACTTGTTTAATGTTAAGTGTTATAAGAAAGTTATAAAGAAATTCTATATTATCTTGTCAATACTGTCTTACAGTCAGTTTGATAACTGACACTTAACTGAAGTTTGACATTTGTCTTTTCAAGTGTTGCTGCTTTTTCATTTTTGTTTTTATTGTTTATTTTACGAGATTAATTATTTATTTTTTTTTTTTCTCGTTTTTTTTACTTGAACTTTGTTTTGTATATTTGCCGATTCTTTTCATATTGCTGGCGGGTATTGAAATACAGATTCGGAAATCTTATTTATTTATATAATTTTATTTATTGTTATTCTAATTACTTTATAAATATTGTATAATTACTATCTTTTGAAATATATATACATACATATACATTTATATAACTATACATACATATATAATATATATACATATATATATATATATATATATATATATATATATATATATATATATATATATATATATATATATATACATACATATAACTCATTATATTTAACTATACTTACTACTATATTCTTCATTTATTATGTCTTTTACTAATTTTTTACAAAATGATGAATATCTGTCTGAAAGTTCTAGCTCTAGTGACTTGAGTTACCACAGTACAAGTCCACTCCCTCTAAATATTACACTTAATTCCTTATTCTCTAATAATATAAAAGATTTCAATGTCATACACATAAATGCTCAAAGTATACCGGCTCATTACTCCGACATGCTTGTGTCGTTCGAATGTCAAAACGTTCATGCTATCCTTGTGTCTGAGACTTGGCTTAAACCGTGCTTACCGTCCACATCTTACTGTCTTCCTGGATTTAATCTTCTTCGAAATGACCGCATTGGAAAAGGGGGTGGTGGAGTAGCGATCTATCTTAGATCCCACATTTCCTTTAATATTGTTAGTTCGTCAACCCAACCGCCTCCATCTGATGAAGCTGAACATTTAATCGCCGAAATCTTACTAGGTCATACTAAAATTCTATTAGGTGTATTTTACAGTCCGTCACTTCTTGTTAACTACTTTCCTTCCTTTGAAGTAATCTTAGAAAAACTTTCTCCTTTATATGCTCATACTATAATCATGGGCGACTTCAATACATGCCTTTTAAGAGATGATTATCGTTCCAAGCAGTTATGTATTATCTATTGTAGAGGCATGTAACTTCAAAATCTTACCGCTATCTCCTACACATTACTTTCCAAATTGTACTCCGTCTCTTCTTGATCTTATAATGATATCTTCTCCCGATTTTATGTCTAAGTATGGTCAGTGTTCTGCAGATGCATTTTCTTACCATGACTTAATTTACCTTTCTTATAAATTACGTACCCCTAAGCGAAAGCGTAATACTCTCCTGCGGCGTAATTTTGGTGGAATGGATGAGTGTAGCTTGCGTAGTGATGCCATTGCAACTGACTGGTCACTTGTAATGGAGGCTTCTTCTGTCGATGACAAGGTAGATATCTTCAATTCTCTTCTTACAAATTTATACGATATTTATGCTCCTATTAAACCGGTAAAAATTAAGCATCTACCCGCTCCTTGGCTTAATGACGACCTGAAGTGTCGTATACAAAAGAAAAATATTGCAAAAGCCACGTTAAGGAACGATAATTCAGATATTAACAGAAATAGGTATAATAAGCTTAGAAATCGCTGTAATACATTGTGTAGAGATGCACAACGACGTCATATCCATAAAGAAGTCGAAAACGGCGACACGGCCAGAGTCTGGAAGTTTCTTCATACGTTGGGAGTTGGAAAACCTTCTCATGATACTCTAATGTCTAAAGTAGACGTTGAGCTACTCAATAATTCCTTTACTTCACTAAATTCATTTAATTCTATTCATAAATTGAATACATTAAATTCAATAGCTGCTCTTCCAACTCCTAGTTTTCCTCCGTTTACTTTTAGTCAATTCACAGAATGTGATGTTAAGAAAAGCATTTTGTCAATCTCATCCAGTGCCGTCGGTGATGACAACGTTAGCCGTAGTATGATCATTCCTCTCCTAGACATTGTTACTCCAATCATTACGCATATCCTTAATGAATCAGTGTCTACAGGAATCTTTCCTGCAGCCTGGAAAAATGCCCATGTTATCCCACTACCTAAAAATCCTAAACCTGCCATCTATACTGACTTCAGACCTATTTCCATCCTCCCTTTTCTATCCAAGGTATTAGAAAAATTAATTTTCAAACAATTAAATATTTTCCTAAATACCAACAAAATTCTTAATCCTTTACAATCTGGTTTTCGATTAGGTCATAGTACGACTACGGCTCTTGTCAAAGTAACTGATGACATTCGGTTGGGCATGGACAAAAAACAACTCACACTTTTGACATTGCTGGATTTCAGCAATGCTTTCAATTCAGTCGATTATGACATTTTATTGAGTTTGCTTCGCTCTATTAACATATCTCCATTAGTGATTGACTGGTTTCAAAGTTACCTTCGAGGTCGCCGGCAGCGAGTTCGGCTTGATGACTGTATGTCATCTTATTTATTTTATTTATTTATTTTATTTATTTACACACCAACAGCTTAACACACAATTCATTACATAAGTTCTTTTATATTTAAAACATAGACCACGTGTGCATGCCAATTATAGGCGTGAACAACATTTTGTACATAAGATACAGTAACAGTTACAATAATTATTCTACGAAAACTAATACAAAATAAAAGAAAAATCAAAATTAAAATTACTATATAAACAAAACAGGTTCCTTATTAAAATCACTTACTGAAATGTTGCATTATTATATTTTTCAAAAAAGTAGACGAATCATTAAATATGTCGATATCTGTTACTTTGGAGCACAGAAAATTATACAAAGCACATGTTCGAGGAATTGGAGAATGTCTTAAAGTATTCGTTCTACATGTAGGGATATAGTTTTTTTACAAACTAAAATGACGCAATTCATGATTAACAATAAATATTTCAGGCCTAATCACCAGAAAGGGTTTTTGCCCGGAATTTCTGGATGCCTGGAACATAATACGTTAATATCGGAAAGCCTTAAAGATGCTAGAACTAGCGAGAGACAAATTACGGTTTGTTGGATAGACTTAGAAAACGCCTTTGGGTCGGTACGACATGAACTGATGATGTTCGCGCTTAAATGGTATAACTTTCCTACGGTAGTTCGCGACATTATTGCATCATATTATTCAAAATTAAAATTCTCTATAATTTTTAATGAAAACCATTCAAAACCACTTAATTATAACGTTGGTTTATTTCAGGGCTGTTGTATTTCTCCTATTATATTTAATATAGTTATTAATATTTTAATAGACAAATTAATTAGAAATGAAAAAAAGTGGGGCTACCGGTTTAAGTTCAACAACAAATACACAGAATCCATACTAGCTTTTGCAGATGATCTCGCGATACTGACACGTAATCCGAAACAATGTCAGGTACTTTTAAATGTAGTTGAGGATTTCTGTACGTGGACCGGCGGATTGAGGACAAAACCAAGTAAATGTTTTAGTCTGTGTCTGGGTAGACGGAATACCAAATATACCTCTTACGATCCGGGTCTTATAATAGGCGGTCAGTGCGTTAGTACGGTTACGGAAGCAGCTCCGTTTAAATTTTTGGGTAAAAAAATCGATTACCAAGGCCGTACTCCATCGTTGGATGTAATAGTCGATAGCTTTTTAAATGATCTCAAAAAGGTAGACAACCAACCAATAAGTAACGTCAAAAAAGCTTGGATTTACGATAATTTTTTAACATCACGTCTAAATTGGCCTTTCCTCGTTTATGATATTAATAAAACCCTTTTGTCAAAGTTAGATACAAGCGTCATAAAGACATTGAAGTTATGGCTCGGGTTAGCGCACTCAGCGGACTCTTCAACCTTATTTAGAGACCGAAACAATTTTGGATTAAAATTAAAAAAACCATCGGAGCTCTACAAACATCTAAGAGTTACCAAAAGACATATCATCGGAAAATCTAAAGATGATACTGTAACTTCTCTCCCAAAAGACAAAGTTGCCTCAGAGCTCGAGTCACGACTTCAATTCCATAAAAAATTTATGATAGGTGCTCAAACAAACAAAGTAGGGCTAGGATCAAGTAGGAAAGTTCAAGACATAGACATAACAAAATCTTTTATTCGACAAGACGAAAACGATAATTACCGACTCCACGCGATGAGCCTAGACATTCAAAACGAATGGGTGACCATAGGAGATTTTTGTATTCCACTAGCTTTGAAGTGGCGCACCTTAATTTATGATTGGTCCCCAGCATTATTAAAATTCTATCTTAATGCATTCCAAATGACTCTCCCAGATCAAAGTAATTTAGTAAGATGGGGCAAAGCCACCGAAAAGTCTTGCAACATCTGTGGGGAGGCAATAGGAACCGCGAAACACCTATTAGTAGGGTGTAGGGTACTTCTAGATAAAGGTCTATACTCGCGTTATACGGGAAGCGGTTAGTCTTTCAGTAGCAAGAGCGCGGAAGGGTATAACAACCACCAAACGATCTATAGAATTCGTAAAAGAAGGCTCCTCCAAAAAATCAAAAGCGAAGCCTTATTCAATATTAGGCGCGGCTCCTGATTGGATTCTCATGATGGACACGTATGAAAAGCATTACAAAATCCCTGGGGATGTTGGTGTTTCGTCATCCAGACCGGACTTATTCCTGTATTCGAAACATCTGAGGCGCGTGATACTTGTGGAGCTTACTGTTCCTTGGGAAACAAACATCCCAAGGGATCACACATTCAAGCTCAATAAGTATTACGAACTAACCAACGAACTGATCAGGAATAAATTTATAGTTAGTTTGTACGCGGTAGAAGTGGGAGCGAGAGGTATAACAGCAAAATCTCTCTATAGCCTACTTAAAGATCTTGGCCTTTCTAGAACAAGCATCGGTTCATTTCTAGAACGTACTTCAAAGGCGGCATTAGTAGGTTCTTTCCAAATTTGGTTAGGTAGGGAGAGGAGTGTGGAGGGTGAAGGTGAGCGTTTCTGCGCATAATAAAGGGGCCCCTTAAACCTACTCCTGGGTCGCAAGTCCCAGGCACTGCTTGCACTCCTCTCCTTGCAACGCGATGGGCCCGGCACCCGCACGGTGAATCCATGGATTGCTAAGAAGCTTCGTCTCTACTTTTGTTACAGTATTACGTGGATATCTGGATGGGATTTTAAAACTTACTTTACTGACAAATCGCTGCAGTCTAAAGAACCCATTTCAAGCTTTTTAAGGAACATAACATCAGCAAAGACTCGACGGTTATGAAGTGAGTCCAGTCCGAAGAATTTTAGTCGTTGGACATATGGAGCTTTGTGCGATATTCCAGAGGAATAAAATGCTAGGTGCCTAGTGAAAGAGCGTTGTATACTTTCGATACGTTGCGAGTGAGTAGCATATTGAGGATTCCAAACCACAGACGCGAATTCTAGTTGACTACGAACTAGGGCGTTGTAGAGTACGGTCTTTGTACGAGGAGAGAGAAATCCTTTGCTATTTCTCTTAATAAATCCTAACATTATCGCAGATTTTTTTACTATAGCATCAATGTGAGCATTAAATTTTAGTTTAGCGTCCAAGATAACACCTAGATCACGAATCTCATTTACTTCCTCAAGACGATCTCCGTTCAAATAATACGAAGATTTATAAATATTACGTTTCCGCGTATATTTAATATGAAAACATTTTTTTGGGTTCATGTCCATTCCATTTTCTTTACACCATAAGTTAATTCGTTCAAGATCGTTTTGTATTTGTTGGTAATCACTCGCGGCTTTTATTTCCTTGTATATTTTTAGATCATCAGCAAAAAGTGAGTATTTGGTGTTCTTTAGGATAGAAGTTATATCATTGATGAAGGCGGAGAACAAAACTGGTCCCAAGTGAGAACCTTGTGGAACCCCAGATTCAGCAAAGTATTCGTATGACTTATACCCATTGACTACCACTACAAGAAGTCTTTTTGACAAATATGAGTTAAACCAATCTAGTAGGGAGTTTCCTATTCCATATATTTTCTTTAATTTCTTTATCAACAGAGAATGATTCACCGTATCAAAAGCGCTAGAAAAGTCTGTGTATATGGCGTCAACTTGTTGTCCTTTGTCAATTTCACTTGAAAGATAGGATACGAATGATACCAAATTTGTTTGCACAGACCTCCCACTCTTAAATCCATGCTGGTATTCGGACAACAAGCAGTCCATATGACGTGTAATTACCGGACTTACAAGGATTTCAAAGAGCTTAGATAAGCATGACAGTATGGAAATTGGGCGATAATTTTTTGTATCATGAATATCCCCTTTTTTAAATATTGGAACAATTTTTGCTTTCTTCCACTCATCAGGAAAGACACCATCGGTAAGAGATCTATTAAAAATTAAATAAAGTGGTAGAGTGAGACATGAACCACAACGCTTAATAAATACAGGAGGGATTTCGTCGGGGCCAGCACCTTTATTAATATCTAGTTTTTTAATACTTCGTACGATCTCCTGTTCAGATATTGTAATATGCCACAGATAATTAGATAAAGCCTTATTATTGATTTTATCTGGAAGTGAAGTTTTTTTAAATCCTGAGGAAAAATTATTTGCAAAGAGGCCAGCGATTTCCGGTCCAGATCTTGCAACGTGGTTGTCTAGATACATTTCAGATGGAATACTTGTGTCGCCATTGCGCCTGTCTTTAAAGAAGCGCCAAAAACCTTTCGGGTTCTTGGATATGTGACTCTCAATTCTAGACTTGTACATTTTTAAGCTATATGCGTACAACTTGTGACCTCTGTCCCGCAGAATTTGAAATTCAATTTTGTCACGCGGATTTTTATATTTTTGGTATTTGGATCTTAGTTTCTCTTTTTCAACAAGTAATTTAATAAGAGGTTTGTTGAACCATGGCGGGTATTTACTAGTTTTAGGCATCATTTTTGGTGTATACCGTTCTATTGTCTTTTTCAAAAGCCTATAAAAAGTATCAGTCATTTCATTTACATTTTTACACTCAACTAATTCAGAATACCAGTTAACGCTGTTTAAATGTTGTTTTATTTTTGTATAGTCTGCTCTAAAATAATTTAATCTAGGTTCCAAAGGAGGTTTAAGGAAATTAGGTTGATAATCAGACAAGGTGATAATCAATGGAGGGTGTCTAGGATCAATTTTGCTCAATGCAGAAGGGGATTCCATTACTTCTATACTATTACAATCGGTTAGGACAAGATCTAATAATTTAGAATCTATATTCAATACTCCATTTGTTTGTTTTAGATTATTACTAGATATGAAATCAATTAAAGACAAGCCCAATTTGGAATTATAGTTAGTTGGTACATATGAAAAGTCGTCTAAGCTTTGCGACCAATGAATAAAACTTAGATTGAAGTCCCCAATTATAACAACTTGGTCTGACGTCTCCAAAACATTGTTAACGTAGAAAAGAAATCTGTTTAAGGACTCCAAAGTAACAGGTGGAGGGAGATATAATACACATATACATATTTTTTTAACAGAACCATTTACTTTTACATCTATCATTACTGACAAATACTCTCCATCGGTTACAGTATAATTAAATGGTTTGGAGGAAAAACTTTTGTCAATGGCTATCATTACACCACCACCATCATTTTTAGTTTCTCTGGAACAAGGTCTGTCTTTACGGTAAACAACATAACGTTTGTCTATAAATTCACTGTTAGTTATATTCGAATTTAACCAGGTTTCAGTAAGTACAATAACATTATAATTATCCAATATGATATTTTGTAGAAGTTTCTCAGTTTTAGTCCTTATACCACGCACATTTTGATAATACACTTTTAGAACCATTTTGTCTGGTAAAACCACCGTTTGATCTTGTTACAACTTTGCTTCTATGATAGTAACTTTAAACAATCGATGTGTTTTATAACGATAGCGGGACTTTGTTCGTTTTTTCTTACAAATATTCTTCCATCCCTCACCCATACAAATTTGTAGCCAGTGTCTTTGGCTTTTTTACGTGTAGCTGCGTGTAGATGTTTATTGTCACGGGTTAAATGCTCTGCAACAAATATTGCAGCTCGACGTCCTCCAATTCCAAGATGTTCCGAATTCAGTTTGTCGTTTTTGTGGTTTTTGTTAAAATTGATGACAGCCGCCAGAAGTTCGTCACGCCGACGTTGGCTACACAATTTAACTATCACAGAACGCGGTCGATCACTTTCCTTATTGATTTTTGCTATACGAGACACATGCAGAATGTCGTTATCGGTAAACGGATTATTAACTGTACAGCTTAATTTCTCTAATGTTTTAAATAAATTTTCAGATCGATGCTCCGGTATGCCGTTTATTTCCAAGTTGTTTGATCGCATATGTTGGTCTACCTGGTCCAGTCTTTCTGATAAAGACTTTACTTGTGTTGTCAAGATATCATTTCTTGATTTAAGATTATTTAGGACTTCATTCTTTTCCTGAACAGACTTCATGAGATCATCGTACTGTTTCGCAATGAATGATAGGGATTCCTGAAACCCAGATATTTGAGAAGTTATACTGGCCAAGTGTTGTGAGACCAGATTTGTGATGATTTCAGTCATATCTTGCCGTATAATTAGGCGAAGCTTGTCTTTAGTAACGTAAGAACCGCCATTATCCAGTTCAGAATTTTGATTTTTTGTTCTTTTTGTTATGTTGCTCTCCTCATTGCAATTTCGGTTAAGGCCGTCATCTTCAGAACTCCCCGGACATTGAGTTGCTCGTACGGGGGTATTTGTGTTGTCAGCCTTAGGTTGTTTACTGTGACATTCCAGGCACTTCCAATAGTTTTTGCGTTGCTGGTCCATCGAGTTAAAACGATTTAATGAAATATTAGCACAGAGTAAATCGTAACCACGGCGACATTGGAAACAGTTTATGTACTCTTTCTTCGGTAGAACGTTTTTACACCCAAAACATGTTTTCGTAGTGGAAGACATGTTAACTATTTTGACTATAAGAATATACTACAAAATTAAGTTACTCTTCTTTTGTATTAATTATGGAATCTTTAAATATACGTTAAACAGTATAATAATTATTATTATGGAATAACACTTAAAACAAAACAAAAAAAAAATAAAAATAAAAATATTAAAATAATACAATAAATGATAAAAGATTATACTTTCAAACAAATTAAAAAGAAGAAAAAGAAATAAAAAATAAAAATCTATAACAATTTCTCGTTGGGATTCGAATTCGCTATTTCACTTGAAGGAAATACAACAATACACCACCGAAGAGATTACATAGAGTTTATAAAATGTCGACCACTACTTAGGATGAACTTAGTCGTTAAAATCGATAGTAGAATTACTAATGAGTTCAAAGTTCATTCCTTTGTTCTCAATTTACACACTTTAAAAATATTAACAGTTAATGGAATTTTTTAAATGGTTTTTGTCAGTTTTACACTAAATTTGTCACTTTTTCCACAAAAAAAAAACAGCACATTTTGAGTTGCACTTTACTGATTAAAACGGTACTACTTAACACAGCAAATTCTTACTTTGTTAGCACTGAATTGTTTAATTTAATAGAGATTCTAGGATTACGTCTGTACTGACCGACTGCTTACAGAAAGATGAAATCTTGGCGTGACATTCGTGCCGGAGTTCCTCAAGGAGGCGTGTTGTCACCTTTACTTTTTTCTATCTTCATAAATACTATAACTCTCTCAATTACTTCTCTCTATCACATGTATGCAGACGACATCCAGACATATACACAAG
This sequence comes from Napeogenes sylphis, assembly GCA_959347405.1. Taxonomy (NCBI): domain Eukaryota; kingdom Metazoa; phylum Arthropoda; class Insecta; order Lepidoptera; family Nymphalidae; genus Napeogenes; species Napeogenes sylphis. The sequence continues at coordinate 7,501,573 of OY365781.1, read as the reverse complement.
CCTCTCTGGAAAACCTTCCCAACGCAGTTACTGTATTGAATCGTGACCTCGAGTTAATATCTGAATGGAGTAAACGTTACGGAATAACTGTTAACCCGTCCAAAAGTCAATCAATTATTATTAGTAGTTCACATTTTATTTCAAAAGCTGATTGGCCAAACTTACCACCTACTATATTTAATGGTCATATTATTTCATACAGTGAGACTGTTAAAAACCTTGGCCTTTATTTGGACAATACGTTATCCTGGATTCACCAGGTTAAGGTACTAAGTAAGAAAACTTTTGCGGCTATTAGTTCTTTAAGACGCCTTAGCTCATTTCTACCCATTCCGACCAAAATTATGCTTGTTGAAACTCTTCTTCTTCCTATACTTGATTACGCCGACGCAAGTTACCTTAACCTATCTGAAGTACAGTTAAACAAACTTGAGAGGATCCAAAATATTGGCATCCGCTTCATATTTGGACTAAGAAAATATGACCATGTTTCTTTATTTCGCAAACAACTTAAGTGGCTACCTATCCGACTTCGCCGGAATCTACACATTCTTTCACTTTTGTACAATTTATTATTTAATCCTTCTAGCCCTTCCTATTTAAGAGACCTTTTTCTTTTCACGGAAACTGATACAAGAGCTGTAAGGCCATCTCGAAGCCTTACACTCAAAATTCCTTCACACAGTTCCAAATTTTACAACAACTCATTTGTCGTTAGAGCTATCCTTCTGTGGAACGACTTACCACTGAGCATCAGACAATCCCCAAATATTTTTATCTTTAAAAAGTCTTTAAAACTGTTCTTTCTTAATCAGGTTAGTTAGCTTAATATTTTGTGTAGATGTGTAATATGTTATTTAATATTTATATAATATATATACAGTATAAATTAGGAATTAATGTTTGTTTATTATAAAATTATATATATTATGTATTGATAATAATATGAACTTCGCACCATCCCTATCTTTCACGATTTCTTATTTCTCTACTCGAATAGGGTTGTCTGGAAGAAATCGCTACTTAGCGATAAGGCCGCCTTATTGTACTTTTATAATTGTTTCCGATGTATTTTTTTTTTATTTTTCTGTAATGTGGAGTACAATAAAAGTATTATTATTATTATTATTATTATTAACATAGTTTTTTAAAATACCTGTAATAACAGACTCCTTTTTGAGCATGTTATCTCAAAATTCATTGATTAATCTGACAAATACAGACTAAATGTGAAAAGTGCACGGGCGACGTGACAATGTAAAAAATAAAAATTAATATAAAAGGTCATTTTTTAGTATTCTATTGTTTATGGTTAAAGCCTCTCAACCCCACCAACCCTTCCAGTTATAAAGGTTGAGCCGATTCACTGTTGGAAAGGTTTACCCAAGGCACAAATACTCTTATACAGCACATCTAACCTCCGAAGTTGTATAACAACGACACTATAAAACTAGTAAGTTTTCAAAGCTATCGATCATAGATAAGTCTAATCGCTACCAACCTGCTACCTTTTCTACTAAAGACCGCAGCAGCGCTCGACGACTGTGGCAACCCAGACAAACGTTGCCGTTTATTAACAGTTGCCGTTTATTAACAGACATATAGTGAATATATTAAAACATGTTTATTAAAATAAGCATTAAAAGCCTCACTTAAATTTTTAAACCTCATGACTGAACAATATATAATGACAATGATTTATATACAGATCGTGACAGCTACTTGTGTTCCACTTCAGTTATTATTTGTGTTGTTTTAATACATAGCTATTTTTAATTTATAAAAATTGTTGACAATTCAACGTGTGATAATCCCACTTGTAGTATAAATGTTTTTGTATGTTTCTTCTTTAGTCACGTAAAAGTTTTGAATAGATTTGTACGAATTATCATATACATAGACCTAGACTTTAAAAAGGAGTTAAAGTAGGTGCTTTTATTCATGAAATAACATACGCCCACTGCAGAATAATTGCGTAGCCGCAATAAAACACCAGAGGAGGAAATAGTTCTGAAGCTGTAACTTATTTTAGTTATATTTTTTAGAGTAGCCCAGTTGTCCTTATTACGCGAGATAAAGTCACAATGTAAAGCCAAATTACGTATCCATTTCATTGCTTGTTGACAAGAATCTGTTTTTTGTTTCTTATATGTTGTTTGTCTTTATCATATCATATATATCTTTGGATTTACCACAAACTTGAATTATAATTGGGACATCATGGTATGTCATTTCTTATGGTACTTGTATAGAGGGGAAATGTAACTGAAGTTACTGCAATGCAAAACATAATTAAGCAAATAGTGATTAATGTAATCAGATTAGTAATAATTTTTGATAGTTTTTAGCTTTAATTTAAATTAACTAAATATGAGGTTCAGAAAATCTTTGCAAAAGTTTGTCTATGTAATCCATCCCTTATCAGTTTGCCGATCTGTCAAAGGAATCTTGAGTGTAGCTACGTCTTCAATTATGGTTCTCATTTATAATTTTGTTTACAACGTTCTAGCATATGATCAAAGATTTTTAAGTCAACATAGATAATAAATTAACTTATTAAAACCATTCTATTTTACTAATTACTAGATATACGCAGCGGCTTCGCCCGCGCGATATAGGAAAAAAGCCTTGTTATGTGGGCCAAAAGATTTTTACACTTACTCAGGTAAAGTACTTTATTAGGGATAGCTGTTGCTCGTGTCTGCGTCGACTGTGAAAATTATATTTCCATGGCTTATGATCATAGGCGTGACGAGTCACGGGCAACAGCTAGTGATAATACCATAGTAATATTAGTGATTGTAAATCATTTTAACTCTAAATGTTCATGTAAATTAATATTCGTATATTATTATTATGACAAAGTCTTGAACCATGGGACTAAATCCATTTATAATTTATTACATTGTCCAATTTTTTACGGGGATCATTATTTTTTCTGGTATTAATAAATATAGCCTATGTTCATCAGAGGGATAGTTTAGGATATAGTTAATAGTTTAGCAGTAGTTTCGGAGCCTATTAAACTAAAGCAAACAAACAAATTTTTCCTCTTATAACATTAGTATAGATAAAGTCATTAACACGTTCGCTGCGTTACGAGGTCTATTAGATCTCTTGCGGGACTTTCGTATTGTGCGTGGACTGAAATGCTGTTTTTTCACTCCTTGCGGGGGGCTCTAACTTGTAAAGTTCTTTATGTATGAGCAAGACAAATATACACATTTGTATCCTACTTGAAGGTGAGTTCATAGACATAATAAAAAAAATTAGGGATGGATTAGGTCCCTAACGCACAGTACTATAATTTTTTCATTACTTGCGTTAGGGGATATTTTATTACTCGTGGAATCATACGTAGGTAGGCGGCGCGGGCGCTGCGTGTCTCGTTTTAGTGTTGTTCAAGTATCGATGTGAGGGGACGTGTTCATATTTTAAATTGTTTTAATTGTTGTTAAAAACAATGAGTTACTTAATTAATTAGTTGATAGTTAATTAGAGTTAATTTTGGTGAGCATTCTAAGAAAGAAAAATTATCGCCGGTTAATACCGCGGCATTATCCAGTAAAATAAAAAAAAATCCTGAAGGAAGATGTGTTGATCATGTTTTCTAACGAGGAAACAAAAAAAAGACGTTGCGTGAGTTGTTATGAAAAATTACGACACACGGTAAACAGCTCTGAAGCTTCTAAAAAAACCTTTTGTGGCGAGCAGCTAGATCTTTATTATTGTGCAGAATATCTTATACCATATTGGCCGCAAAATGTTAAGTGTGTCATATATAAAAAATAAAAAAAAAAATCATTACGATTTGCTCACAATTTCCGTAATTTATAACAAATAACTACTTCGTAAATTAAACTTTTTCTATCGACAAATAACATTTTATTTTATTCACATCACTAGTCACTTCACATATTGCTCTATCTCTGGTTGCGGAACGAAATACAATCGATGTCTAATTTTTGATTTGGTTTTGTGGCTTAATCTTATGTCATAACTGCGTGCGAACCTAGCAAAATATAGAACAGTAGACTATATTTGACCCACGAAATTTGTAAGTATATGTCATTGTTTTTGTAGAAGATATAAATTATTTTCAGAATTGTACTTTTAGGGGACTGATTAGGTCCCCAACGCACCCGGGGATAAATTAGTTTCGAGATCTTTTAGATCCCTAACGCACCAGCTGAAAGTTTTTTAATTATGATGTCGCAGTGAACGTGTTAATGTAGTATTTTTTTAGTGCTAGTGGCTCTGATTACAAATGTATATTTATAAAAAATATACACGTACAGAATCGACCAAAGCTTCTCTAGGGAAAGAAAAATTCAATTATTAATAAGTAGAGTGACCGCAAAGCTGACCAAAATTTCTTATTTAGTGTATATTTCCAAATTTCGCTCGGATTATTTGAATTAAATAAATACATGTACTACTTTTCCCATATTCTCTATATAAATTCGTGGTGCAATTAAATAGTAATCAATAAATTCTTGGTAACCATCATATAACCAAATTACTATTGATTTTTTTCTCAGTTAATATGTTAAGAAGAGTTGATATCTTTAAGTAATTAATTTAAAAATACTTAATAAAAAAGTTCACAATATTTGAATCAGCACTGTTCTCGAAGAATATCCTATTTAAACTAGTAAAATGATACAATTCAGCCAACTAAGCCAAGCCAAAAGTAACCCAACTAAGCAAAGCCAAGTAAGACAAGCCAACTAGTAAAAAAACGCCACGCCTCTCTAAGCGCGGTTTAGAAATCTAATTCCTTTAACATATTGGTAGCCTCTTGCATGTCCTTTATAAATAACTTTTAGAGAGTTAGTTCATACGGAATATAATAATTGTATATTAATTTTTATTCTTTCAAGTTTCCAGTAGTTATCTTTCTATATACTTCCTATATCTGTATGAAGCTGTTGATTTTTATTTGTTTTTAAAAGCGTAAACAATTTAAACGTCATTTTAAATTAAACGCATACTTTACACTCACTTTTAGTTAAGAATAATCGCGTCTTACAAAGATAAATACAATGTCTTTTACTCTACACTCAAACAAATATCCATTAAATTTTAGATGTGACTTTAAAAATGCAGTCAAGCGCAAATATAGGAGAAATAGAATTTGAAATGAGCTCTGACTAATGGTTCAAGTGCAGCGCTTCACTCGACTTGGCCGTACTACTATTGTTTTATAACCGTCTTTAGTCTTCATTCAAGACCTAATTATATGTTTTTATTGACTTTATTAAGATGTTAAGTCATTTAATGTAAGTTTTGTTAATAGTAACATATTTAAATATTCTATTTACTTAGAATTGTTATTGTTTTTGTTTTAAAAATTAAATCAATTTAGAAAATGTATAATTGTAGAACTAACTGTAAAGATTAAGCTTCCATTGATATTACAAATAATATAAAATATTTTGAAAACTGGCGAAATAACTATGTATATCGGATTTAAGATATATTTATATATAGCTATATTAGCTATGCCTGAGACTTCGTAGGTGTAAATTTCGATTTCGATAAAACGTTCCCTTTGTTAAATTTATACAAATTTATAAACTATAACCCTTCAAAGTTTCATCAAACTCCGTCAAATAGTTTTTGCCTGTAGAAGTATTTCTAGTTTATTTTATTTTTTTTTAATTTTTAATAACAAATATTTTTTTTACAAAGTAGGTAGTCCAATTTTCATTTTTTTTTTCGGAGTATTATTTCACCACTATTTCAATTTTAAAATGTCTTACCGCAACGGTACGAAAATAAGAGATTGTTAACTTCTTTATTTGTTAACTTTTTAAAAAACAAGAAATAAATTTTCAATGTGAAGTAAGTCCCATGATAATATATTTCTTAAAACGTCATCCAAACCGGTTAATCCGATTCTAAGATGGCCGTGCACAAACATACAGCCATACATATAAAATAAATAAATAAAAATAAAATTTAAAACAGCCTTTTTTGCTGTTTCTTCCTTACAATGAATATATGCCTACTTTCTATAATCTAAATTGTTTTATTAATACTAATTTTTATTTGCTTAATCGGCAACTAGATGTCTGTTGGGGACAAGGGTCGACAAAGGCCTTCTTTAAAGATTTCCAAGTATTCCTGTCTCTTGCTAAATGGGTCCCTACCGAACCACCAATTTTTTTTAAGTCCTCTTCCAATCTTTTCGTTTGTCTTCCTTTATTTCTTTTGCTATCTCTTGGATACCATTCTGTTACTAGTTTGGACCATTTGTCTTTACTTTCAAATTTGACATATGTCCTGTTCAAAGACATTTAAGCTGTCTGTAGACTGTGAGTGCTTATTTAAATTTTGTTTTGTTTTTAATTTCTTGTAATTTTACCCTATCTCTTCTTTTTATACCTAGCATACTCGTTTCCATTGCATTTTGGCAAACTTTTAATTTACTTTCTTGAAGTTCCGTTAACGCCCATGTCTGACACTCGTATAGCAAGCATGGCATAATACATATTTCGTAGATTTTCATTTTTCCTCTCATTGGCATATTTTAACCTTCATTATTTTTCTAAGAGACTAAAACCATTTCCACGTATTCATTATTCTTCCTTCTATTTATTTTTTTATAAAATCCTCTGTAGATATGAGTTGGCTCACATATATGTATTCTTTTATATATTCAATTTTATCTCTATTTACTGTTATTTGTTTGCTGTCATCTCTTTTTTAGGCGTTAGTTATAATTTTGATTTCAGTTAGGTTCATTGTGAGGCCGGCCTTAACACTTTTCTCGGATAATTTCTGCAACATTTGTCTTAGAGTTCTAGCGTCCTCTAAGAACAAAATCGAATCATCTGCGAAGCGTAGATGGTTGAGGCTATTGCCTTTTATATTTAAGCACTTTTCGGTCCAGTTCACATTCCTGAAGATCATCTCTGCAGCTGAAAATAATTTTGAGGAAACCGGATTTCCTTGGCGTACACCTCTTCTAATAGGAAATTTGTTGCTCGTAGATTCAAGTTTAACTTGTGCGGTGCTCGTTGTGTATATATTTTTAATTATTATTATATATTTCTCTTCCACCCCTTGGCTCTTTAGAGCGTTCCATATATAATTATGTTCCAATGTATCGAACGCTTTGTTAAAGTCAACAAACCCTATGTAATACGATTTATTATGTTCTTTATATTTCTGTAGTATTCTTCTTAGAGTTTGAATGTGATCTATAGTTGAGAATTGACTATGGCTACCTTCCTGTTTCTAAGGTTGATTTTCATCTAGTGTATTAGTAGTTCTTTCTAATACGATTTTTGAAAATATCTGATCGGTCTGTAGTTTCTTATATCACCCTCGTCTCCCTTCTTGAGCAGTAGTATGATTTTCGATTTAGTTCAGTCTTCTAGGATGGTTTCCGTTTCGAGGATTTCATTAAACAGATCTGTAATCTTGGTGGTATCTCTGGTAACGTAATTTTTAGTAGTTTATTTGTAACGAAATCTGATCCAGGAGTCTTATGTAGTTTTTGTGGTTGAATAGATTTTATAAATTCTTCTTTTAGAATTGGTTTAATTTCCTCTTTTTTTACTTAACTTTTTTTTTTTTTTTATATGATCAAGGGCAATGCTTGACTACATTCCACCTGATGGTAAGTGGAATGTAGTCTTAGGTGGTAAGGCGCATTACCCTAGCAACCTATTCACTCTTCGCTTGAATGTGACCACATTGTATTCGGTCGGAAATACCGACGCAGGCAAGCTGTTCCAATCCTTTACTGTACGCAGTAAAAATGAGGAAGCAAAACGCTTCGTTCGGACAGGTGGAATGTCCACAACAAAAGGATGAAAACCTGCCGTGCGTCGGGACGTCCGGTGATGGAAGGGGGACGGGGGAATTAAATTGTGTAATTCCTGCGCACACTCACCAAAATGTATCCTATAGAATACTGATAGGCTAGCAATTCTACGCCTGTGCTCAAGGCTTTGGAGGTCGGCTTCGACCAATTCGGGATCGCCTATAAGCCTCTTTGCTCGCCTCTCAATTGTGTCCAGAACCGCAAGATGAGACTTTGCGGCACCAGCAAATATGTGACCACAGTATTCTACACACGACCGGATCTGTGCTTTGTATAAAACAAGAAGCTGTCCCGGTGCAAAGTACTGCCGAACCTTCGCAAGAACGGCAAGCTTTGCTGCTGCTGCTCTTGCTCTGGACTCAATGAACCGACCAAAGTTGAGGTTCGAGGAAATCTCTAAGCCTAACAACTGAAGCCGGTCACTGTATTCCAAGGATAAATTCTGGAAAGTAGGAGCCAATGTGAAAGGGCTCCTTTTAGCGGTGAATAGACACGTCTGCGTTTTGGTGGCGTTGAACTTGACAAGATTGGCATTGCTCCATGCGGAGACTGCCTGAAGTTTGTCATTCAAACGTTGCACCATGGCTGTACTTGATCTCGACTAGCCCGAGTACTCGGCAGATATCTTTCTACAACTGTGCTGTCGTCTGCATACCCATAGATACCGGGCTTCAACAGATCGTTTATGTGCAGCAGAAAAAGAGTTGCAGAAAGAACGGACCCCTGAGGCACTCCGGCATTTATTGTCAAGGGTTCCGAGGAACACCTGACGACAACTACTCGGAGAGATCTCTGGCTCAGAAAGTCCGTTACCCAGCCGATCAGACCAGGAGATATACCGTACGCTGAAAGCTTGCTTATAAGGCTCGCATGCCAGACCCTGTCAAATGCCCTCGAGACGTCCAGAGAGACGGCGACCGCTTCTCCGTTCTTCTCGATGGCCTCGCCTAAAAAGTGTGTAGCATACACTAGGAGGTCCCCAGTAGACCTATTACGGCGAAACCCGTACTGTCAGTCACTGAGGAGATCGTTACCTTCTAGGTATGCTAGTAGGCGCGAGTTCAATACACGCTCCATAATCTGGCAGAGTATGGAGGTGATTGAAATCGGTCTGTAATTGACAGGGTCGCCACGGCTGCCTTTTTTGGGCACGGGTTTCACATTAGCAAGCTTACAGGATTTCGGCACTATTCCAGTCATGAAAGAGAGGCGATACAGACGTGTCAGTACAGGAGACAACTCAGCTGCGCTGCGAATGGCTGGTATACCATCAGGACCACTGGCTTTATTCACATCTAAACGACACAATGCTCTCCAAACCTCTTTGTTAGTGATGGGGATTTCAGGCATCGAAATACCGCAGTAAGGAAGATGTGCTGGAGAAGCATTGCCAGTGTCTAGATGCGAATTATCAGCAAACAGAGAAGCAAATACATTCGCTTTCTCTGTTGCTGTGTGAGCCAGGGATCCATCCGGCTTCAGCAGAGCAGGCAGTGAGGGTTGGCAGAAATTCGACTCGATCGCTTTCGCAAGAGACCAGAAAGCTCGACTGCCAGTTGGTCTGACAGAAAGCTTTTCGCCGTTCTTAGCGATTCGATCGAGACGAGCCTTCCGCAATGCCTTTTTGTAGGACTTGGCAGCTTGGTTAAAGGCTCTCTTCTTCGAACTTACATCCGGAGTTTTGCGGCTTCGAGCATCAGCCCAAATGAGATATGCCGAATGTTTTCGGTCTTGAGCATGACCGCATTCGGCATTAAACCATGGGCGAGCTTTGCCACCGATGAGTACGTCAGCAAAAGGAATAAAATACTCCATTGCCTGATGCACCACATCGGTTATAGCATCCGCGCAACTCGACGGATCCAAAGAAGAGAAGCAGACCTGCCGCCAAGGATAAGACGCAAAAAAGTGTCGCATCTCATCCCAATCTGCTGACTTGTATTTCCATACTCGCCTAACACCATGTGGTTCGAAAGCTGGTGGGGAATATGTAAACACAGATTTCACCAGACAGTGATCGGAGGTTCCCAAGGGAGAGGTAACCTCTACCCGATACCTGTCCGGATCAGTTGTCAGCAGAAGGTCCAGGCAATTGGCTGTATGGCCTACCACATCTGGTACCCTTGTCGCTTGCCTCACCAGCTGAAAGAGGTCCAAGGACAACGCAAAGTTCCACGCTTCTCTTCCAGCATGGTCGGTCTTCTGGTACGGGAACAGCCAGTCCTGATGACACGCATTAAAGTCCCCCAGAAAGACGAGCTTCGCCGAAGGGTACTGATACAGAGCCATATCTGCAGCCTCACTGAGATACTCAAATAAACGAGTTGTCTCCTGGTCACCGCTGTGCGAACGGTAGACACAGGAATACAGGATTTTTTCGTTTCTTGTGTCTACTAAAACCCATAAAGAAGAAAAAGTGGGGTCTTCAAGGTAACGGAGACGCTGGATACAGAGGTCGTTCCGCGCATACACGCAGACTCCGGCACGTGAGCAAAAGTTGTGCTCTAACGTGTATCCGGGATAATCCAGGTGCACAGCGCTTAAAGGACATTGTATCTGCGTCTCCGTCAAAAAGAACAGGTGCGGTTGTTCTGTCTCCAGGTGGTGATGGACAGGTAAGATATTAGAGTGCAAGCCCCTAATATTACTGAGGTGCACTTTAAATGAGGAGGAGTGCAACCGCTGTACAAACTTTTTCCTTTTTTGGTTTTTCTTCATGATAAAAAAAAATAAAAGTGAATAGGGATGGGAAATGGCAGTTGAACGAGGCGGTACGTATCGAACCCAACGTCGAAGTTGGTTAAGTTATGCCACTGGGTGGCTAGCCTGGAGACTGCGGGGACGCCCGAACCCCCCAGGGATCGCCATCGGGCCTCCTCGTCTGGTCGCCAACCAGCACGATGGAGCCACCCTGGGATTTTTCGTAACTGGCGGGGCAGCCTTTCGTGGGTGGCTAACCCACTAATTGGGCCCCCAACTATCTGCGGGCGGCCAGCGGAAAGCCGTCGCTTCGGATCCCGCTACCCTCCTCGACTAGACACCCGACAAAACAAATACCAAATCGACATCAACCGGTTCGCCAACGTACCGCAGCTGTTCAGACCCATTTTCCATAAACGGCTTCATCGAGCAACGTGCCGGAACACGACTAGGTCGCTTTGCGGCACGACTCTGCCCGATGGGTGGTAACTTTGCCGGCGACCCGATGTTATGGTCTACCACCAAGAAACTATAGTCCTTTTAATATTTTTCTTCTTTAAGGTTTCGTATAAATGTTTGTAATATTTCGTAGCAAATTGTAATATCTCTAGTTTTTTATTTTATTATAATTTAATTAAAAATAATTAATATGGAATATGGGAAAGGCAGCTATTCTAGTGGATTATAAAGTTACTAAGTATATAGTGTAATATGTTATAATATATTGAAATGTACACATATTTTAATTCTCTAGGTTAACAAATCCGTCCGGGTCTCATGTTATAATTTAATGTATTTAAATGAATATACGCAACAAACTTTTTATTTTACGGCAAACTGACAGAAATAGTTAATAATACTTTTTTTTTATATATAAACTTATTGGATTATAGTTAGAGCTCTAAAATAAAATTCTCGTTTATCGGTCATTTAGTGACTGGAATATCTCTACTGTTATGAAGGAGTAGATATTTGCAGATAGATACTATTTTATTGCTGCTTTTTCTTGTTTTATGGTACAAACAGAAGAACATTAAACCTTGCAAACGTCAACTCTTTTATATCTTGATTAGGTTTTTTTTTAATATATCTTTAACTATTTCTTAATAACTAATATTAATGTAAGTGAATTGCATTACGCAATTGGAGTTTTACACGCAGATAGATTCTGATCTGTAATAACAAATGGGCTACCTTTTATTCCTAAAAAATACGAGGTTTTCGTTTGAAAAACGGCCAGCCATCACTCGTCAAAAGGATCGAAGTAGCTGCCACTGCCAGTTCCTATAGTTATTCGTATTTTGTAGTAGCGAGACCGATTGGTATCGGGATTCCCTATTCCACGAGAGTTAAGTCATTAGCAAAAGTTAGTAGCTTTTAGTAGCAAATTATATGAAATGGAAGTGAAAAGTTTAACACATTGACAGTGAATATAAACTTTATAATAATATATACATAACTTTATCATAAAAAGAGTAGTTTTTATATCAATTTACGTTATTTTACTTACCAATGCCGAAGAAAAAACCTTATAAATTTTCTTGACATATTTTTCATTCGATTAATTTAACTATGGAATAGGAAATTAACAGAAAAATCTGCAATTTTAAGGACCATTTTAAACGACTTTAAAACAGTATTGTTTTTTTTTTCTTTAGGACTTTACAACTATTACATAACAAGATATATTTATTTAACTTAAAATAGGATATTATCAAGATATTTTTTTTTACTATATTATTAAAAGTAGACTTCAATAAGCAGCTTCCTTAACACAAGATATACGGTATTCGTAAATTATCGGTTCCAGGGTTATTTGGTCTAAGCTACCTTTTTAGCGAAATAGATTTATTACTAATATCGATTAGAAATCAGCGGATCTCACTCTAAATCAACTTTTAAAAATATCGCTTAGATCATGTAGCCCTGATTCCGTTGATATGGTTACCTACATTATTTTACTTACCATCAATGTTAAATAAGAAAAACCTATTCAATTTCTTATTCAACTTTTAATAGATACCGGTGCAAACCAATCTTTTATCAGTCCTATCGCTGTTAAAAAATATTTCTCTAATTTTCCGTTAAATTATGATCCTTTATGATGAAGTTACCAATGTATATACCACCAGTAGAAATGAATATTCTATTACCTTACCTTGCTTTGAGGAATTTACGGACCCAGAAAATATCAAATTATTTATCTATAAGTTTTATGACTATTTTGACGGATTAATAGGACTAGATTTATTAACGACATGGGAAGCAAAAATTGACTTAAAAGACCGAAATTTAATTACTCGTACTGGCTCAAATCCTATTAGCATGTATAATTCTTGTAATGTTAATCTCTACGAAGATATCATACCAGCAGGAACCTCAAAACTTATTCGTATCCCTATAAGTTCCCAGGATGGACAAGTGTTTATAAAAGAACAATTAATTTGTAACTGTATTTTGCATGAGTGTTTGACTAACGTGACTAACAACCGAGGATACGTAGAAGTAGAGAACCCGACACCAAATGACAATACTATCGCTAAACGAACTGACAAGCGCCGGCTTATTTAATATTGAGTACGAGTGCACTCAATATAAGAACCGTGGACAAGACGTTATATCACGATTACGTACCGATCATTTAAATAATGAAGAATAAGCTAATCTTACACGACTCTGCTCAAAATACTCAGATGTTTTTTTATATTGAAGGTGAACATTTAACCTTTACTAACAAGATTAAACATCGTATCAAGACCACTGACGAGGTCCCTGTACATGGTAAACATTATCGTTACCCCTTTATACATCGACAGGTAGTTAGGGACCAAATAACTAAAATGTTGGATCAGGGTATTATACGACCATCCGACTCTGCTTGGAGTTCATCCATCTGGGTTGTGCCGAAAAAGGGCGACGTTTCAGGTAAGCAAAAATTGCGCTTAGTAGTCGATTATCGTAAATTAAATGAGAACTGGATTTAGCGAGTGGGTTTTACCAGGTGGAAATGGAGCCACAGGACATATGTAAAACCGGATTCAATGTAGAACATGGTCATTTTGAATTTCTTCGTATGCCCATGGGTTTGAAAAATTTACCATCTACTTTTCAGAGAGTTATGGACAATGTCCTACGAGGCCTTCAGAATGAAATATGTTTAGTTTATTTAGACGATATAATCGTATTTAGCACATCCCTACAAGAACATATGAACAATTTGGAAAAGGTTTTTCAACGACTTCGCGAGTCCAACTTTAAAATCCAATTAAATAAATCAGAATTTTTAAAACTTGAAACAGGCTATCTTGGACATATTATCAGTAGAGATGGTATAAAGCCAAACCCTGACAAAATTTCAGCTATTAAAGGCTATCCTATCCCAAAAACCGCTAAAGAGATAAAACAATGTTTAGGCCTTCTCAGTTACTACCGAAAGTTTATTCCAGACTTTGCCCGTATTACTAAACCGTTAACACAATGTTTAAAAAAGGGTAAAAAGATTTTATTCAATCAGGAATACACTAATTGTTTTGAGAAATGTAAAATGCTCTAACAAACTCTTCGACTGACACCGTACATACTGACAAGAAAACCCTATATTAAACATTCCAATTACCGACGACCCTCTTAACAAAATTACTAGACAATAAGTCTTTACAGTCGTAAATGACGTTAAAAGGAAACCGACAGTTACAAAGCCATTTGATAATCATACCCGAACATCCATACAATTGTTAGAATCTAACTTAGAAGAAGACGTGGTTAATGCTATAAAAAAAATACATATAACCAAAAATTAAAACCGCTATTCTCATAAATCCACCCCTGGCAATGTATTAAATAATCCCCATAATACAAGATAAATATAAAAGTTCATCAATGAACCTCGTTTTAGCAAAATCCGAAAATGAAAATATAAGGGAATATTTACAACAACATGAAATTATTTCTCATTACCACAATGGTAAAACAAACCACCGAGGAGTAAATGAATGTTATTTAGCTTTATCCCGGAAATATTATTGGCTGAAAATGAAGGATCAAATTTCAAAATTCATAGGCGAATATGCGGACAAGCTAAGTATGATAGAAATCCTATAAGACCCCAATTTAACATTGTACCTCCAGCTAACAAACCCTTTGAAATTATTCATATAGATTGATTAACAATACATAGTGAGAAATACATTACTTTTATAGACGTTTTTACAAAATATGGCCTATTATTTACGAGACGGAACAGCTGTTAGCATTATTCAAGCAATATTAAAATATTTTACTCACCATGGTGTACCCCTTACTATTATAACTGACAACGGAACGGAATTTACAAACCAATTATTTTCCGAACTTACAAGATTACATAAAATTAACCATCATAAAATCCTAGCTCACTCACCTAATGACAATGGAAATATTGAACGATTCCATTCAACAATACTAGAACACTTTCGACTTTTAAAACCGCCCCCTTGGGCGAGGGGTTAGCACAGACGCCTAACGTGTCACGGCGCAATGGGGCTCGGGTTCGATTCCCGGCAGAGACAGGCATTTATGTGATGAGCATAGATGTCTGTGTTTCTGGGTTTGGTCGTTTATTAAATATATTCTCAGTATTTATATGTGTATTTCTATGTATTTGTATCGTTGTCTAACACCCTCAACACAAGCAAATAATTTGCTTACTTAGGGGTTAGATCAATGTGTGTAATCTGTCCTGATATTATTATTATTATTATTATTATTAAAACTACAACGTCCAGACGAACCATTAATTAATCTTATGCCATATGCTCTCCATAGCTTATAATAGTTCAATACAAAGCTTTACCAAATGTAGACCCTTTGACTTATTAAATGGACATTTTGACCCGAGAGACTGTCATGACCTGGATTTCACCCAACATTTACTACAACAATATGTAATTAATCATAAAGATAACATGAAAAAAGTATATGAAATTATTAACAGTTCTTCACTTGAAAATCGTAGTGCCTTAATAAATAATAGGAATAAAAATCGTGAACCTGAAATCTTATATGCACCTGAACAACAAATTTTTATTAGAAACCCTCTGGCAAGCCGTCAGAAAGTTGCACCCCGTTATACGCAAGATAAAGTTATAGCTGATCTACCAATCCATATATACACCTCCAAAAAACGTGGCCCTGTAGCTAAATCCCGATTAAAACGAATCCCTAAAGGAGCCAACTTGTTACAAGACAATACTAGTTCTGCTGACCATCCACGCAACGAACCCACTAGAAATAAAACTTAAAAGCTTGGACGACGGACCTGGACTTTTACCATACAAACTTGGACTGATCAGACTTACCACTCATCACCATACCTTTCTACAATATATTAAATTAGACTGTGTAGAAGATAAAGTAGAACTTTTAATGACTCAATTGAATAGCCTTCAAAAGCTTTTTAGTAATGAAACATATCTACTCTTTGAACTTCAAATAAATTATCTTACTGAAAAACTTGTTAAAGTTTCAAATCATTCAAAAACTTTAGAACCAAATCGTGTAAGAAGAGGTCTTGTGGACGGTTCCGTTATCAAAAGTATAACAGGAAACTTAGATTATAAGGATGCATTAAAATATAATCATGCAATAAAAGTGTTAGAAAATAATGAAAATAAGATAGCTTTCGAACTTAATAAGCATATAAGCTTAAGTAAAGAATGGATGTCAAAACAAAGTGAAGTAATTATTCGCTTAGTTGAAAACCAAGTTAAAATTAATAATACATTACAGATCATTTTAAATTCATATGCATACAAGGATAATATTTTATTAAAATACGCCAAATTTGCCCAACTTTTAGTGATAATAGGAGAAAATATAGAAGATCTAATGGCCGAATTAAAAGGATTGAAAATATTTTAGCGTTTATTCATACGTCAAGTACGCATCATTCTATGATAGAGATAGGTGTTTTAAAGTTAATGATAGATAAGTTAAGGAAAATATATAATAAGGACCAAATTATAGATTTAGAGTTGAGGGAATACTATGATATTATAAAGCCGGCATGCTACTATACAGAAAATCAAAAAGTAATAATTTTTAAGTTTCCAATAGTCTCTGCAGATATCTACGATCTCTATAAGCTCTCTATTGTTCCTAATAAAATCCAAAACGTCCTTATACCCCCATATCCTTTCATAGCAATTAACGAGAAATCGTTCTTGTACATGGAGACAGAATGTCCGAAGCTCAAATACCTATAAATATCTTTGTGAAATGGAAGTGAATCAGCGTATTCGTACAGAACCTGACTGCGTGCAGCAGCTTATTACTCATCAAGTCTTAAACGAAAACTGCAAATACACAACAGTTACTTTAGCAAAAGAAGCAATGGAAAAACTGGATGATCAACATTATGTCTCTTCCTTTCTTCATATCACTAAAATACAACTAGTTTGTGAAAGGGAAGAATTAACATCACTTCAGGGTAGCTTTTTAATTATCATCCCTGTGAAATGCTACATAAAAACCGCCGAATTCACTATTGTGAACGATAGTGATGAAACAAAGGGGCAGCCGATGAAATTGATGCAAATACCATTCCGAGCAGCAAACCATACGGAGATTCCTACTCATCTCAATTTAAACTCAATAAATTTACAAGAACTCTACGGTATTCAAGACAAGATAATTAAAGAAAAACCTTTACAACTAGAGAAAATTAATGTAGATACACTTTACCACACTACGATACCTTTCTACGGCTTTATGTTAAGTGCATGTGCACTTATTATTGTGCTTGGATATCATCGTTATAAATTTAACAAGAGCAAAAGAAAAGTTAACAAAACTACTGCTTCACCGATCACTTTATCTACTTCAAGTGATAACATCGATGAAAAACTGGAAGAAGGAGGGACATCAGCACCGCGTAAGAAGATGCCAGCAACATTTTATCTCAATGTTCTAAAATAGTTGATCTGATCTGAGGATGGAGGAGTTACGTACACATACTCCAGGAGGATTGCTGATATTCACATTCCCTCCGTGTGAATAAAATGTGTATTGTGTCATCGCGACGGAATGCATAGTTGCAATTTAATTATAATAAAAGACTTAATTATTAATAAAATATTGTCATTATTATTTGTACTTACATCGAGTAGGTCAGATTCTTGTATTAGTTAATAAGTACGTAATTGTAATTCTTTTAATTAAAGTTAGTTTAAATCAGTTTTGGTTTTTTTCAACTCTCCGTCTGTAGCTAACGTAATTTCTTAGTAAATATTGATAGTAAATATTGCTAGTACGTATTGATAGTAAATATTGATAGTACATATTGATAGTACGTATTGATAGTACGTATTGATAGTACGTATTGATAATACGTATTGATAGTACGTATTGATAGTACGTATTGATAGTACGTATTGATAGTACGTATTGATAGTACTTATTGATAGTACTTATTGATAGTACATATTAATAGTCCATATTCATAGTCCTCCCGTCTGGGAATAATAATATACTTTTCAAAAAAAAAAACATAATTGAACGACTCAGTACTCAGTTCTTAAACAGATCTACTCACGAAAAAAATATCTGTGATTAAAATATATAATCTGTGTTTATTATTATATTGTATGAGTAAATGGACTTCTACAAAAAAATGTGTCTATAAATAGGACGCGTCAGCCATATTTAGACTCACTTTCTTTTTGTTCTCGAACCGATCGGACGTAATTGTAATTTCGGTGCTAGTGTGGAGGTCATGTAAGCCATTTCTTTTTATTTTTGCTAATTGGTGTATTTAAAGTAATCGTTACGTTATTTCAGTTTAGATTTGACAATTAAAGTGAATTTCCTAATATTATTGGGGTAATTTGATATTCTTGTAAAAGCTTAATAAATTGTAGTTTTTGATGAATTTGTTTTCTTTTTTTTGTGATTTTCATTTTTGATTCTTACATCAGAAGTGGGATAAAGGACTAGTTGGCCCACTTAATACAAAGAGTCATAAACTCATAAATAGACTGACCTTTAAAAACGTTTCTATCTCCTACCGTCATTTCATTATTTTATTTTGTTACTGACTATTTCTAATGATTACTTATTTCTCTGTATGATTTACTTATTCTTTTGTTGATTTTTATGTTCTTCTGCCTTCATTTCGTTTATTTTTGATATTTTTTACTAATTATTCGTAACGATTACTTGTTTGACCTACTTTTGTTTTTTTTTTATTTCTTATTTTTCTTGTGGTTTTAATTAAACGTAATGAGTAGTAAAGAATTGTGTGGTAATGATACACAGTACGCTCGAGGTAGGTCGCGGGATCCCGAGACACATGTATCTCAAAGTAGGCGGAATTCAAGGAGTAGGTCTCCGAATAGAGACGGTGGTGTCTCACAACGTAACTCGAGTGATCATAGATGTGCGGAAGACGATGGCTTACGTGTCCTCGATCGGGCAGATTCGCGAGTTCGTGAGGTTCATCGGTCTATGAGCCGAACTATGCGTTGCGCGCGTAATAAGAACCGGTGCCGTTCCCGTAACAGATCCGTGCATTGCTCGCGTGATAGATCTAGGAGCCGGTCGCTCAGCGTTTGTCGTCGTCGAGAATATCGGAGTCGGATCCATGATGAGTCGCGATCACCCAAGCGTCGGGTTTCTTTTAGGCGAGACAGTCAATCAGCTGAAAACTCACGGAAACCGAATGCACCACGGATACCGTTATCAGAATCGGCCGCGCCTATCTCTGAGGCATCTACTTTTGCACAGGCATTAATGCAGGCTTTTCAAACCATGCAACCTTCAAATTCACAGCATTATTACGTGTCAAATTTTGATCCCTTGATTCATAATATTGAGGCATGGTGTGCGGAAGTAGATCGCGCTAAGGACACGAATAAGTGGAATGATCACGAGGGCTTGTCGCGAGTAGCTTCTTGTTTAAAGGGAGATGCAAAAATTTGGTTAAACGAATGGGTTACCACAGAGAGGACGTGGTCTAACTTTAAACGCGAATTTAAAAATCTTTGCCCGAATAAATTAGATTACGCGAATATTCTTTTTGAGGCTATGCGTACAACATCTGATAGGTACCCAACGTTTGCGGAATATGCTTGTCGTACATTGCTACGTTTACGGATAGTTACAGACTTAAGCGATGAATTGATGACTCTTATAGTTATACGGGGAACTGATAGCCATCAAGTCCGAACAGCAGCGGTGAATGCGAACCTTACTCCGGATAATTTTAAAAAGTTAACAAAAAGGAACAAGGTTACACAGCGGTTGCACTCCTCCTCATATGAAGTGCACCTCACTAATATAAGGGGTTTGCACTCAAATCTTTTAGCTGTCCACCACCACCTGGAGACAGAGCAGCCGCACTTGCTCTTTTTGACGGAGACGCAGATACAATGTCCTTTGAGCACTACATACTTGGATTATCCCGGTTACTCGTTGGAGCACAACTTTCGCTCACGGGCCGGAGTCAGTATGTACGCGCGGAACGACCTCTGTATTCAGCGTCTCCGTCACCTTGAAGACCCCACTTTTTCTACCCTATGGGTTTTATTGGACACAGGAAACGAAAAAATCCTGTATTCCTATGTCTACCGTTCGCACAGCGGTGACCAGGAGACAACTCGTTTATTTGAGTATCTCAGTGAGGCTGCAGATATGGCTCTGCATCAGTACCCTTCGGCGCAGCTCGTCTTTC
Organism: Napeogenes sylphis; assembly: GCA_959347405.1. Lineage (NCBI taxonomy): Eukaryota > Metazoa > Arthropoda > Insecta > Lepidoptera > Nymphalidae > Napeogenes > Napeogenes sylphis. Next base: position 7,481,330 of record OY365781.1, on the reverse strand, counting down.
TGGGGGACTTTAATGCCTGTCATCAGGACTGGCTGTTCCCGTACCAGAAGACCGACCATGCTGGAAGAGAAGCGCGGAACTTTGCGTTGTCCTTGGACCTCTTTCAGCTGGTGAGGCAAGCGACAAGGGTACCAGATGTGGTAGGCCATACAGCCAATTGCCTGGACCTTCTGCTGACAACTGATCCGGACAGGTATCGTGTAGAGGTCACGTCCCCCTTGGGAACCTCCGATCACTGTCTGGTGAAATCTGTATTTACATATTCCCCACCAGCTTTCGAACCACATGGTGTTAGGCGAGTATGGAAATACAAGTCAGCAGATTGGGATGAGATGCGGCACTTTTTTGCGTCTTATCCTTGGCGGCAGGTCTGCTTCTCTTCTTTGGATCCGTCGAGTTGCGCGGATGCTATAACCGATGTGGTGCATCAGGCAATGGAGTATTTTATTCCTTTTGCTGACGTACCCATCGGTGGCAAAGCTCGCCCATGGTTTAATGCCGAATGTCGTCATGCACATGACCGAAAACATTCGGCATACCTCATTTGGGCTGATGCTCGAAGCCGCAAAACTCCGGATGTAAGTACAAAGAAGAGAGCCTTTAACCAAGCTGCCAAGTCTTATAAAAAGGCATTGCGGAAGGCTCGTCTTGATCGGATCGTTAAGAATGGCGAAAAGCTCTCTGTCAGACCAACTGGCAGTCGAGCTTTCTGGTCTCTTGCCAAAGCGATCGAGTCGAACTTCTGCCAACCCTCACTGCCTGCTCTGCTGAAGCCGGATGGATCCCTGGCCCACACAGCAACAGAGAAAGCGAATGTATTTGCTTCTCTGTTTGCTGAGAATTCGCATCTAGACACTGGCAATGCTTCTCCAGAACATCTTCCTCACTGCGGTATTTCGATGCCTGAAATCCGCATCACGAACAAAGAGGTATGGAGAACATTGTGTCGTTTAGATGTGAATAAAGCTAGTGGTCCTGACGGTATACCAGCCATTCTGCTCAAGACATGCGCAGGTGAGTTGTCTCCTGTATTGACACGTCTGTATCGCCTCTCTTTCAAGACTGGAAAAGTGCCGGAATCCTGGAAGCTTGCCAACGTGCAACCCGTGCCCAAAAAAGGCAGCCGTGCCGATCCTGCCAATTATAGGCCCATTTCAATCACCTCCATACTCTGCAAGATTATGGAGCGTGTATTGAACTCGCGGCTTCTAGCTTACGTAGAAGGTAACGATCTCCTCAGTGACCGACAGTACGGATTTCGCCGAAATAGGTCCACTGGGGACCTTCTAGCGTACGCAACACACACTTTAGGCGAAGTCATCGAGAGGAACGGAGAAGCGGTCGCCGTCTCTCTGGACGTCTCGAAGGCTTTTGACAGGGTCTGGCATGTGAGCCTTTTAAGCAAGCTTTCAGCGTGCGGTATATCTCCTGGTCTGATTGGCTGGATAACGGACTTTTTGAGCCAGAGATCTCTCCGTGTTGTTGTCGACGGGTGTTCTTCGGAACCCTTGACAATAAATGCGGGAGTACCTCAGGGGTCCGTTCTTTCTGCAACTCTTTTTCTGCTGCACATTAATGATCTGCTGAAGCCCGGTATCTATGGGTATGCAGACGACAGCACAGTTGTAGAAAGATATCTGCCAAGTTCTCGGGCTAGTAGAGATGAAGTACAATCTGAAAGAGAAGCCATGGTGCAACGTTTGAATGACAAACTTCAGGCAGTCTCCGCATGGGGCAATGCCAATCTTGTCAAATTCAACGCCACCAAAACGCAGATGTGTTCACCGCCAAAAGGAGCCCCTTCACCTTGGCTCCTACTTTCCAGAATGTATCCTTGGAATACAGTGACTGGCTTCAGTTGTTAGGCTTAGAGATCTCCTCGAACCTCAACTTTGGTCGGTACATTGAGTCCAGAGCAAGAGCAGCTGCAGGAAAGCTTGCCGTACTTGCGAAGGTGCGACAGTACTTTACACCGGGACAGCTTCTTGTATTATACAAAGCACAGATCCGGTCGTGTGTAGAGTACTGTGGCCACATATTTGCTGGTGCCGCAAAGACTCATCTTGCGGTTCTGGACTCAATTGAGAGGCGAGCAAAGAGGCTTATTGGCGACCCTAAATTGGTTGACGCCAAACTCCACAGCCTTGAACACAGGCGTAGAATTGCTAGCCTCTCAGTATTCTATAGGATACATTTTGGTGAGTGTGCGCAGGAATTGCACGACCTAATTCCCCCATCCCCGTTCCTTTGCCGGACGTCCCGACGCACGGCGGGTATCCATCCTTACGTTGTGGACACTCCACCTGTCCGAACGAAGCGCTATGCTTCATCTTTTTTAGTGCGTACAGCGAAGGACTGGAATAATCTGCCTGCGTCGGTATTTCCGGCAAAATATAATGTGGGTGTCTTCAAGAGGAGAGTGAATAGGCTGCTAGGTTAATGCGCTTTACCACCTAAGACTACATTTCACTTTCCATCAGGTGGAATGTAGTCAAGCATTAACCTAGTTTTGTATAAAAAAAAAAAATAATAATAATAATAATATCGTCTCTTTTCTATCCATTTATACGAAGCCGGTATTGAAGCGTGATAGTGTTGGTGGATTTAATAAAAAGCGTACTCAGAACATTTCAATGCATAATACATACGAAGGACTTAGGTCACTTAGGTGTTACAATTGTAACAGGCGAGGACATGTCAGTCGCAATTGCAATTTTTCCAAATCTAGTGCACCTTTCAAAATGCCTTCAGTTATTTCTCGTAAGTTTTGCAAAAAACCGGGACATACTGAGACCGAATGTTTTGCAAAAGCGCGGTCGGAATCAAGAAATATACAAAAAATAAACCTGTGTTCTTCTCAATCCAATTATTCTCCGGAACAAGACGTTGTCTCCGCCGTTGTAGATGGGGTTTCTGTTGACGTTCTTATTGATAGTGGTGCTCTTAACGTGTCCCTAATCTCCACAAAAGTACTAAAATATGTTCGTTATCAGCTAATTCCAAGACGTTGCGTTTTGAAGGGTATAAGTGAAAAAGAAATAGTTTCCACTACCTACGTGATACTCACTATAGAGTTCAGTAACATATCCATCGAAGTAAAGTTAGTAGTAGTCCCTTCTTCTTTTATGAACGTGTCAATTATAATAGGCACAGATGTCCTCAACCGGGATGGAATAAAATATGTCCGAACAAAAGACGAGCAATATCTTACGCATGACTCCCCTCACTCTAGAATACATTCAGTCCAGTCAAGTGACACTTTAAAAATAAATACGTCCCTTAAGGGTGATGTTTGAGTTTCTAATATCCGGTACTGCTGCAACGACGGTGCGCACAGGTGTAATGGAAATTAAACTCATTAAGGATACACCTATTGTATACCGCCCGTACAAGCTTTCTTATCAAGAAAAGCTTAAAGTCCGCGAGATTACTGACGACCTCTTAAGTAAAGGCGTGATTAGGCGTTCGAAATCCGAATACGCAAGCCCGATAACCTTAGTTAAGAAACGCGACGGTTCTGACAGACTTTGCGTAGATTAAAGAGCCCTAAATCGAATTACAGTTAAAGATCGATACCCACTACCACTTATAGACGATCACATAGATAGGCTCGGTTGTTACAGACTATTTACGTGCCTTGATATGGCTACAGGCTTCCACCAAATTCCTTTGAAAGAGGAAAGCATTCACCTCACTGGTTTTGTGACACCGGAAGACCATTTCGAATACCTTAAAATGCCATATGGTCTGGCTAATTCACCTATAGTCTACCAACGTATTATCAATGACACTCTTCGCAAACATATTAATAATGGTAACGTTCTCGTGTATGTTGATGACGTGCTCTTATTAAGTAATACGGTAGAGCAGGGAATAGAATTACTTAGTAGAGTTCTTAAAACTTTGACTACCGCTGGATTCTCTATCAATCTTAAAAAGTGCTCTTTTCTTGTAACTGAGGTAGAGTATTTGGGAAAAGTTATAAGACAGGGTCAGGTAAGGCCGAGTCCGCGAAAGGTAGAGGCTCTTCCTAATACGGACCCTCCGGGAAATGTAAAGCAAGTCCGACAACTTCTCGGTCTAGCAGGTTATTTTAGGCGATACATAAAAGATTACGCTTCTAAAATAGTTCCTATTACTCGCTTAACTTGTAAGAACCATCAGTTCACTTGGACACCCGAATGTGAGGCTATTCGTCAAGACATTATCAAATCACTAACAAGCAATCCAGTACTTACGATATTTAACCCTAGTTTTCCTACTTCTACCTAGCGTCACTGTGAACCTTCACACTGACGCTAGTAGCATAGGTTATGGTGCTGTTCTCCTACAGACCCATCCGGACTCTAGTAAGCACGTTGTTTCATACTTTAGTAGATCCACTCGTGGAGCTGAGAGACAATATCACTCTTATGAACTTGAGACCCTTGCAGTTGTCAAAGCGCTTGCGAACTTCCGACATTATTTAGTAGGGTTAAAGTTCACGGTGGTCACTGATTGCAACGCCCTTAAGTCGACAGAGCGTAAGAAAAATTTACTACTACCTCTAACTAACTCTATCTCTTTATTTGGAGTACCAAAGTTAATTGTCACGGATAAGGGACGCATGTTTAAATCTAGAGAACTTGTTAATTTTGTTAATGAACTTGGTTGTGACCTCCACCACATAACTCCTGAAATACATCACGCCAACGGACAGGCGGAACGGTACATGCGAACTGTTCTTAACATGTTGCGAATCCAAGCGTATTGTAGGAATGTTTCCTGGTCCGAATCCTTAGGAAAGCTGCAGTTGGTACTAAACATTACCAAGCAAAAAACTACTCAAGTTTCGCCTTTAAATCTCCTCATCGGCACGGAAGCTACTACACCTATCATCCATGCGCTAGTCCGTGATGTAGCTGTTGAAGATCCAGCCCCCAATCGAGAGGCTTTAAGGGAACTGACCAGGGATAGAGCTCGCCAACTTTTGAAGGACAATCAGACCAGACAAGACGAAACAACTAATCGGCATCGGCACACACCTCATCAGTTTAACATAAATGACCTAGTTTTTGTAAGTAAGTTTTCTCGGGTAACTGGAAAGCTTGATCCTGGTATGCGTGGCCCTTACAAGGTCGTGAAAGTGCTACCGAGTGGACGCTATGCTCTTCGGCTGCTGAGCGGGAGCTATAGGAAAATGACGCAAGCTGCGGCCCAACACATGGTCCCGTGGCGGGGCGAGTGGTGGCCTGATACATGTTCTGCATTCTTTCAGGGTGAGATACTTAATTTTTGTTTTTGGTATATGTGTCACACAGACACACAGGCTCAGATCCTGGCGTTCGTCGCTGTACCCTACCGATAATCGACTGTTGTGGAAAGGTATCGTGTGCTTAGACACTCAGGCAAATGTGCTTGGCGTTCGTCGCCGTACCTTGGCGTTTGTCGCCTGTTAGGAAAAGGTATCGTGTGCTTTGACACTCAGGCAAATGTGCTTGGCGTTCGTCGCCGTACCTTAGCGTTGGTCGCAATAATACGGCGTTTGTCGCCCTACGACGCAAGCTGAACCTATGCAGCATGGAGATAACAAAAATGGTTACATGACGAATATAAAGCCCTAGGCTTGGTTTGTATTAAGAGATATCTCAATCTTGATTAATAATTGAATTTAGATCATGCGTGTGAGTGAGAATATCGTTAGTGAAGTTTGAATTAGATGAATGGCGACAGAATGAAAGGCATAAGCATGCTGTTCTGGTGAGTAAAGTTGGTTTATGATTTCAGGAGAGCACATTGATGAAAATGAGACAATCCAAACGGACGAGGGTTCTACGCCCGATCCTTACGTACCTTTGCTGGATATGGAGACGGAAAAACCAGAGCTCTGTGTCGCAAGCCCTAGCAGTACCTCTCAAGAAAACAGTGTCGAGGACGACATGTCGTCAGGAGAGGCCGTGTAAGAGTAAATGGACTTCTACAAAAAAATGTGTCTATAAATAGGACGCGTCAGCCATATTTAGACTCACTTTCTTTTTGTTCTCGAACCGATCGAACGTAATTGTAATTTCGGTGCTAGTGTGGAGGTCATGTAAGCCATTTCTTTTTATTTTTGCTAATTGGTGTATTTAAAGTAATCGTTACGTTATTTCAGTTTAGATTTGATAATTAAAGTGAATTTCCTATTGGGGTAATTTGATATTCTTGTAAAAGCTTAATAAATTGTAGTTTTTGATGAATTTGTTTTCTTTTTTTTGTGATTTTCATTTTTAATTCTTACAATATACATAATAATAATAAACTCCAACTACACGCAAAACAAGCAAAAACTACTTGCAGGAATTAGTTGAAACTTAAAACAGGTATCTTTCGCGAAATCGGAATCTGCATACTAAGTCGCAGGCACAGCCAGTATACATTTGAATAGATGTTTGTTTATTACAGACAGTATTTTATATTTTATAAAATTACCTATCTTCGGAAAAAAAATGAAAACAAGATATCAATAAATTCGGAAACTTCATATTACATTATTATAATTACGATGTCTATATAAAATATTGTTCATGTTATTTATAGTTGTGGTTTATATAATGTTAGAGCTTGTTTCTGTTTTTTTTTACTTAATAACATTATTATAAGATAACCTTCCGATTTAAATAACTGTTATAATGCTAAAACCGAAATATTATCAACATATATTTTACCTTTCTAAATTATATTTGGACCGTAGTCTCGACTGGGATTTTTTCAGAATGGTAGCTATTAGAGCTTTTTTCTTACCGAGTTCGTCCACTCTCTCAGTCCCAAAAATACCTATATGTGCTCCTAGCCAAAAGAGTTAACCATTAATACTAATAACAACTTTTATTATTATAACTAATTAATAACTTAAAGAAAACATCTACTATAGTTCAAAAAGTGGTTAGTCAAAGCTTAAACATGCAAAATAAAGCTCAAATATGAAATTTCTTCCTTTTTCTCAAACACGAAAACTTAGAAGACGATTTTGAATATAAGGTGGTACGTAAAATTAGTACGTCTAACTCTTTAATCTTTGCACAATATTCCATTTCATTATTTTGTTAATTGTCTATTCATTACTTCTTATTAATGATTTATAAAAAAAAAAAACAATAAACCACTGTAGTCGAATATGAGGAGAGAAGGAAATCAAAGGTATCCTGGAAAACTTTATTTCTATATAATATTAAAGGAAAAAGTGGTCCTTATAATAAATACTTCTGACTGATCTTTGTTTTCTTAAGTTTTAACAAGTATTGTTAAACTTTTAGGTATTTACAAGATTATTTTAAGTTATTAGGTAAAAACAAGTTCAAAAAAATTGTATGAGTATAAGTTTTAGTTGAGTTTTATTATTATACTTACATTAGAGATTGTATATTAAATGTTTGTTTGTCATTGACATTAAACTAATTAGATTTATATTAAATGTTTCATATAGATAGAAAATGCATAAGGATAAAGTTTACTTTTATTCCCAAAAAATACAAAAAGTCGTGATGCCGCCATTCCTCACCACAGTTAGTGAGGGCGGAACTATTCACATTCAACGGAGTTAGGCCGCAGGCCCAACTCTGGTTTTTGAAATAAAACTATCGTAACAGAGTTGCCTCGCGTTATACGGGAATAGGAGCGTGTATAGAATTTTATATATCCAAGGCAGATTTTAAGTAGATCATATAAATTTATTGGGACAATTCCATAAACTCTCTAATATTAGCGATAAAGAACACTAAGTAATCTATTGTTTATGTGTGGATGTATATTAAATATCTCAAATTAGTTCATGATTATATCTCTATTCAAAACGAAGAACTTACTGTTTAATAACGTAAAAAAGAAGTTATGACATTAACCAAGAAGAAGCATTTCTTATTTTTGTCAGAAAAATATTTTTACAAAATTCATGGTAATTAAATATTTTATTCCTTTAATAATCGTACCCTTGAGGACTTGAATATTTTCTTTAAATGACTTTAAAACATGAATGTTATGTTACTCATAATAAGTTTAGCATCAATTAGTAACCGGAGGAACTGGCAAAGATTTTCCTTTTACTTACATTGATGATTTATTCTACAGACAAAACAAGAAGATACGGTACGGTACGGTACGGGAACGGTAGTTCACATAGTTGTCTAGCCCTTCTTTAGTATAAGTATATGCTTATATTTTATTTACTTTAGTCTAAATAAAGTACTATCGAGACCATGATCAAACTAATTTCAAAGTTCGAGAGTTGTAATTGTTTTTAAAATTTATATAGACAGACTTATCTGTAATCAATATTAATATCAATATTATACATCTCTCTCGTAAATGCAATTTTACATCGATTGATGAGGTAATTGTCAGCCACTCTACCCACTCTAATAAATTAAAAACATCAGCTCTGTATTGCTAATATCTTTCAATTTATCTTTCTGTATCTTTTTTGATCAAATATTATATGTGGTTTTTTTTTATTGTTTTATAACAAATTTTAAGTTTGTTTTTGTTTGTTTGATTTTCTTTTTAGATATAAAAAACCGATGATAAAATAGCCATTAATGGATCATCATAAAGAATGGTTTTTATACAAAGTCACCTATTTTAAATTATTATTTAAACTCAGTTATTTAAACTCGGCCAGTGGAGTCAACTATAAAAGATAGTATAGTAATATTTAGAAAATAAAAAAATACTAATAGTTAAACATCAAAATGCTAAAAAACTATATATAAATATGTGTATGTTATTTAAAAAAACACTTAACATTTTGTAAATTAGTCTAACCCATGCTAATTGGAATTGGTTGCAACAATATATTTTTTGTAGTCCTAAAAATAAAAAAACTTTATTTGCTTGCATCGCCACCTATGGATCCAATCAAAAACATATCTTAGCAATACAAACAAAACATATCAAACATACGTATAAAATAATTTAAATCGCTATGTTTCTTTTAACAAATCACAGACAGACCATCGCGAGCCGTCTTAACTCTCATTTAGTCGATTTGTATTCTCGATATATTAATATGTTTTTAATAGTGTTACAATTTTCATTAATAAAGTTACTAAAAACGAACTACTACATCGGTTATGGACAAATGTAAGGAGTTGATAAACATTTAAATACATATCTGGCAGCTGGCTGTCATTCTATAAGTAAACTTACATTACCAGCTATAACATCTTTAAAATAAGTACGAGCTAGGCAAGGGTTCATTAATTTAAATTACTTACTAACCAAGATCGTGAATTAAGTTTGTTACTTTATTCTTCATTTAAAAACGTGCATTTTATTAATGATTTAAAAACAATAAGCGGCAAGCTTACCTTATAACATGTGTCTATACACAGTGCTTGAGGCATTTTAAGTCGATATGTGGACTAACTGAATATCATTTATTTAGTATTTTTCTTTTTTTTTTTTTTTGTATGTCTATACTGTTAGCCCTGTTGGCTATTACAGCGTCACCGGGGGAGCGGGTGGGTCAGGCGACCCGCCCTTAAAAAATGGGGGGCCAGATGGGCCCCCATGGGGAACGACGTCCCGAGGGCGTCTCAGATTGAGACACGGACCTCGGCTCGGGGCGTCGTTAGTCAGGAGGGAAGCTAAGGAAATTTAGACACTAGCGTCCTCCGACGGCAGAACGCCGGAGCAACGGAGCACTTACTCAGTTGGGACCTCGCCTATACCGGTATAGACGGTGTGTGTCTGTATGCTGTGTGCTGTCACTTATGCCTACGCGTACACGTTATTACCTACTGTGAACGCGTCGTCGGGTTCAACTAGTATCGACTTGGGTCTTCTTTTTCTGACTAAAGTAGTCTTACGTGGTCTATACGGCGTCAGCCACCAGTGGGTTCGGGTGTCGCTCAGCACATTCAAAGTACTTTTGAGAAAGGCCCTTGAAGTACTGATGCGATGGTCGGAAGGTCTAAGTCTCTATGGAGATCGATGTTGCGTACGAACCACGGCGCCCCGGTTGCAATCCGTGTAAACCTGTTCTGAATCACCTGAAGGGGTTTCAGATTAGCGTGCGCAAAAGCGGGACTCGCATAGGACATGACCTATTTAGTAGAAACCATTTATTTTATACATCTTATACTCAAAATTAAGTTTGTTACTTTATCCTTTGAATAAAACGTGCATTTTATTAATGATTTAAAAATAATAAGCGGCAAGCTCACCTTGTGACATGTGTCTATACAGTGCTTGAGGCATTTTATGTCGATCTGTGGAATAAATGAATATGATTTATTTAGAAGAAAGTTTTATTTTATACATTTCGTCCTCACAATTAAGTTTTTTACTTTATCCTTTGTATAAAAACGTGCATTTTATTAATGATTTAAAAATAAAAAGCGGCAAGCTCACCTTATGACATTTGTCTATACACAGTGCTTGAGGCATTTTATGTCGATCTGTGGATTAACTGAATATCATTTATTTAGAAGAAACTTTTATTTTATACATCTTGTCCTCACAATTGCAGAACATAATAAAAATATCTACTTCAAACATGCGTCAATTTATTATCTTTATATATATATATATATTTCTTGTGTGCGTGTGTATGTCACTGAACTCCTCCTAAACGACTGGACCGATTTTTATGAAATTCTTTGTGTGTGTTCAAGGGGACTTAAGAATTGTTTAGATTCACAATTTGGTCCACTGGAAAATGGTTTTTTGATTAATTTTAATGTGTAAGTAGGTGGTGATTTTGGATTGTTTCACATTGGTTCCGACGGACTGCGTTACCATGGCAATGTCAAATATTAAATAATATTATATTTTAATTATAGTCTGCCCTGACAGTTAGCGTTACGATAGAAATAAGAAAAATATTATTAATACGTGCTTCGCTACGTAAAAAGTGAAATTAAAAAAAAAATATTAGAACAAATTCATTTATTCAAACAAAAAATCTTTATTTACATATTCATACGGTATCGATTGGTCGAATTATGATAAATGTACATGTAATGACGTTAGACATTGTCATAACTTTTGATTATATATTTTTTTAAAGTTTGATTTTTTAAATTAAAGACGCGTGTACAAGACAACGTCTGTCGGATCCGCTAGTTATTTATATATAGATTGCGTCTGATAGACTTCACTGTATTTTTCTATTCCGACTACTGGTAAGACTACTTTTAGTGAAAATAAAATACATTTTCTATTTTGTCTAACACCCTTCACACACGCAAATAATTTGCTTAGGTACTTAGGGGTAAGATCAATGTGTGCAATTTGTGCTGTGATATTATTATTCTTATGTCAAAAATCATAATCCACCTTTATCTGAATATAATGGTATAAAGGTAAAAGAAGTCCATGAAAAAAATGAGATCTTACCTTTAGGTAGAATACCTGTACTTAGAACATAAATATTACGCGGACTTTAATGATAATTACCAAGAAAATATTTGAATATACCTGGTTCAAAGTTTGTTTAATAATAAATGTGATAATTAAAAACAAAATTCTATAGTTAAATATTTTAATTTAATTTATTAAACATGTTTTAGCAACTTAGTTCATTATTATGAAGGATAAACTTTATATCTTTAATTTATGTAATAAAATAAACAAGAATACAACAAATTTGTTGAACAGTAATTAATTTTCAATAACGTATTTCTGTATAAAATAACTTTGAATAATCAAATATTTACCGTAGCAGAGTTTTGACTAGTCAAGGATTTGTAAGGGTATAACGTATATTGAACTTCTTTTTTTGTGAGTTTTTATTTCTAATGCTTATTATAAATTCAATCTTATATCTAAAAGAAAGAAAAGGAAAAATCCAACATTATTTAGTTGACGTATGTAAATAGTTTTAGACTTTTCCTTTATTTTTATAAACAATCTTTTAATAAGAATATTCTTCATTTAATCAGGATTTGTTTATTCAATTTATAATTCAAGTAATAGCTTGTTTTTTTTTATATATTTTACTTTTTACCCACGGACACGTTGCAGGTATAATAAATACTTTTTACTTATAATATAATTTCTGTCATATTCTTAAGATTTACAATTTAAGATGTTATGCCTAGCACATGATAAAAGAAAAAAATTAAACACTTTTACAGATTCCAAACTTTCTTAAATTTTAGACAAATCTTTAAAGTTTAGTTTCTTTGAACTCTTTAAAAAACCCTTTAAGATCTTGTCAACGTGAGAACATAAGAAAAATGGTATTTATTCTAGTAGTTTCTTAGCGTATGCATCTATCCTTTGGGTCCGTGAAACAAGAGTATTACGTTTCGAAAGCACAACTATTGTCTATATAAAATAAATAAAATGACTTTAAATTTCATTATAAATACAGACTTATATTATTATTGAACGGTAATAAATAGTGAGTAAGTATATAAGAAACAAAAAGTATAGGGTACAAGACAACATCCAAACAAATGCTCACAGAATTTAAAACGTATCGTTAAAAATGAAATCAAGTGGAAATGGAGGAGAAAAACGAATTTAAAATGAGCTCGGGCTAATATCTCTAGAGTTAGATAAATTACGTTCTTACAGTCTTGTATTTAAAACTTGTACCAAGTTTTCTTTATTAGGTATGTACTTATTGAAGTGTTTGTTTCAGGGGACAAACGGGAGTAATATTGAATTACAATTACATAAACCGTTTCATATTTCATATGCATAAGCATTTCATATGCTTAGAACATAAAATTCAAATGAGTATAATAAAAAAATACTAAACACATAAAAATGCTTTCTAATACTAGAATATATTTTTAATGTATTAAAGGGAGGCCAATACCGGCTGTGGGTCACGAGGGGAGTAGGCATTTTTTTCATTTTTGTAACAACCCCTGTCGTATCAATCTGAAACACCACGGAAAAATTTAATTCCACATGATCGTTGTTCTTGGTCTTTACCCTTTGCCCTTTAGCCTTTTTGCTCCTAAGGGCTATATATACCACATCCCCACTGTTGTCACCCATGTCACCCTTGCATCTCAAGGTATGAATGTATGAAGTGATATTAAAGTTTATATCTGAGGTTTTGATAGGTACAAGTCTCCTTAAAAACAAAAAGGTTGTATAATGCTGTAATTACGGTTGTGAACGAAGTTACAATTGGTTCGTTTTTCCCTGATATTACAGTAATATATATTTAAAATAAATTGAGGTACTGTACCAAAGAGTGAAGGTTTCGTTTGCCCTTGGCAGTTAACGGTTTAGGTCCCTCCCCGAAAAATGAAAGACTGCCCGAAACAGATGACTCACGGAGGGAATGTATAATCTGTATCCAACATCAGAAATATTTACAAAACACATAATTTATTATTATAACAATAGTTTATCCACGTTTGTTATTATCATCATCTTATGGAAAAATATTACATCGTTATTGTTACCCCATCCCATGGTTATCAAAATGGTATATATATATATATATATACTTTATTTATACGTACTTTTTTTATATAATCTATGTTTTTGTTTCATTGCGGCAAGTTTTCTGTAAAGATTAATTTTATTTTTGTGAACGAACATTGTATTATTTTATACAATTGTATAGTCTAGCACCACAGTTTTCATCTATATCTTCTGTGAAAGAATTTGCTTTGCATGTTACGTTTGTCACTCAAAAGAATAAGTAAGTATAAAAGAATAAGAATAATATTACTGAAATATCACAGATATAACTTTGTATATAAGATATTATATTTGGAGACCAACAATAAAGCAAAAAGTTTCTAGAAGAACATATTACGTTTAGTTCGTTCTTACATATATATATATATATATATATATATATATATATATATATATATATATATATATATATATATGTAAGAACGAACTAAACGTAATATGTTCTTCTAGAAACTTTTTGCTTTATTGTTGGTCTCCAAATATAATATCTTATATACAAAGTTATATCTGTGATATTTCAGTAATATTATTCTTATTCTTTTATACTTACTTATTCTTTTGAGTGACAAACGTAACATGCAAAGCAAATTCTTTCACAGAAGATATAGATGAAAACTGTGGTGCTAGACTATACAATTGTATAAAATAATACAATGTTCGTTCACAAAAATAAAATTAATCTTTACAGAAAACTTGCCGCAATGAAACAAAAACATAGATTATATAAAAAAAGTACGTATAAATAAAGTATATATATATATATATATACCATTTTGATAACCATGGGATGGGGTAACAATAACGATGTAATATTTTTCCATAAGATGATGATAATAACAAACGTGGATAAACTATTGTTATAATAATAAATTATGTGTTTTGTAAATATTTCTGATGTTGGATACAGATTATACATTCCCTCCGTGAGTCATCTGTTTCGGGCAGTCTTTCATTTTTCGGGGAGGGACCTAAACCGTTAACTGCCAAGGGCAAACGAAACCTTCACTCTTTGGTACAGTACCTCAATTTATTTTAAATATATATTACTGTAATATCAGGGAAAAACGAACCAATTGTAACTTCGTTCACAACCGTAATTACAGCATTATACAACCTTTTTGTTTTTAAGGAGACTTGTACCTATCAAAACCTCAGATATAAACTTTAATATCACTTCATACATTCATACCTTGAGATGCAAGGGTGACATGGGTGACAACAGTGGGGATGTGGTATATATAGCCCTTAGGAGCAAAAAGGCTAAAGGGCAAAGGGTAAAGACCAAGAACAACGATCATGTGGAATTAAATTTTTCCGTGGTGTTTCAGATTGATACGACAGGGGTTGTTACAAAAATGAAAAAAATGCCTACTCCCCTCGTGACCCACAGCCGGTATTGGCCTCCCTTTAATACATTAAAAATATATTCTAGTATTAGAAAGCATTTTTATGTGTTTAGTATTTTTTTATTATACTCATTTGAATTTTATGTTCTAAGCATATGAAATGCTTATGCATATGAAATATGAAACGGTTTATGTAATTGTAATTCAATATTACTCCCGTTTGTCCCCTGAAACAAACACTTCAATAAGTACATACCTAATAAAGAAAACTTGGTACAAGTTTTAAATACAAGACTGTAAGAACGTAATTTATCTAACTCTAGAGATATTAGCCCGAGCTCATTTTAAATTCGTTTTTCTCCTCCATTTCCACTTGATTTCATTTTTAACGATACGTTTTAAATTCTGTGAGCATTTGTTTGGATGTTGTCTTGTACCCTATACTTTTTGTTTCTTATATACTTACTCACTATTTATTACCGTTCAATAATAATATAAGTCTGTATTTATAATGAAATTTAAAGTCATTTTATTTATTTTATATAGACAATAGTTGTGCTTTCGAAACGTAATACTCTTGTTTCACGGACCCAAAGGATAGATGCATACGCTAAGAAACTACTAGAATAAATACCATTTTTCTTATGTTCTCACGTTGACAAGATCTTAAAGGGTTTTTTAAAGAGTTCAAAGAAACTAAACTTTAAAGATTTGTCTAAAATTTAAGAAAGTTTGGAATCTGTAAAAGTGTTTAATTTTTTTCTTTTATCATGTGCTAGGCATAACATCTTAAATTGTAAATCTTAAGAATATGACAGAAATTATATTATAAGTAAAAAGTATTTATTATACCTGCAACGTGTCCGTGGGTAAAAAGTAAAATATATAAAAAAAAACAAGCTATTACTTGAATTATAAATTGAATAAACAAATCCTGATTAAATGAAGAATATTCTTATTAAAAGATTGTTTATAAAAATAAAGGAAAAGTCTAAAACTATTTACATACGTCAACTAAATAATGTTGGATTTTTCCTTTTCTTTCTTTTAGATATAAGATTGAATTTATAATAAGCATTAGAAATAAAAACTCACAAAAAAAGAAGTTCAATATACGTTATACCCTTACAAATCCTTGACTAGTCAAAACTCTGCTACGGTAAATATTTGATTATTCAAAGTTATTTTATACAGAAATACGTTATTGAAAATTAATTACTGTTCAACAAATTTGTTGTATTCTTGTTTATTTTATTACATAAATTAAAGATATAAAGTTTATCCTTCATAATAATGAACTAAGTTGCTAAAACATGTTTAATAAATTAAATTAAAATATTTAACTATAGAATTTTGTTTTTAATTATCACATTTATTATTAAACAAACTTTGAACCAGGTATATTCAAATATTTTCTTGGTAATTATCATTAAAGTCCGCGTAATATTTATGTTCTAAGTACAGGTATTCTACCTAAAGGTAAGATCTCATTTTTTTCATGGACTTCTTTTACCTTTATACCATTATATTCAGATAAAGGTGGATTATGATTTTTGACATAAGAATAATAATATCACAGCACAAATTGCACACATTGATCTTACCCCTAAGTACCTAAGCAAATTATTTGCGTGTGTGAAGGGTGTTAGACAAAATAGAAAATGTATTTTATTTTCACTAAAAGTAGTCTTACCAGTAGTCGGAATAGAAAAATACAGTGAAGTCTATCAGACGCAATCTATATATAAATAACTAGCGGATCCGACAGACGTTGTCTTGTACACGCGTCTTTAATTTAAAAAATCAAACTTTAAAAAAATATATAATCAAAAGTTATGACAATGTCTAACGTCATTACATGTACATTTATCATAATTCGACCAATCGATACCGTATGAATATGTAAATAAAGATTTTTTGTTTGAATAAATGAATTTGTTCTAATATTTTTTTTTTAATTTCACTTTTTACGTAGCGAAGCACGTATTAATAATATTTTTCTTATTTCTATCGTAACGCTAACTGTCAGGGCAGACTATAATTAAAATATAATATTATTTAATATTTGACATTGCCATGGTAACGCAGTCCGTCGGAACCAATGTGAAACAATCCAAAATCACCACCTACTTACACATTAAAATTAATCAAAAAACCATTTTCCAGTGGACCAAATTGTGAATCTAAACAATTCTTAAGTCCCCTTGAACACACACAAAGAATTTCATAAAAATCGGTCCAGTCGTTTAGGAGGAGTTCAGTGACATACACACGCACACAAGAAATATATATATATATAAAGATAATAAATTGACGCATGTTTGAAGTAGATATTTTTATTATGTTCTGCAATTGTGAGGACAAGATGTATAAAATAAAAGTTTCTTCTAAATAAATGATATTCAGTTAATCCACAGATCGACATAAAATGCCTCAAGCACTGTGTATAGACAAATGTCATAAGGTGAGCTTGCCGCTTTTTATTTTTAAATCATTAATAAAATGCACGTTTTTATACAAAGGATAAAGTAAAAAACTTAATTGTGAGGACGAAATGTATAAAATAAAACTTTCTTCTAAATAAATCATATTCATTTATTCCACAGATCGACATAAAATGCCTCAAGCACTGTATAGACACATGTCACAAGGTGAGCTTGCCGCTTATTATTTTTAAATCATTAATAAAATGCACGTTTTATTCAAAGGATAAAGTAACAAACTTAATTTTGAGTATAAGATGTATAAAATAAATGGTTTCTACTAAATAGGTCATGTCCTATGCGAGTCCCGCTTTTGCGCACGCTAATCTGAAACCCCTTCAGGTGATTCAGAACAGGTTTACACGGATTGCAACCGGGGCGCCGTGGTTCGTACGCAACATCGATCTCCATAGAGACTTAGACCTTCCGACCATCGCATCAGTACTTCAAGGGCCTTTCTCAAAAGTACTTTGAATGTGCTGAGCGACACCCGAACCCACTGGTGGCTGACGCCGTATAGACCACGTAAGACTACTTTAGTCAGAAAAAGAAGACCCAAGTCGATACTAGTTGAACCCGACGACGCGTTCACAGTAGGTAATAACGTGTACGCGTAGGCATAAGTGACAGCACACAGCATACAGACACACACCGTCTATACCGGTATAGGCGAGGTCCCAACTGAGTAAGTGCTCCGTTGCTCCGGCGTTCTGCCGTCGGAGGACGCTAGTGTCTAAATTTCCTTAGCTTCCCTCCTGACTAACGACGCCCCGAGCCGAGGTCCGTGTCTCAATCTGAGACGCCCTCGGGACGTCGTTCCCCATGGGGGCCCATCTGGCCCCCCATTTTTTAAGGGCGGGTCGCCTGACCCACCCGCTCCCCCGGTGACGCTGTAATAGCCAACAGGGCTAACAGTATAGACATACAAAAAAAAAAAAAAAGAAAAATACTAAATAAATGATATTCAGTTAGTCCACATATCGACTTAAAATGCCTCAAGCACTGTGTATAGACACATGTTATAAGGTAAGCTTGCCGCTTATTGTTTTTAAATCATTAATAAAATGCACGTTTTTAAATGAAGAATAAAGTAACAAACTTAATTCACGATCTTGGTTAGTAAGTAATTTAAATTAATGAACCCTTGCCTAGCTCGTACTTATTTTAAAGATGTTATAGCTGGTAATGTAAGTTTACTTATACAATGACAGCCAGCTGCCAGATATGTATTTAAATGTTTATCAACTCCTTACATTTGTCCATAACCGATGTAGTAGTTCGTTTTTAGTAACTTTATTAATGAAAATTGTAACACTATTAAAAACATATTAATATATCGAGAATACAAATCGACTAAATGAGAGTTAAGACGGCTCGCGATGGTCTGTCTGTGATTTGTTAAAAGAAACATAGCGATTTAAATTATTTTATACTGTTACAAAAAAAATAAATAGAAGTGGGTTGGTTTAATAAGATTTTATTGGTTTATATTCCAAAAAAAAACATTAACATTAATTTTATAATACCTAATACAAATAATGCCATAATAATGTTTAAAAGAAAAATGCCAGCTAGGAATAACATTTAACATCAGGAATAACATAAAACTTAATAACTTTATTCTTACCCTTAAATAAAACAGGAAGAAATAGATAACCAGCTACACGAGACACCGAATTATTTACAGAAGAAATATGAGTTATATCAGATCCACCATGCAAGGTAACCCCTTGGTTTATAAATTGACTCCCTAATGAAGAACCTAATATAGATATACTCGAACCTGAATCCAATAAACCGTAATAAAATTTATCATAAATTGATATTGTAATATGAGGCCTAATATCATGAGGACTACAATAATTTACCTTTGTAGGACCTCTATAAGAAAAGAAAAGTGAAAGTTGCTTAAGATACTTCCGCCAATCATCACGATCAAAATTAGGCGAACCCCTTGACGGAAGCTTTACAAGTTTTTTGACTCAGAGGAAACTTTAGAACTGCTATTCAAATGTTTATTACACTTAGTGCAAGTAAATTTAGTAACGCCTTTATTTCCACATTTAAAACAAACAACTATTTTAGACTTACAAGATTTTAAAGTATGATCTCTTGTTCGGCAACGAGCACAAAATAATTTAGAGTCATCATGTTGCACCAACTCAACTTTAGAATAAGTTTTAGGATTTTTAAATGCCAAATCAGGAGCCACTGTATCCGCCGTAACCCTTGGAGGTTGTACAAAATTAGAAACTTGATAAAAAGAATATTCTAGAAGTTTACATTTATTCTTCAGTTCTTCGATGCTTACAATGCTTTCAAGAGCAAGAGATTCAATAAAATTAGGTTTTAAATTTTGTCTTATAATTTTTAATTGTTCTACTTCTGAAACACTATAAGAAAGACGACTAAAATAATTAAGCATAGTAGAAATAAATAAAGATGATGATTCAGAGGAACCCTGAGTACGACGACGTAATTCAGACATGAGCCTATCATCATAATCTAAAGGTGTGAATTCATTAACTAATTTTTCTTTTAAGGAAGACCAATTAAATATTTCAGACTTAATACTACGATACCAAATCAATGCATGACCTGAAAAAAGTTCAGCAGCAGATTGAAATAAAACATCTTCACTAATACTACGGGCCGAGCAAAGTTCTGAAAGTCTATCTAAATATAAGTGAATACAAGATTTACCGTCAAAAATATGATTTAACCGAGAAATAGATTTATATCCGTTAGAGCAAGTAATATTTGAAGATGGATGCGCAGTAGATGGAATTTCAAAAGAAGTACAAAAAGATTTAAACAAGCCATCCACTTGTAACAAACACTTATTTAATTTATTTTTAATTTTATTATTAAGAATCGATAAAGAATCATCGACTACAACCCTACTAAAGCGATGAAAAAGGTGATGAGCCACTGCCCTAAAGCGATTAAAACTCTTAAAAGGTGGAGAAGTAGATAAAGCACTTACAATCTCAGTTAATTTGGAATCAATAATATTCAATTCAGAAGCCGACTCATAATTTGTTTCCAAAATCTCATCTGCAGGAATGGATGAAGCTAAGTCCCTAATCTGGATTCTCAATTCTTCAACAGTACCCTTTGGTTTGGTATCCCGAATAACAACCTCATAAATTAATTCATCTTTACGAAGCAGATTATATGCTATTGGACGCTCCATGGTGCCTAATAAAAGAAAATAAAACAACTAAACTAAACTATTTCTAATTAGAATTAAGTTCTAATTTCAAAGCAAAAGTATCCCCCGGCAAAGCAAAAGATTTAAAAACTTCTAACAAAAAAAAATTAAGTTACTATTAAAAAAAGTTCAAAGTCAAAATTAATTGAAAATTAAAGAAACTTGAAAAACAAACTATTAAACAAACAATAGACTAATTGTATAGTAGTATAAAATATTTATGAAAAATAAATATTCAAGATCTCTAAAAAATAATATTTAAATATTCAGTTCTACTACCAAAAGTTAAATATTTAAACTTTATAAAAACTAATAAGTCGAGCTGGCTTCACAGTAAGGTAAGAATAAAATTAACTTAAATATAACATAATATTAACAGAAACAAAAGTGAAAAATATTACACATCAGCAAATATATTGCTTACCATAATATAACAATATAAGTTATATTAAGTATTAAGTACACTAAATAACCTAGTGTAGAACACAAATATTAATACCATATAAAAACAGTTCAAATTATATCAACACTACCTTATTTATAAAAAAATATATAATATAAAAAGTGTAATTATTGATATAGCAATAAGATATACCAACTATCTCAAGTAATGCCCCGACTGTTGTGCGCCACTGTTACAAAAATAATAATGCAAGTGGGTTTTAAATAATTTATTGTTTAATAATTTATTGTTAAACAATACAAAAGAAAACATGTAACCTTATAATTGATAAATTAATACAGATAAGGAGAATGTCTTAAATAATGACATAATGCCAAAAAAGAATGTTACAAAAAATGCCAGCTAGACTCAGCGGTGGGTTACTTGAGATAATACTTGTTTTAAATTATATATATATATTCATTACTAAAATAGTAATCCTAGGCGCCACTGACAAATAACAAGCGAAGACATATATATGATCCTCCTGCTTGTCAGTACTGGAGAACCACAGTCAAACACTTGTTCTTTATAAAACTTTCAAAAATGGAAGTGTTGATTATTGGTATAAATAAATTTTGTACATCACCATAATATCGGGATTACAATAAAGACGAGCTCCTTAAACTCAGCTGGTCAGGAAGCAGGATACAGGACCAACAGGACGACGCTCCGAAGATTCACGTCTACCCCCGCGAACCAATTATAAATTTACCCGTATCTTCTAGGGTACAAACTAAAAAACCTCCTTATGGAGGAAAAAGGCCTCGCAAGCACTAATATTAGCCTATGTCGACTCACAGGGTCGAATCAGGACAAATAGAAATATTGTTCCAACAAACTTTGAAACTGCCCGGGAAGTGCCGGCAATAGGAATTATAACTATTCCATATTAATATATTAGCCCTGCAATTAAACACGCTAATGAATTTAAGAAACAACGCTATAAATGCGTTAATAAGATCACAAATAACTAAAACACTCACCGAAGGCTAATAAGATATTCAATTCGGAAGTGCTTCCGAAAGAAAAGACTCTAAAGGTCACGACATTGAATTTTATAGTCAAAATATGCATAATAAGCAAACAATGTGGCTATGCACACGCCGCGTTACACGAAATGTGGGTAAAATTGATATTAATCGGAAGAAGACCAATATTTAAGTAATTTAAGAACAATGCACCAATTATCTAAAGAATGAAACGAGTGTAATAAATTTATAACAAATTGTTATACTAATAAATATAACAATAAAACAACGTTGGCTGCTATTAAACTTCTGAAACAATATGACAGCTACTTTTAAATAAATATCTAGCGATGTGCTAACTTTAATAATGATTAATAAATGAAATTTAGAATAGTAATTATTAATAAAATGTTTATATTTTTAATAACAATTTGGGGACTATAAAGTTAGCTTAAGCTGGCAACATTCAATATCTTAAACAAAAAGAAATGTCACAGACTAATTAAGAAATTGTAATTAGCTGTCAACAGATAAATAATTTACCTTGTCTACGAATTTGACAGATAATAAGAAATCGATAATATTAAAATTATAAATATTTTAATTATCTACAGAAATGAAATTTCTATGTAACAGTACCTCCCTTCCCGGAAGAATTTTACGCGATATAAGAGGAAAATTCGAGCTGGCCCTCCAGATCATAAACTCTCATACCTAATGGTGAAAAACATTAATTGTAACCTAAACAAAAGTAAGGTATAAACTTAATTAATAAAAATAATTAAGAAGGTATCTACTACTAAATAGTAGACACTTGATAACACAAACAGTTTTGCAGAAATAATTAAAACACAAAAACTTATTATAAATAATAATAAGTGCTGCAAAACCAAAAACTCTCAATTAGAGTAACACCGAACCCACAACTCAAAATATGTGTGCTGCTACCAAATGCAGATCACACACACCCATAACACCACCTAATCATCAATAACGTAATATGAAATTGATAAACCGAAACAAGGTACAACCTTCTCTCAGGTACAAATTGATTCCATAAAAGGATCATAGCTAACAAAGCAACCACATTATACAAGAACAAATAAGTCCAAGTACATATAATAAATGTTCAACAGTAACTCCCTACTGAAAACACATTGCTGCACATACATAAGATGCAACAAATAATTATTTAACCTTAATAATTATTAAAGTAAGACCCAACAAAATACTATGTCAGATATCTATAATTATCTAATAGATAGCTGGGAACATAATATTTAACTTAATAAAACATCTTAAAAATACAACAAAACTTAACAACAGATATCTATTATTCTTAAATAGATAGCTGGAAATTAAGGTTTCAAACATAAAAATCTTAACCCAAACCTAAATAAATATATAAGAAAACTAACAATAAATAACACTTAATAACAGATATCAAATATAATTAAAGTGATACTGGAATTTAAGGTATTCAATTTTAGTTACAAAGTGACCTAATGACAATACAAACCATGTTTTAACCAACTGTCAGGACCGATGTTACATTCAATACTACTCAGCTGTCCGGACGAATTATAAACTAAACATTAACTAACCAAAGATAACACTTAATAACAGATATCAAATAAAACATGTATTGATACTGGAATATAAGGTAACTAAAGATCAGCAATAAAAAAGAAAGTAAAAAAATATATACTAAAAAATAAATAATACTCAACTACAGATATCCCTTAAATTTAAAGTGATACTGAAAATTAAAGTATTAAAAAAAACAAGCAGAACCTACAGACAATACAAACCATACTTTAACCAACTGTCAGGACCGATGTTACATACCATACAACTCAGCTGTCCGGACGAATTATAAACTAAACATTACTTAAGATTTTTAATATGCCAATTACCTAATGCCTTATTGGTGGCGAAATCTACTAATTCATACACTAATGGGCTCAATTTACGAACTACACGGGATTTTACATATTTAGGAGCTAACTTAGAGGTGAAAAATTTACTAGCATCACTTAAGGGAAAAGTTTTTCTCCACACTATATCACCAACATTAAATTGTAATGAGCGACGCGAGCGATTATAATAAACTTTACTTTTAACATGAGCTTTACTAATAGCATCAGTGACTTTAATAAAAATATTTTCTAAATTACCTAATTTTTGAACATAAGAAGTGCGAGATGCGCAATCTAAAGAAAATTGATTTTTCGAAACGGAATTATAATGAGTACCACTAATAATTGGTTCCCTACCATGAACTATGAAAAACGGAGAAAAACGCGTAGTTTCATTAACAGATGAATTAAGCGCAAATTGCACTTTGGGCAGAAAAGTATCCCAAGTACGATGATCGTCTTTGACAAGAGTAGATAACGCGGTTATAACAGTTCTGTTATACCGTTCTACAGTATTAACCTGAGGACAATATTTAGGAGTATAATGAATTTGTGGAATGTTATACTTTTCAAAGAATGCTTTTACTTCACTACCGGTAAACTGGGTACCATTATCCAATATTACCGTGCGTGGCACTCCGTGAATTAAAAATACTCCCTCTTCCAATCGAGACACTATAGATTTACCAATTGCCCTCCGTAATGGGAACAACAATGTATATTTGCTAAAACAACAAACCACCACCAATAAGAAAATATGACCCGCGCGAGAACGAGGTAAAGGACCAACAAGATCGACACTAATCATTTCAAAAGGTCGGGAACAAACCTTTTGATCCCCCATAAAACCAGGAGTAGAATTTTGCTGATGCTTATAAGCAGAACAAGTATCACATGAATTTACATAATTAACAACATCCTTGTACAGACCAGGCCAAAAATAATGAAGAGATAATCGTTTATAAGTTTTAAAAATTCCAAAATGCGGCGAAAGTTCATTGCAATGATTTAAATTTAAAATATCTTTTCTTAATTCATACGGAACAACTTCTTTCCAATCATTCTCACCAGAAATACCGAATTTATTTTTTGAGTATCTAAAGAGTTTGCCATTATCAATAAAATAATTTGGACAGGATTTTGGAAATTGTTGACAACGCTTAAACATTTTGTTATACCAAGGATCTTCAACAGTTGTTCGGATTTCGTTTACAACAGGAACTGAACGCGAAAGTGCGTCAGGAACAATGTTGTCTTTACCTTTGCGGTGCTCAATAACAAAATTGAAGGCAGAAAGTCTACAACCCCATCTAGCTAAGCGACCTGTTGGATTAGATAAATTGAAAAACCACTTAAGACTGGAATGATCAGTTATAACTTTAAATTCAGGACCACCTTCTAAATATGATCTAAAATGTTCTACAGCAAAAACAACTGCTAACGCTTCCCGCTCTGTTGCTGAATAATTGCGTTCAGCCTTATTAAGAGACCGACTGGCAAAAGCTACTGGATGCTCTTCCCCATCGCCATTAATTTGTGTCAGAGTACCAGCTATACCATAACTAGAAGCATCACAGTGTACTGAAAATGTTTTTGAAAAATCTGGACATGCTAATACAGGAGCAGAAACTAAGCAAGATTTTAGTTCATTAAAAGCTTTTTCTGCATCATCGTTCCACTTAAACGGAAGTGCATCCTTACGAGAGCTCGTAAGTGCGTTGAGTGGCGCTGCTATAGTACTAAAATTTCTAATAAACCGACGATAATAGGAAGCTGTACCAAGAAACATTTTAACTTCCTTCCTATTAGTTGGAGTTGGATAATCTACTATAGCTTTAACTTTACCAGAATCGGTATGAAGACCCTCCTGATCAACCACATATCCTAGATATTTAAGTTCTTTTCTGAAAAATTTTGACTTTTCTAAGTTAATAGTTAAGTTAGCCGATTTTAACCGACTCAAAACTTGTTTAAGTAATGTAATGTGTTCTTCAAAACTGGCGCTGACGATTATTATGTCATCTAAATAAACAAAAACCTTATTACCAAATTCAGGACCAAACAACTTATCCATAAGACGCTGCTGAGTCGCAGGTGCACCCTTTAATCCAAAACACATAACTTTAAAATGAAATAGTCCGCGACCTGGAACTGTAAACGCAGTTTTCTCGCGACAAGCTACTGACTGTAAAGGAATTTGCCAAAAAGCAGCTTTCAAATCAATTGAGGATAAATATTTAGCTTCTTTAAGATGATCCAAAATATGTGATATATAAGGAAGTGGATAAGCATCTCCCTTGCTAACAGCATTAAGTTTACGACTATCTAAACAAAATCGAAGCTCTCCATTAGCTTTAGGAGCTAGCAAAACAGGATGATTCCACGGGCTGGCACTAGGCTCTACAACTCCCAATTTCAACATTTCGTCAAGCTGACGATTTAATTCCTTTAAACGTTCTGGAGATAAACAATAATACCTTTGCTTAATTGCAGCAGTATCTCCAGTATTAATGGTATGAGTAATAACACTCGTACGACCTAAACCTTTTTTCTCAAAGGATATCTCTTCAAAATCTTTCATCACTCCTTTCGCAATAGAGAGTTGCGAAGAGGAAAGATTTTCAAAGGGATGTAAAAATCTTAATTCCGAAACACGAGCTTCGGTAGGTTCAAATGAAACCTTAAAAAATAAATCTGGCGCTAAATCAAAAGCACGCCAAAAATTTACACCTAATAACACACGAGTAGACACATCAGGAATAACATAAAACTTAATAACTTTATTCTTACCCTTAAATAAAACAGGAAGAAATAGATAACCAGCTACACGAGACACCGAATTATTTACAGAAGAAATATGAGTTATATCAGATCCACCATGCAAGGTAACCCCTTGGTTTATAAATTGACTCCCTAATGAAGAACCTAATATAGATATACTCGAACCTGAATCCAATAAACCGTAATAAAATTTATCATAAATTGATATTGTAATATGAGGCCTAATATCATGAGGACTACAATAATTTACCTTTGTAGGACCTCTATAAGAAAAGAAAAGTGAAAGTTGCTTAAGATACTTCCGCCAATCATCACGATCAAAATTAGGCGAACCCCTTGACGGAAGCTTTACAAGTTTTTTGACTCAGAGGAAACTTTAGAACTGCTATTCAAATGTTTATTACACTTAGTGCAAGTAAATTTAGTAACGCCTTTATTTCCACATTTAAAACAAACAACTATTTTAGACTTACAAGATTTTAAAGTATGATCTCTTGTTCGGCAACGAGCACAAAATAATTTAGAGTCATCATGTTGCACCAACTCAACTTTAGAATAAGTTTTAGGATTTTTAAATGCCAAATCAGGAGCCACTGTATCCGCCGTAACCCTTGGAGGTTGTACAAAATTAGAAACTTGATAAAAAGAATATTCTAGAAGTTTACATTTATTCTTCAGTTCTTCGATGCTTACAATGCTTTCAAGAGCAAGAGATTCAATAAAATTAGGTTTTAAATTTTGTCTTATAATTTTTAATTGTTCTACTTCTGAAACACTATAAGAAAGACGACTAAAATAATTAAGCATAGTAGAAATAAATAAAGATGATGATTCAGAGGAACCCTGAGTACGACGACGTAATTCAGACATGAGCCTATCATCATAATCTAAAGGTGTGAATTCATTAACTAATTTTTCTTTTAAGGAAGACCAATTAAATATTTCAGACTTAATACTACGATACCAAATCAATGCATGACCTGAAAAAAGTTCAGCAGCAGATTGAAATAAAACATCTTCACTAATACTACGGGCCGAGCAAAGTTCTGAAAGTCTATCTAAATATAAGTGAATACAAGATTTACCGTCAAAAATATGATTTAACCGAGAAATAGATTTATATCCGTTAGAGCAAGTAATATTTGAAGATGGATGCGCAGTAGATGGAATTTCAAAAGAAGTACAAAAAGATTTAAACAAGCCATCCACTTGTAACAAACACTTATTTAATTTATTTTTAATTTTATTATTAAGAATCGATAAAGAATCATCGACTACAACCCTACTAAAGCGATGAAAAAGGTGATGAGCCACTGCCCTAAAGCGATTAAAACTCTTAAAAGGTGGAGAAGTAGATAAAGCACTTACAATCTCAGTTAATTTGGAATCAATAATATTCAATTCAGAAGCCGACTCATAATTTGTTTCCAAAATCTCATCTGCAGGAATGGATGAAGCTAAGTCCCTAATCTGGATTCTCAATTCTTCAACAGTACCCTTTGGTTTGGTATCCCGAATAACAACCTCATAAATTAATTCATCTTTACGAAGCAGATTATATGCTATTGGACGCTCCATGGTGCCTAATAAAAGAAAATAAAACAACTAAACTAAACTATTTCTAATTAGAATTAAGTTCTAATTTCAAAGCAAAAGTATCCCCCGGCAAAGCAAAAGATTTAAAAACTTCTAACAAAAAAAAATTAAGTTACTATTAAAAAAAGTTCAAAGTCAAAATTAATTGAAAATTAAAGAAACTTGAAAAACAAACTATTAAACAAACAATAGACTAATTGTATAGTAGTATAAAATATTTATGAAAAATAAATATTCAAGATCTCTAAAAAATAATATTTAAATATTCAGTTCTACTACCAAAAGTTAAATATTTAAACTTTATAAAAACTAATAAGTCGAGCTGGCTTCACAGTAAGGTAAGAATAAAATTAACTTAAATATAACATAATATTAACAGAAACAAAAGTGAAAAATATTACACATCAGCAAATATATTGCTTACCATAATATAACAATATAAGTTATATTAAGTATTAAGTACACTAAATAACCTAGTGTAGAACACAAATATTAATACCATATAAAAACAGTTCAAATTATATCAACACTACCTTATTTATAAAAAAATATATAATATAAAAAGTGTAATTATTGATATAGCAATAAGATATACCAACTATCTCAAGTAATGCCCCGACTGTTGTGCGCCACTGTTACAAAAATAATAATGCAAGTGGGTTTTAAATAATTTATTGTTTAATAATTTATTGTTAAACAATACAAAAGAAAACATGTAACCTTATAATTGATAAATTAATACAGATAAGGAGAATGTCTTAAATAATGACATAATGCCAAAAAAGAATGTTACAAAAAATGCCAGCTAGACTCAGCGGTGGGTTACTTGAGATAATACTTGTTTTAAATTATATATATATATTCATTACTAAAATAGTAATCCTAGGCGCCACTGACAAATAACAAGCGAAGACATATATATGATCCTCCTGCTTGTCAGTACTGGAGAACCACAGTCAAACACTTGTTCTTTATAAAACTTTCAAAAATGGAAGTGTTGATTATTGGTATAAATAAATTTTGTACATCACCATAATATCGGGATTACAATAAAGACGAGCTCCTTAAACTCAGCTGGTCAGGAAGCAGGATACAGGACCAACAGGACGACGCTCCGAAGATTCACGTCTACCCCCGCGAACCAATTATAAATTTACCCGTATCTTCTAGGGTACAAACTAAAAAACCTCCTTATGGAGGAAAAAGGCCTCGCAAGCACTAATATTAGCCTATGTCGACTCACAGGGTCGAATCAGGACAAATAGAAATATTGTTCCAACAAACTTTGAAACTGCCCGGGAAGTGCCGGCAATAGGAATTATAACTATTCCATATTAATATATTAGCCCTGCAATTAAACACGCTAATGAATTTAAGAAACAACGCTATAAATGCGTTAATAAGATCACAAATAACTAAAACACTCACCGAAGGCTAATAAGATATTCAATTCGGAAGTGCTTCCGAAAGAAAAGACTCTAAAGGTCACGACATTGAATTTTATAGTCAAAATATGCATAATAAGCAAACAATGTGGCTATGCACACGCCGCGTTACACGAAATGTGGGTAAAATTGATATTAAT
Organism: Napeogenes sylphis; assembly: GCA_959347405.1. Classification (NCBI taxonomy): domain Eukaryota; kingdom Metazoa; phylum Arthropoda; class Insecta; order Lepidoptera; family Nymphalidae; genus Napeogenes; species Napeogenes sylphis. The sequence goes on along the minus strand of OY365781.1, from coordinate 7,451,583 downwards.
CGGAAGAAGACCAATATTTAAGTAATTTAAGAACAATGCACCAATTATCTAAAGAATGAAACGAGTGTAATAAATTTATAACAAATTGTTATACTAATAAATATAACAATAAAACAACGTTGGCTGCTATTAAACTTCTGAAACAATATGACAGCTACTTTTAAATAAATATCTAGCGATGTGCTAACTTTAATAATGATTAATAAATGAAATTTAGAATAGTAATTATTAATAAAATGTTTATATTTTTAATAACAATTTGGGGACTATAAAGTTAGCTTAAGCTGGCAACATTCAATATCTTAAACAAAAAGAAATGTCACAGACTAATTAAGAAATTGTAATTAGCTGTCAACAGATAAATAATTTACCTTGTCTACGAATTTGACAGATAATAAGAAATCGATAATATTAAAATTATAAATATTTTAATTATCTACAGAAATGAAATTTCTATGTAACAATACGTATGTTTGATATGTTTTGTTTGTATTGCTAAGATATGTTTTTGATTGGATCCATAGGTGGCGATGCAAGCAAATAAAGTTTTTTTATTTTTAGGACTACAAAAAATATATTGTTGCAACCAATTCCAATTAGCATGGGTTAGACTAATTTACAAAATGTTAAGTGTTTTTTTAAATAACATACACATATTTATATATAGTTTTTTAGCATTTTGATGTTTAACTATTAGTATTTTTTTATTTTCTAAATATTACTATACTATCTTTTATAGTTGACTCCACTGGCCGAGTTTAAATAACTGAGTTTAAATAATAATTTAAAATAGGTGACTTTGTATAAAAACCATTCTTTATGATGATCCATTAATGGCTATTTTATCATCGGTTTTTTATATCTAAAAAGAAAATCAAACAAACAAAAACAAACTTAAAATTTGTTATAAAACAATAAAAAAAAACCACATATAATATTTGATCAAAAAAGATACAGAAAGATAAATTGAAAGATATTAGCAATACAGAGCTGATGTTTTTAATTTATTAGAGTGGGTAGAGTGGCTGACAATTACCTCATCAATCGATGTAAAATTGCATTTACGAGAGAGATGTATAATATTGATATTAATATTGATTACAGATAAGTCTGTCTATATAAATTTTAAAAACAATTACAACTCTCGAACTTTGAAATTAGTTTGATCATGGTCTCGATAGTACTTTATTTAGACTAAAGTAAATAAAATATAAGCATATACTTATACTAAAGAAGGGCTAGATAACTATGTGAACTACCGTTCCCGTACCGTACCGTACCGTATCTTCTTGTTTTGTCTGTAGAATAAATCATCAATGTAAGTAAAAGGAAAATCTTTGCCAGTTCCTCCGGTTACTAATTGATGCTAAACTTATTATGAGTAACATAACATTCATGTTTTAAAGTCATTTAAAGAAAATATTCAAGTCCTCAAGGGTACGATTATTAAAGGAATAAAATATTTAATTACCATGAATTTTGTAAAAATATTTTTCTGACAAAAATAAGAAATGCTTCTTCTTGGTTAATGTCATAACTTCTTTTTTACGTTATTAAACAGTAAGTTCTTCGTTTTGAATAGAGATATAATCATGAACTAATTTGAGATATTTAATATACATCCACACATAAACAATAGATTACTTAGTGTTCTTTATCGCTAATATTAGAGAGTTTATGGAATTGTCCCAATAAATTTATATGATCTACTTAAAATCTGCCTTGGATATATAAAATTCTATACACGCTCCTATTCCCGTATAACGCGAGGCAACTCTGTTACGATAGTTTTATTTCAAAAACCAGAGTTGGGCCTGCGGCCTAACTCCGTTGAATGTGAATAGTTCCGCCCTCACTAACTGTGGTGAGGAATGGCGGCATCACGACTTTTTGTATTTTTTGGGAATAAAAGTAAACTTTATCCTTATGCATTTTCTATCTATATGAAACATTTAATATAAATCTAATTAGTTTAATGTCAATGACAAACAAACATTTAATATACAATCTCTAATGTAAGTATAATAATAAAACTCAACTAAAACTTATACTCATACAATTTTTTTGAACTTGTTTTTACCTAATAACTTAAAATAATCTTGTAAATACCTAAAAGTTTAACAATACTTGTTAAAACTTAAGAAAACAAAGATCAGTCAGAAGTATTTATTATAAGGACCACTTTTTCCTTTAATATTATATAGAAATAAAGTTTTCCAGGATACCTTTGATTTCCTTCTCTCCTCATATTCGACTACAGTGGTTTATTGTTTTTTTTTTTTATAAATCATTAATAAGAAGTAATGAATAGACAATTAACAAAATAATGAAATGGAATATTGTGCAAAGATTAAAGAGTTAGACGTACTAATTTTACGTACCACCTTATATTCAAAATCGTCTTCTAAGTTTTCGTGTTTGAGAAAAAGGAAGAAATTTCATATTTGAGCTTTATTTTGCATGTTTAAGCTTTGACTAACCACTTTTTGAACTATAGTAGATGTTTTCTTTAAGTTATTAATTAGTTATAATAATAAAAGTTGTTATTAGTATTAATGGTTAACTCTTTTGGCTAGGAGCACATATAGGTATTTTTGGGACTGAGAGAGTGGACGAACTCGGTAAGAAAAAAGCTCTAATAGCTACCATTCTGAAAAAATCCCAGTCGAGACTACGGTCCAAATATAATTTAGAAAGGTAAAATATATGTTGATAATATTTCGGTTTTAGCATTATAACAGTTATTTAAATCGGAAGGTTATCTTATAATAATGTTATTAAGTAAAAAAAAACAGAAACAAGCTCTAACATTATATAAACCACAACTATAAATAACATGAACAATATTTTATATAGACATCGTAATTATAATAATGTAATATGAAGTTTCCGAATTTATTGATATCTTGTTTTCATTTTTTTTCCGAAGATAGGTAATTTTATAAAATATAAAATACTGTCTGTAATAAACAAACATCTATTCAAATGTATACTGGCTGTGCCTGCGACTTAGTATGCAGATTCCGATTTCGCGAAAGATACCTGTTTTAAGTTTCAACTAATTCCTGCAAGTAGTTTTTGCTTGTTTTGCGTGTAGTTGGAGTTTATTATTATTATGTATATTGTAAGAATTAAAAATGAAAATCACAAAAAAAAGAAAACAAATTCATCAAAAACTACAATTTATTAAGCTTTTACAAGAATATCAAATTACCCCAATAGGAAATTCACTTTAATTATCAAATCTAAACTGAAATAACGTAACGATTACTTTAAATACACCAATTAGCAAAAATAAAAAGAAATGGCTTACATGACCTCCACACTAGCACCGAAATTACAATTACGTTCGATCGGTTCGAGAACAAAAAGAAAGTGAGTCTAAATATGGCTGACGCGTCCTATTTATAGACACATTTTTTTGTAGAAGTCCATTTACTCTTACACGGCCTCTCCTGACGACATGTCGTCCTCGACACTGTTTTCTTGAGAGGTACTGCTAGGGCTTGCGACACAGAGCTCTGGTTTTTCCGTCTCCATATCCAGCAAAGGTACGTAAGGATCGGGCGTAGAACCCTCGTCCGTTTGGATTGTCTCATTTTCATCGTTTAGTTCGTTCTTACATATATATATATATATATATATATATATATATATATATATATATATATATATATATATATATATATATATATATATATATATATATGTATACTTACATATATATATAAATATATTAAAACTCTACAAAAATGTAAATAATTATTTCATAATTAATTCTGTTTTATACACATTATGGTATAAAAGACTAATGGCAATGTAATATATGTGTATATATATATATATATATATATATATATATATATATATGTGTATATATATATATATAATATATGTGTATATATATATATATATATATATATATATATATATATATATATATATATATATATATATATATGAAAGAACATTTTTATCCTATCTTATATTTATATCCATATTCATAAACGTCTGTCTTCATCTGTCCGTCCTAGAGTCATTCATTAAAACTTCTACAATTTTATTTTATTCCAAAGAAGTTAATGGGACTCGCTGTCTCAGTTTTTAATTATATTCTTATTTATTATATAGTTATTAACCCTAACTTTATTGGACAACTTGCTCTTTTATTGTTCGGTATATTTGTACTCTGCAAGTTACATCAAAGTCTTTTTTATTTTTTATTTATTACTTTACCAAAATTTATGACACCACTGTTCACACAGTGTCGACTTCGTATAGTAAAGTGTTTATGTATTTGCCTTTCCTTAGAAAATATTGATTGAATGCCTGAATTGTTTTCAGGCGTTCAATCAATATTTTTATAATCAATAATTATCAAATGACTCAGAATTAGCACTAAAATGATATGTTGTTATTTTATTATCCTTTACATCCCAAAACTCAAATTAGTACGCAGTTTTGCTGGTATGCTGAAAGATGACCAATATAAATAGCCCACCGTAATTTGAAAATGGAATATCATAAAAGAATGTTGAAAATACAGTTTAAAAGTTTTGAAGCCTTCAGGGCTTGGAACTAGGATTCCTTAATATTTATAAAAGGAAACATCTTTAATTCAACAAAGATTTGAATTGCCCAGATAAAGTCCTTTAGGAATCAATACTTACTAATACACAATATAGATATAGTTAAAAATCCTATTTTTTTATCTACTTTGCACTAGAATTATTATAATTCTTATTTAATAAATAATTAGCAATTGTTATACCAATTCTTAAAATAAGTCTAAGAATAAAAAAAACTTAAAATTAATCGAATTTTATAATAGCTGTCCGCAGAATATTTTGTTTGCAATAAAATCTTGATCTTAATGTAAGTTGCAAGATATTAAAACAATTATACCTAAAATCAACAACCGAAATTAATAACTTTAGAAGCTTTTATTTTTCGTGAATAAAATGAAACCTATGTCCTATTTGATGTTCACGTCTATCGAGTTGTGCGATTTTGTATAGATTCACCCATTCATTTAACGAGACTGAAGAAGTCATATAGAAATTTAAACATTTATAATACTAATAGAATTGTCAAAATCTTAATTGTCTACAATAGATATAAAATAATAAAAGAACAGTTAATTTAATAAGTAATATTTGATAAATATAATTACAAATAATAACTGGCGTGAAACACGAGTAGTGGCCGCGATCTTGTTGTAAATCATTCCGCCATTTTTCATTGCTCAGTCATGAGTTATGACCGTTGAAATGAGGCTTTTAATGCTTGTATTAATGAACATATTATAACACTTTTTTAGAAACATATTTTAGCTATTTATTAGAACATATTATAACAATTTATTAAGTGTTTTTGCATTCTATATATTTAAAAAAATGAAATATTTTTTCCTATATCAGTTAGTTCTTAATAATTAGTTTGCACTAACACAAGTTTCCTGAATGTTAACAAGTTTAATAATACCTAAAAGGCGTTATATATACTTTTAAATAGCATAGCATTGCATGTCGGTTAATAGCTAGGAATATTACAAAAAAAATATTAAAGCGATCCTAGAATGGGCCTAGATTCATAAATCTCCATTTCATAATATTATATGCAGTATGTATCTCATTACTTACGCCCTCTTAGCATTCAGGAGGTCAATGTAAAGTACATTATAATTTGATTTCGATGTTGTTTATTTTCAACGAACTTTATAAATATATAAATATATGTATACATTTTGAACAAATATAGAATAAAAAATAGATAAGCGATTGATTAAAATTTAATTTATCTTAACATTGCTAAAAGTACCTGTTTATAGATATATTAAAGTTTATCTAATGTTTGAAAATATCTATATAGATGTAAAGCTATGTTAAGCTTATTTAAATTTAAATAAATATAGAATGAAAAATATACCGATACGGGCAGGGATTCGAACCCGCGTCTACTGGGAAACCGTTCCGTCGCTCTTCAAACTGAGCTACCGTATCGCTAGCTATACGGTAGTTTCAGTTTATTTTTCATTCTGTATTTATATAAGTTTATCTAATTATATTTTCCAAATATTTTATGTCAATACTTTTATAAACATCGGTTTAATAGATAATCAGTAACAGCTCAGAGATAGTTTACAGAAGGGCCTTGTGTGTCCTGTGAACACATTCATAATTAATTGATTGATGATGGAATTGTATATAATATTTGAAACTAACCAATAATAACACTCCGAAGAAACATATATTTTTGTATTATAAGGCCCAAAGACTAAAATATTTGTTTATGTATTTATTACATTATATATTATGTATTTCAAATAACTGTCCAATGAAAAATATAGGCCTAGTGAGTATCGGACTCGTGGGTATTCTAACTATCAAATTTTAGTTTATCTTTAGCTGTTATGTCGGTCATTTTGTCCGAAACCTTAAAATCACAGTAATTATAACCGTCAGAGAATCACAGATTCTTTCTTAAGAGTCACTCAAGTATTTCTAAGGCCGTCACTATCCATCATCAAGTTATCTTTATTCTTGATCCTGACTACGCTGAAAGTCGTGTGGTCATAATTATTTTGTTAACAATTTAGAAAAAACTACTTTGACGATCGGCGGAGTAATTGTTACATGTCTGTTGCCACAGTGATGATGATTCATCGTGCTTCATTTATAAGAACTCAAATTCAGATAACATTCTGTAGCACTTGTTTTCATATATCATATCTACAACCTTCTTCCGATCCCATCCATGCATCTTCATCATAACTGGTTTGTTTTTTATAATGATTTTTTGTGAATAAATAGAAATAAATTCAAATTCAAAATGACTTAATTCACTTTTGAATCGTCCATTAAAAAAAATTGGTCAGTCAGTCTGTGAGTAAGCTACCACCAACTCGAAATGCTGTTCTGCTGAGGAGAGCTGGCCAGAAACTCAACAAATGCTCTTTTTAAATGAAATTTAACAATGTTTGACTTTTACATTCTATCATCAACCCTGAAAATGAGTCGATGAACCAAGTTCCACATATTTTGATAAACCAAAATCTCTTGAATGTTATATTAAGATTTATTTAATAGGTAAAGATAACGATAAAAGTATTGAGTTAAAATGTAAACAGGTAAGACCATTTTAGTTCGAATTATTTTTTTGAAATTAGTCAATTATACTACTACTAGGAAATTGTGTAAGTGATAAAAGAATGTGTATTTTTTTATATTTGTTAAAGAAATATATAAAATAAAATACTATAGCATATTGTAATATTCTACATTTTTAGAGTGAATGTATAATATATTTAAGAATTAGTCAATGTTATGTTAATCAGATGCGTATATGAGTTTATGAAATAATGAGAAGTGCACACTCCGGGTCGAATATTAAAGTTTAACATTAGTTAGTGTGTTGCGTGTTTCTGTTTGTTGAGTTATTTTGTTTTGCGAGTATAATATGTTTATAAATAACTTGTTATTAAAAAGAAAATACCGCTTTTATCATCATCAATAGTAATAAGTGGACTGAGAACTAATTTAATCATTTTCAATTTAATTAATCGATTATATTATTAGAAAATTGCTTATTAAAATATTTCACAAAAAAAAAATACATTTAATAAGTCGAGACCAGAAAATTAAATAAGATCTAATTTACTCAATAGTTCTGCAAAGCATAAATTATAAATTTCACAGTTCGATTTACGAAGTCTAGACATGAATAAATATTTAACAGTGCAAAGTTATATAATAAGATCTTTTAAATATGGTTGATTATTAAGCAAATTTAATCTGTACCAGTTGCTTGTTTAAACTATATTCATACTATAAGATACCGAGAAAATACGTAAGATTCAATTTCAAGAATTCAATAATGAATGAATAATGCAAATTCAATTTTGAATGATTGATTTTACAAGAATTATAATTATGTTTTATGAAAAAGGAAACAAGTCACAATAAATTATAGTACTTACTAGTAAGTACTATAATTTATTATAGCCATTTAATATGATTTAAAAAAAAATGTTTTATGATCTTTTTTACAAATAGGAATATCATTGTTAAAAAAATAAAATAAATAGATATTATATATTAATATACTTTAATATTCAGACATGTATAAGAAAGTTTACAAGTTTTAAACAATTTCATCAACTATCTCTGTTATTTCAATAATGCTGAATAGATAATATAAATTTAAAGAAATAAAAATTCCATTTCAAAATTCAATTCATTTCTACCATGACAAACTCTATTGGATTGATTTGTTTACTCATTGCGATGTGTTGATATGTACCTACTTTTTTATATATATTTTTTACTACTTTAATCTTATACCTACTTTTATTTTATAATCCACGAGAATAGAATTTGAATATCATATTCATAGAAATTGGCATTTTTCGTACTGACCACCTTAATCCCAAATTTCTCCTCTTTGGTAAGGAATTCCAAATTTAATTTTTTGCAGCTATTTACACATGTATTTTTGTTTTGTTGACAGTCATTCATTTGTTATTTTCTTCTGCTTTTTCTGTTTGCGTTACTCAGTTTACAAAATGAAAAACTTAAGATTTAGCATTATTTACGAGTACGAGTTCCACCGTGACCTCAGTGCTGCGGAGACGACTGGAAGGGTTAATGGTGTGTATGGCGGTTGTGATGCAAAAGAAAACATAGTTCGTTTTTGGTTCCAACGTTTTCGTTCTGGAAATTTCAACTTGCTGAATAAGCCCCGTGGACGGCGGGAGCCCTAAGTTGTGATTGATAATGAAGAATTGAGGACTATTGTGGAAGCGGATCCATTGGAAACCACGCCCGAATTAGCTACAGGCTGCGGTGTTAGTGATAAAACTGTTTTAACCTACTTACTTTTCTTGGTGGTAGACCATAACATCGGGTCGCCACCGTTACCACCCATCGGGCAAAGTCGTGCCGCAAAGCGACCTAGTCGTGTTCCGGCACGTTGCTCGATGAAGCCGTTAATGGGAAATGGGACTGAACAGCTGCGGTGCGTTGGCGAACCGGTTTGACGTCGAGTTGGTGTCTGTTTTGTCGGGTGTCTAGTCGAGGAGGGTAGCGGGATCCGAAGCAACGGCTTTCCGCTGGCCACCCGCAGATAGTTGGGGGCCCAATTAGTGGGTTAGCCACCCACGAAAGGCTGCCCCGCCAGCTGCGAAAAATCCCAGGGTGGCTCCATCGTGCTGATTGGCGACCAGACGAGGAGGCCCGATGGCGATCCCTGGGGGGGTTTGGGCGTCCCCGCAGTCTCCAGACTAGCCTCCCAGTGGCAAGACATCACCAATTTCGACGTCGGGTTCGATACGTACCGCCTCGTTCAACTGCCGTTTCCCATCCCTATTCACTTTTATTTTATCTTTTTTTATGAGGAAAGTTAAAAAGAAGAAAATGTTTTTGCAGCGGTTGCACTCCTCCTCTTTTAAAGTGCACCTCACTAATATCAGTGGTTTGCACTCTAATATCCTAGCTGTCCATCACCACCTGGAGACAGAGCAGCCGCACCTCTTCTTTTTGACGGAGACGCAGATACAATGTCCTTTGAGCGCTGCGCACCTGCATTATCCCGGATACACGTTAGAGCACAGAGAGTCTGCGTGTACGCGCGGAACGACCTCTGTATCCAGCGTCTCCGTCACCTTGAAGACCCCACTTTTTCTTCTATATGGGTTTTAGTAGACACAGGAAACCAAAAAATCCTGTATTCCTGTGTCTACCGTTCGCACAGCGGTGACCAGGAGACAACTAGATTATTTGAGTATCTCGGTGAGGCTGCTGATATGGCTTTGCATCAGTACCCTTCAGCGCAGCTTGTTTTTCTGGGGGACTTTAATGCTTGTCATCAAGACTGGCTGTTCCCGTACCAGAAAACCGACCATGCTGGAAGAGAAGCGCGGAACTTTGCGTTGTCCTTGGACCTCTTTCAGCTGGTGAGGCAAGCGACAAGGGTACCAGATGTGGTAGGCCATACAGCCAATTGCCTGGACCTTCTGCTGACAACTGATCCGGACAGGTATCGTGTTGAGGTCACCTCCCCCTTGGGAACCTCCGATCACTGTCTGGTGAAATCTGTGTTTACATATTCCCCACCAGCTCTCAAACCACATGGTGTTAGGCGAGTATGGAAATACAAGTCAGCAGATTGGGATGAGATGCGGCACTTCTTTGCATCTTATCCTTGGCGGCAGGTCTGCTTCTCTTCTTTGGATCCGTCGAGTTGCGCGGATGCTATAACCGATGTGGTGCATCAGGCAATGGAGTATTTTATTCCTTTTGCTGAAGTTCCCGTCGGTGGCAAAGCTCGCCCATGGTTTAATGCCGAATGTGGTCATGCTCAAGACCGAAAACATTCGGCATACCTCATTTGGGCTGATGCTCGAAGCCGCAAAACTCCGGATGTAAGTACAAAGAAGAGAGCCTTTAACCTAGCTGCCAAGTCCTACAAAAAGGCATTGCGGAAGGCTCGTCTCGATCGAATCGCTAAGAATGGAGAAAAGCTCTCTGTCAAACCAACTGGCAGTCGAGCTTTCTGGTCTCTTGCGAAAGCGATCGAGTCGAATTTCTGCCAACCCTCACTGCCTGCTCTGCTGAAGCCGGATGGATCCCTGGCCCACACAGCAACAGAGAAAGCGAATGTACTTGCTTCTCTGTTTGCTGATAATTCGCATCTAGACACTGGCAATGCTTCTCCAGCACATCTTCCTCACTGCGGTATTTCGATGCCTGAAATCCGCATCACTAACAAAGAGGTATGGAGAACATTGTGTCGTTTAGATGTGAATAAAGCCAGTGGTCCTGATGGTACACCAGCCATTCTGCTCAAGACATGCGCAGCTGAGTTGTCTCCTGTACTGACACGTCTGTATCGCCTCTCTTTCATGACTGGAATAGTGCCGAAATCCTGGAAGCTTGCTAATATGCAACCCGTGCCCAAAAAAGGCAGCCGTGCCGACCCTGTCAATTACAGACCGATTTCAATCACCTCCATACTCTGCAAGATTATGGAGCGCGTATTGAACTCGCGCCTACTAGCATACCTAGAAGGTAACGATCTCCTCAGTGACCGTAAGTACGGGTTTCGCCGTAATAGGTCTGGTCTACTGGGGACCTCCTAGTGTATGCTACTCACATTTTAGGCGAGGCCATCGAGAAGAACGGAGAAGCGGTCGCCGTCTCTCTGGACGTCTCGAGGCCATTTGACAGGGTCTGGCATGCGAGCCTTATAAGCAAGCTTTCAGCGTACGGTATATCTCCAGGTCTGATCGGCTGAGTAACGGACTTTCTGAGCCAGAGATCTCTCCGAGTAGTTGTCGATGGGTGTTCCTCGGAATCCTTGACAATAAATGCCGGAGTGCCTCAGGGGTCCGTTCTTTCTGCAACTCTTTTTCTGCTGCACATTAACGATCTGTTGAAGCCCGGTATCTATGGGTACGCAGACGACAGCACAGTTGTAGAAAGATATCTGCCGAGTACTCGGGCTAGTCGAGATCAAGTACAGTCTGAAAGAGAAGCCATGGTGCAGCGTTTGAATGAATGACAAACTTCAGGCAGTCTCCGCATGGAGCAATGCCAATCTTGTCAAATTCAACGCCACCAAAACGCAGACGTGTCTGTTCACCGCCAAAAGGAGCCCTTTCACCTTGGCTCCTACTTTCCAGAATGTATCCTTGGAATACAGTGACCGGCTTCAGTTGTTAGGCTTAGAGATTTCCTCGAACCTCAACTTTGGTCGGTTCATTGAGTCCAGAGCAAGAGCAGCAGCAAAGCTTGCCGTTCTTGCGAAGGTTCGGCAGTACTTTACACCGGGACAGCTTCTTGTTTTATACAAAGCACAGATCCGGTCGTGTGTAGAGTACTGTGGCCACATATTTGCTGGTGCCGCAAAGTCTCATCTTGCGGTTCTGGACTCAATTGAGAGGCGAGCAATGAGGCTCATAGGAGATCCCGAGTTGGTCGAAGCCGACCTCCAAAGCCTTGAACACAGGCGTAGAATTGCTAGCCTCTCAGTATTCTATAGGATACATTTTGGTGAGTGTGCGCAGGAATTACACTATCTAATTCCCCCGGCCCCCTTCCATCATCGGACTTTCCGACGCACGGCAGGAATCCATCCTTTTGTTGTGGACATTCCACCTGTCCGAACGAAGCGCTTTGCTTCGTCTTTTTTACTGCGTACAGCAAAGGATTGGAACAGCTTGCCTGCGTCGGTATTTCCGAAAGAATACAATGTGGATAAATTCAAGAGAAGAGTGAATAGGTTGCTAGGGTAATGCGCCTTACCACCTTAGACTACATTCCACTTACCATCAGGTGGAATGTAGTCAAGCATTGCCCTAGATTATATATAAAAAAAAAAATAAAAAAAAAACCTACTTGAAGCAAATCGGGAAGATTAAAAACCTTGAAAGGTGGGTACCTAATGAATTGAGTGAACCAAACCGGCAAACGCGCGTTGACTGCTGCTGCTGCTGGTCAAATAATGAAGGGATTTTAAACTGATTCATTACATGTAATGAAAAATGGATTCTTTACGATAATCGAAAGCGCGCACTGCAATAGTTGGATTTTGGTCAGCCAGCCTAATCCTGCCCTAAACGAAAATTTACACAACAGAAGGCTATCAAATTAGAAGAGCTTCAATTAGAATGTCTGAGACATCCACCGTACTCCTCGGACATTGTTTTAACAGATTTCCATTTTTTCCGAAATTTGGATAATTTCTTTCAAGGGAAAAAATTCAACTCCGTTGGGGCAGTGCAAATCGCCTTCAAAGATTTTATTGATTTCCGTCCAACTGTTTTTTTTAGTAAAGAGATCAATGAACAACCTATAAGATGACAGAAGTGCATAGAAAACAATGGTTCATACTTGGATTAATTAAATACATTTTATTAAAAAAATATTTGACTTTTTTATTCCTCCAGCATATAGACAGGTCTAGCCTCCATACCTTCTTCCGAATCAAGGACTAGTGCCACAAAAGGCCTGCCTTTCAGGCCTGCAAAAGTCCGGGCTTGCCTTCGCCGCATGTAGATTCGGAAAGCTGTCGAAGCCGATGGAGTCCCCAGTGAGGCCTGGAAAGCAATAGGTCCCCGTGGTGTAGGCATCCCTACACATATTTTTTACCGCGCAATCATCACCAGGAAGATCCCAAGCCAATGGAGGCTGAGTATCCTTACGCCAGTCGTCAAAGGCAAGGTCGGTGCAGGAGTGTGGAAATTACCGCAGTATAAAAGTGATGTCTCACACCATGAAGCTCTTCGAGAGAATTATTTGCTCTCTCGGATTTGACAGGAATAAGGTACGCTCTTCGAGTGTCAATAGTTGCGTAATCTGGTTTCGCACCGGTTACGGGACTATGTGGCGTGAGATGACTAATGTCATTTGTGACCATAAAATGCCGGTTAGATTGAAGAGACAGGTCTATAAAATTATCATTAGACCTTGTCCTTTTACATGACTGCAAATCGTGGCCGGTGCTGGAGCGACACAAGCAGGAGCTGCGGGTCATGGAGATGAGTATGCTGCGCTGGATGGTCGGAGTTCGCATGAGAAACTCCCGCATTCGAGGCCGCCTTAATGTCCGGTGACATCGTATACAATCTACAGGAGAGTAGCCTTCGCTGGTGTGGTCACATTTTGCGGAAACCACCGAGCCGGAAACCACCACCGACCGAGGGTAACAAATGTCTGGCCATGCCACCTCCGCCGGGTCCCGGTAGGAGGGGAAACCCAAGAAGTGCTGGCTAGACGTCGTAAGGGATGACATGCGTGCCAATGGTCTGACGAACAAAAACGCCGAGGAACGAGTGAAATGGAGGAGGAAAAGCAGGAAAGCAGACCTAGGACGCCAGAATAACAATTCCGGTAGCGACCGGGACTAACGCTCTGATGATGATTACTCTAAACGTAAACGCACCGACTTATGTATTACTCCAAGGAAAGTTACTTGACTTGACTCTTGACTAACAAGAATATTTAACTATTTGATTAATAGGCAACATATATTTCATATTAATTTTAAAAATATTTTTTGACACTAATAAATTCAATGATAAACATAGAAAACGTCGTATTAGATCTTAAAAGAAAAAGAACAGAGGTCATAAGGCAGAAGTACGTCCAAGTCGCGTGAGGGGCTACTCTGGAACCATTAGTCAGAGCTCATCTCAAATTCGATTTACTCCTACATTTCCACTTGACTGCATTTTTAAAGTCACATCTTGAATTCAATGGATTCTTTGAATGTAGAGAAAACAATGTATTTATTTTACTCTCTTGGAAAAAAGCGATTATTTTTAAGTAAAACTGAGACTAGACTATTAGTTTCATTTAAAATGACGTTTAAATTGTATACGCTTTTACCAACAACTCAGAAAGAAAAATTTTATTTGAAAAAATAAACAAGTCAAGTTATTTACCATGTAAGTCATTTCTTTTTACAATATTTTGTTTAAAGTAGTAAACCAAAAAAATATTAGTACATCTACCACTAATGAAATATTTAAAACACGTTTACTTATTTATTGACTGTGGTCAATACTAATCTCATATTTACACTGTTTTCATGATACATAGAAGTATTATATATCTAACAAACTTATTCAAGAAAGTAGTACATAAACTAGTAGCGTGATCCTCAAACTTGTACTACACAAGAGCTAGAACTGTTAGTCATTATAAGTGAGACGTGGCTTACTTAATTGTTGTTGTTTATTCTTGATATCTTTTATAAAGGAAAGTTCACCACATGAATTTCCCTTGGCTTGTTGAAAAAATTAAAAAGAACTAGATTTCGTACAGTTGGTTTTGCAGAGTTTTCCTGAATATCCTGTATAGTTTATTTTAGTAAAACTAAATTAAAACTATGAACTGTTACCGTTGTTACATTATTTTATTTACAACTTAGTTTAAATAGACGTTCGCCTTTGATTTCAGCCTGTCAACTGCTCAGTATCATTTTAGCCTACGCTGTGATATACTTTCCCTAGAAGATATCTTATAACTCTATATTTGAATTCCCCAAAATTGTAAACCTCTTCTTATATACGCTATCTATTATCAATTTCTTTAAAATTTTCAAGAGAACGTCAAACATTTCAATTGCCTCACTTCCAACGTATGTGACGTGATTAGATTTTGATGGAATCGATGAACTGAATCCAGATACATCAAGTTGATCGATTTGGGGCCGAAGATATATTGTTGATCACTGGGAGCTCATTCAGTTCTAGGCATGCCAGAAACCTGTTATTATAGATGCGTTCTAAACTTTTGAAAAGTGCCGATATGGCCGATATGGGTATGTAGTTAGTAATGTAATCATGACTGCCTTTCCTGATAAGGCCTGACTAGACTATTACTATTTCTTGAAACATTACGATATTTTTTTTATGTTTTAAGTATTTTTTTATAATGGACACAAGTCATTTGTTTCTCGGCTGACACTTCTTGTGTCAGTAAATATACTTTTTATGTACCTAGTCATACATAGTTTGAGTTTGAGTGTATCCACTCTTTTAGTATGTATATTACTTGTTCTTCTATGTTGTCTATTGACGGCAGCTTTAAGCATTCAAATTGTAAATGTAATATGTATGAATTATAACGGTTTCAGTATAATTGACAATTAATCAAAAGGGAATAAACACAACTGATATTAAAAAGCGCTAGTCCGTTTTTAAATGAAATAACGGAATGCCTAAAAGCCGACACATATTCAGTTCTTAGTTGTGTCCAGTCCACAAAATTGTTTTGCCACATTCACATACTCAAAGGACTCATTCCGACGATTATAATTTCGGAACAAGCTAGCGGTTATCCCAGAAATTATCTTCGTAAACGCATGACGACATACGAGTAATTTAACTCAGTAGGTAGTAGTATTTACAACGTGTCAGTGCCTAATGTCACTTAACAAAACATTTTTATTGAAATACTCTTGCTTCTTTAGCAAGTAATAATACTTTTTTAATTTATTACCAATACTAGCTGTTGCCCGCGGCTCCGCCCGCGTGTAAGTCGCTTTTCGCATAATCTATGGAAAATACAATTCCAGACCTATAATAGACGTATGGTTAATTCTATAGTATTCTATTCCCGGGGCAATTTTATATATATATATATATATATATATATATATATATATATATATATATAGGCTTTATATTGCTACGATATCAAACTGAAAATAATAACATACATACACATATCACACACACACACAGCCAGGACATTATTTAGATATAAATAATAAAGCATATGAATACGAAATAATTTTTAAGAAATATTATGTTTTTGAGTAACGTTCAATAAAAGAATTTCTTTGTAAAATTTGAAACTGCTATACCATATGCAAAAACAATAATAGCGAGTACTTAAAAGTCAGCGCCATCTACTGAGATTTTATGTAACTAAATTTAAAGTGGACAATATGTCCAAGTGCTCCTATTCGATTTGTTATTTTATTAAAATTCAGATAAAACAAAGTAGAAATTCTAGCTTAATCTTAATTAAATACGTTTATGTAAACCGCATTCAATTTTGTTAAAAAGTTTTGAAACAGTGCTTGAAGTAAATTTTCAATTGACCATAACAACTTTTAGTGTTTTCTAAGGTTTTCACGAGTACTACACATATTGAAATAAAACTATTTTTACGGATTTAACTCGCGTATATTGAATTAAATTTTAAATTTACATTTTAAATCTAACCCGACGTTTCGAATGCTTTGCAGCAATCGTGTTCACGGTAAGACGAGATGGATGTGTCTGTCAGTAAGTCAGTTAATTAGTCATCTACCTCCAACGGTTTCTAAGCTTCCGGGCTTACAGTTCCGGATTCACACAAAACTCACTAACAGTATCTTGAGATCTTGCAGTGCGGTCACACGATTGCTAAAATGCATTCGAAACGTCGAGTTAGATTTAAAATGTAAATTTAAAATTTAGAGACAAAGCTTCTTAGCAATCCATGGATTCACCGTGCGGGTGCCGGGCCCATCGCGTTGCAAGGAGAGAAGTGCAAGCAGTGCCTGGGACTTGCGACCAAGGAGTAGGTTTAAGGGGCCCCTTTATTATGCGCAAAAACGCTCACCTTTACCCTCCACACTCCTCTCCCTACCTAACCAAATTTGGAAAGAACCTACTAATGCCGCCTTTGAAATACGTTCTAGAAATGAACCGATGCTTGTCCTAGAAAGGCCAAGGTCTTTAATATTATACCTCTCGCTCCCACTTCTACCGCGTACAAACTAACTATAAATTTATTCCTGATCAGTTCGTTAGTCAGTTCGTAATACTTATTGAGCTTGAATGTGTGATCCCTTGGGATGTTTGTTTCCCAAGGAACAGTAAGCTCCACAAGTATCACGCCTCAGATGTTTCGAATACAGGTATAAGTCCGGTCTGGATGACGAAACACAAACGTCCCCAGGGATTTTGTAATGCTTTTCATACGTGTCCATCATGAGAATCCAATCAGGAGCCGCGTCTAATATTGAATAAGGCTTCGCTTTTGATTTTTTGGAGGAGCCTTCTTTTACGAATTCTATAGATCATTTGGTGGTTGTTATACCCTTCCGCGCTCTTGCTACTGAAAGACTAACCGCTTCCCGTATAACGCGAGTATAGACCTTTATCTAGAAGTACCCTACACCCTACTAATAGGTGTTTCGCGGTTCCTATTGCCTCCCCACAGATGTTGCAAGACTTTTCGGTGGCTTTGCCCCATCTTACTAAATTACTTTGATCTGGGAGAGTCATTTGGAATGCATTAAGATAGAATTTTAATAATGCTGGGGACTAATTATAAATTAAGGTGCGTCACTTCAAAGCTAGTGGAATACAAAAATCTCCTATGGTCACCCATTCGTTTTGAATTTCTAGGCTCATCGCGTGGATCCGGTAATTATCGTTTTCGTCTTGTCGAATAAAAGATTTTGATATGTCTATGTCTTGAACTTTCCTACTTGATCCTAGCCCTACTTTAGTTGCCTGTGCACCTATCATAAATTTTTTATGGAATTGAAGTCGTGACTCGAGCTCTGAGGCAACTTTGTCTTTTGGGAGAGAAGTTACAGTATCATCTTTAGATTTTCGATGATATGTCTTTTGGTAACTCTTAGATGTTTGTAGAGCTCCGATGGTTTCTTTAATTTTAATCCAAAATTGTTTCGGTCTCTAAAAAAGATTAAAGAGTCCGCTAAGTGCGCTAACCCGAGACATAACTTCAATGTCTTTATGACGCTTGCATCTAACTTTGACAAAAGGGTTTTATTTATGTCATACACGAGGAAAGGCCAATTTAGACGTGATGTTAAATAATTATCGTAAATGCAAGCTTTTTTGACGTTACTTATTGGTTGGTTGTCTACCTTTTTGAGATCGTTTAAAAAGCTATCGACTATTACATCCAACGATGGAGTACGGCCTTGGTAATCGATTTTTTTACCTAAAAATTTAAACGGAGCTGCTTCCGTAACCGTACTAACGCACTGACCGCCTATTATAAGACCCGGATCGTAAGAGGTATATTTGGTATTCCGTCTACCCAGACACAGACTAAAACATTTACTTGGTTTTGTCCTCAATCCGCCGCTCCACGTACAGAAATCCTCAACTACATTTAAAAGTACCTAACATTGTTTCGGATTACGTGTCAGTATCGCGAGATCATCTGCAAAAGCTAGTATGGATTCTGTGTATTTGTTGTTGAACTTAAACCGATAGCCTCACTTTTTTCATTTCTAATTAATTTGTCTATTAAAATATTAATAACTATATTAAATATAATAGGAGAAATACAACAGCCCTGAAATAAACCAACGTTATAATTAAGTGGTTTTGAATGGTTTTCATTAAAAATTATAGAGAATTTTAATTTTGAATAATATGATGCAATAATGTCGCGAACTACCGTAGGAAAGTTATACCATTTAAGCGCGAACATCATTAGTTCATGTCGTACCGACCCAAAGGCGTTTTCTAAGTCTATCCAACAAACCGTAATTTGTCTCTCGCTAGTTCGTGTTAAATCCGTAAAAATAGTTTTATGTCATAACTTCTTTTATCCTTAACCGATTTTGATGAAACAAATTGAGAACGCTCCAGATTATATTTAATCCATCTGTTAAAACTGCGTTCAAATCCGTTAAGTAATTTCGTCACGTTATAACGTTCCAGACAGATAGACCAAAAATCCAAAATTTTTTTTTTTGGTTTCTGTTACTCGTCATTCCCCATTCGTTTTTTGGAAAAATATTTAATGTACAGACACTCGATTTTTACTGTCTTATTATGATTATTATTATTATTATTATATTTGAGAGTGAGATATTTGAGATGACCAAAATAAATATTTTTTTATGAAATAATATTATATATAAAAAAAAATTATCATGTTGGTAAAATACCCATCATGTAGTTTTAGGGTTGAATCTCACAAAACTTATTCTTAGCTAACATCTTCATCTTAAAATAGTTACTGGTATCTTTTAAGGACTTTGGAGGTTGTGTTGGCTTCAGTCCTTTTTTGTATATGGACTAGTACCTAATGAACATTAAGATCACTTGCACTTCTATTTTCGAGATAAAATATAATCTGCAAATGATTTCGTAGCTGCAAGTTTGCTGGCCTCTTGGTTAACTAGACACTTTCATGTTCCAAACACTTATTGAACGATGAAAAGTGAGAATTTAATTTTACAGTTCTGACTGCGGTCTCATAAGGATTGAATTATATTTTAGTATAAAATAGTTTTTTCAACTGTCTCTATCATTTTATTGTATGAATGAAGCTTCAAAGATAATAATAATTTCAATAAAAAATATTATTAACACGAGAAACCCTAATCAACTGATTATTTTACGTATTTAAATATGTATAATAATAATAATATATATTCTTTATTGCACACCAATAAACAAAAAATGTAAAATAATGATAACAAAATAAAAATAAAATAAAACATGGTGACATATAATGGTATAATAATAATATGAGCAAAATTATAATAATAATTATTATTATAATAAATAAAAACAATAATAGTAGAAAGAATTAGAAGAAAAAACAATTAGAAATACACATAATCATGTATACTTGTAAAACTTTAACTATAAAAATAAATATACATAGCTTTATTCAAAAGAAAAAGGGACTGTATACCAAGTCGACAAGATGAATAAGGTATGGAATAGTATTATGAAGATATTATTTATATATATTTATATACATTAAAAATGTTGTTTTAATGTTACTTTGATCAAAGGTACCTTCACCATATGCCACATTTAACATTCGGGTTGCGTCCGCGCATTTTATTTTATTTTTCACACAAAATTATATAGAGATTCTCTGATCCATTTTTCAAAACAGACGAAAATCGAAGACTACGTAAAACGAATCCAAGCAAAGCAGCTGTCAAAAATTTACTAAACATTCAAAATAGCCAAACTTGTCACCATAAGTAAGGGACCTAAGTACCAACACAACAACAACAAACAATCAAAATTAAATATACGTAGCCCACGGAAATTCAAAATTCGCGATATTTTTGAACGGACACTGACGATTTTTAGAAAAATAAAATAAATAAATAAATGAAAATAAGATTAAATTCAAAGAGTTAAATGCTATGCAATGACAAGTTTTTTAAAAACAGCCAGCGTTGGAGCACATTTGGCTTGTAAAAGAAGACTATTCCAATGTTACATACGGGGCTGTCACAAAAAAATATTACACTATAATTATGTACTTTCTAACTTCATAATAAAATTGAGTAGCCGACTTTTTTATAAATATCTATAATATTTAGAAACGGTTGAAATTCTAGTGTTTTCTTATGTTTTTCAAATGTTCCCATATCATAAATGTGATTATTTTGCTTGATTTGTAACGGCAACAGATAGACGCTTGAAATATTCAGATAAAATTTAGTAATTTTATTTTAAAAATAAATTATTAAATTAGAAAAAAATAAATATTGAAGGAAGCGTCCATAAAACAAAGTTATTTATTTCTTTTGCCCCTTTTTTTTATTAATAATGTTACGGAATCATTCGTCTTTTAGGCCGACTCGCACTTGGGCGGGTTTTTTATTGTCAGTTGGAGTAACTGTGTTCTTAACTGTGTGATAAAGTACTTTTTTAAGTAAAGGTTAATAATTTCACAATAACATATTTGTGTTATAATTAACAATTATATCTCATAAAGTTATTTCATCAAATCAAATTAATTTGATAATGTTTTGATGTACCAATTTTTTTAAGATTATAGTTTAAGTGCTGTAATATTTTAAAACTATAAATTTAATAAACAATATTGTTAAAACAAACAAATGTAATGAAGAGAGTTCGTAAGATAGAATAATACATCCAAGTCGAGTAAGGCGCTTCTGTTGAACCATTAGTCGTAGCTCATTTCAAATTCGATTTTCTCTTACATCTCCACGGCTGCATTTTTAAAGTCACATCTTAAATTCAATGGGTATGTGTTTGAGCGTACAGTAGAAGATAATGTATTTATTTTACTCTCTTGGTATCAGGCGATTATCTTACCTAGAACTGACACAGGAGTATTAGTTTAATTTAAATGTTTAAATTGAATTCGTTTTTACTATGAACTACCTAATAACAGCCCCGTATAAACTTAAAAGTTAGTTATCTATATCATTTCTACTTTGATTCAATATTTAGTGCTTGTGTACGTCAAATGGAGGTCAGTTGTGTAAGTCAGCGGGGCCTACTTTGATATCCTACTTATTGAAATAAGGTCTTCTGTAAAAACACTGCAAAAATTAAAATTAAAGTTAAAAGGGTTCTCATCGCCTCCTTGATTTAGAAGAACTATATGACAAATGCAACCGAATATTTATTTATAGTGATTATAAATGTCAATATTGAGTAAGCAACTACCATTGATTTGATAAGAATGCTCTATGGTTCTAGTAAATTTTAAAATTCTTATTCAATTACAATTGCATGAAAAAAGAAATCGTTACCAGAAAGACGATCAGACCAGATCCTCATCATCATCCCCTTTTTTAGATTTTAGAATTAACTCCAAACGAATTATCTATTTTAAATAGCGTAGGGTGCATTCACTTCTTGTTTCTGGTATAAATTTTATGTAAATCACAGTTTTTTTTAATTTATTAATACATAATATTTTAATGAACATAAATATATCTTTCAAAAATACATTGATGTCATAAATTACAACATTCTTTAGTTACTCTACACAAAAAAACCATAATTCTTTTATGGGGTTAATATATGTATAAACCCTTTTTAGACAAGCTCCCAGTAAACATTCAAGTATACCTCTTTAACAAAGTTGTGAATGTAACTAAGTAACTCTTTTGTACCTACGAATACAACCATATTGCTGAATATTTAGAGGACTATGCCAACACCAGGCTACTACAAGAATTATTCAGGGCATTTTCTTTTAGTGTTAATTCTAGACATTTTAAAAATTATTATCTCGGAAAGTCTTTAAATTGTCATGGGATAATTCTATTTTTTTGTAAAGTATTGAAACAAAGACGATGTAGCCTTGAAATGATTTAATTTAAGTGATTAAATAGTAATATTACGTTCATGATTAGTTAAGTGACTTTTGTTTTAACGACTAACTGCATCACACCGCTCTCTCAGCAGTTATTACTCTCAGTAGATCATACGAGGCCGGTTTGTAGTCCTCACCCAAATATGGCGAAAGGGGGAAATGGCTATTGGCTGACCTAATATTGTGCTCGTGAACAAGTGCTGCTTGGTGGTGGCGACTGTCTCGGTGGCCATGGTTTTAAAAGGCATATTTTGGAACAAACTAAGCTTTATTTAATTTAAACAAATAAACTTTAAAATAAAACTATATTCCTAGAAAATTAAAGCCTCGTGTGAAAATTCTTGATATACCCAAGATTTTTCGGAAAATCTTATTTCATTTTTAATGTAATAAATAGAGAGTTTTTTGAAATATGTAAAGTTTGATTTTATTACAAGCTATATTTTATTTGCTTATCCGTGTGTATAATATAAAATAAGTGTTATTCACTAACATTTTTATTGCATTGTTATTTAGAATATTTTATTCATATAATGCACAAAGTTAGACATAAACACGTATTAAGCCTAAGCACGTCTTAAGCCTGTTTGACGCAGCGGCTGCAACTATCATTATTTATCACACTCTCTTTATCTATTGTGGGTTTTCTGGTACTATTAATATGTGTGGATGTACTTACAATGTTGTTCTTTACTTATCAAACTGCATAAATATAGTACAACTATTGATCGGCTTAATACAAATATGTTTCAAATGCGAATGCAACTCGTTACCAGTGCTACAAATTCGTGTAGCGTAGTCGGGTGTTACATCTGAGCATAACAGCAAATACGTGATATTAATATTTTCTACTCAAACTAATTAGGGCTATTTTTAATGAGTTAAATACTAATATATTAGATTTTTTAACTATTTCCCAAAAATCGTTTAAGCATTAGCAAATAACTCTTTAAAAAATTTAAGAAAGTAACCGAGGAACATTTGTGTTGCGAAAAAATACTATAATGTTTTCAAATATTCAGGGATGAGATGCGTCATGGGTATGAAGTGATCGCTGTCAGATTATTTCAATAGTTATTTAGAATATTTACCCAGTACTGTTATGTATTTATATAATATAGAAATAAAGTTTGACTTAACAAAACTTGACTATGAGTATACCTCGCCATCTATTTTGAAGTCTGTCCCAATTATGTTTTTTTGGGTTTGACAATGAAGAAATTTACGACTTGACTTTAAAGGAATTTTTTAAGTAATTTGTAAAAATTTAAAGTAATTTGTACCCTATATTTCGGACATTATTGTAGCTATCTTATACAGAGGAAGATGAGGAGTATATAACATTCAGTAAATTTGCAGTTTTAAACGATTGTTTAGTTCCAATATTCAGAATACATTACAGTATTTTGTTTAATTGATTAATTTGTACATAAAATATCTGAGAATATGTCGTGAATAATGTCGTCTTGTGTCGTCTTGTGTCTCATTAGATTATATAAATAAAAATAAAAGATACAAGCATTGTTTGGTAACCCTAAGATAAAACTTCAAATTTTAATATTGATTAGTGGAAATATTTTCCTTTATATATTTGAGGGACGAAGCTTCTTAGCAATCCATGGATTCATCGTGCGGGTGCCGGGCCCATCGCGTTACAAGGAGAGAAGTGCAAGCAGTGCCTGGGACTTGCGACCCAGGAGTAGGTTTAAGGGGCCCCTTTATTATGCGCAAAAACGCTCACCTTTACCATCCACACTCCTCTCCCTACCTAACCAAATTTGCAAAGAACCTACTAATGCCGCCTTTGAAATACGTTCTAGAAATGAACCGATGCTTGTTCTAGAAAGGCCAAGGTCTTTAATATTATACCTCTCGCTCTCACTTCTACCGCGTACAAACTAACTATAAATTTATTCCTGATCAGTTCGTTAGTCAGTTCGTAATACTTATTGAGCTTGAATGTGTGATCCCTTGGGATGTTTGTTTCCCAAGGAACAGTAAGCTCCACAAGTATCACGTGCCTCAGATGTTTCGAATACAGGAATAAGTCCGGTCTGGATGACGGAACACCAACGTCCCCAGGGATTTTGTAATGCTTTTCATACGTGTCCATCATGAGAATCCAATCAGGAGCCGCGCCTAATATTGAATAAGGCTTCGCTTTTGATTTTTTGGAGGAGCCTTCTTTTACGAATTCTATAGATCGTTTGGTGGTTGTTATACCCTACCGCGCTCTTGCTACTGAAAGACTAACCGCTTCCCGTATAATTTCTAATACCTTGTCGTGGCGACGCGAGTATTGACCTTTATCTAGAAGTACCCTACACCCTACTAATAGGTGTTTCGCGGTTCCTATTGCCTCCCCACAGATGTTGCAAGACTTTTCGGTGGCTTTGCCCCATCTTACTAAATTACTTTGATCTGGGAGAGTCATTGGGAATTTTAATAATGCTGGGGACTAATTATAAATTAAGGTGCGCCACTTCAAAGCTAGTGGAATACAAAAATCTCCTATGGTCACCCATTCGTTTTGAATTTCTAGGCTCATCGCGTGGAGTCGGTAATTATCGTTTTCGTCTTGTCGAATAAAAGATTTTGTTATGTCTATGTCTTGAACCTTCCTACTTGATCCTAGCTCTACTTTATTTGTTTGAGCACCTATCTTAATTTTTTTATGGAATTGAAGTCGTGACTCGAGCTCTGAGGCAACTTTGTCTTTTGGAAGAGAAGTTACAGTATCATCTTTAGATTTTTCGATGATATGTCTTTTGGTAACTCTTAGATGTTTGTAGAGCTCCGATGGTTTCTTTAATTTTAATCCAAAACTGTTTCGGTCTCTAAACAAGGTTAAAGAGTCCGCTGAGTGCGCTAACCCGAGCCATAACTTCAATGTCTTTATGACGCTTGCATCTAACTTTGGCAAAAGGGTTTTATTAATATCATAAACGAGGAAAGGCCAATTTAGACGTGATGTTAAAAAATTATCGTAAATCCAAGCTTTTTTTGACGTTACTTATTGGTTGGTTGTCTACCTTTTTGAGATCATTTAAAAAGCTATCGACTATTACATCCAACGATGGAGTACGGCCTTGGTAATCATTTTTTTTAACTAAAAATTTTAACGGAGCTGCTTCCGTAACCGGACTAACGCACTGACCGCCTATTATAAGACCCGGATCGTAAGAGGTATATTTGGTATTCCGTCTGCCCAAACACAGACTAAAACATTTACTTGGTTTTGTCCTCAATCCGCCGGTCCACGTACAGAAATCCTCAACTACATTTAAAAGTACCTGACATTGTTTCGGATTACGTGTCAGTATCGCGAGATCATCTGCAAAAGCTAGTATGGATTCTGTGTATTTGTTGTTGAACTTAAACCGATAACCCCACTTTTTTCATTTCTAATTAATTTGTCTATTAAAATATTAATAACTGTATTAAATATAATAGGAGAAATACAGCAGCCCTGAAATAAACCAACGTTATAATTAAGTGGTTTTGAATGGTTTTCATTAAAAATTATAGAGAATTTTAATATAAGTTGGCTCAAATATATGTATTCTTTCACATATTCAATTTATTCCCTATTTACTGTTATTTGTTTGCTGTCATCTCTTTTTGAGGCTTTAGTCATAATTTTGATTTCAGTTAGGTTCATTGTGAGGCCGGCCTTAACACTTTTCTCGGACAGTTTCTGCAACAGTTGTCTTAGAGTTTTAGCGTCCTCTAAGGCCAAAATTGAATCATCTGCGAAGCGTAGATGGTTGAGGCTATTGCCTTTTATATTTAAACACTTTTCCTTCCAGTTCAGATTCCTGAAGATCATCTCTAGCGCAGCTGAAAATAATTTTGAGGAAACTGGATTTCCTTGGCGTACACCTCTTTTTATAGGAAATTCGTTGCTCGTAGATTCAAGTTTAACTTGTGCGGTAGTCGTTGTGTATACATTTTTAATTGTTCTTATATATTTCTCTTCTAACCCTTGTCTCTTTAGAGCGTTCCATATATAATCATGTTCCAATGTATCGAACGCTTTGTTAAAGTCAACAAACCCTATGTAATACGTCTTATTATGTTCTTTATATTTCTGTAGTATTCGTCTTAAAGTGTGAATGTGGTCTATAGTTGAGAATTAACTTTAGCAACCTGCCTGTTTCTAAGGTTGATTTTTGTCTAGTGTATTAGTAGTTCTTTCTAGTACGATTTTTGAAAATATCTGATAGATCTGTATTTTCCTATAGCGCCCTCGTCTCTCTTCTTGTGCAGTAGCATGATTGTCGATTTAGTTCAGTCTTCTAGGATGGCTTTCGTTTCGAGGATTTCATTGAACAGATTTGTAATCTTAGTGCTATTTCTGGTAACATAATTTTTAGTAGTTTGTTGGTGACTAAATCTGATCCAGGGGCCTTATCTCATTTTTGTGTTTGAATAGATTTTATAGTTTCTTCTTTTAGAATTGGTTTAATTTCCTCTTTATTTACTTAACTATAGTCCTTTTATGATTTTTCTTCCTTAAAGTTTCGTATAAATGTTTCTAATATTCCGTAGAAAATTGTAATATCTCTCGTTTTTTATTTTATTATAATTTAATTAAAAATAATTAATATGGAATATGGGGGAAGGCAGCTATTCTAGTGGATTATAAAGTTACTAAGTATATAGTGTTATATGTTATAATATATTGAAATGTACACATATTTTAATTCTCTAGGTTAACAAATCCGTCCGGGTCTCATGTTAGATATAATTTAATGTATTTAAATGAATATACGCAACAAACTTTTTATTTTACGGTGAACTGACAGAGATAGTTAATAATACTTTTTTTTATATATAAACTTATTGGATTATAGTTAGAGCTCTAAAATAAAATTCTCGTTTATCGGTCATTTAGTGTCTGGAATATCTCTACTGTTATGAAGGAGTAGATATTTGCAGATAGATACTATTTTATTTTTTTGTTTTATGGTACAAACAGAAGAACATTAAACCTTGCAAACGTCAACTCTTTTATATCTTGATTAAGTTTTTTTTTTAATATATCTTTAACTATTTCTTAGTAACTAATATTAATGTAAGTGAATTGCATTACGCAATTGGAATTTTACACGCAGATAGACTCTGATCTGTAATAACAAATGGGCTACCTTTTATTCCTAAAAAATACGAGGTTTTCGTTTGAAAAACGGCCAGCCATCACTCGTCAAAAGGATCGAAGTAGCTGCCACTGCCAGTTCCTTTAGTTATTCGTATTTTGTAGTAGCGAGACCGATTGGTATCGCGATTCCGTATACCACGAGAGATAAGTCATTAGCAAAAGTTAATAGTTTTTAGTAGCATATAGAAATGGAAGTGGAAAGTTTAACACATTGACAGTGAATATAAACTTTATAATAATATATACATAACTTTATTATAAAAAGAGTAGTTTTTAAATCAATTTACATTATTTTACTTACCAATGCCGAAAAAAAAACTTATTAATTTTCTTGACATATTTTTCATTCGATTAATTTAACTATGGAATAGGAAATTAACAGAACAATCTGCAATTTTAAGGACCATTTTAAACGACTTTAAAACAGTATTGTTTTTTTTTCTTTAGGACTTTACAACTTTTACATAACAAGATATATTTATTTAACTTAAAATAGTATATTATCAATATATATTTTTTTACTATATTATTAAAAGTAGACTTCAATGAGCAGCTTCCTTAACACAAGATATACGGTATTCGTATATTATCGGTTCCAGGGTTATTTGGTATGATTACCTACATTATTTTACTTAACATCAATGGTAAATTAAAAAAATCTATTCAATTTCTTTATATTTTTTTTCATTAGTTCAATTAATCATAAATTAAAATAATAAAAAATTTTTATATTTGTTTTCGGTTTTGCAACCTACTTATTAATATGAATATTAACAAAAAAAACTTATATATTTTTTAAATACAGTATTGCAAAAAAAAAACAAATATAAAAACTCCATTAAAATTTAAAATGTAAAGCAAACCTTTTAATAAAATACAAACTAAATCCTAAATATATTTTAAAACAATAATTCTTTATATCGAAAATATAGTAAACTAATCTCTATGGCTTTTACGTCATGTACCATACAATATGCCGGTGGCTCCGCTCGCCCTGAAAAAACTACTCTGCCGACATTGCTGGCCATACGGTCACTTGAGGCGAATGTAGATATAGAATGTAGGTTTCAGATATTTTTGTTTTGGATTTGCTTATTAACATGTCAATTAAGATGAAAATGGGCTTCATTTCTTACATCGGTAAGAACTAAGTCCCGAGCTATGGCACTATTATCGTAGATCTATGAGAAAAAACAAACTCCATCAAAATCAGTCACTTTAAATAGCTTATTATAAGCCTTAAATATAGTTGAAATTATTATTAATTTAAATTTCTCTAAATCAAGAACAAGAAATCGTCATCATCACCACATGTAGGACTAAAACGCTATAATTACTATGGCTGGGAATGTGTCGATTGTCAAAGTATTTTTAAGTTAAAAAGATTAGCGTAACAAAAAAAGGAGTTAACGACTTACTCACGCCCAGCGATAAAAAAAAACATTGTACGTTTTTACATGAATAGTGACAATCTTATGAGCATCTGTGTAATGCTTAAGACAAATCTAGTCAAGTTTCTCTCCAGGACCTGGTTATTCGACTTACAAGGTTCATGACAGTGGAACTGAAACAGCAGCTAACGTTAAACAATGTCACGAAAAACAGGGATGGGTTGACTGTCCGAAGTCTTCGAATTAATAAACGGTTTTAAAACTACTTTTCGCTGTCCTTGGTAATTTTATTTAACACAATACTTGGTTTTCACCAATTATTGTTGACAAAATACTGGCATGTTACCCCACTTGTGGCCTGTAAATGTCAGAACTAAATCTTTTAATATAAAATGGACTTAAGATAATTACAAAAAACTAATATCTGAAAAGAAAACCTATCTACTATATACGATTCTATACTATACTATGACGGTATGTCACATTATACTATATCAAATTTAAATTATATATATATATATATATATATATACATCTACTTGTTTTGTATGTCAGAATAAGATGATGAATATGGAAATGTACAAATTACAAATTTTCTTATTAGGTACAATTATTTAACCGCCCCGTTGGTCGAGTGGTTAGCGCGCAGACGCCTAACGTGTCACGGCGCAATGGGGCTCGGGTTCGATTCCCGGCAGAGACAGGCATTTATGTGATGAGCATAGATGTCTGTGTTTCTGGGTTTGGTCGTTTATTAAATATATTCTCAGGATTTATTTTCCTGATATTATTATTATTATTTATTTTATTTTAATCTTATTATTTACATTTATACATATAACATTTAAAAAAAAACAACATTATAAATATAAATATAAAAAATAGTATCCCGCCGACGTGGGCCTTAAGACCAGTCCGTCGGTGGTTAGGGCGACAGCGAAAGAAACTTCCTCACAATGCGTGCCGTACCCAAAACTGCTGCTCTTTGCATCCGACCTTTGATCCAGTTTTTTAGTGAGAGCCTCTTGAGATGATGATCGAGACTCTTAGCTATAAGACCATTTACGGAAACTACCATCGGGACAATTATTGTTGAGTCAACATCCCACATGTCGGTAATCTCGTGAGCTAAGTCCAAGTATTTTGACAGTTTGTCCTTCTCAGCTTTCACAAGATTAGCGTCACACGGGACATTGCTATCAACAAGAAATGCCCGGCGCTCTAACCGATCTACCAGTACGATATTAGGCTTATTGGCTACAATAGTCCTGTCCGTTATGATAGATCGGTCCCAATAGAGCTTAGCATGACCATTTTCCAAAACTGGCTCCGGTGAGTACTTATGATATGGCACTTCAAAAGGTACAAGACCGTATCGAAGAGCAAGTTCTTGGTGGATAATCTTGGCTACTTGGTTGTGCCCGTTCAAATACTCTCCATTGGCAAGATGACAACAACCGGAAATAACATGTCTGATGGATTTTCCAGGTTGGTGGCACGCACGACATATATCAACAGTGCCATCCTTTATTATGTATTTCCGATAGTTGTTCGTCTTGACAACTTCGTCAGCAATTGCACAAGCAAAACCTTCGGTTGCTCCAAAGAGATCACCAAATCGTAGCCAAGCCACGGAGGCCAGAAGGTCTACAACAGGCCCATAGAGTGCCTGGTGGAACCGTCCATGAAGCTCCTTACTCTTCCATATATTTATACGGTCGTCAGTGCTAAGTACTACCGGTTTATGCCAGCTATCTTTGGCTAAGGAGAGCGGTGTGAGGCCATTATCTACTGCAACAATGTCCCGATGCATTCCACACTCAGCATGAAGGAAATATTCTCTAAGATTGCATACCTCACGGTTGTGTAAGTTTTTGGCATTAAGGAAGCCGCGACCCCCACACTTCCGTGGAATATACAATCTCATCACTGATGAGCGCGGATGATGCATGCGATACATTGTCAATAGTTTTCGGGCCTTTCGGTCCAGGGCATCTAATTCAGTCTGAGTCAACCTTAATATGCCGAAAGTATACATCAGCAGGGGCATTACCCAACTGTTGAATGCACGCACTTTGTTACCTCCTGACAAAAGACTTTTTAGGACTTTTGTCACGCGGTTAAAGAAGCGTTCCTTCAATAGCTGTTTAATGTCCCCACTTAGTATGCCTAAGCATTCCGACATACCAAGGTATTTGTAGGATTCGGTTTCAGAGAGGGATCTGAGGGACATTGTCTCCGAGAGTTGTAAATATTCGCTATTTACAACTCGGCCATTCTGCACATGTGCAACCGCGCATTTATCTACACCAAACTCCATCCTAATGTCATTACTAAACGTTTGCGTAACGCTTAGTAATGATACCAGATCTGCTTTATTTGGTGCAAATAATTTGAGATCGTCCATGTACAAAAGATGTGAAATGATCTCACCCCCTCTGCGAAAGCAAAATCCCAGTTTTGAATCCCTAAGCAACGTGCTTAAGGGGTTCAAAGCCAGGCAAAACCACAAAGGACTCAAGCTATCACCCTGGAAAATACCTCGCTCAATCCTTACAGGTTCGGAAATAAGAAGACTTCCTCCGCCCCCTGGAAGACAAAGGACCGTTGTCCATTGCCTCATACATGAATCAAGAAAAGGGCATAAATCTGTGTCAATCTTATACACTTCTAGTACTCGTCTTAACCATGTATGAGGCACCGAATCATAGGCCTTTTTATAATCAATCCAGGCGGCGGAGAGACCCTTCTTATTATTATTATTATTATAATTATTCTTATTACGTAATTTTATCATTTTTCCTATATATTTAATAATTTCCATTTTATTAACGGATAAACCGTCTCCATTTAATAACTCTGTTTTCAGTCAACTTATAGTTTTTTAATTTATCAATATTATGCTGGTAATTGGCTCCAGACGAGTATAAATTATATACATTTTTTAGTTAACTTCTTAAAAGAGACCTAAAGATTTGACCTAATCGGCCAGAAAAAATAAAATAATTATGTTTGGGCACAACAATAAACTATTTAATATTATATCATAATATTAACATTCTTATTACTATTTTTAATATGCC
Organism: Napeogenes sylphis; assembly: GCA_959347405.1. NCBI lineage: Eukaryota > Metazoa > Arthropoda > Insecta > Lepidoptera > Nymphalidae > Napeogenes > Napeogenes sylphis. Next base: position 7,419,356 of record OY365781.1, on the reverse strand, counting down.
GAATCACCCAACACAGTTCAGTTCAGTTCAGTTTAATTTTGAAACTACATTTAAGCTTTCAGTTAAACAATTACCTACAATTAACATAATTATAAGTTAAATACTCAAACGATTTTAAGTTATAACTACATAAGTCAACTAAATTACCTGTCCCTTGAATATGTTTCCTAATTAGATTCTGTGAAAATTTATATTTTTTACTAATTGATTCCTATGAAGAAGTTTATTGAGATATTTCATCGTATAAGTCTTTCGCGAATACATTGACCTACTCTCAATCAATAATTTATTATAAACACTCCCTTTTTTAATTGATTTTGAGTTGAATTTTAAATAACTTATTTTCTTTTCTTTTTTTTATAAATGAGCTTATTACATTTTTTGATTAATTATTACAGTTTTTTAATTTGTTATGTAATGTAATTATAAATATAACTTAAAAAGTACTTAAAAAGTATATGGGGTGCACAATACTTGACTCATCTTTAGTTAAATCAATTATAGTTGTATTAACATCAAATAAGTAGATATCTGATTGAGTAGATTGTGAGTTGCGTTTAACCAGCTCCTTATATAAGCTATAAGTATGCTGACTTTCGACAACAAATTTGTAGATTTCCAGATCTCAAATAGATTTCCTAGTCTGAATCAAATTAGACTCAAGCTCTGGAATGTGATTTAGTACCCTTTCATGCTCATTGCTGCACTGACCAAATGGAGTCATTATATTTCTTAACTGGTCTCGCTGAGCCACAATATCCAAATAATTGGTAAGTAGTTCAGCGAACTTACCTTTAAGATCAGTTTTTATTTTTATAACATTTTTAATTTCCTCTTCACTGTCCTCTCGTTCCTGCAGTAGTTTCATGCACAAATCTTTATGAGATCTTTATTCTTCTAAAGCTAGTTTTTATTTTTGCTCTTTTGCTCCAACTCCTTTGCAAAGGTCTTGCGAGTCGCAATTACTCTTTCCATTGTTAAACCTGGGTGCAAACAAACCTGGGTTCTTAGATTAAAATGGAACAATTTTAAAATGTTTATAATATTATGTAAATATGTGAAGTAAAATAAAAGTAATGGTTCTGTATGAGGCCAATGTTTTTGTATTTAACTAAATAAAATTTTATATCAATTCAAATTTACTGACAAAATTTTCTGACGACTGGTTGTAAGTGTTTCCAGATGACAGACGCCTTGTAAGTTTCTCTTTTAATAAAGGTAGTAGGTGAAATAACGTGCTTACTCATTTGTGATTTATGCTACCCCAAATTGAGCAGCGTGGTTAAGCCTTTAACATATTAGGGACCACTGTTAGATATATTATATTTGAGATCCATATTCTGTCTAGGCGTTGGTGTTAGTAACGACAATATTCAACTGTATTGCCAAATTTAACGTAGATACAAACGGTGAAGCAAAAGTCATATCATATCATAATATTTATTATTACATTATAAGAAAAATATAAAAAAACACATAATTTTCTCATAAAACTCGAAGTAAAAAAAAATGTTTCAGGAACATTTAAACTTGTGTATAAGTGTGTCGGTTTAAACATTTAATTATTAAGGTCATATCAATTAACCATTAAATCCTACCTTGTTTATTATCGTATCCTAAATCAAATATAAAATTTTATCAACACACTTTGTACGTGGTTATGATATGGTTTTAGAAATAAATTTCTTTTAAAAAGTTAGTTAAAGTATTTACTTTAACTAACTTTTTACACACTTTTAACCCAATATAACATAGAAATGGTTTTTAAATTTATGAAACCTCATGCAAATAATCATTGATACAAATGCATCCACTCTATGATTTCTCCTGACCCTAGTACTTTTTTTGAGTAGTGTGTAGAACATGTAACATTTGAGGATCTATTGTCAATAACACTACCTACATATTGTAATGATCTAGTTCATTGACCATAACAAACCAGTTTTAGTAACGAAATATTTAACATTTTGTTTGTTATTTCATTTTAAACCGAAATATAAAAATCTTAACCTAACCTACTGAGAGTATTATCTATTAACAGAGATATATAAAAAAATTTCTTTACTATTCAAAATAAATAAAAAATGGTCATACAGTTTGATTAGCCCACAAAAAAGATTTGCATTGAGTGCAGAGGCGAGCAAAGAGGCTTATAGGCGACCCGGAATTGGTTGTAACCAACCTTCACAGCCTTGAACACAGTCATAGAATTGCTAGCCTCTCAGTATTTTATAGGATACATTTTGGTGAGTGTGTGCAGGATTTACACGAGTTGATTCCCCCGTCCCCTTCCATCACCGGAGGTTCCGACGCACGTCAGGTATCTATCCTTACGTTGTGGACACCCTGTCCAAATGAAGCGTCTTTGCTTCGTCTTTTATGTGCGTACAGCGAATTATTGGAACAGCTTGCCTGCGTCGGTATTTTCGGCCGAATACTATGTGGTTGTCTTCAAGAGAAGTTAATAGTGAATGTGCCTTATTACCTATGTTACGTAGATCCGAACCAATGTTTCTAACGTTTTGCAGCACAGATTAAAATTTAAAACATACCACAGCCAAAATTAAGGTTAAAAATATCCATAAACATGTGCAGCTTATTTAAATATGTAATATAGAATGAAAAATATTAATTTAGTTCAAAACATCACGAATAAAAATAAGTTCGTATTTCGTAGAACATCAGCTTAATACTATGTTTTAAATAGTAATCTATCGTCAGTGAATTTAATAAAATGGAATCGTAAATACTAGTTACAAAGCAATTCATTGTATTTTATTAATATATTTTATTTACCTTAAATAGATTAATAGATCATCAATTTTATTATATTTTGGCGAGGTAAGGCCAGCCTATTTATATAAGGAATATACGTCAACTATAATACATCAAAAAAATATAGTTTATTTTATTGCTAAGTTGATCTATACTATGTTCGGTCTAGTAGGTACCCATGTCATAACGGCCATCGGTGTAACCGACGATTGCCGGATTATGTTATTGCTCTACTGTTCATGACTTGTTCATTAAGATGCCGAAATGATGAAAAAACAAATATTTTGAACAAATTTGACTTTTCGTTTATTTTCCAATATTCGTGGTGATGGAAATACGAGATCTTATGAAATAATAGTTTTAAATTTATATAAATATAGAGTGAAAAATCGTCTTTATCGGGACGGCGCGGCGGTGACATCTACTAGGTTTCTTTCGAAAAGACGATCACATATAGAATGCTTAATAAAGATGATCACATATAGAATGCTTAATTCACCGAGACGGACAGCGATACGGTAGCTCAGTTGGTAAAGCGACGGGACGGTTTCCCAGTAGACGCGGGAATCCCTGCCCGTATCGGTTTATTTTTCATTCTATATTTATATAAATTTAAATAAACTTAACATGGCTATATTTGTTTATAAATATTTTCAAACAAATTGTTTCCGAAAATTAATTTTAACTAATGACAAATGTACAATTAATTTATAGAACACACAAACACATAAAGTAATTGAAAATCAGTACTAACCTATAATTATTTCTTGTATGTTACAATGAGAGTTAAATTTGTAAGATTAAAAACGATAACATTTTACCGAAACATGTATTATATACATTATTTCACAAAAAAACAGTTCTGACGTAAGTCATCATTCGTAAGACAGTCATATCAAAATACACATAGTTAGCTAAAGAACGATCGATTAACAAAGTAAGAGTGGACTTTATATAACATATAAATTACTAACTTATTTAATGCTTTCAGTGATTATCTTATTGCTTTTATTAATCATCATCTTAGATAAGACGTGCGAGATGAAGAACACATGGTCTGACCACAGGGGTTAATGATTGACTGATGAACCGTCATGGCCACGAGACAGTTTTTTGTGTGACCGGTAGATTGCAATTTTGAGTCTGGGTGTACTTTGTGGAATGATGAAAGATATTCTATTTTATGTTACCATATCATCTATCCTCTGCCATCATATTTGATGATGCCATGATTTAGGAATTGAGCCCGCCCAATATATACAATAGGTTCCAAGGTTATTTGGTCTAAGCGATTTTTTTTTTTGATAAATGGAATTATATCCATATTTGAAATCAGCCTTTTTTTATCGATTTGATACTTTTTTTTATTCGAATGTCATATCGAAGTGAGGTTCACAAAACCTCTGGAAAAAGTTGCTCTATGCAACCTATCATCTGTCAGTTTACCAACATGCCAAAGGAAACTCGAGTCTAGCTACGTCCTCAATTACGGTTCTCATTTATAATTTTGTTTACAACGAGCTAACATACGTTCAAACATTTTTAAGTGAACATCGACTATATCTTTACTGGGGATATAAATTTGCAATTAATATTAAGTAGAGCGACCCCAAAACACATTTATAGTTACAGATTTAATTATTTAAATTAAATAAACACTTCTCTATTTCAATATTCTACATATAATATTTTGGTGCAAATTAAATACAAATAAATAAGTTCTTGCAAATATTTAAACCACTAACTAAATAACTTTTTTGAAAACTTAACATCCGAAGAGAGATAGATCTCGACTAATTAGATTTTGTTTGAATTTGTTTAATAAGAAATTTCATAATATTTGAATCAACCCTTAAATCGGAAAATATCTTATTTAAGCTAGTAATGAAACTCAATTTGAAATTAAACTATTTTTAGGGATTTAACTCGCGTATAGTGAATTTAATTTAATTTAATTTTAAATTTAATTCAATATGCGCGAGTTTTTAATTTAATTTAAAACCTTAAAATTAATTCAATATAAGTACGAGAGTTAAATCCATAAAAATAGTTTCATTTTAATGTGTAGTACTCGTGAAAACCTTAGAAAACACTATAAAAACTCAATTTATAAATGTGAATATAACTTTCTAAATTTAAATTATTCTGAGCCATTTTGGGTTAATCGTTGACAATTAAAAAATATATATCTTTGTTTCTACGAATTGATATATTTTGTAACACTGCACTAGTTTTGCAAAAATCTAATTATATTCTTATTAGAAAACATATTTTACTTAAATAATTACAATAAAAGAAAGACGATAGGATGGTATCCTAGGAATAGGAAAAGCCGAAAGGGGCGACCAATTAAAAGATCGGAAGATGATCTATGATATCTGAAAATTATCTCGAGACAGACATGAGTGGGAGAGATTAGGGGAGACCTATGTCAAACGATAACCTGACCAATAAACTGGTTGCATATATAATTATACTATTATTCTACAATACAATCTGGTTTTAAAATATTTTATATTATATAATATTTAAAACGTATATGTACTTACTATATTTTGGTCAGGGAATAAAGGCTTTTTATTTGCTACTTATATTTATACTAGTATTTTGTTTTGCACTGTTATATTTTGTTTTTTGTTAGTAATTTTACAAAACAATATTTTTGTAATTTTTTTTTAATGTTTTGTTTTCAATTATCACATAAATCAAATTCAATAAAATGTTATTATCGTTTGTCGTCAAAAATATATACACTTCAAACAATGTCGATATTATAAAAACAGTGAAATAGACGGTTTACATAACGTATATCATATAAAAAAGCTGCGGATTTATTAGTTTGCACAATTTATTAATAGTGAATTAAATAAATATTTTCATTTTTTTTCTCGTAAGCTTATTAATTATCTTAAGTAAATGTTTTAATAAAATATATCTTTACTTATAAAATTACTATTTATTAGTTAAATTAAAAACTATGTAGAATTTAAAAATCTTCTTTATATTTATCTTTCTCGACTACTTTATTTAGTAGAATAATTTATTTAACAAACAAGTTTGTGTACTTATTAAATTAAAATTCGTAAAACATTGCTGATTATTAAGCAAATCTTATGTTTACTTGTTTGTTAAATAAATTATTCTACTAAATAAAGTAGTCGAGAAAGATAAATATAAAGAAGATTTTTAAATTCTACATAGTTTTTAATTTAACTAATAAATAGTAATTTTATAAGTAAAGATATATTTTATTAAAACATTTACTTAAGATAATTAATAAGCTTACGAGAAAAAAAATGAAAATATTTATTTAATTCACTATTAATAAATTGTGCAAACTAATAAATCCGCAGCATTTTTATATGATATACGTTATGTAAACCGTCTATTTCACTGTTTTTATAATATCGACATTGTTTGAAGTGTATATATTTTTGACGACAAACGATAATAACATTTTATTGAATTTGATTTATGTGATAATTGAAAACAAAACATTAAAAAAAAATTACAAAACCTGACACCGATCACTTCATATCCTTGACGCATCTCACCCCTAAATATTTGTAAACATTATAGTATTTTTTCGCAACACAAATGTTCCTCGGTTACTTTCTTACATTTTTAAGAGCTATTTGCTAATGCTTACGGTTTTTGGGAAATAGTTAAAAAATCTAATATATTAGTATTTAACTCATTAAAAATAGCGCTAATTAGTTTGAGTAGAAAATATTAATATCACGTATTTGCTGTTATGCGCAGATGTAACAACCGACGACGCTACACGAATTTGTAGCACTGGTAACAAGTTGCATTCGCATTTGAAACATATTTGTATTAAGCCAATCAATAGTTGTACTATATTTATGCAGTTTGATAAGTAAAGAACAACATTGTAAGTACATCCACACATATTAATAGTACCAGAAAACCCACAATAGATAGAGTGTGATAAATAATGATAGTTGTTGCCGCTGCGTCAAACAGACTTAAGACGTGCTTAGGCTTAATACGTGTTTATGTCTAACTTTGTGCATTATATGAATAAAAAATTCTAAATAACAAAGCAATAAAAATGTTAGTGAATAACACTTATTTTATATTATACACACGGATAAGCAAATAAAATATAGCTTGTAATAAAATCAAACTTTACATATTTTAAACAACTCTCTATTTATTACATTAAAAATGAAATAAGATTTTCCGAAGAATCTTGGTTATATAAAAAATTTTCACACGAGACTTTTTTTTCTAGGAATATTGTTTTATTTTAAATATATTTTTTTTAAATAAATAAAGCATAGTTTATTCCAAAATATGACTTTAAAAATCACGGCGACCAAGACGACCAGTCATCATCACTAAGCATCACTAGTTCACGAGCATAATATTAGGATCAGCCAATAGCCATTTCCCCCTTTCGCCATATTTGGGTGAGGACTACAAACTGGCCTCGTATGATCTACTGAGAGTAATAACTGCTGAGAGAGCGGTGTGATGCAGTTAGTCGTTAAAACAAAAGTCACTTAACTAATCATGAACGTAATATTCCTATTTAATCACTTAAATTAAATCATTTCAAGGCTACATCGTCTTTGTTTCAATACTTTACAAAAAAATAGAATTATCCCATGACAATTTAAAGACTTTCCGAGATAATAATTTTTAAAATGTCTAGAATTAACACTAAAAGAAAATGTCCTGAATAATTCTTGTAGTAGCCTGGCGTTGGCACGGTACATAGTCCTCTAAATATTCGGCAATATGGTTGTATTCGTAGGTACAAAAGAGTTACTTAGTTACATTCACAACTTTGTTAAAGAGTTATACTTGAATGTTTACTGGGAGCTTGTCTAAAAAGGGTTTATACAAATATTAACCCCATAAAAGAATTATTGTTTTTTTGTGTAGAGTAACTAGAGAATGTTGTAATTTATGACCGTGTAAAATCAATGCATTTTTTAAGATATATTTATGTTCATTAAAATATGTATTAATAAATTAAAAAAAAAACTGTGATTTACATAAAATTTATACCAGAAACAAGAAGTGAATGCAACCTACGAGTTAATTTTATAACCTAAAGAAGGGGATGATGATGAGGATCTGGTCTGGTCGTCTTTCTGGTAACGATTTTTTTTTCATGCAATTGTAATTGAATAAGAATTTTAAAAATTACTAGAACCATAGAACATTCCTATCGAATCGATGGTAGTTGCTTACTCAATACTGACATTTATAATCACTATAAATAAATATTTGGTTGCATTTGTTACATAGTTCTTCTAAATTCAGGACGCGATGAGAACCCTTCTAACTTTAATTTTAATTTGGACAGAGTCTTTACAGAAAAGCTTATTTCAATAAGTTATTAGGTAGTTCATAGTAAAAACGAATTCAATTTAAACAACCATTTAAATTAAACTAATACTAATACGCACAGTTCTAGTTAAAAATAATCGCGTGATACCAAGAGAGTAAAATAAATACATTATCTTCTACTGTACGCTCAAACACATACCCATTGAATTTAAGATGTGACTTTAAAAATGCAGCCGTGGAGATGTAAGAGAAAATCGAATTTGAAATGAGCTACGACTAATGGTTCAACAGAAGCGCCTTACTCGACTTGGATGTATTATTCTATCTTACGACCTCTCTTCATTACATTTGTTTGTTTTAACTATATTGTTTATAAAATTTATAGTTTTAAAATATTGAAACACTTAACCTATAATCTTAAAAAAATTGGTACATCAAAACATTATCAAATTGTTTTGATTAGATGCAATAACTTTATGAGATATAATTGTTAATTATAACATAAGTTCACAAATATGTTATTATGAAATTATTAACCTTTACTTTAAAAAGTACTTTATCGATATATAGCTAAGAACACATTTACTCTAACTGATAATAAAAAACCCGCCTAGTCGGCCTAAAAGACGAACAATTCCGTAATATTATTTATAAAAATTCCTTCAATATATATATTTTTTTAATTAATAGTTTATTTTAAAAATGAAATTACTAAATTTTATCTGAATATTTCAAGCGTCTATCTGTTGCCGTTACAAATCGAGCGAAATAATCACATTTGTGGTATGGGAAAATTTAAAAAAACATAAGGAAACACTAGAATTTTAACCGTATTTATAAATATTATAGATATATATAAAATAGTCGGCTACTCAATTTTATTATGAAGTTAGAAAGTACATAATTATAGTGTAATATTTTTTTGTGACAGCCCCGTATATAACTTTGGAATAGTCTTCTTTTACAAGCCAAATAGGCTCCAACGCTGGCTGTTTTTAAAAAGCTTGTCATCGCATAGCATTTAACTCTTTGAGTTTCCTATTATTTTCATTTATTTATATATTTTATTTTTCTAAGAATTGTCAGAGTCAGTTCAAAAATATCGCGAATTTCGAATTTCCGCGGGCTACGTATATTTAATTTTTGATTGTTTGTTGTTGTTGTGTTGGTACTTATATCCCTTATGGTGACAAGGCCGGCCATTTTTAATGTTTAGTAAATTTTTGACAGCTGCTTTGCTTGGATTTGTCTTCGATTTTCGTTTATTTCAAAAAATGGATCAAAGAATCTGTGTTAAATTTTGTGTGAAAAACGAAATAAAGTGCGCGGACGCAATCCGAATGTTAAATGTGGCATATGATGAAGGTACCTGCGATCAAATTAATATTAAAACTACTTTTTTAATATATAATATAATAAATATTTTCATAATTATATTCCATACCTTATTCATCTTGTCGACTTGGTATACAGTCCCTTTTTCTTTTGAATAAGACTATGTATATTTATTTTTATAGTTAAAGTTTCACAAGTATACATGATTATGTGTATTTCAAATTTCCTATCAGTATATTGTGAATATATCTAATTTATTTTTTTATTATTCGTTTTTTGTGCATCTCCTAAAATATTTATATACTTTTGTTTTATTATTATTATTATTGTTTTTATTTATTATAATAATTATTATTATTATAATTTTGCTTATATTATTATTATAATCTTCAAACTTAAGACTGCCTCACAAAAATCGATTTTCGGCGTTAAGGCCACCTTTTGTGTCACCATGTTTTATTTTATTTTTATTTTGTTATCATTATTTTACATTTTCTGTTTATTGGTGTGCAATAAAAAATATATTATTAATATTATTATATATATTTAAATATGTAAAATAAACCGTTGATAAGGGTTTTTCGTGTAAAGAATATTCTTTATTGAATTTATTATTATCTTTAAAGCTTCATTCATGCAATAAAATCATAGAGACAGTTGATAAAACTATTTTATACTTAAATATAGTTCAATCCTTATGAGACCGCAAATAGAACTGTAAAAATAAATTCTCACTTTTCATCGGTCAATAAGTGTCTGAAACATGGAAGTGTCTAGCTAACTAGCAAACTTGCAGCTACGAAATCATTTGCAGATTATTTTTTATCTTGAAAATAGAAGATCAATAAATCTTGTCCAATAGTTTTATTTGAAATTTTAATTTAATACTGTGAATTTATGAAAAAAACTAAGAGATGTCAAGTGACACCCGGATGGAACGAAGTTCCTTTCGATTAATTATTAAAGGAATTGTAATAAAAAAAATACCTTAAAAGCTTTTAATATTTTTTATAAACATAAAAGAAAAACAACTAAATTGAAAAGTGGTCAAGTCGTTCGGTAGAACGACGACGGCGATTGTTTGTCCGCCTGACCCGACCCCGACCGATGACTACCGAACGACTTATTTACTCCGACCAACTCGATTTTCGACATCGCGATAATTTAAAAATTGTTTAAAAAATAGTAAACTTGATAGTTTGTAGCAAGTAATCAGCTTATAAATTGTAAAAATATTTGTTTTATCTGAATAAATTTTTTCCGGAGAAAAACATTGAAAATTAATTAAGTTGTAACGTTTTTAATTTTCAGAGTGTGAAAAAAAGTTTCATCTAACCAGTATATATAGATATACAGACAATGTATAGATATACTGGCTGTACAATTATTGTATGAAAATGTCGTATGTCGTTTATAAATATCTGTAGTTACACATGACTCTTAAAGTATATCAATAAGGTTCATTTTACGTGCTATTTTAGTTGATCCTTTTTAACAAATATTTCTAAACTTCAATCATCACCGCAGCGGCGCAGTGGCGTGAGGCCGTTGTCGGGAGTGGTCGCTGTACCGCTTGTTAGCAACAATGTCTATTGGTAAAGATCGCTGTATGAACTAGGGTTACCACTTACCAACCATACTTTATAATAAAGTATTATACTTTATTTTTGGTAATTATATTTTATACTTTTGCATACAAATAAAGTATGTGAAAATACTTTATTTCTAACCTTTACTTCGATGATTAGAACAAAACACTCATTAACTATTATTCATTAACAACTATTTAAAATATAAGTTAGAACGGATAATGGAAACGATTTATAATTACTGAACAAAATGTAACTAACATTTCATTCACTCACTCATATAGATGTTAGTTTGTCATCAACCGAAATATTTAATAAAATTATCAATAATTTTTCAGTTTTTATTAGCTTAAATTATATGACAAAATGGTTTTATTTTATCAAAAATAACTAACTGGCTTTCCAAACTTCCTAACACGTCTTTGAAAAATAAGGTTAAATTTGAAGATTTTGAAATGGTAATAAATTTAATTAGAAACGAACTGTTTATTTATTTAAATTTAAATATTGATTGTCCACCAAAAAGTTTTAAAACCTTTCAAAATAGTAAAAAATATATATATTTTCTTGCTAAAATAAAAGCACACAAAAATACTTTTTTAAGGCCCTAATACCATAGAGTCTTAAAAATACTAAATACTTTTTTTTTCAGTAAAATACTTTTTTTTCCTTCAAACACTTTTTTCCTTTCCAAACCATTTAATACTTTCTTTCGCCAAAAAAAGTAGGCAACCCTAGTATGAACACAAAATACAAAATATGTAATTAAACCTAACTTGATACTTTACAATTTGAATCTTTTTTTTTGTCAATTTGTCAAAGTTTTTTGTTTGTATTTAATTTTGCTTCTAGTATGTACGGATTAGGATAGGATACGGAAGGGTACCCTGATGGATGGATGTTAGTGGATCTCATAGATGAATAGAGCTGGGTGCACCGAGTATGGGCTTGTTTTTTTGCTTTTGATGAGATCTTACCATCAGACTCCATCAAGTCTGGAGGTAGTATCTCTTTATGATTAACACAACTAGCCTAAACTCGACTAGCCTTGCTTTTTTTTAGTTTAAAAGATCAAGTAACAGCCACCGAAGAATTCAGCTATTATTAGGTCACAGAATAATTAATACGTTTATCATATATGTAATAATAATTTGTAATTTTATCACATGTATAATATGTACATATTTAATCATCTATAATATAAAAATAATTTAAAAAACAATAATTAAACATTAAATATGTGAGAAAAAAATATATATCAAAAGTATCAAAATTGTTTCATTCACACAATATTCTCGCACTATACCTGCGTAAGTGTGCGTAGTCAATATTTGTCTATGTGTGATGCGATTTCCTACCTATCAGTTTTGTAAACGCGTCCTTAAAATCAAGTGATTGGTGACTTTGAACAAATTGCGGTAATGGGGAACATTCACGTATTTTTTTTTTTGACGTAAATTAATCATTTACCTCTCAATATCGTAGAAAAAAATATTAATAGGCTTGAAAAGATTCTAGTTTTTTTTAAAGTGAAAATTAAAACATTGAGTAAATTTGACCCGTTTAAACACCGCCATTTTGCGCGCGTTTTGCGTGACGTCAAATGATACATCCAGTGAATGTTTACTATGAACTTTTTAGTTATTTCATAGATATTTTAAGTTTTAATTGCTTTACAAGTCATGGAAGAAGATAAAAATCATCTTACGAGTATTGTATAGTACCGGAGTGCAAAAATAGTATTAGAAAAACACCCGACAAAGTGTTTTTTGTATTCCAAGAGATGCGAAAATACAAAAACAATGGTGTATGGTAATTAAAAGGGATATTATATGTCCTAAATCGTGTTTATATGGTTGTGAAGATCAATTTAACGTAAGTATACTTTATTTATAATAAGTTTAATCTAATAGTTTAAATTTATAGTAAGTTATCAACATTAGAAAATTTGAGTTTAAAATTAACCTAACCTATCTTACAAATTTCAGTATAACTTTCTATAAAAACCGTAATCTTTTTTTGTTTTACGCAATTTTATGGTCTGTCGATTTATTTCAGGTTAAGGAAGATACAGCAAATTGTATTGAATATAATATGTGTAACGAAACAACAAGGAGAAAGATGTAATCTAAATTTGAAGAAAGGAGTTGTTCCTTATATATTTTTGTGGCAAAAACACCAGCTGATAGAATGAGAATGTGCATAGTCAAAAGGCAAAGATTGACATCGGTTAATGAAGCCTTTTAAGAGTTAGCTAACAAAAGTAGTGTTTAAAAAAAATTGTGACCTTTACGAAGAAGTGATATAGGTAGTAAGTCCTAGTACTGCCCATACAAATGTCTGTGATATTAATCAGCCAAGACTCAGTACTTCTCCTATTGAATGTGATGATCATAAGGCAGAGCCTTGCTTTTTGCATATTAAAGATAAATTACCAAGTGACTAAGCTGTGCAAGTTAATATTAAACCGAAGTATGGAAGTAAAGGTGTCAATGTAAATATACCTGCTGAAAAACAAAATGTAGCATTGTCACCATTTCCTCATTTTACACACAACATTGTTACACAACAGTTTTAAAAGTAAAACTATCTGTTTTAAAAAGAAAATTGTTTACTGAAAACACAGCTGATAATACTTCTATAGCATCTTATATCTTCTATATCTGCTGATTATCAACCAAGTTATTTATCTGAGTCAAGTGAAGTGAAAAATGATTCAGAGGCAGAAACATTTTAAAAATGTATTGTGTACCTAGTAGCATGCTAACTGCTATTCAAAAAGAGTTTGTATGTATTTGTTTTGTTCGCTCCCTAAATTTGCACTTTTCATAAATTATTTTATGGCCTTAAATGATTAGTAAATTAAAAAAAATGATTTTATTATAATAAGATGATAAAAAGTAATCGAAAAAAAAATATTTGAGACCATTTAAATTTTTTTGCATGTTCCCTATTTTACTGGATTTTTTTAGTCAACCAAGTTACAGGTGCATAGTATGACTTCTATTATAATATTTGTACAGTTTTTAATATTATTTTGAAACTTAATTTTCTTTTTTCCTTTGCAAAATGAGATTTGTTATTCAGTGGTTTCATAGTTACATTATCAATCAATCGAAACAATAAAAAAATTGTTTAACTGAAAAGCTGTAATAGTCCTCGCGTTTTTCATGGCTTTTTTCAATAGTCTTAACAGTTGAGAAATTTTATACATTTATCATATCATGCAATAAAATTTTTACACTGTCTACCTACAAAAACCACGTGGATAAATGTGAAGAATCAATTTTCATATTTTTGTCCAAAATACAATCAATATTTCTCTTCATTTTATAGTATTTGAATCTGAGATGAGGTTATTTTTCTATATACTTTTTCTATTTTCAAAGTTATATTTTTGAATAAAATCAAGATGTATTAATTGCTAACTTTTATTTTTCAGGTTTTGGCTCTGCAGTTACTTGCTTTCGTTCCAAGTTTTTCGTTTTTTTTTTGATATTTCTCTTCATTTAACAGTATTCTAATCTGAGCAAAGGTTAATATTTCTACTTTCAATAATATATTTTGTAATAAAATTTAGATGTATTAATTGCTAACTTTTATTTTTCAGGTTTTGGCTCTGCAGTTACTTGCTTTCGTTCCAAGTTTTTCGTTTTTTTTTGATATTTCTCTTCATTTAACAGTATTCTAATCTGAGCAAAGGTTAATATTTCTACTTTCAAAGTTATATTTTTGAATAAAATCAAGATGTATTAATTGCTAACTTTTATTTTTCAGGTTTTGGCTCTGCAGTTACTTGCTTTCGTTCCAAGTTTTTCGTTTTTTTTTGATATTTCTCTTCATTTAACAGTGTTCTAATCTGAGCAAAGGTTAATATTTCTACTTTCAATAATATATTTTGTAATAAAATTTAGATGTATTAATTACTAATTCTTATTTTTCAGGTTCCGGCTCTGCAGTTAACTGCTATAGTTCCAAGTTTTTTATTTTTTCTCTTCATTTTTGATTCTGAGTTAAGGTTATTTTTCAATATAAAATTTATACTTTGAATAAGAAATTTTAGAATAAAATTGAGATGTATTAATTGCTAATTCTTATTTTTTAGGTATTGGCTCTGCAGTTACCTGCTTTCGTTCCAAGTTTTTCGTTTTTTTTTGATATTTCTCTTCATTTAACAGTATTCTAATCTGAGCAAAGGTTAATATTTCTACTTTCAATAATATATTTTGTAATAAAATTTAGATGTATTAATTACTAATTCTTATTTTTCAGGTTCCGGCTCTGCAGTTAACTGCTATAAAACCCAAAAACAAAAATTGTAAAGGGATCGGCGATAGTTTGCCGAAAAACGAAAATTGAAAATCAACGAATTACAAAAACATAAAAATTCAATATATTAAACTTCAACAAATTTACTATATCTATAGAGAGTTGAAAAACATTGGCAATAAGAATATATTCTCATTGTTTCTTCGTCGTTTAGTATCTCTTCGACGAAGTAATATGACTTATGTTGAAACCAAAAAAAATGATGATATAAAACCCAAAAAACAAAAAATTGTAAAGGGTTCGGCGATTGTTTGCGGAAACACACTACACACTAAACTACGAAAACCAAAAACGAAAAATTAAAAAATTTATTGAATTATATTTTCCAATTTCAAAAACAAAAAAATGTTTTTCAAATAGAAAATCTAAAAAAAAACTGATATAAGAACGCGGCGATTCTAAATTCATTGAATATTTATCCAATTTCAAAAACAAAAAATGTTTCTGAAATACAAAATTCTAAAAAAACAACTAATATAAGAACGCGGCGATTCTAAACTCATCAAATATTTATCTAATTTCAAAAAAAAAAAAAGTTTCTTAAATATAAAATCTTAAAAAAGAACTGATATAAGAACACGGCGATTTCTTAAACTATACCAATTAGAAAAACACTGATATAAAAACATTTTAATTAACTATTTGTTGAAAACTTAATCTGAAAAACAACTGATATAAGAACGCGGCGATTCTTAATTCATTAAATACATTTCGAACACTTTACTTCTGCAACTGCCTGAATCAGCATGGTTGTAAACATAAAAAATAATAAAATTGCTGATGGGTATATGCATATGAAGTGGGTTACGTGATTAAGTATTGCATGGAATGAGTGAAAACCTGATCATAGGAAATGTGTTAATAAATTAAAATTTACAAATTAACAAATTAACTAATTTTTTACTGACACCTAGCTACTTAATAAGTTTTTTATAACTAATACAAACAAGTACGAGAACATTTTATAATCGCTTTTTTCTATTTATCAGAGAATATGTTTAATCAGGGTCAAGAAACAATCGCCGGCCCGATGAAATATTTTTACAACTCAAGAAACTCAGCAGCTAAAAGCTAAAGCAACACTGAGGTTCGAAAGAACGAACAGGTTTTTGTTGGCTGACAAAAGAGAATCGAAACAGAATTGTTCGTCTAGCCGCAAGCAGACAAAATATTTGTTGACAAATTCGTCCGGCTGAAAGCGGACGAATTTAGACAGTGGCTCTAATATCTTGCTTTTTATACACAGGTTCAACATGATAATATGTACAATACGCATAAATTTTTGCTGACGATGCCTTCGAAGTAACGTTAAATGGCGTCAAAGTAAGTGGCGTTTAAGGTGGCTAGTTTTCTTCACTTAGTCATGAAAAATGTCCGTTTTTCTAATGATACAGTAGACTATCGTACTCAACTTCGGGACTTTTGACTCAGACGCTTTTTAGGTTACTAACTGTTGGGGCATTAACGCACATGACTATGTGTCACGAGTGCGTGTCACAGCACACTGACAGAAAAACTTTACCATTCTGGCTATGCAACTATATGTTCTGGCACAGCCAGCATTAAGATTTTTTTGGTTATGTGTGAAGTTGGCATTGGAACGCTCAAAAGCCGCTCAGCTAAAACGGCACAGCCAGAACAACTTAACTATTCTGGTTAAGTTGTACTGCAGGTGCGAAACAAGTACCCTGCCGTGTTTACCAGTAGAACAAAACAAAACAGAGTTGAAAAGTTTTCGAGCTGATTCTTTTTACGAATGTTTTACTCATTTAACGGAGTTGAAGGAAGTCAGGCGTATGTGAACTTTGCGTAAATTTTCTTGTAAAGCATGTTTTAATTTTTTTTTTGATAATTTCCATATTTTTGTAAATTTTACATTTAACTGGCTACCAGGGTTGTAATTGGCTGTACAGAACGAACGCCCGTTTTTAAAAGCGTACGTAAATGCTGTCATTCGTACATGTCACGCGCGTTTTACAATGCTTTTTCAATATTTATTTTATATGTTATAGGTCATTTATCATCATTTCTTTATTACATTTTGAAAAGCAATTAGTAAAATAATTTGACCTTTTTGTACATCCGCATTCCATTCAGAAGAAGGTTCAACTAGGCTGCAGTGATTCGATTTGAACGGTCCAGTATAAAATCGTATTCTTATTTGTAATTTTTTAGTTCTTACTGCGCCGAGGTAGTTCGCAATAAAGCTTATATATTTTGATTATTTCTTTAAGTTCTCGTCGTCAGCCGTGACGAGTTGTGAGGTTTGGAATTATGATCAGATATTATTGTCATTAGGTAATTCATGAACATTCGTGAATTCAAGAACAAGTTTAAGTTTGTTGATAAAAATATTTCATCGGGCCGGCGATTGTTTCTTGACCCTGATTAAACATATTCTCTGATAAATAGAAAAAAGCGATTATAAAATGTTCTCGTACTTGTTTGTATTAGTTATAAAAAACTTATTAAGTAGCTAGGTGTCAGTAAAAAATTAGTTAATTTGTTAATTTGTAAATTTTAATTTATTAACACATTTCCTATGATCAGGTTTTCACTCATTCCATGCAATACTTAATCACGTAACCCACTTCATATGCATATACCCATCAGCAATTTTATTATTTTTTATGTTTACAACCATGCTGATTCAGGCAGTTGCAGAAGTAAAGTGTTCGAAATGTATTTAATGAATTAAGAATCGCCGCGTTCTTATATCAGTTGTTTTTCAGATTAAGTTTTCAACAAATAGTTAATTAAAATGTTTTTATATCAGTGTTTTTCTAATTGGTATAGTTTAAGAAATCGCCGTGTTCTTATATCAGTTCTTTTTTAAGATTTTATATTTAAGAAACTTTTTTTTTTTTTGAAATTAGATAAATATTTGATGAGTTTAGAATCGCCGCGTTCTTATATTAGTTGTTTTTTTAGAATTTTGTATTTCAGAAACATTTTTTGTTTTTGAAATTGGATAAATATTCAATGAATTTAGAATCGCCGCGTTCTTATATCAGTTTTTTTTTAGATTTTCTATTTGAAAAACATTTTTTTGTTTTTGAAATTGGAAAATATAATTCAATAAATTTTTTAATTTTTCGTTTTTGGTTTTCGTAGTTTAGTGTGTAGTGTGTTTCCGCAAACAATCGCCGAACCCTTTACAATTTTTTGTTTTTTGGGTTTAATCAATAAACCCGCGAGTTATTGTCGCGCCACCTAGCGGTTTCACTATGTTTATATAAAGAGATGTAATTATGTTTTCGCTAAGGTATAAATAGTTGGCGTTATTACAAATTGCAACAAACTCCAATATGAAATAAATCATAAAGAACTACTATGCAATTTAATATAATACAAAAAATAATAATGAAAATAATTAATTAAAACCTAAAATATTTATTATTTGTAATGTAGGTAAGTAAAGACTTATATTACCATGTAGGGAATGATACATTTCTAATTTTTATGGTATTAAATTATTAATATAAGCTAATATGCTGATATTTGTATACTGTTTTTGTGTGATATTTCGCCGATAATTTATAATAAATGTAAATAAAATTAATAACTAAATTAAAAAGTGTTAATCAATAAACCCATGAGTTATTGTCCCGCCATGTAGCTATGTTTCCTTAAGGTATAAATAGATAGCGTTGTTACAAAACATTACGAGTATATTTGATCACAAATTTGTATTATTATTTTCATTTAAACTGTCTTATTTGCTAATTGATTCTAAAAGAACAAACTCCAATATCAAATTATATAAATTTTATATTTTTGCGGTACCTAAAAATACCACAACCAAAATTAATGTTTGAAAACATATATATATATATATATATATATATATGCCATAGAACACTTTTTATCATTAGCTGAAATTTCAATTTCTTGTTCCTCAATTTTTATTTAGAGTAATCAGACCCTGGAGAGAAACACGCCTGGATTTGTCTTAGCCATCACATAAGTGCTCGAAAAGCCGTTTTTTTACATTCTATATTTATATAAATTTAAATAAGCTTAACATGGCTATACATGTTTAAAGATATTTTCAAAAATTGATTTCGGTAGTGGCATCTTTTCAATGTTTATCTATACTGCAAAGTTAGAAACATTGGTTAGGATTTTCGAAAGAAACCTAATAGATGTCACCACCGTCCCGATAAAGACGATCACATATAGAATGCTTAATTCACCGAGACGGACAGCGATACGGTAGCTCAGTTGGGAGAGCGACGGGACGGTTTCCCAGTAGTCGCGGGTTCGAATCCCTGCCCGTATCGGTTTTTTACATTCTATATTTATATAAATTTAAATAAGCTTAACATGGCTATACATGTTTAAAGATATTTTCAAAAATTGATTTCGGTAGTGGCATCTTTTCAATGTTTATCTATACTGCAAAGTTAGAAACATTGGTTAGGATTTTCGAAAGAAACCTAATAGATGTCACCACCGTCCCGATAAAGACGATCACATATAGAATGCTTAATTCACCGAGACGGACAGCGATACGGTAGCTCAGTTGGTAGAGCGGCGGGACGGTTTCCCAGTAGTCGCGGGTTCGAATCCCTGCCCGTATCGGTTTTTTACATTCTATATTTATATAAATTTAAATAAGCTTAACATGGCTATACATGTTTAAAGATATTTTCAAAAATTGATTTCGGTAGTGGCATCTTTTCAATGTTTATCTATACTGCAAAGTTAGAAACATTGGTTAGGATTTTCGAAAGAAACCTAATAGATGTCACCACCGTCCCGATAAAGACGATCACATATAGAATGCTTAATTCACCGAGACGGACAGCGATACGGTAGTTCAGTTGGTAGAGCGACGGGACGGTTTCCCAGTAGTCGCGGGTTCGAATCCCTGCCCGTATCGGTTTTTTACATTCTATATTTATATAAATTTAAATAAGCTTAACATGGCTATACATGTTTAAAGATATTTTCAAAAATTGATTTCGGTAGTGGCATCTTTTCAATGTTTATCTATACTGCAAAGTTAGAAACATTGGTTAGGATTTTTGAAAGAAACCTAATAGATGTCACCACCGTCCCGATAAAGACGATCACATATAGAATGCTTAATTCACCGAGACGGACAGCGATACGGTAGCTCAGTTGGTAGAGCGACGGGACGGTTTCCCAGTAGTCGCGGGTTCGAATCCCTGCTCGTATCGGTTTTTTACATTCTATATTTATATAAATTTAAATAAGCTTAACATGGCTATACATGTTTAAAGATATTTTCAAAAATTGATTTCGGTAGTGGCATCTTTTCAATGTTTATCTATACTGCAAAGTTAGAAACATTGGTTAGGATTTTCGAAAGAAACCTAATAGATGTCACCACCGTCCCGATAAAGACGATCACATATAGAATGCTCAATTCACCGAGACGGACAGCGATACGGTAGCTCAGTTGGTAGAGCGACGGGACGGTTTCCCAGTAGTCGCGGGTTCGAATCCCTGCCCGTATCGGTTTTTTACATTCTATATTTATATAAATTTAAATAAGCTTAACATGGCTATACATGTTTAAAGATATTTTCAAAAATTGATTTCGGTAGTGGCATCTTTTCAATGTTTATCTATACTGCAAAGTTAGAAACATTGGTTAGGATTTTCGAAAGAAACCTAATAGATGTCACCACCGTCCCGATAAAGACGATCACATATAGAATGCTTAATTCACCGAGACGGACAGCGATACGGTAGCTCAGTTGGTAGAGCGACGGGACGGTTTCCCAGTAGTCGCGGGTTCGAATCCCTGCTCGTATAGGTTTTTTACATTCTATATTTATATAAATTTAAATAAGCTTAACATGGCTATACATGTTTAAAGATATTTTCAAAAATTGATTTCGGTAGTGGCATCTTTTCAATGTTTATCTATACTGCAAAGTTAGAAACATTGGTTAGGATTTTCGAAAGAAACCTAATAGATGTCACCACCGTCCCGATAAAGACGATCACATATAGAATGCTCAATTCACCGAGACGGACAGCGATACGGTAGCTCAGTTGGTAGAGCGACGGGACGGTTTCCCAGTAGTCGCGGGTTCGAATCCCTGCCCGTATCGGTTTTTTACATTCTATATTTATATAAATTCTTTATTACTTATATCTGAATAATGTCCTGGCTGTGTGTGTGTGTGCGTGTGCATGTGCGTGTGCGTGTGCGTGTGCGTGTGCGTGTGCGTGTACGTGTGCGTGTGCGTGTGCGTGTGTGTGTGTGTGCGTGTGTGTGTATGTATGTTATTATTTTCAGTTTGATATCGTAGCATTATAATGCCTATATATATAAAATTTCCACGAGAATAGGATACTATTCAAATAACTATAAGTCTATTATAGATCTGGAATTGTAGTTTCCATAGATTACGCGAAAAGCGATTCACACGCGGGCGGAGCCGCGGGCAACAGCTAGTATGGGTAATAAGTTAAAAAAGTATGAGTATATTTTTTTAATAAAAAGTGTATACTTTTATTTACTTGCTAGAAATAAAAGTAAATACTCTTGAGTATTTCAATAAAAATGTTTTGTTAAGTGACATTAGATACTGACACGTAAATACTACTACGGAGTTAAATTACTCGTATGTCGTCATGTGTTTACGAAGATAATTTCTGGGATAACCGCTAGCTTGTTCCGGAATTATAATCGTCGGAATGAGTCCTTTGAGTATGTGAATGTGGCAAAACAATTTTGTGGACTGGACACAACTAAGAACTGAATATGTGTCGGCTTTTAGGCATTCCGTTATTTCATTTAAAAAGGGACTAGCGCTTTTTTTATTCCCTTTGGATTAATTGTCAATTATACTGAAACCGTTATAATTCATACATATTACATTTACAATTTGAATGCTTAAAGCTGCCGTCAATAGACAACATAGAAGAACAAGTAATATACATACTAGTAGTAGTAAGAGTAGATACACTCAAACTATGTATGACTAGGTATATAAAAAGTATATTTAGTATTGACACAAGAAGTGTCAGCCGAGAAACAAATGACTTGTGTCCATTATAACAAAATACTTAAAACATAAAAAAATATCGCAATGTTTCAAGAAATAGTAATAGTCTAGTCAGGCCTTATCTGGAAAGGCAGTCATGATTACATTACTAACTACATACCCATATCGGCCATATCGGCACTTTTCAAAAGTATAGAACGCGTCTATATTAACAGGTTTCTGGCATGCCTAGAACTGAATGAGCTCCCAGTGATCAACAATATATCTTCGGCCCCAAATCGATCAACTTGATGTATCTGGATTCAGTTAATCGATTCCATCAAAATCTAATCACGTCACATACGTTGGAAGTGAGGCAATTGAAATATTTGACGCTCTCTTGAAAATTTTTAAGAAATTGATAATTGATAGCGTATATAAGAAGAGGTTTATAATTTTGGGGAATTCAAATCTAGAGTTATTAGATATCTTCTAGGAAAGTACATCACAGCGTAGACTAAAGTGATACTGAGCAGTTGACAGGCTGAAATCAAAGGCGAACGTCTATATAACTAACTTGTAAATAAAATAATGTAACAATGGTAATAGTTCATAGTTTTAATTTAGTTTTACTAAAATGAACTATACAGGAAAACTCTGCAAAACCAACTGTACGAAATATATTTCTTTTTACTTTTTCAACAAGCCAAGGGAAGTTATATATAGATAAATAGATATAAAGAATAAACAACAACAATTAAGTAAGCCACGTCTCACTTATAATGACTAACAGTTCTAGCTCTTGTACTACGTTTGAGGCTCACTCTACTAGTTTATGTACTACTTTCTATGAATAAGTTTGTTAGATTTATAATACTTCTATGTATCATGAAAAACGTGTAGATATGAGATTAGTATTGTCCACAGTCAATAATTAAGTAAACGTGTTTTAAATATTTCATTAGTGGTAGATGTACTAATATTTTTTTTTGGATTACTACTTTAAACAAAATATTGTAAAAAGAAATTACTTACATGCTAAATGACTTGTTTATTTTTTCATATAAAATTTTTCTTTCTGAGTTGTTGGTAAAAGCGTATACAATTTAAACGTCATTTTAATTGAAACTAATAGTCTAGTCTCAGTCCTACTTAAAAATAATCGCTTTTTTCCAAGAAAGTAAAATAAATACATTGTTTTCTCTACATTCAAAGAATCCATTGAATTCAAGATGTGACTTTAAAAATGCAGTCAAGTGGAAATGTAGGAGTAAATCGAATTTGAGATGAGCTCTGACTAATGGTTCCAGAGTAGCCCCTCACGCGACTTGGACGTACTTCTGCCTTATGACCTCTGTTCTTTTTCTTTTAAGATCTAATACGACGTTTTCTATGTTTAGCATTGAATTTATTACTGTCAACAAATATTTTGTAATATGAAATATATGTTGCCTATTAATTAAATAGTTAAATATTCTTGTTAGTCAAGAGTCAAGTCAAGTAACTTTCCTTGGAGTAATACATAAGTCGGTGCGTTTACGTTTAGAGTAATCATCATCAGAGCGTTAGTCCCGGTCGCAACCGGAATTGTTATTCTGGTGTCCTAGGTCTGCTTTCGTGCTTTTCCACCTCCATTTCACTCGTTCCTCGGCGTTCTTGTTCGTCAGACTATTGGCACGCATGTCATCCCTTACGACGTCTAACCAGCACTTCTTGGGTCTCCCCTCCTACCGGGACCCGGCGGAGGTGGCATGGCCAAACATTTGTTACCTACTTAGCTCGGTGATTTCCGCAAAACGTGACCACACCAGCGAAGGCTACTCTCCTGTAGATTGTATACGATGTCACCGGCGGCCTCGAATGCGGAAGTTTCTCACGCGAACTCCGACCATCCAGCGCAGCATACTCATCTCCGTAAGCCGCAGCTTCTGCTTGTGTCGCTCCAGCACCGGCCACGATTTGCAGTCATGTAAAAGGACAGGCCTAATGATAATTTTATAGACCTGTCTCTTCAATCTAACCGGCATTTTATGGTCACAAATGACATTAGTCATCTCACGCCACATAGTCCCGTAACCGGTGCGAAACCCGATTACGCAACTATTGACAGTCCAAGAGCGTACCTTATTCCTGTCAAATCGGAGAGAGAAAATAATTCTCTCGAAGAGCTTCATGGTGTGAGACATAACTTTTATACTGCGGCAATTTCCACACTCCTGCACCGACCTTGCCTTTGACGACTAGCGTAATGATACTCAGCCTCCATTGGCTTGGGATCTTCCTGGTGATGATTGCGCGGTAAAAAATATGTGTAGGGATGCCCACACCACGGGGACCTATTGCTTTCCAGGCCTCAATGGGGACTCCATCGGCTCCGACAGCTTTCCAAATCTACATGCGGCAAGGGCAAGCCCGGACTTGTGCAGGCGTGAAAGGTGGCACTAGTCCTTGATTCGGAAGGAGGTATGGAGGCTGCACCTGTCTATATGCTAGAGGAATAAAAAAGTCAAATATTTTTTTAATAAAATGTATTTAATTAATCCAAGTATGAACCATTGTTTTCTATGCACTTCTGTCATCTTATAGGTTGTTCATTGATCTCTTTACTAAAAAAAACAGTTGGACGGGAATCAATAAAATCTTTGAAGGCGATTTGCACTGCCCTATCGGAGTTGAATTTTTTCCCTTGCAAGAAATTATTTAAATTTCGGAAAAAATGGTAATCTGTTGGAACGATGTCCGAGGAGTACGGTGAATGTCTCAGACATTCTAATTGAAGTTCTTCTAATTTGATAGCCTTCTGTTGTTTAGTATATGGTCTAGCATTTTCGTGAAGTAGCAGTGGTGTGGAGCAGTTTACCAGCCTAGGTTGCTTAGCAGCTAGATTATTTATCATTGTTTGCAATTGCTGATAATAGACATCTGCCGTAATTTCTAACGAACAACACCGGAATTAGTCCCCCAAAAGCGTACAAGTATTGTTTTTGGGTAAATTTTCGTTTAAGGCAGGATTAGGCTGGCTGACCAAAATCCAATCATTGCAATGAGCGCTTTCGATTATCGTTAAGAATCCATTTTACAATACATGTAATGATTCAGTTTAAAATCCCTTCATTATTTGACCAGTTCAGTAATGTAACGCAGCAGTCGACGCGCGTTTGCCGGTTTGCTTCAGTCAATTCATTAGGTACCCACCTTTCAAGGTTATTAATCTTCCCGATTTTTTACAGTTTTATCACTAACACTGCAGCCTGTAGCTAATTCGGGCGTGGTTTGCAATGGATCCGCTTCCACAACAGTCCACAATTCTTCATTATCAATCACAACTTAGGGCTCCCGCCGTCCACGGGGCTTGTTCAGCAAGTTGAAATTTCCAGAACGAAAACGTTGGAACCAAAAACGAACTATGTTTTCTTTTGCATCACAATCGCCATACACACCAATAACCCTTCCAGTCGTCTCCTCCGCAGCACTGAGGTCACGGTGGAACTCGTACTCGTAAATAATGCTGAATTTTAAGTTTTTTATTTTGTAAACTCAGTAACGCAAACAGAAAAATTATAAAATGTACATTTTTTTGTGAAATATTTTACTAAGCAATTTTCTATTAATTTAATTCTCAGACCACTTATTAATATTGATGATTATAAAAGCGGTATTTTCTTTTTAATAACAAGTATTTATAAACATATAATACTCGCAAAACAAAATGCAACAGAGCAACTATGTTAAACTTTAATATTCGACCCGGAGTGTGCACTTCTCATTATTTCATAAACTCATACACGCATCTGATTAACATAACACCGACTAATTCTTAAATATATTATACATTCACTCTAAAAATCTAGTATATTGCAATTGCTTTTTGTTATTTTCTTCTGGTTTTTTCTGTTTGCGTTACTGAGTTTACAAAATAAAAAACTTAAAATTCAGCATTATTTACGAGTACGAGTTCCACCGTGACCTCAGTGCTGCGGAGACGACTGGAAGGGTTATTGGTGTGTATGGCGATTGTGATGCAAAAGAAAACATAGTTCGTTTTTGGTTCCAACGTTTTCGTTCTGGAAATTTCAACTTGCTGAACAAGCCCCGTGGACGGCGGGAGCCCTAAGTTGTGATTGATAATGAAGAATTGTGGACTGTTGTGGAAGCGGATCCATTGCAAACCACGCCCGAATTAGCTACAGGCTGCAGTGTTAGTGATAAAACTGTAAAAAATCGGGAAGATTAATAACCTTGAAAGGTGGGTACCTAATGAATTGACTGAAGCAAACCGGCAAACGCGCGTCGACTGCTGCGTTACATTACTGAACTGGTCAAATAATGAAGGGATTTTAAACTGAATCATTACATGTATTGTAAAATGGATTCTTAACGATAATCGAAAGCGCTCATTGCAATGATTGGATTTTGGTCAGCCAGCCTAATCCTGCCTTAAACGAAAATTTACCCAAAAACAATACTTGTACGCTTTTGGGGGACTAATTCCGGTGTTGTTCGTTAGAAATTACGGCAGATGTCTATTATCAGCAATTGCAAACAATGATAAATAATCTAGCTGCTAAGCAACCTAGGCTGGTAAACTGCTCCACACCACTGCTACTTCACGAAAATGCTAGACCATATACTAAACAACAGAAGGCTATCAAATTAGAAGAACTTCAATTAGAATGTCTGAGACATTCACCGTACTCCTCGGACATCGTTCCAACAGATTACCATTTTTTCCGAAATTTAAATAATTTCTTGCAAGGGAAAAAATTCAACTCCGATAGGGCAGTGCAAATCGCCTTCAAAGATTTTATTGATTCCCGTCCAACTGTTTTTTTTAGTAAAGAGATCAATGAACAACCTATAAGATGACAGAAGTGCATAGAAAACAATGGTTCATACTTGGATTAATTAAATACATTTTATTAAAAAAATATTTGACTTTTTTATTCCTCTAGCATATAGACAGGTGCAGCCTCCATACCTCCTTCCGAATCAAGGACTAGTGCCACCTTTCACGCCTGCACAAGTCCGGGCTTGCCCTTGCCGCATGTAGATTCGGAAAGCTGTCGGAGCCGATGGAGTCCCCATTGAGGCCTGGAAAGCAATAGGTCCCCGTGGTGTGGGCATCCCTACACATATTTTTTACCGCGCAATCATCACCAGGAAGATCCCAAACCAATGGAGGCTGAGTATCATTACGCTAGTCGTCAAAGGCAAGGTCGGTGCAGGAGTGTGGAAATTGCCGCAGTATAAAAGTTATGTCTCACACCATGAAGCTCTTCGAGAGAATTATTTTCTCTCTCCGATTTGACAGGAATAAGGTACGCTCTTGGACTGTCAATAGTTGCGTAATCGGGTTTCGCACCGGTTACGGGACTATGTGGCGTGAGATGACTAATGTCATTTGTGACCATAAAATGCCGGTTAGATTGAAGAGACAGGTCTATAAAATTATCATTAGGCCTGTCCTTTTACATGACTGCAAATCGTGGCCGGTGCTGGAGCGACACAAGCAGAAGCTGCGGCTTACGGAGATGAGTATGCTGCGCTGGATGGTCGGAGTTCGCGTGAGAAACTTCCGCATTCGAGGCCGCCGGTGACATCGTATACAATCTACAGGAGAGTAGCCTTCGCTGGTGTGGTCACGTTTTGCGGAAATCACCGAGCTAAGTAGGTAACAAATGTTTGGCCATGCCACCTCCGCCGGGTCCCGGTAGGAGGGGAGACCCAAGAAGTGCTGGTTAGACGTCGTAAGGGATGACATGCGTGCCAATAGTCTGACGAACAAGAACGCCGAGGAACGAGTGAAATGGAGGTGGAAAAGCACGAAAGCAGACCTAGGACACCAGAATAACAATTCCGGTTGCGACCGGGACTAACGCTCTGATGATGATTACTCTAAACGTAAACGCACCGACTTATGTATTACTCCAAGGAAAGTTACTTGACTTGACTCTTGACTAACAAGAATATTTAACTATTTAATTAATAGGCAACATATATTTCATATTACAAAATATTTGTTGACAGTAATAAATTCAATGCTAAACATAGAAAACGTCGTATTAGATCTTAAAAGAAAAAGAACAGAGGTCATAAGGCAGAAGTACGTCCAAGTCGCGTGAGGGGCTACTCTGGAACCATTAGTCAGAGCTCATCTCAAATTCGATTTACTCCTACATTTCCACTTGACTGCATTTTTAAAGTCACATCTTGAATTCAATGGATTCTTTGAATGTAGAGAAAACAATGTATTTATTTTACTTTCTTGGAAAAAAGCGATTATTTTTAAGTAGGACTGAGACTAGACTATTAGTTTCAATTAAAATGACGTTTAAATTGTATACGCTTTTACCAACAACTCAGAAAGAAAAATTTTATATGAAAAAATAAACAAGTCATTTAGCATGTAAGTAATTTCTTTTTACAATATTTTGTTTAAAGTAGTAATCCAAAAAAAAATATTAGTACATCTACCACTAATGAAATATTTAAAACACGTTTACTTAATTATTGACTGTGGACAATACTAATCTCATATCTACACGTTTTTCATGATACATAGAAGTATTATAAATCTAACAAACTTATTCATAGAAAGTAGTACATAAACTAGTAGAGTGAGCCTCAAACGTAGTACAAGAGCTAGAACTGTTAGTCATTATAAGTGAGACGTGGCTTACTTAATTGTTGTTGTTTATTCTTTATATCTATTTATCTATATATAACTTCCCTTGGCTTGTTGAAAAAGTAAAAAGAAATATATTTCGTACAGTTGGTTTTGCAGAGTTTTCCTGTATAGTTCATTTTAGTAAAACTAAATTAAAACTATGAACTATTACCATTGTTACATTATTTTATTTACAAGTTAGTTATATAGACGTTCGCCTTTGATTTCAGCCTGTCAACTGCTCAGTATCACTTTAGTCTACGCTGTGATGTACTTTCCTAGAAGATATCTAATAACTCTAGATTTGAATTCCCCAAAATTATAAACCTCTTCTTATATACGCTATCAATTATCAATTTCTTAAAAATTTTCAAGAGAGCGTCAAATATTTCAATTGCCTCACTTCCAACGTATGTGACGTGATTAGATTTTGATGGAATCGATTAACTGAATCCAGATACATCAAGTTGATCGATTTGGGGCCGAAGATATATTGTTGATCACTGGGAGCTCATTCAGTTCTAGGCATGCCAGAAACCTGTTAATATAGACGCGTTCTATACTTTTGAAAAGTGCCGATATGGCCGATATGGGTATGTAGTTAGTAATGTAATCATGACTGCCTTTCCAGATAAGGCCTGACTAGACTATTACTATTTCTTGAAACATTGCGATATTTTTTTATGTTTTAAGTATTTTGTTATAATGGACACAAGTCATTTGTTTCTCGGCTGACACTTCTTGTGTCAATACTAAATATACTTTTTATATACCTAGTCATACATAGTTTGAGTGTATCTACTCTTACTACTACTAGTATGTATATTACTTGTTCTTCTATGTTGTCTATTGACGGCAGCTTTAAGCATTCAAATTGTAAATGTAATATGTATGAATTATAACGGTTTCAGTATAATTGACAATTAATCCAAAGGGAATAAAAAAAGCGCTAGTCCCTTTTTAAATGAAATAACGGAATGCCTAAAAGCCGACACATATTCAGTTCTTAGTTGTGTCCAGTCCACAAAATTGTTTTGCCACATTCACATACTCAAAGGACTCATTCCGACGATTATAATTCCGGAACAAGCTAGCGGTTATCCCAGAAATTATCTTCGTAAACACATGACGACATACGAGTAATTTAACTCCGTAGTAGTATTTACGTGTCAGTATCTAATGTCACTTAACAAAACATTTTTATTGAAATACTCAAGAGTATTTACTTTTATTTCTAGCAAGTAAATAAAAGTATACACTTTTTATTAAAAAAATATACTCATACTTTTTTAACTTATTACCCATACTAGCTGTTGCCCGCGGCTCCGCCCGCGTGTGAATCGCTTTTCGCGTAATCTATGGAAACTACAATTCCAGATCTATAATAGACTTATAGTTATTTGAATAGTATCCTATTCTCGTGGAAATTTTATATATATATAGGCATTATAATGCTACGATATCAAACTGAAAATAATAACATACATACACACACACGCACACACACACACACGCACACGCACACGCACACGTACACGCACACGCACACGCACACGCACACGCACACGCACACGCACACGCACACGCACATGCACACGCACACACACACACACAGCCAGGACATTATTCAGATATAAGTAATAAAGAATTTATATAAATATAGAATGTAAAAAACCGATACGGGCAGGGATTCGAACCCGCGACTACTGGGAAACCGTCCCGTCGCTCTACCAACTGAGCTACCGTATCGCTGTCCGTCTCGGTGAATTAAGCATTCTATATGTGATCGTCTTTATCGGGACGGTGGTGACATCTATTAGGTTTCTTTCGAAAATCCTAACCAATGTTTCTAACTTTGCAGTATAGATAAACATTGAAAAGATGCCACTACCGAAATCAATTTTTGAAAATATCTTTAAACATGTATAGCCATGTTAAGCTTATTTAAATTTATATAAATATAGAATGTAAAAAACCGATACGGGCAGGGATTCGAACCCGCGACTACTGGGAAACCGTCCCGTCGCTCTACCAACTGAGCTACCGTATCGCTGTCCGTCTCGGTGAATTAAGCATTCTATATGTGATCGTCTTTATCGGGACGGTGGTGACATCTATTAGGTTTCTTTCGAAAATCCTAACCAATGTTTCTAACTTTGCAGTATAGATAAACATTGAAAAGATGCCACTACCGAAATCAATTTTTGAAAATATCTTTAAACATGTATAGCCATGTTAAGCTTATTTAAATTTATATAAATATAGAATGTAAAAAAACGGCTTTTCGAGCACTTATGTGATGGCTAAGACAAATCCAGGCGTGTTTCTCTCCAGGGTCTGATTACTCTAAATAAAAATTGAGGAACAAGAAATTGAAATTTCAGCTAATGATAAAAAGTGTTCTATGGCATATATATATATATATATATATATATATATATATATATGTTTTCAAACATTAATTTTGGTTGTGGTATTTTTAGGTACCGCAAAAATATAAAATTTATATAATTTGATATTGGAGTTTGTTCTTTTAGAATCAATTAGCAAATAAGACAGTTTAAATGAAAATAATAATACAAATTTGTGATCAAATATACTCGTAATGTTTTGTAACAACGCTATCTATTTATACCTTAAGGAAACATAGCTACATGGCGGGACAATAACTCATGGGTTTATTGATTAACACTTTTTAATTTAGTTATTAATTTTATTTACATTTATTATAAATTATCGGCGAAATATCATACAAAAACAGTATACAAATATCAGCATATTAGCTTATATTAATAATTTAATACCATAAAAATTAGAAATGTATCATTCCCTACATGGTAATATAAGTCTTTACTTACCTACATTACAAATAATAAATATTTTAGGTTTTAATTAATTATTTTCATTATTATTTTTTGTATTATATTAAATTGCATAGTAGTTCTTTATGATTTATTTCATATTGGAGTTTGTTGCAATTTGTAATAACGCCTACTATTTATACCTTAGCGAAAACATAATTACATCTCTTTATATAAACATAGTGAAACCGCTAGGTGGCGCGACAATAACTCGCGGGTTTATTGATTACCACTTTTCAATTTAGTTGTTTTTCTTTTATGTTTATAAAAAATATTAAAAGCTTTTAAGGTATTTTTTTTATTACAATTCCTTTAATAATTAATCGAAAGGAACTTCGTTCCATCCGGGTGTCACTTGACACCTCTTAGTTTTTTTCATAAATTCACAGTATTAAATTAAAATTTCAAATAAAACTATTGGACAAGATTTATTGATCTTCTATTTTCAAGATAAAAAATAATCTGCAAATGATTTCGTAGCTGCAAGTTTGCTAGTTAGCTAGACACTTCCATGTTTCAGACACTTATTGACCGATGAAAAGTGAGAATTTATTTTTACAGTTCTATTTGCGGTCTCATAAGGATTGAACTATATTTAAGTATAAAATAGTTTTATCAACTGTCTCTATGATTTTATTGCATGAATGAAGCTTTAAAGATAATAATAAATTCAATAAAGAATATTCTTTACACGAAAAACC
This sequence comes from Napeogenes sylphis, assembly GCA_959347405.1. NCBI lineage: Eukaryota > Metazoa > Arthropoda > Insecta > Lepidoptera > Nymphalidae > Napeogenes > Napeogenes sylphis. The sequence continues at coordinate 7,386,806 of OY365781.1, read as the reverse complement.
CTTATCAACGGTTTATTTTACATATTTAAATATATATAATAATATTAATAATATATTTTTTATTGCACACCAATAAACAGAAAATGTAAAATAATGATAACAAAATAAAAATAAAATAAAACATGGTGACACAAAAGGTGGCCTTAACGCCGAAAATCGATTTTTGTGAGGCAGTCTTAAGTTTGAAGATTATAATAATAATATAAGCAAAATTATAATAATAATAATTATTATAATAAATAAAAACAATAATAATAATAATAAAACAAAAGTATATAAATATTTTAGGAGATGCACAAAAAACGAATAATAAAAAAATAAATTAGATATATTCACAATATACTGATAGGAAATTTGAAATACACATAATCATGTATACTTGTGAAACTTTAACTATAAAAATAAATATACATAGTCTTATTCAAAAGAAAAAGGGACTGTATACCAAGTCGACAAGATGAATAAGGTATGGAATATAATTATGAAAATATTTATTATATTATATATTAAAAAAGTAGTTTTAATATTAATTTGATCGCAGGTACCTTCATCATATGCCACATTTAACATTCGGATTGCGTCCGCGCACTTTATTTCGTTTTTCACACAAAATTTAACACAGATTCTTTGATCCATTTTTTGAAATAAACGAAAATCGAAGACAAATCCAAGCAAAGCAGCTGTCAAAAATTTACTAAACATTAAAAATGGCCGGCCTTGTCACCATAAGGGATATAAGTACCAACACAACAACAACAAACAATCAAAAATTAAATATACGTAGCCCGCGGAAATTCGAAATTCGCGATATTTTTGAACTGACTCTGACAATTCTTAGAAAAATAAAATATATAAATAAATGAAAATAATAGGAAACTCAAAGAGTTAAATGCTATGCGATGACAAGCTTTTTAAAAACAGCCAGCGTTGGAGCCTATTTGGCTTGTAAAAGAAGACTATTCCAAAGTTATATACGGGGCTGTCACAAAAAAATATTACACTATAATTATGTACTTTCTAACTTCATAATAAAATTGAGTAGCCGACTATTTTATATATATCTATAATATTTATAAATACGGTTAAAATTCTAGTGTTTCCTTATGTTTTTTTAAATTTTCCCATACCACAAATGTGATTATTTCGCTCGATTTGTAACGGCAACAGATAGACGCTTGAAATATTCAGATAAAATTTAGTAATTTCATTTTTAAAATAAACTATTAATTAAAAAAATATATATATTGAAGGAATTTTTATAAATAATATTACGGAATCGTTCGTCTTTTATTTATTTATTTATTTATTTATTTATTTATTTATTTATTAATCGCACCAACAAGGTAAACACTATAACAAACAAACATTGAAAAAAGCATACATTAAGAAGTAAGTGTTACCTCAATTATAGGAGCAAACCACATTAATATGAGCAATATACTATTATAAAATAAATATTATTTGTTACTATTATTAAACAAATTAATTGATTATTAAAAAAAAAAAACAATAAATTAAAAAACATTACTAGATTCAAGATGTCAAATTATGTCAGATTTTTAAAAGCAAATAGTGAAATAAATAATTAAGAAAAGTATAAGCAATTAAATAACAAACAATCAAATAACAAGCAATTAAATAATAAATATAAAATGGTTAACCTAATTATAAAAAAAAATAAAAAAATGAAAATAATTAAAATATACACATTAAAAATTATGTTTAGTTTCAATCGGAACAATACAGTAAAATGAGTCAAGTGAATACAAAAATTAAATTATAATAAAAATAAAAATTTATATGACAATACAACGGAAAAATTCAATTTAATAACTGCATTAACAGGTTTTTGAAATGTTTAAGAGAATTTGAGAAAATATCAATTGTTAGAGGTTTGTTTGATTTATCTTCAAAACAGTTCACGGCAATATTTAAAAATTTGTTATGTATAGTGTTGTAACTTCTAAAAAGTCTGTTCAGAGGGGCGTTAAGCCCTAGATTTGATCGCGCTAGTTTTTGGACGAATGGATTATATTTCATTTGTCTAGGCAATGTTCTAGGAATATCTAAATTTACATTTGATAAAAGATCAGGAGCGTCAAGGTGACCATTAATGAGCTTGAACAGAAACATGACGTCTAGCATCGTCCGGCGGTCAGATAGCGATTTCATGTGGAATTGATGCAAGCGATCGTTATAGCATGAGCAGATGTTCGACAAGTTGTAACTGTAAGATAGATGGCTAAGAAACCGCTTTTGCACACTCTCAATCCGCTTTTTATATACGTCGTAGTAAGGGTTCCATACAACACTACAATATTCAAGGCAACTAAGTACAAAAGCGTTGTAGATTGTAATTTTTGTACTCGGATTTTTCAATTCCCTGCAATTGCGTTGGACGAAACCTAACATTTTGAATGCCCTTCCTACTATGTTATCAATATGCAAATGAAATCGTAAGCAGCTGTCCAATATAACACCTAAATCTTTAATATGATCGACCTGTTTCAGTTGCACATTGCCAACACAATAGAAAGTAAAAATCGTGCTCTTTTTTCAACTGAATCGTATCACGCTGCACTTGTCAGAGTTCAAACTCATACCGTTTGATTTGCACCACAAGACAAGATTATCTAAATCCCCTTGTAACAATATTTCATCAGTCGGCGAATCGACCGTCCTAAAAAATTTTAGATCATCAGCAAATAAATAAAATGTTGAGCTTTTGAAACACCTACCAATATCGTTCACAAAAATGATAAAAAACAAAGGCCCCAAGATTGAACCCTGTGGAACTCCAGAGAGAACCGTATAATATTTAGAGGTGAAGCCCCCTGCTACCACCATGGACTGTCTGTGTGTTAGATAAGATTTACACCAGGATAAGAAAAAGCCAGAGATTCCTACACATGAAAGTTTGTATAAAAGTATGTCGTGATTAACTTTGTCGAAAGCCTTACTGAGGTCGGTGTATACTACATCGATTGAGTGCCCGTGATCTATACCTTCAGCAAGGTCTCCGACAAAAGATATCAGATTAGTTGTGGTTGAACGTGCTTTCATAAAACCATGCTGTTGTGGCATTATAAGGTGTTTTACATGCCAGGCTACTATAGGACTGATCAATTTTTCAAAAACCTTGGCAAAAATAGGAATAATCGATATAGGCCTGTAATTTTTAACAGAATTAGAAATACCGTTCTTGTATAACGGTACAACAAGAGCCTTTTTCCAAGCAGTTGGAAATATGCCGGAGCTAAGGGACCTATTCATTATCAGGTACAATGGTAACGCAAGAGCACAGGCACACCTGACGGCAAATATAGATGGTATTCCATCAGAGCCTGCACCTTTATTTGGGTCAAGTCTTTTTAAAACCCGGAATACTTGATCTTTAGTCACAGATATTTTTAAAAGAAAATTAGAAGGATCTGATGTATAAGATTCTTGAGGTATAGGTATTCTATCACTGTTATGAGCCAAAGAGAATTGTGAGGCAAAAAGATCGCAGATCTGCGGTCCAGTAGTAGCAAGGTGATCATCTAAATACATTTGTGCTGGATATGTGGTGTTGTTCTTTCTTTTGTGTTTAATGAAACTCCAAAACAATTTAGGATTCGATTTCAGGGATGATTCTAATCGATGTAAATAAGATTTATAGCACAAGCTATGTAACTTAGCACATCTATTCCTAAGTAGCTCAAAAGAAAGCAAATAGCGAGGGTTGTTATATTTGCGGTATTTTTGTCTATATTTAAACTTTTCCTTTATTACTTTAATAAGCGCTTTTGAAAACCAAACCGGATATTTTTTGTTTTTAGAGGGTTTAGATTTGGGTACATGTTTAATAATAATAGACCTTAACAATTTATAAAAATGAGCAACCATAGCATCTAATTCTATAATACTAGCTATTTCGTTTTCCCAGGATATGTTATTTAGTTCGCTTATTATATTTGTATAGTCAGCTTTATGGAACAAGAACTTGTAATCGTAATCGGCTTGGAGATAGTTTTGGTTGTCAATTAGGTCAATATTAAATTCAAGGGGAGGATGCAGGGGATCAATTACTGTTAGTGTATCGGAACTAACGTTTACATAAGTTATTTCTGTTGTACTTAATATAAGATCCAACAATTTGCTAAGACTATTCAGGCGCGAATTATATTGAGCAAAATTATTTAATGACATAAAATCAATTAGTAAATTATGAAGTAGACTATTAGAAGATGCACATGTGAGTTTGAGATTGTCAGTTTTCGTCCAACGCAAACCACTCAAATTAAAATCACCGAGCACAATGGTATCTCCGCTGTGGTTGTCCAAGACACGATTTGAGTTTGTAATGAAATGCTCTAGAATGTGTTTTTGAACAGGAGGGGGAATGTAGACTCCACAGATATTCAAATATTTAGTTCTATCCATGCTATCACGCAATTCCAACTTGACCCAAAGATCCTCACAATCGGATTCCAAATCAAACAAGCGGGAGGACTTAAAACGTTTTGAAACAGCTATGAGCACACCACCTCCCATTTTTGTACCATTGAACCCACTACTCTCACGATCTCGCCTGTAGACCAAATATCTATCATCAAAAAGTTCATTATCACAAATGTTACTATTAAGCCATGTCTCAGTAAGAACTATAACATCAAAATTACAACAAACAACACTGTTGAAGAACCCAATAGTTTTAGTTCTCAAACCTCTAACATTCTGGTAATAAAAATTTAAAGAGCCCTTCAGTAAAAAAGTGGCAACCTTAGCTACTCTATGACAATTGATTCAATAAATCGATACCTTTGACGTGTACATAGTTGGTTTGTTCATTTTTGCGCATGTAGATTCTGCCATCCCGAACCCAAACAAATTTGTAGTTTATTTCTCGAGCCTTCGTTCTCGCGGCAGCATGCAATTCTTTATTTTCAGGTGAGAGGTGCTCGGCAACGTAGATAGCCGACTTTTTGTTACCAATAACACCTAAGTGACCTGTATGAAGTTTGTTGTCAGGATTGGTTTTATTGAATTTGCTGGTTGCAGCAAGAAACTCATCACGTAGCCGTGGACTGTTGAATTTTACCAAAATAGAACGTGGACGAGTACTTGTGTTATTCATCTTAGCCAGTCGGGAACAGTAATTTATTTGACCCTCACTAATAGGGCATTTAATAACTTTAGACAACTGCATTATCATGTTAATTAAATTTTCATGTTTATTGTCAGGGACACACTGTATTTCAATATTGGAAGAGCGTGACAGCTGGTCTATTTGAGCTACACGTGAGGAGAGTGATACATAGCTCACTCTTAGTGATTTTGTTTGGGATTGCAAATCATTCATCGTAGTAGCCTGTTTATCCTGACAAACCTTGATTTTTTCAAGTTCTTCGTTGAAGTATGCCATAGATGTTTCGAGAGAAGTTACTGCGTTTCGAACTTCCAATAACTGTGGGTGAATCTTAAGGTCAAATAGGTTTTGGAGCTCTTCACGAATGATTTCACGTATGTTACTAGCGGACAACGAAGAGCAATTTATGGTGCTCCTTGCTTTACTACGTTGAGTAACGTACTCAGGCTGTGAGTGTGAGCTGGTATTACCGCAGCCTGATTTGTCAGAGTTGGTCACATCCATGCTTTCTATATTTTTTAACTTATGTTCTTTGTTCTTTACTTCAAATTCTTGCCTTTTTCTTGTTTCTCTCTATTTCTATTTTCCTTCCTCCCTTCCCCCTTCACCTTTTTATTTTCTCTTTTATTTTTCTTTATTAAAATAACAATGTATAAATCCACAAAAAGCAAAAAAAAGAGAAAACAAATAAAGTGTTCTTATATGTCAAAAAGCGGGATTTTAGGCCGACTAGGCGGGTTTTTTATTATCAGTTAGAGTAAATGTGTTCTTAGCTATATATCGATAAAGTACTTTTTAAAGTAAAGGTTAATAATTTCATAATAACATATTTGTGAACTTATGTTATAATTAACAATTATATCTCATAAAGTTATTGCATCTAATCAAAACAATTTGATAATGTTTTGATGTACCAATTTTTTTAAGATTATAGGTTAAGTGTTTCAATATTTTAAAACTATAAATTTTATAAACAATATAGTTAAAACAAACAAATGTAATGAAGAGAGGTCGTAAGATAGAATAATACATCCAAGTCGAGTAAGGCGCTTCTGTTGAACCATTAGTCGTAGCTCATTTCAAATTCGATTTTCTCTTACATCTCCACGGCTGCATTTTTAAAGTCACATCTTAAATTCAATGGGTATGTGTTTGAGCGTACAGTAGAAGATAATGTATTTATTTTACTCTCTTGGTATCACGCGATTATTTTTAACTAGAACTGTGCGTATTAGTATTAGTTTAATTTAAATGGTTGTTTAAATTGAATTCGTTTTTACTATGAACTACCTAATAACTTATTGAAATAAGCTTTTCTGTAAAGACTCTGTCCAAATTAAAATTAAAGTTAGAAGGGTTCTCATCGCGTCCTGAATTTAGAAGAACTATGTAACAAATGCAACCAAATATTTATTTATAGTGATTATAAATGTCAGTATTGAGTAAGCAACTACCATCGATTCGATAGGAATGTTCTATGGTTCTAGTAATTTTTAAAATTCTTATTCAATTACAATTGCATGAAAAAAAAATCGTTACCAGAAAGACGACCAGACCAGATCCTCATCATCATCCCCTTCTTTAGGTTATAAAATTAACTCGTAGGTTGCATTCACTTCTTGTTTCTGGTATAAATTTTATGTAAATCACAGTTTTTTTTTTAATTTATTAATACATATTTTAATGAACATAAATATATCTTAAAAAATGCATTGATTTTACACGGTCATAAATTACAACATTCTCTAGTTACTCTACACAAAAAAACAATAATTCTTTTATGGGGTTAATATTTGTATAAACCCTTTTTAGACAAGCTCCCAGTAAACATTCAAGTATAACTCTTTAACAAAGTTGTGAATGTAACTAAGTAACTCTTTTGTACCTACGAATACAACCATATTGCCGAATATTTAGAGGACTATGTACCGTGCCAACGCCAGGCTACTACAAGAATTATTCAGGACATTTTCTTTTAGTGTTAATTCTAGACATTTTAAAAATTATTATCTCGGAAAGTCTTTAAATTGTCATGGGATAATTCTATTTTTTTGTAAAGTATCGAAACAAAGACGATGTAGCCTTGAAATGATTTAATTTAAGTGATTAAATAGTAATATTACGTTCATGATCAGTTAAGTGACTTTTGTTTTAACGACTAACTGCATCACACCGCTCTCTCAGCAGTTATTACTCTCAGTAGATCATACGAGGCCAGTTTGTAGTCCTCACCCAAATATGGCGAAAGGGGGAAATGGCTATTGGCTGATCCTAATATTATGCTCGTGAACTAGTGATGCTTAGTGATGATGACTGGTCGTCTTGGTCGCCGTGATTTTTAAAGTCATATTTTGGAATAAACTATGCTTTATTTATTTAAAAAAAATATATTTAAAATAAAACAATATTCCTAGAAAAAAAAGTCTCGTGTGAAAATTTTTTATATAACCAAGATTCTTCGGAAAATCTTATTTCATTTTTAATGTAATAAATAGAGAGTTGTTTAAAATATGTAAAGTTTGATTTTATTACAAGCTATATTTTATTTGCTTATCCGTGTGTATAATATAAAATAAGTGTTATTCACTAACATTTTTATTGCTTTGTTATTTAGAATTTTTTATTCATATAATGCACAAAGTTAGACATAAACACGTATTAAGCCTAAGCACGTCTTAAGTCTGTTTGACGCAGCGGCAACAACTATCATTATTTATCACACTCTATCTATTGTGGGTTTTCTGGTACTATTAATATGTGTGGATGTACTTACAATGTTGTTCTTTACTTATCAAACTGCATAAATATAGTACAACTATTGATTGGCTTAATACAAATATGTTTCAAATGCGAATGCAACTTGTTACCAGTGCTACAAATTCGTGTAGCGTCGTCGGTTGTTACATCTGCGCATAACAGCAAATACGTGATATTAATATTTTCTACTCAAACTAATTAGCGCTATTTTTAATGAGTTAAATACTAATATATTAGATTTTTTAACTATTTCCCAAAAACCGTAAGCATTAGCAAATAACTCTTAAAAATGTAAGAAAGTAACCGAGGAACATTTGTGTTGCGAAAAAATACTATAATGTTTACAAATATTTAGGGGTGAGATGCGTCAAGGATATGAAGTGATCGGTGTCAGGTTTTGTAATTTTTTTTTAATGTTTTGTTTTCAATTATCACATAAATCAAATTCAATAAAATGTTATTATCGTTTGTCGTCAAAAATATATACACTTCAAACAATGTCGATATTATAAAAACAGTGAAATAGACGGTTTACATAACGTATATCATATAAAAATTTAATAAGTACACAAACTTATTAAATTGAAATTCGTAAAACATTGCTGATTATTAAGCAAATCTTATGTTTACTTGTTTGTTAAATAAATTATTCTACTAAATAAAGTAGTCGAGAAAGATAAATATAAAGAAGATTTTTAAATTCTACATAGTTTTTAATTTAACTAATAAATAGTAATTTTATAAGTAAAGATATAGGTATTTTATTAAAACATTTACTTAAGATAATTAATAAGCTTACGAGAAAAAAAATGAAAATATTTATTTAATTCACTATTAATAAATTGTGCAAACTAATAAATCCGCAGCTTTTTTATATGATATACGTTATGTAAACCGTCTATTTCACTGTTTTTATAATATCGACATTGTTTGAAGTGTATATATTTTTGACGACAAACGATAATAACATTTTATTGAATTTGATTTATGTGATAATTGAAAACAAAACATTAAAAAAAAATTACAAAAATATTGTTTTGTAAAATTACTAACAAAAAACAAAATATAACAGTGCAAAACAAAATACTAGTATAAATATAAGTAGCAAATAAAAAGCCTTTATTCCCTGACCAAAATATAGTAAGTACATATACGTTTTAAATATTATATAATATAAAATATTTTAAAACCAGATTGTATTGTAGAATAATAGTATAATTATATATGCAACCAGTTTATTGGTCAGGTTATCGTTTGACATAGGTCTCCCCTAATCTCTCCCACTCATGTCTGTCTCGAGATAATTTTCAGATATCATAGATCATCTTCCGATCTTTTAATTGGTCGATTTGTATATGACTTCTTCAGTCTCGTTAAATTAATGAGTGAATCTATACAAAATCGCACAAATCGATAGACGTTAACATCAAATAGGACATAGGTTTCATTTTATTCACGAAAAATAAAAGCTACTAAAGTTATTAATTTCGGTTGTTGATTTTAGGTATAATTGTTTTAATACCTTGCAACTTACATTAAGATCAAGACTATTGCAAACAAAACTTTCTGCGGACAGCTATTATAAAATTCGATTAATTTTAAGTTTTTTTTATTCTTAGACTTATTTTAAGAATTGGTATAACAATTGCTCCTTAATTATTTAGTAAATAAGAATAATAATAATTCTAGTGCAAAGTAGATAGATAACGTTGAAAAATTTAAAAAGATATGATTAAAAATAGGATTTTTAACTATATCTTTATTGTGTATTAGTAAGTATTGATTCCTAAAGAACATTATCTGGGCAATTCAAATCCTTGTTTAATTAAAGATGATTCCTTTTATAAATATACAGGAATCCTAGTTCCAAGCCTTGAAGGCTTCAAAATTTTAAAACTGTATTTTCAACATTCTTTTATGATATTCCATTTTCAAATTAGGGTGTGCTATTTATATTGGTCATCTTTCAGCATACCAGCAAAACCTCGTACTAATTTGAGTTTTCTGATGTCTAGGATAATAAAATAACAACATATCATTTTAGTGCTAATTCTGAGTCATTTGATAATTATTGAATATAAAACTATTCATTGAATGCCTGAAAACATTCAGGCATTCAATCAATATTTTCTAAGGAAAGGCAAATACATAAACACTTTACTAAACGTAGTCGACACTGTGTGTACAGTGGTGTCATAAATTTTGGTAAAGTAATAAATACTAAAAAAATATAAAAAAGACTTTTATGTAACTTGCAGAGTACAAATATACCGAACAATAAAAGAACAATAACAGAGCAAGTTGTCCAATAAAGTTAGGGTTAATAACTGTATAACGGCACCGGCACCCGCACGGTGAATCTATGGATTGCTAAGAAGCTTCGTAGATATATAGACGAGATGAATTTATATATATATATATATATATATATATATATATATATATATATATATATATATATATATATATACTAATATTATAAACAGGAAAGGTTTGTTTATTTTTTTGTATGTTTGAATTGAATAGGCTCCGAAACTACTGGACCGATTTCAATAATTCTTTCACCGTTGGCAAGCAACACAAATTAGGAAAGATTACTAAAACTTGAATATTCTAATGCAAGGAGTAAAAAAATAAACAAAAAACTGCGTGCGCTGTGAAAACGGTGAAAGTTACACAAAAATGATGTTCTATGATATTGTTCCCCTTTAAAAGTTCTAAAAAGAAGTCCGCGACAACATATATCTAGCTTTTAAGGTTGACTCACTATAACCTTTTATATGGTTATGAAATTAGTTCTAAAATAATATACACTTTCGAAGGTGTTTTAATAATAACGATATTATTCCTTATCCAAATAGATTATTTAAATATCACAGGCACTTAATTATGAACAACATTGCTCTTGAAAGCATTTGATTTTAACCAATAAGTAAGGAGTTATTTTAGTTTTAAAATAATACATAATGGTCAAATACCACACGTACTTTGATGTGCAGGGTGTGTAGCGCGTTGAGAGGGGAGGGCTAACAATGTCGATAGTTGCGAGGTAGCATGCCGCGCGGCTCAGACGCTTGGTCGGCTCCTTACGGAACAGTTGTGGACAGCAATAAAATTTTTGAATGCGTTTTTTCGATATTCATCGAAAATTACACATTAATACTTATAAAATAAAAAAATCTTCGTTAATTATTTTTTAGTATGGTATTTTTTTTTATGTTTTTTTGTTTATTCTTCTAAAGTTTATTTATTCTTCTTATATATAGATAGGTACATAACTTGATTTTGTACAAATTTTCTCTTAGGTTTTGTTTTTCCTTATTTCTTCAACGTTTGATTCTATTTATTATTATTACTATTTTTTTATTTTTGGTACATATTCCATAAATGTATTTTATTTAACTTTAAGCTAGCATAGTTTTTAGAAAATTAATCTTTTAACATAACACATTTAAAATGACCAAAAGATCAAGATCTCAACTTTCTAGAAATAGTTTACAGGCTAGGGCATCAAAAATACGTCGAAATGGAGAATCTTCATCAGAAACTAAAAATCGTCTATCAAGTTAGAGAGAATATGCGTCGCAATCTCGTGCCAGAGAGTCGAGTATCGAGCGTTCACAACGTCTCGCTGAACAAAATATGAGAATCACTCAAATACGCGCGCGAGAGTCCAGTCTTGAGCGTTCACAGCGCCTAGCTGAACAAAATATGAGAACCTCTCAAGTCCAAGCGCGAGAGTCCAGTTTTGAGCGTTCACAGCGGCTGGCTGAGCAAAAATTACGAACTTCTAAGTGTACGCGCGAGAGTCAAGTATTGAGCGTTTTCAGCGGCTTGAAGAGCAAATTGCAAAAAATATACAAGCTCGCCATAGGGAATCAAGGTCTGATCGTTCCCAACGTCTTCAAGATCAGAGCCGTCCAGAGCTAGAGCTCGCAATCAAGTTTTAGCTCATAGTAATAGATCGGCTTTCAGATACGATCCTCAGATTGATTACGCTCAACAGTCTTCCGTCCAAATCGGCCACATGACAAAGATCTGCCCTAAGTGGTCTGCCAAAAAATGGGCCGATGAAGCTAATGGCATGTGCTGTGCTTCTGGAAAAGTTAGTCTCCCCAATATTAAAGAACCGCCACAGCCAATGAAAAATCTTTTGACAAATAATCATTCTCTATCTAGACATTTTTTAACCAACATCCGTAAGTACAATAGCCTTTTTCAAATGACTTCGTTTGGCGCCAAAGAAATAAGAGAATCAAATTTTATGCCAACTTTTAAAGTAGAGGGACAGGTTTATCATCTTATTGGTAGCCTTTTACCACCACAAGGCCAAAATCCACAATACTTGCAGATATATTTTATTTCAGACGCAGATCAGCTATCGTTGAGGTCAAACATAGCTCCAACACTAAAAATCGATTTAATTAACGAACTACAGACCGCACTGAATAGCCACAATGTATATATACAAAGTTTTAAGCAAAACTTAGAACGTACCTCTTCGGATAATTTAAAGTTAATAATTCATTCTGACCGCCCGCCGCAGACAGAACACCCGGGTAGATACAATGCTCCAGCTGTAAACGAGGTAACCGTGCTCTTGGTTGACGAAGAAAAAGGCCCCAGAAATATAGTACTGCACGGTAAAGACGGCCAATTGAAAAGAGTCTCTGAGCTACACCGATCGTATGATCCACTACAGTATCCCTTAATGTTCGTTAAAGGAGAAGACGGTTATCATTTAACTATTCAACAGCAAAATACAGCGGCAAACAAAACTGTGACGTGCATGCAATTTTATGCATTTAGGTTGATGTTTAGAGCCGACTGTTTCAATCCATTACATTATTACAGGGACCTATTTAGTCAATTTATTGTAGATATGATGGCAAAAATGATATCGGAAAGATTGAATTACATATGTCGTAATCAACAGAGATTAAGGACTGAAGAATACATTCATCTCAGAGACGCTTTAAATCAAGACGGAAATGTTGACCCATTAAATATCAGTCAACGCGTAATCTTGCCATCTTCATTCACAGGTTCTCTACGTTATCTGCATGAAAAAACCCAAGACGCGATGACTTATGTACGAAACTATGGGAGACCAGATCTGTTTGTCACTTTAACGTCTGGTCTGAAGTTAAAGTGGAACTACTAATTGGTCAGCGTTCTTTTGATCGTCATGATATAATTTCAAGGGTATTTCATTTAAAGATGAAGAAATAAATAAAATTATTCAATAAAGATGAAATAATCGGTAAAGTGAAATGTTTCATGGTAAGTGTGGAGTGGCAAAAGCGAGGTTTACCACACTGTCATATGCTGTTTTGGTTAGAAACAAAAATCCAACCAGACGAAATTGACAGTCTGATAGTTGCGGAACTGCCCAACCAACAAAAGAATCCAATACTGTTTGATATCGTAACTAAAAATATGGTGCACGGACCATGTGGAGAGCATAACTTAACAGCACCATGTATGAAAAATGGAATTTGCATAAAAAAATACCCACGACGTTTGGTCAACGAAACTCAGACCGGAGAGGACGGATATCCAGTTTATCGTCGTCGTGACACCGCAAATGGGGGACACAGCGCTTCGCTAAATATCAGAGGCAGTAATTTTACTATAAATAATAGCTGGATTGTCCCTTATTTTCCACTTTTGTGCAGGACATTTAACGCTCACATAAATGTAGAGTATTGCCACTCAGTTCAAGCCATAAAATACATTTGTAAATATATAAATAAAGGTTCGGACCAAGCTACATTTGGCGTCAGAAACCCAAATGATGAAGTAGAAAACTACGTAAATGAACAGTACATCTGAAGCTACTTGGCGAATATTCCAATTCCCGATCCACGAGCGTCATCCTACAGTCTTACAGTTAGCTGTCCACTTAGAAAATGGGCAAAGAGTGTATTTCACTGCAGAAACGGCTGAACAAGTGGCCCGAAATCCACGCAAAACAACTTTGCTTGCTTTCTTTGACCTCTGTAATAAAGATGAATTCGCAAAGACACTGCTATACCACGAAGTCCCGCAATATTTCACATGGGCCAATAACAAGTTTACAAGAAGGAAGCGAATTATTTATCCAGGAATAAAAAAAGATGCTGCTTTAGGAAGAGTCTATGGTATTCATCCTTCTCAATCTGAGTGTTTTTATCTTAGGATGTTGCTGCATCACGTATGCGGTCCAACTTCATTCCAGCACTTGAAAACTGTGGACGGAGTTCTCAAAGAGACCTATCAAGCTGCTTGCCGTGCTAGAGGTTTGCTAGAAAACGATGACCATTGGGAAAATACTCTACGAGAAGCATCGCTTTTTCAATGTCCAATACAACTAAAAGAGTTGTTTGTGGTCATACTTTTATTTTGTCAGCCATCGGAGCCATTCCAATTGTGGGAATGTTTCAAAGTTGATTTGTGTGAAGATGTTAGACACAGAATCAGACAGGAAAATCAAGACTTCGCGTTACCATACAGTGATAATATTTATAACGAAGGTTTGATACAAATAGAAAATAGATTGTTGCAATTAAATGACAAAAGTCTAAGTGGTTTTGGATTACCTTCTTCAGTTCGTACAGAAAACAATGTTGCAGATACAATGGCACACCACTACGATACAAATGATTTGACCGCTTTCGTCAATGAAAACCTACCAAAATTAGTCCCAGATCAAAAACATGCTTTTGAGACTATAGTCGATACCGTGAATAATGACAAACAAAAAATATTTTTCTTGGATGCGCCAGGCGGAACAGGAAAGACGTTTCTTGCTAATTTGATTCTTGCTAAGGCCAGAGAATCAGGGAAGATAGCAATAGCAGTTGCTTCCTCCGGAATTGCTGCAACTCTCTTGAGAGGTGGCAAAACTGCTCATTCTACTTTTAAACTTCCGCTATCTGTAAATCTTGAGCAACAATCTACATGTTCTATCCGCAAAAACGGCCCTCTAGGTAAATTACTACAAGACACCTTATTAGTTATATGGGACGAATGCACGATGAGCCATAGAGCACATATAGAGGCCGTGAATAGAACCTTAAAAGACCTGAGGAACTCCTCTGCAGTCATGGGCGGGATTACTTTTGTATTTGCTGGAGATTTCCGACAGACTCTCCCCGTTATTAACAGAGGTACGCGAGCAGATATCGTCAAAGCATGCTTGAAATCGTCTCCCTTATGGGCTTCGATTGAAACATTAAAATTAAGGACGAATATGAGAGCTCACTTCATGGAAGTGACAGTGATTTCCCACAACAACTGCTAAAACTTGGGGAAGGAATTTTCCCTGATCCAAATTTAAGCGGATATAGTGACATAATTCTGGATGAGTCCCTAGGCCAAATACTCCATAATTTGGAAAATTTAATACATGCGGCATACCCTGATATCGAGAATTTGCACGAAAAGGACTTTCATTGGTTGTGCTCTAGGGCAATAGTGTCACCAAAGAATGATACTGTCAACGAAATAAATAATCTTATCGTTCAAAAAGTCAGCGGTCAGATAAAAAAATACAAGTCGATAGACACTGTATCGAATATTGAAGATACAGTACTATCCACAGGAATTTTTGAATTCCTTGAACCCTTCTGGATTACCACCACACGAATTGACGTTAAAAATTGGAATTCCAATCATGCTCTTGAGAAATTTAAGTCCTCCAAGCATGTGCAATGGGACGAGGTTGCTTATTAAGGAGTTAAAGGAAAATTTAATTGTAGCGACTATTATGACCGGTCCAGCAACTGGTCAACTAGCTCATATACCGAGGATACCGATGATCCCAACTGATTTACCAATCCCCTTTAAAAGGCTTCAATTTCCGGTAAAATTATCTTTCGCATTAACAATTAACAAGTCCCAAGGTCAAACCTTCGAATTACTTGGGATCGATCTGCGAAAGAAATGTTTTACTCATGGTCAATTATACGTTGGCCTATCGCGGGCTGGAGCCCCTGAAAATCAATTTATTTTGCTGCCACAAAATAAAACCACATCAAATATTGTTTACAGGGAGGCTCTTACTCAATAAATTAAATGGCTTTTATATGGATTACGGTTATGACCTTTTAACAATTAGTATAGCATAAATAAAAAAATGTTAAAAAATTACAAGAAAATAAAAGTGAAAAATAATATATAAAAAAAATTAAATAAAATATAAAAAAACAATATACAAAAAAAAGTTTTAGAAAATATATTCACAAAAACATACCACAATAATAATATCTTAGTTTTTTTTTTAATGAATGTTATTTTTTTAGAAACTGTAAAACATTGTGTATTTTCTTTTATTATATTATTATGCCCGTGCGAAGCCGGGATGTAAATAATAATTTCCATAGATTTTGTAGAAATATTTAAATAAAAAAATAGAATTAAGATATTCAAGTCTAAAACATCTATTTTTTTCTATTTAACTAGCAATTTATGTTGTGTTAAAACTTGAAAAACAATTTGCCCGCGTTCCAAGTTTCCGATTGATTTAAAATTTAGAACATACCTGTATTTTCTATGCCAATGCAATTATGCATAATCAGTATCGTAGTAAATCATATGTATTGTTTTAACTATTAATCTCAAATATATAATAAGACAGTAAAAATCAAGTATCTTTACATTAATTAAAAACCGGCCAAGTGCGAGTCGGACTGGCGAACGAAGGGTTCCTTACTATCATCTATGATAGAAAATCACGTTTGTTGCAGTTTGGTAAAGTCTTTTGCTTAGTTCGAAATTGTATCCATAAAGGGCTATGGTAACTAAATAGTGCACAATACGTGCCAGCATTTAGTCAATATTGCTAAAAACGTGATGTCTATCGTTTATTAAGGTCAAGTAAAAATTTATTAAAAATTACGTTTGTTGTACGGGAGCCCCCCTTTAATATTTACTTTATTGTTATTTAATTATTTATTTTAAAAGGAAATAATCAAGTAAATATTCCGTGAAAAATTTAAAGCGTCTACCTGTTACCGTTTTTAATATTGAGCAAAAAACACGTTTATTGTGATACACGTTTATATATATATATTGTTAGGAGTCGAGGGTATTTCTAAATAATTAGTAGGCATCAACTCCTATAAATTAGTAAGCAAGTGTTAGGTTTATAAATTATCGCGTCATAGTCGTTTGAGAGCGGAAGCTATGCAGGTGTGAATAGTGATTGTCGATGTGATCTTTCAGTAGCTTATCGTAGCGTTTTATTACTGTGGTAGATTACTAAATTAGTTATAACGTCGTAATCTGGCTTTCGTAGTATTAAATAGCGTGAAATACGTGAATTTGACAATTACTTTGAATTCTTATTATTTTTTTAATTAAATTTCTACATGAATCCTTAGAATATATATATAACCGTAAAAGCTAGAAAGCTATATATGTATATACATATATAGCTTTCTAGCTATTACGGTTCATGAGATACAGCCTGGAGACGGACAGACAGCCAAGTCTTAGTAATAGGGCCCCGTTTCACCCTTTGGGTACGGAATACTAAAAATGAGTAACAGAAACCAAAACAATTCTTGGAATTTTTGTCTGTCTGTCTATCTGGTACGTTATAACCTCGAAACTACTTTGTATCGTTAAAGTCTGTTACGGGAAAAAAGAAGTTATGGTCAATTTAAAATTTACTTCCAGCACTGTTTCAAAACTTTTAAACAGAATTGAATGCGGTTTACATAAACGTATTTAATTTAGATAAAGCTAGAATTTCTACTTTGTTTTATCTGAATTTTAATAAAATAACAAGTTGAATATTAGCATTTTTAATTTAGTCACATAAAATCTCAATATCGCGCTGACTTTTTTTAGAACTCGCTATGATTATGTTTTTAGCATTTGGTATAGCAATTTGAAATTCTACAAAGAAAATTTTATAATTGAACATTTCTCAAAAAAATATTTCGTATCAATATGCTTTAATACGTATATCTCAATAATGTCCTGGCTGTGTGTGTGTGTGATGTGGATATATGTTATTATTTTCAGTTTGATATCGTAGCAATGTAATGTCTATATGTATAAAATTATAAAATTGCCACGGGAATAGGATACTAATTAGAATTAACTATAAATCTATCATAGGTCTGGATAATTGTAGTTTCTACAGATCAAATTCAAATGAGAGTGATGAGCAACGAGCGTATAGACTTTCTCGAAAAAGAGCAAACACGAACTCATCAAGGCTTAATGACAGTCCAGAAAGTCATGCGCAGCGACTCAGTTTGACTCGCAAACGTTCGTCTAACGAGACCGAGGCGCAACGTAACCGTCGTCAACATATGCAATACGAGCGTTTATCCATTGAATCTGCCGAATCCAGAGCGACTCGATTAGACACTTTGCGACAAGCTAGTCGCAATCGCAGGAAGGGAGGTATCATCAAATAATTCTTTTGAACATGGTATTAATTTTCGCAGACGTACCATGTGCCACTTGTTATAAAACTCTGTATCCACCACAATGTTGTAATGTACATACTGGTATGTACAGTGCATTATTACCCGAAGATTTGGTTTCTCTGGACAAAATCATAACATGCTCTCGGTGTAAAAATAACATTAGGAAACGAAAAATTCCGTCAGCAGCTTACTGGAACAAAATGACAGTTGAGACTGTACCTCAGGAGCTAGCTAATTCGACGAAATTTGAAGAACAATTTTTATGCCGTAATGTGCCGTTTCTTAAAATAATGAAGCTACAAAACCTTTTCTCTAAAGATTGGTGCAAGGTTAGCCCTCCACTCGGTATATGCCAATGAAAGAAGGGCAAAATCTATAGTGGATAACCACTATCAATGCCCATAACTAAAGATTTCTCTCGATTTTCCTGGGATCCCATCATCAGATGCTGGTGGTAATGGGACCACCTCGAAGGTTTATGCTTTCAAATGAAAGGAAAAAAATATAAATCCGTCCACAAACGCCGGAGTAATCTCGTGGAAAACCACTATCAATGCCCATAAATGAAGGTTTCTCTCGATTTCCCTGGGATTCCATCATCAGATGCTGACCTTGGTGGTAATGGCACCACCACGCAAGTTTATGCTTTCAAATAAAAAAAAATATTTGTAAATCCGTTGTTGTAATAATAAATTATGTGTTTTGCAAATATTTCTGATGTTGGATACAGATTATACATTCCCTCCGTGAGTCATCTGTTTCGGGCAGTCTTTCATTTTTCGGGGAGGGACCTGAACCGTTAACTGCCAAGGGCAAACGAAACCTTCACTCTTTGGTACAGTACCTCAATTTATTTTAAATATATATTACTGTAATATCAGGGAATAACAAACCAATTAAAACTTCATTCACAACCGTAATTACAGCATTATACAACCTTTTTGTTTTTAAGGAGACTTGTTCCTATCAAAACCCCAGATATAAACTTTAATATTCAAACTATATATCAACGGCAGAGAATACAAACCAAACCCCGCACAGAACACAAATCCTCCAAAAGTACAGGGTCAAGAAATAATTTCAAGTGTTGAAGACATTGAACCCAGGCTTAATAACACTTGTACTGCATTTATAGATAAGCCGAAAAAGAATGGGTCCACTACTACTACTAATAATTTTCGTTACTAATTTTGGTATATTATTTCAAAATATCAGAAGCATTAAAAACAAACGTCATTTAATAGAAGCCATGACAGAAGAAGAAGAAAATATTAAAGTAATATGTATTTCAGAGACATGGATCACTACATCGAAAAAAGATCTCCTTCAGTTGAATGGCTTCAAGCTTGCAACAAGTTTTTGTCGGTCCAGCCGAGAGGGGGGGGGAGTATGTATATTTTTGAAAAACGACATTGATTTTATAGAAAGGGAAGATATTAATAGAGTCTCATTAGAATTGGTACTGGAAACATGTGCAATAGAAGTACCTAAGTTTAATCTAATTATAATAATATTATACTGGCCTGATAAAAATAGAATGCCTGGAAAATTTATTGACAAACTGACAAAACTTGTGCAAATGATTTTGAGGAAAGACAAGAGCAGGAATGTCTTGATTGGTGGTGATTTTAATGTTAATGTGTTGGAATCCAGTAAATTAACTTCAAATCTTTTGTCCCTCATGCAAAGTTTTAATTTTGCTCAGTTAGTTAAAGAACCAACCAGACTTACTGAAACTTCTGCAACGTGTATTGACCTAGTATTTAGTAACATGCAAAAGATTAATAACTATGTTAACACCGTAGAATATGGTTTTTCGGATCATAAAGGTGTACTTGTTAATATGAGCTTCCCTGAAACTGATAATTTAAAAAAATGGACACAGTTAAAAAGGACATTTAATAGGACAAACATTCAAAAGTTTAAAAATGATATAAAGACTATTAATTGGCAACAATTCTTTACGAGAGATAAGAGCGTAAATTATAATTATAATTTATTTAATGCGAAAATCCAATCAATTCTTAACAAAAATATGCCCAAGAGTTTAAACTGTTGAGAAAAAAGAAAAAAAGTACATGGTTAACTAAAGGTTTAAAAATATCATGTAAAACTAAACGCTTGTTAAAGATACTCACAACACAAAATAACGATCCCATTCTTAAAAATCATTACAAAAAATACGAAAAAATGTTAAAGAGAACAGTAGCAGCCGCGAAAAAAATAGATTATAAAAATAGATTTAAAAATTCGAATAACATAATAATGACAATGTGGCAAATAGTAAAAGAACATACAAATAAAATAAAAACTAAAACTAAAAATAACTTAAAATTAAAAATCAATGATGTTCTCATTCAAAATCCCCTTACCGTTGCAAACCATTTAAACAATTTTTTTGCATCAGTTGGCGGTTCACCAAATAGTTCCTCGTGTCAGGATAGACAGAAAATATCTATTCCTTTAGTAAACTCTATATTTATTAACCCAACCGATCCAAAGGAGATTTATATAATAATAAAGAGATTAAAAAATAAGAGAAGTTACGGTTTTGACGAAATCCCTCCAATTTTAATAAAAGCATGTGGCGAAGAGTTTGCAACACCACTTTCTTTGCTTATTAACCAGTCCCTAAGCCAAGGAATCGTTCCAGATCTATTAAAAATAACTGTAGTCAAGCCATTACACAAAAAAGGTGATACAGAAGACAGTAATAATTATCGTCCAATAGCCCTACTTTCATCATTCTCTAAAATATTTGAAACGGTAATGTATAATAGAGTCTATTCCTTTTGTGAAAAATATAACATTTTTAACGACAGGCAGTACGGTTTCCGGAGGGGACGTTCGACCACTTTAGCTGTGTACCAATACGTAAGGGAAATACTGGGGGTAGTTGACGACAAACAACATGCTATTGGTGTGTTATTGGATATGAGCAAAGCCTACGACAGAGTTCCCTACTCTATCTTACTAGATAAACTCTATGACGTCGGTATACGCGGCCAGGCGCATAAATGGTTTGTCTCCTACCTTAATCAACGCGTTCAATATGTAGACATTATTCATAATAATTCCCGAAGCGAAGTAATAGAGACAGTTAGATCGCAAAAGATAATTTTAAAGCAATCCATACCACAAGGAAGCGTTTTGGGCTGTTTTCTATTTGTGGTTTATATAAACGATCTCCCTAATATATCTGATGTCCCGTGCATTCTCTTTGCCGATGACATTTCGTTAATTCTTTCATGCCCAGAATTCGAACAATTGGATCAAATGTTAACAAAAAACCTAAATATAATAACTAATTGGCTCTCTAATCACAACCTCCAGATAAATTTTGAAAAAACTAAACTTTTGCAATTTAGGCCATACCAAAAACGTCCTTTAAGTATTAATTACCAATATCAAAATATTGATTTGGAAAGCGTTAACTCTTGTTGCTTGCTAGGTATTAATGTAGACTCTCATCTAAATTGGAAAGGGCATATTGAGAAGGTGGTCCATAAGCTGTCTAGTTTTACATATGCACTTTTAGAACTTAAAAAACTTACGGACTTAAAAACAGCAATGTGCGCTTATTACGCTTACGCAGATGCATGGCTGCGCTACGGCTTAGTGTTGTGGGGTAACAGCTCCGACGTCGGTAAAGTTTTTACATTACAGAAAAAGTGCATTCGTATTCTTGCTAACATAGACCAAATGACTAGCTGTAAAAACTATTTTATTAAACATAATATTTTAACATTAACATCCTTGTACATATTGGAAGCATACTCACTTGTGAACAATAATATGGATTGGTTTCCTCGGTACTCACAACCCGAAAACTTAAGGAAAAGGGAAAATAAACTAGAGCCAACGACTTCAAAGCTAAAAATGGTAGGCAATAGTCCACACTCAATGTTAATACAAATTTACAATACCGTTTTAAAACATATTAAAGATTTAGATAAAGAAATCAATTTTAAAAATAAACTTAAAAAGTATTTAATGAATAAATGTTATTACTCGTTGCAGGAGTTTTTTGATGATAGCGTGTAATAGAGTTGGTATACTTTAAAAGAAAGACAAATTAATTTATTGTTATTTTAATTGATTTTATTGATGTAAATTTGACATGTTAAGGATTTAATATTATACAATTATTAATTATGAATTACTTTTGCTGAATTATATAAATCTAATTATTTTAATCGATTTTATTGATGTAAATTTGACATGTTAAGGATTTAATATTACACAATTATTAATTATGAATTACTTTTGCTGAATTATATAAATCCCATTTTATTATATTAATTTTATGACATGATTTAATACCTATAATTTATTGTTATTCTAAGGCGTTTGATGAGCCCCAGTTTATGTTAGTTGTCTTATGTTAAAATATGAATGTGTGATTATATAAATGTAATTGTATTGAGATGTAAAGTTATGCAGTGCCCTTGCAGGGTTCTTGTTAGATCTAAATAATTGTTAAGACCATTGTATACTACAAGAATTGCAGACATATAAATAAATAAATAAATAAATAATATCACTTCATACATTCATACCTTGAGATGCAAGGCTGACATGGGTGACAACAGTGGGGGTGTGGTATATATAGCCCTTAGGAGCAAAAAGGCTAAAGGGCAAAGGGTAAAGACCAAGAACAACGATGATGTGGAAATAAAATTTTACGTGGTGTTTCAGATTGATACATTACAAATTATATAAATATAAATATATTACAAAAATGAAAAAAATGCCTACTCCCCTCGTGACCCACAGCCGGTATTGGCCTTTCTTTAATACATTAAAAATATATTCTAGTATTAATTGAAAGCATTTTTATGTGTTTAGTATTTTTTTATTATACTCATTTGAATTTTATGTTCTAAGCATATATGAAACGGTTCATGTAATTGTAATTCAATATTACTCCCGTTTGTCCCCTGACACAAACACTTCAATAAGTACATACCTAATAAAGAAAACTTGGTACAACTTTTAAATACAAGACTGTAAGACAGCAATTTATCTAACTCTAGAGATATTAGCCCGAGCTCATTTTAAATTCGTTTTTCTCCTCCATTTCCACTTGATTTTATTTTTACGATACGTTTTAAATTCTGTGAGCATTTGTTTGGATGTTGTCTTGTACCCTATACTTTTTGTTTCTTACATACTTACTCACTATTTATTACCGTTCAATAATAATATAAGTCTGTATTTATAATGAAATTTAAAATCATTTTATTTATTTTCGAAACGTAATACTCTTGTTTCACGGACCCAAAGGATAGATGCATACGCTAAGAAACTACTAGAATAAATACCATTTTTCTTATGTTCTCACGTTAACAAGACTTTTAAGGGTTTTTCAAAGAGTTCAAAGAAACTAAACTTTAAAGAGTTGTCTAAAATTTAAGAAAGTTTGGAATCTGTAAAAGTGTTTAATTTTTTTTCTTTTATCATGTGCTAGGCATAACATCTTAAATTGTAAATCTTAAGAATATGACAAAAATTATATTATAAGTAAAAAGTATTATTATACCTGCAACGTGTCTGTGGGTAAAAAGTAAAATATATAAAAAAAAAACAAGCTGTTACTTGAATTATAAATTGAATAAACAAATCCTGATTAAATGAAATATATTCTTTTTAAAAGATTGTTTATAAAAATAAAGGAAAAGTCTAAAACTATTTACATACGTCAACTAAATAATGTTGGATTTTTCCTTTTCTTTCTTTTAGGTATATAACATTGCATTTATAATAAGCATTAGAAATAAAAACTCACAAAAAAAGAAGTTCAATATACGTTATACCCTTACAAATCCTTGACTAGTCAAAACTCTGCTACAGTATATATTTGATTATTCAAAGTTATTTTATACAGAAATACGTTATTGAAAATTAATTACTGTTGAACAAATTTGTTGTATTCTTGTTTATTTTGTTACATAAATTAAAGATATAAAGTTTATCCTTCATAATAATGAACTAAGTTGCTAAAACATGTTTAATAAATTAAATTAAAATATTTAACTACAGTATTTTGTTTTTGATTATCACATTTATTATTAAACAAACTTTAAACCAAGTATATTCAAATATTTTCTTGGTAATTATCATTAAAGTCCGCGTAATGTTTATGACCTAAGTACAAGTAGTCTAACTGAAGGTAAGATCTCATTTTTTTCATTGACTTCTTTCACCTTTATACTAGTATATTTAGATAAAGGTGGATAATGATTTTTTTAACCGGCTTCAAAAAGAAGGACGTTATCAATTCGGCTGTGAGTTGCTTGTGTGTATGTTACGTTATTACTCCGATGTTTGTGAACGGATTTACAAATATTTTTTTTATTTGAAAGCATAAACTTGCGTGGTGGTGCCATTACCACCAAGGTCAGCATCTGATGATGGAATCCCAGGGAAATCGAGAGAAACCTTCATTTATGGGCATTGATAGTGGTTTTCCACGAGATTACTCCGGCGTTTGTGGACGGATTTATATTTTTTTCCTTTCATTTGAAAGCATAAACCTTCGAGGTGGTCCCATTACCACCAGCATCTGATGATGGGATCCCAGGAAAATCGAGAGAAATCTTTAGTTATGGGCATTGATAGTGGTTATCCACTATAGATTTTGCCCTTCTTTCATTGGCATATACCGAGTGGAGGGCTAACCTTAAACCAATCTTTAGAGAAAAGGTTTTGTAGCTTCATTATTTTAAGAAACGGCACATTACGGCATAAAAATTGTTCTTCAAATTTCGTCGAATTAGCTAGCTCCTGAGGTACAGTCTCCACTGTCATTTTGTTCCAGTAAGCTGCTGACGGAATTTTTCGTTTCCTAATGTTATTTTTACACCGAGAGCATGTTATGATTTTGTCCAGAGAAACCAAATCTTCGGGTAATAATGCACTGTACATACCAGTATGTACATTACAACATTGTGGTGGATACAGAGTTTTATAACAAGTGGCACATGGTACGTCTGCGAAAATTAATACCATGTTCAAAAGAATTATTTGATGATACCTCCCTTCCTGCGATTGCGACTAGCTTGTCGCAAAGTGTCTAATCGAGTCGCTCTGGATTCGGCAGATTCAATGGATAAACGCTCGTATTGCATATGTTGACGACGGTTACGTTGCGCCTCGGTCTCGTTAGACGAACGTTTGCGAGTCAAACTGAGTCGCTGCGCATGACTTTCTGGACTGTCATTAAGCCTTGATGAGTTCGTGTTTGCTCTTTTTCGAGAAAGTCTATACGCTCGTTGCTCATCACTCTCATTTGAAATGTTTCTAGAATATCTTTTCCTATTTTTCTTTAAACGTTCTTTCTTCTCGTCGCTACTTTCTTCCAAGCGGCGCTGTCTAATTTGAGAAGGCCGTTTAGTTGGTCTCCCCATATTAAATAAAATCAACTTACGTAACGTAACACTATTAAAAACATATTAATAGATCGCGAATACAAATCGACTAAATGAGAGTTAAGATGGTTCGATATGGTCTGTCTGTGATTTGTTAAGAGAAACATAGCAATGTAAATTATTTTACATGTATGTTTGATATGTTTATTTTATTGCTGAGATATGTTTTTGATTGGATCCATAGGTGGCAAGGCAAGCAAATAAAGTTTTCTTTTTGTTTTCAGGACTACAAAAAAATTATATATTGTTGCAACCAGGTACCAGTTCCTATTAGCATGGGTTGGACAATTTTACAAAATTTTAAGTGTTTTTTTAAATAACATAAATATATTTATATAGAGTTTTTTAGCATTTTGATATTAAACTACTAATATTTTTTATTTTCTAAATATTACTATACTGGTATATAATATACTCTCTTTTATAGTTTACTCCACTGGCAGGTGACTTTGTATAAAAACCATTCTTTATGATCCATTTATGGCTGTTTTATCATCGGTTTTTTTTATATCTAAAAAGGAAATCAAACAAACAAAAACAATCTTTAAATTTGTTATAAAACAAGCAAAAAAACACATAAAATATTGTATCCCAAAAGATACAGAAAGATAAATTAAAAGATATTAGCAATACAGAGCTGATGTTTTTAATTTATTAGAGTGGGTAGAGTGGCTGACAATTACCTCATCAATCGATGTAAAATTGCATTCACGAGAGAGATGTGTAATATTGATATTAATATTGATTGCCGATAAGTCTGTCTATATAACTTTTGAAAACAATTACAACTCTCGAACTTTGAAATTAGTTTGATCATGGTCTCGAAAGTACTTTATTTAGACTAAAGTAAATAAAATGTAAGCATGTACTTATACTAAAAGAGGGGTAGATAACTATTTAAATTACCGTTTTTGTCTGTTGAATAAATCATCAATATAAGTAAAAGGAAAATCTTTGCCAGTTCCTCTGATTACTAATTAATTAGTATTCAAAAATTCAAAATTCAAAATTCCAAATTCAAAATTCAAAATTCAAAATTCAAAATTCAAAACTCAAAATTCAAAATTCAAAATTCAAAATTCAAAATTCAAAATTCAAAATATCTTTATTCAAGTAGGCATTTACACGCACTTTTGAATCGTCAATTACATTAAATTAGTCAGTATAATCAGTCTGTGAGTAAGCTACCACCAGTTCGGAATGCTGTTCTGCTGAGAAGAGCTGGCCAGAAACTCAACAGTTGCTCTTTTTAAATAAAATTTAACAATGTTTGACTTATAAATTAAATATATTATATTATAACATCAACCCTGCAAATGAGTCAATGACCCAAGTTCCACACATTTCGATCAACCAAAAACTCTTGAATGCTATAGTAAGATTTATTTAATAATATACCTTTAATTTTAGATTTGAAACCAAGAAAAGGAAGATCTAAGATATCTTGTGGAACCTTATTATATATGCGTATACTCAAGCCCATGAAGGATTTCTTAACTTTTTGAAGTCTAAATTTAGGTGTTACGAGCCTATTTTTATTTCTTGTATTGATAGTATGTCCGTCGGTGTTTTTTTTATAGTCATTTAAATTTTGGCGTATATATAGTAAGCTATTAAAAATGTATTGAGAAGCGACCGTAAGAATACCGATTTCTTTAAAAACTTCTCTTAGGGAGTCTCTAGCTTTTAAGTTACAAATAGCCCGTATAGCTCGTTTTTGTAAAATAAATATAGAATTAATTTCGGCAGCGCTGCCCCACAGTAAGATACCGTAAGACAATATACTGTGAAAATAACTAAAATAAACGAGTCGAGCCGTATTAGCGTCTGTTAATTGTCTTACTTTTTAATTGCAAAGACGGCTGAGCTAAGTTTGCTTGCGAGTGTCGAGAGATGGGGGTTCCACTGGAGCTTTTTATCTAAAGTTATACCCAAGAAAGTTGTCGAGTCAGTCAGTTCTAACACTTCATTGTTAAGGAATAAACTACAATCTTGACTTTTTACATTAGGAAGTGTAAATTCCATGCATTTAGTTTTCTTAGTATTTAATACCAAATTATTAATTTCAAACCAATGAAGAACACGTGACAGAGCACAGTTAACTTTATCAAAATTAGGTTTATTACGATCAACTTTAAAAATAAGTGAGGTATCATCAGCAAAAAGTACAATGTCACATAGTCCTTTTACGTAAAAGGGCAAATCATTAATATAGAATAAAAATAAGAAAGGGCCTAGAATAGATCCTTGTGGAACATCCATTTTTAGGTGAGATCCAACTGATTTACAATTATTTACATCAACCGTCTGAACTCTTTGATTCAAGTAAGAGGCAATAAGATCAAGCGCAGCACTACGCACACCATAGTGATTAAGTTTGCAAAGTAATGTTTGATGGTCCATGCAATCAAAGGCTTTAGATAAATCACAAAACACTCCGATTGCATTCTGTGACTTTTCCCATGCGTCGTAAATGTGCTTAAGAAGCGCGGCACCCGCATCAGTTGTTGATTTGCCTTTGATGAAACCATATAGTTCACTATGCATGATTTCATTGCTATAAACAAATTCTGACATTTGGTTTAGTATAATTTTTTCGAAGATTTTACTTAAAGTAGGTAAAATAGAGATAGCTCTATAATTTCCAGGTATTAGTCTATCGCCACTTTTGAACAAAGGAACTACTTTACTATTTTTCATTAAGTCTGGGAAAGTACCGGTTTCAATACATTTGTTAAAAATTAAGGATAATTGTGGAGCAATATCATTTATAATACTTATTAGTAATTTTACTGACATACCCCAAAGATCACCGGTTTTTTTCATATTTAGATTTCTAAAAATTTTAACAATTTCATATGATGTAACAGGTTTAAAAACAAAACATTTATTACTGACTCTTACGTTATTCGTCAATTCGACGATTGCATCACATGGTGAAGAATTTAAATTACGCGTGACTGTTAAAGGAATTTCGTTAAAAAAGTCTCAAAAATAGCCGCCACAGTTGAATTTGAATTTATTTCAATATTATCAATTTTTAACTTAATAGGTCCATTAGCAGCCCTATTTTTCCCAGAAACACTAGATAAAACAACCCAAGTTGCCTTTATTTTATTTTCTGAGTTTAAGATTTTATTTCTTATGTAAATCGACTTAGCTTGTATGCAAACGGTCTTAAATATTTTAGAGTAATTAAGTTATTATGAGTAAGTAAGTTATTATGAGTAACATTACAGTCATGTTTTAAAGTCATTTTAAGAAAATATTCAAGTCCTCAGTGGTTCGTATATAAAAAGAATAAAATATTTAATTACCATGAATTTTGTAAAAATATTTTTCTGACAAAAATAAGAAATGCTTCTTCTTGGTTAATGTCATAACTTCTTTTTTACGTTATTAAACAGTAAGTTCTTCGTTTTAAATAAAGATATAATCATGAACTAATTTGAGATATTTAATATACAACCACACTTAATAAATAGATAAGTTAGTGTTCTTTATCGCTAATATTAGAGAGTTTATCGAATTGTCCCAATAAATTTGTAGTCTTATAAAATATCTAATTTTATGATCTACTTAAAATCTGGGGTGGATATATAAAATTCTATACACGCTCCTATTCCCGTATAACGCGAGGCAACTCTGTTACGATAGTTTTATTTCAAAAACCAGAGTTGGGCCTGCGGCCTAACTCCGTTGAATGTGAATAGTTCCGCCCTCACTAACTGTGGTGAGGAATGGCGGCATCACGACTTTTTGTATTTTTTGGGGATAAAAGTAAACTTTATCCTTATGCATTTTTTATCTATATGAAACATTTAATATAAATCTAATTAGTTTAATGTCAATGACAAACAAACATTTAATATACAATCTCTAATGTAGTTAACATAATAAAACTCAACTAAAACATATACTCATACAATTTTTTTTAACTTGTTTTTACCTAATAACTTAAAATAATCTTGTAAATACCTAAAAGTTTATCAATACTTGTTAAAACTTAAGAAAACAAAGATCAGTCAGAAGAATTTATTATAAGGACCACTTTTTCCTTTAATATTATATAGAAATAAAGTTTTCCAGGATACCTTTGATTTCCTTCTCTCCTCATATTCGACTACAGTAGTTTATTGTTTTTTTTTTTTAATAAATCATTAATAAGAAGTAATGAATAGACAATTTACAAAATAATGAAATGGAATTAGACGTACTAATTTTACGTACCACCTTATATTCAAAATCGTCTTCTAAGTTTTCGTGTTTGAGAAAAAGGAAGAAATCTTTATGACTTTAGTCATAACTTCATATTTGAGCTTTATTTTGCATGTTTAAGCTTTGACTAACCACTTTTTAAACTATAATAGATGTTTTTTTTTAAGTTATTAATTAGTTATAATAATAAAAGTTATTATTAGTATTCATAGTTAACTCTTTTAGATAGGAGCACATGTAGGTATTTTTGGGAATGAGAGAGTGGACGAACTCGGTAAGAAAAAAGCTCTAACAGCTACCATTCCGAAAAAATCACAGTCGAGATTACGATCTAAATATAATTTAGAAAGGTAAAATATATGTTGATAATATTTCGGTTTTAGCATTATAACAGTTATTAAAATCGAAAGGTTATCTTATAATAATGTTATTAAGTAAAAAAAAACAGAAACAAGCTCTAACATTATATAAACCACAAGTATAAATAACATGAACAATATTTTATATAGACATCGTAATTATAATAATGTAATATGAAGTTCCCGAATTTATTGATATCTTGTTTTCTTTTTTTTTCCGAAGATAGGTATTTTTATAAAATATAAAATACTGTCTGTAATAAACAAACGTCTATTCAAATTGAAACACTTATATGTATAGTAGCCGTGCCTGCGACTTCGTACGCAGATTCCGATTTCGCTAAAGATACCTGTCGTTCAATTATGTATTTTTTTTGAAAAGTATATTATTATTCACTGACGGGAGGACTATGGATATGGACTATTAATTTGTACTATCAATAAGTACTATCAATACGTACTGTCAATACGTACTATCAATACGTACTATCAATATGTACTATCAATATGTACTATCAATATGTACTATCAATATGTACTATCAATATGTACTATGAATATTTACTATCAATACGTACTATCAATATTTACTGTCAATACGTACTATCAATATGTAGTAAAAATATTTACTATTAATACGTACTATCAATCCGTACTATCAATACGTACTATCAATACGTACTATCAATACGTACTATCAATACGTACTATCAATACGTACTATCAATACGTACTATCAATATTTACTTTCAATACGTACTATCAATTTTTACTATCAATACGTACTATCAATATTTACTTTCAATACGTACTATCAATACTTACTTTCAATATGTACTATCAATATTTACTATCAATACGTACTATCAATACGTACTATCAATATTTACTATCAATACGTACTATCAATATTTACTATCAATGTTTACTATCAATACGTACTATCAATACGTACTATCAATTTTTACTATCAATACGTACTATCAATACGTACTATCAATACGTACTATCAATATTTACTTTCAATACGTACTATCAATATTTACTATCAATGTTTACTATTAATACGTACTATCAATATGTATTATGAATATTTATTATTAATACTTACTATCAATATGTACTATAAATATTTACTATCAATGTTTACTATCAATACGTACTTTCAATACGTACTATCAATATTTACTATCAATACGTACTATCAATACGTACTATCAATATTTACTATCAATATTTACTATCAATATTTACTATCAATACTTACTTTCAATACGTACTATCAATATTTACTATCAATACGTACTATCAATATTTATTCTTAGTATGTACTATGAATATTTACTATTAATACGTACTATCAATATGTGTGATTAGTGATTATTAACTTTATTTGTTAAATGATTGGAATAAAATACAATACAAATTGTACAGTGAATCCCATATATTCCTGTATATATGTCCACACGAATGTGTGTGTTAAAGTATTATAAAAGTAACTTGAAATATAAATAACTTGAAAAAAATATATAACTTTAACACACATATTCGTTAATATAATATTCTTGAAACAAGTGTTTAATTATTATTTGAACTAATATAACTCCTGTTAGAACAATTGCTAAGCTTCCATTTATCTTAAAGAATTCTGTAAAAAAAAAACATAAAATACCTACTAACACAAGATACTTCAATATTATAAACTGATTAACTGTTTAGTTAATTTCCTTTTAACCAAACTATTGACTGCAGTTGTTAATAAATGTAGATATTTTGAAATAATTATACAGCAAACTAAATTTATCGTTAAATATATTTTTATTCAGCAAAAGAAATTTATTTATTTATCGTAAAATATTACCGAAATGAAGACACTCTCGTCTTTAAAAACTAATATAATAATAATTAATTAGTGATTAGAACTTTAAAAAGTCTTTATGAGTAAAATCATTTGTACAACTAAATGCTTGTTAACAACGAAGTTATCTAGCAATGTGCACTGAAGCGAAGATTTTTTAACCCCCGACTTAAAAGAGAGGTGTTATAAGTTTGACCTGTCGATCTGTGTATCTGTGTATCTATGTATTTGTGTATCTGTGTGACAATCTGTGGCAATGTAGCGGCCAAACGCGTGGACGGATTTGAATGCGGTTTTTTTTAATCAAAAGCTTCGTCGAGATGGTTCTTAGCTAAATGATATGATTGGTTGAAATATAACAGTCATCTCTATGATATTGACATTTTATTGGTGGCAATAACTAGCTGTTCCGAGCGGCTTCGCCCGCGCTATATAGAAAAAAAAGCTCTGTATAGGCCTATATAGGACAAAAGATTTTAACGCTTCTTTATTGAGGTAAAGTATTTTATTAGGGTTAGCTGTTGCCCGTGACTGCGTCCAAGTAGACTGTAAAAATTATATTTGTATTAATTTATATAAATATAGAATGAAAAAAAGGTATATAAAAGTATATTTATATGGCTTAAGATCGTAGTCAAAAAGCGTCACGGGCTACAGCTAGTGATAATATGAATCCCTCCATGATAGTCTTATTAGTGATTATAAATCATTTTCACTCCAAATATTTATATTTATTAATATTCGTATATACCTACATGAAAAAGTCTTGAACCATGTTACTTAATACATTGCTGAAATTTTCACGAAGATCCTTATATTCTCTCGTAATAAATATAACCTATGTTCATCACAGGAATAATGTAAGATTCTAAATGTAAATATTTTATTAAATCGGTCCAGTAGTTTCGGAGCCTATTCAATTCAAAGAAACAAACAAATCATCTTTACAATATTAGAATAGATTGATAGAAATACTCTGAATGAACTGAAAAAATTGTGTGTCTGTAGGTTCATTAAGTACAAAAAATAACTTTTTAGACAGTTAACTAAGGACCTTGAACTTACAAATACATTAATTACGATTAAAGTTGAGTGGTTAAGACTTAACTTTTGCGTCGTTCATTAAATTTATATTTGTAGGTCGATTCATGTTGTCCTTATGGTTAATTTTTTATAAATATTTTTGAAACGACACTTTGAATCAGTGAAGTTTTATGAGCAAAGGTCAAATAGATTTTTTTACAACAAACATTTTGAATCTTCTTGTATTATCTTTTTGTTTAAGACGATAGTCGGTTTTTAGACCAGATTTATATTTAAAACTTATAAATAAAATGTTGTGATTTTACTCTCATTAAAATCTCCACATGTGTACAAAGCCACGTTCCACTAAACTTCTAATTCCTATTACACATCGTAGATGCTATCGTTACGAAACTATTGTTAAAAGGCATATGTGAAAGCCAATTATTATGAGATATTTATTATTGATTTAGTAGTGAAATATCATTTTTTTTGAATCTCAAGGCTAATTTTTATTATTCTTAAGAAAGATATAATAATAAATACTTAGGTACACTCGGGAGGCAATTAGTAACAAAGTCAAACATTATAATGTATATCATTAGAAAAATTGTTTAATAACATTCTCGTTAGCGAAGTGTTTAAGTAATGTTCTGTGGAGTCTGGATTCTACCACCTGTTGTCATAGACTGCTTTATTAAGTCCCGTAATTCTACACGGTTATAAAAAGTCTGTATAACATTATGAGTCTTATTAATAGAACATAGTATACTTCAGAGACAGACATTAACATCAACAATGTTTAAAAAGGAAACTTAACATTTGATTACCTCCGATATGTCAAAATTTTTATATAACCAATAAGTTTTGAATAATAAATATTAAATAAATCTTACTATAACATTCAAGAGTTTTTGGTTGATCGAAATGTGTGGAACTTGGGTCATTGACTGATTTGCAGGGTTGATGTTATAATGTATAAGTCAAACATGGTTAAATTTCATTTAAAAAGAGCAACTGTTGAGTTTCTAGCCAGCTCTTCTCAGCAGAACAGCGTTCCGAGCTGGTGCTAGCTTACTCACAGACTGACTATACTGACCAATTTAATTTAATTTAATGTAATTGATTGATTGATTGATGATTCAAAAGTGCGTGGAAATGCCTACTTGAACAAAGGTATTTTTAATTTTGAATAATAATTTTATTAATCTATAATAAACCGCGAGTGAAATTTCCTTAATTTTTTTGAGCTTCAAATGATTATTTTTCAATAACTTTTGATCATGCACATACACAATAAAACAGCAGCTATTTATTTTACAAACCGAATTAAATGTTGCTTCTGAAAATAAACGCGACCGACATTAACTAGTATTTGAATCACTTAAACAAAACTGTTCAAATCTACGGAATACGACGCTTAGAACTTGGTTTTATTTAACATATTTGCTCACTACTATTTGCAAATAGATAATAATATGACGGCGCACAAGACTATTTAGTTGATTTTAAACTGACAGATGACAGTTGACGGAAGACATAACACCGAGCGCTGGGGAGGCGGCCATTACTAGTTGAGTGCGAGACGCGAGTGTGCGCGCACGCACCCACGTGTTCCGGTGGAATGTTAATCGAATCGGTGGTTCACGCAACTCTGATGATTGTATTCCTACTAAGTAATTTGTTATAATTGATTACCTACATTTAATACAAGAATTGTCATATTGTGTGTGTGGTTTAATTGCCTGAGACCTACGCCTCGGATCCTGTACCAGAATATTCCATCAAGAACGAGCAAGTCGCTAATATGCATCCATCTCCGACATCAGAAGTGGGATTCACTCGGGCTTCAAAACCACCAACTACCCGCGAGATTAGATTATTGAAGCTACAAAATCACGTCAAGCAAAAAATGAAGTGATTTTATTATTTGAAACGCACACTACAAGATAATAACAATGAAGTTCTAGAATCAATACAATCAATCAATAGTTGATAATCAATGATTATATGACAAAGCGTTGGAAGAATTCTACGAAAGAAGAAATCGTTGCTGATGAACAAAGAAAAGAAATGAGAAATTATGGCGGTGACTACGCGGTGCGAATGGCGGTAATGGCGCGGTGCGGATGGCGGTGATGGTGCGGGGCGGATGGCGGTGACGGCGCAGCGCAGTTGGCGGTGACGGCGCGGCGTGGCTGGCGGTGACGGCGCGGCGTGGCTGGCGGTGACGGCGCAGCGCGGTTAGCGGTTGCGGCGCGGCACGGCTGGCGGTGACGGCACTGCGCGGTCGGCGATGACGGCGCAGCGCCGATGGCGCTGATGGTGCTGATGGTGCTGATGTTGCTGATGGTCGTGACAGCGGTCGTGGCGATGGCAGCTATGGCAGCGGTACTGGTAAAGTGCGGTGCGAGCAACGCGTTGAGGTCTGCGCAATTTATCCACCATCGGATACGTCACAGTATAAAGGTGAATTCGTTTCGATTCACTTCCAATTTTTGCGGTAAATACTCGCTAGATAAAGAAAATTAAGCGATCAAATGTAGTGCATCAGAGACTGAACAACCTTTTAGACAATTGAAGTTGAGTCATGTAAACGAAAGTAAGTTCTTCTGAATTAATTCTTCGAATTGGAGATCTGATATAAGGTTATAACGCAAAGGCTGATTGAAAAGGCTCATGCGCCTGAATCACGTCTGTCATTGTAAGGGCTGATTGAAAAGGCCTCGTACGCCTGAATCACGCCAGAAAAAAAATGGTCGGAATGGGCCTAGTATGCCCGGTCCTCATTCTCAGGTTGGCTGGTCGGTAAGGGCCTAGTACGCCCGGTCCACGCCTCGCGGTAGTTTTTGGCTGGTCTGTAAGGGCCTAGTACGCCCGGTCCACGCCTCGCGGTAGTTGTTGGCTGGTCTGTAAGGGCCTAGTGCGCCCGGTCCACGCCTCACATTAGCTGTTGGTTGGTCGAAAGGGCTCCATACGCCCGGCCTAGCCATAAGAGATTGTCAGTTGTAAAGGTCGGAATGGTCACCTGCACCCGGACCCAGTCGAAAATATAATGTCGATGGTCGAATGGACCTAATGCGTCCGATCCATATCTTAGCGAAGTGTATTGTAGGTCTAAAAGTATTGCCCTCAGGTCGAGTTATCAAATTAACGTTATGTAACCACTCATCAAAAGCCAGCTATTTGTCAGACATGGGCGAGCTAACAATAATACGTGACTGTAATGTTTCAGATGATTCTGTACGAGACTAATAACCGCACGAGGACGTGCGACAGTCAGGGTTGGCCGTGACGGCGCACAAGACTATTTAGTTGATTTTAAACTGACAGATGACAGTTGACGGAAGACATAACACCGAGCGCTGGGGAGGCGGCCATTACTAGTTGAGTGCGAGACGCGAGTGTGCGCGCACGCACCCACGTGTTCCGGTGGAATGTTAATCGAATCGGTGGTTCACGCAACTCTGATGATTGTATTCCTACTAAGTAATTTGTTATAATTGATTACCTACATTTAATACAAGAATTGTCATATTGTGTGTGTGGTTTAATTGCCTGAGACCTACGCCTCGGATCCTGTACCAGAATATTCCATCAAGAACGAGCAAGTCGCTAATATGCATCCATCTCCGACAAATAAATAAATATTTTTTTTTTAGTTTGTATTATACTGATATGGAAATATAAACAATAAATTTATTTAAGTGCGATATTATACCTTTCATAAAAAAAATCCTTTTACATATATTGAAAGTCTGTATATTCATTATTTTACAAAATTACAGAGTAATATAAAGAATCAGTTGCTGGTGTAGTGGATTGGGCCAATATTTCTAGAAATAACCTATTCTATTTATATATTTATTGTGAATGTATATAATATTATGTTGTACAATCTTACGGCTATTACTGTAATTTTTTTCTTTAATCATCTATACAGTTTTTTAAGTTTCTTTTTTCCTTCATTAATAGAATCTGAAGAAGAATAGACTTTCTCAGTTACCTATCCTAAAACCAAATTGTTCAGTTTCGAACAGTTTAATTGTAATTAGATGAAGTTAATGAGGTTACCGTCACAGTTTTTGATTTTACCCTCATTTACTTCACGGCTGTTAATCTTATCTTTATTGGGCAACTTCTCCTTTATTATCTAGTATAATTATACTAATGCAAATTCGTTCATTCATGTTCATAAATTATATGATTAGACTTAATTTTGAAAGAATTAGTGAATGATGTGAACTCGCTTCTTTCTAATATAATTTTACACACATGCCATCCATGTTTTTTTTAGTCGCGCTCTTCACTTAATACTTTCTCCTTGACATTTAAGACTTTTCTCGTTTCTATACATAATGTTTGAATGTATTACTTATTTCCTCTAGAGTATACAGGTAGATATTTATTATTATACGTTTTTAAAAAGTAATTAAAAATAACCTTAAAATAAAAATAAATATATATATATATATATATATATATTAGATAGTTTAGTCCACGATTAAAGCAATGATAATTATCTTGTAATATGTAACTTTCACAAATGCTTTTGGATAATACGAAGATAACACGATATAGCTGTACTAAGAATTAGAAATGTAAGCTATGTCTAGTGAAACAGATATTCTTTGCGTCCGTTATTTCTATGTTCGTAAAACCCTCCGCTACACAGAGATTATTTCTCTAATGTGGGAGATGTTTAGTAAAAAAACGAAACAAATAAACTTTTACTAAGTTAGTGCTCTTTACCATTTACGATAACATAGCTACATTCCATCAACTGGAATGTAGGCAGGCACTAATTTAGGCTAAATAAAATAATATACAGGATTATTTGTAATTAATCGGCCACCTCTTGCAGCTTCTCTTTCTCTACATCAATTCTAACAAAAATTGTCTTGCGACTTTTAAATTAATAGTTTAAAAAAAATATGTTTTCCCATACAAAATTTATTTGTTGCCTTTGAACAGATATTCATTCTGAGCGTAGGTATGGCACCCGGGCGTGGACCTTTTCAGAACGTCTTAAAAAATACAAAGTAATAAGTAAAAGAGAAACCAAAAAAATTTTTGTTTAATTTTTTGGTGTTGTTTATTAAAATTTGTAAAAAGAACAAATGTTGTTCGGATTGATGTAGAGAGGCAGCCTGCAAGAGGTGGCCAATTAATTACAAATAACCTTGTATACCGTGATCCAAATCCTTAACCGTATTATTTTCTTGTCACAGAAATTATTATTATTAATCCATATTTCTATCGATGTATATCACTATCTTTTTTACGAGAAATAATAAAAATTATTCTTGTTTGTATATGTATTACAAATTTTGAATAGACGGTTTATTATATAAGTTGGAGGGATAAGCAAAAATGTCGGTGGTAGAATGAAGTTTTTATAATTAAAATAAACATACCCACCCAAATAAAATACAACCATTTAATTTTCAACCTGTAAATAAAATAAACCGAAAAAGTGCAGAAATAAATAAAGCAACAAATCATTGTTATAGCTGTTTTTGATTAAAAAAGTTAAATAAAAGATAAAGACATTGTAAATTATTTTAATTATAAATAAATTGTGTAGAGAATTCATTTATTCTTAACAAAGAGCACTTAAGTAATCTAAAACCTGTTGTGTCTTTGTAACATATTTATAGCTTACTATATTTGTTCATAAAATTATAAAGTTTATCAAGTGTTATAACATTTATACACACATACCTACATTAAGACAAACTTTTTAATTATTTGGTTAAATTAATTTAAGTTATTTTGCATATTTGAAAAAAAAAATTAAAATCAATATACATTCTTATAATATCTAAAAAAGAAATAAAATCGAGCTTTACACTAAACAGCACTTTAAAAATATTTTTAGTTAGTAATAAAATATAAAACAAACTATTAAAATATTTTGTTACATTAAAATCGGTTGCCGGAAATCTATTTAGTAGGTATTAAAAAGATTGAGTTCGAATTTCGTGATAAATATACCTGCAGTTATAAATTTATCTAAATTCTAGTAAGAAATAAATTTTCAAGTGTTGTTTTTGTAAAAGAATACATTAGAGAAATATAACTGCTGATATCTTTTTATACACTAGCGTTATTAATTAAGTTAATTTTGGGTTTTTGGGAATAGTTTGCTGTTGCAAATTAAACTAGTGAGTTCACTTTCAATAATGGGTTTGGTTTATGTCGAAATGACACTTTATTACAGATACTAACTTATTATTGTTAACTACTACTTAAATAATCTTAA
Source organism: Napeogenes sylphis (assembly GCA_959347405.1). Classification (NCBI taxonomy): domain Eukaryota; kingdom Metazoa; phylum Arthropoda; class Insecta; order Lepidoptera; family Nymphalidae; genus Napeogenes; species Napeogenes sylphis. Next base: position 7,347,338 of record OY365781.1, on the reverse strand, counting down.
CCACTAAGCTAGAACCATACGGTCTACAATCAATTTATCAAGCCAGATACTAAAATACATGGTTGTGCAATTTACAATATGGATCTAATCAATTAAAACACAAAGTAAAGAAACTCAGGCTAAGATAATTTAGCTAGAGAATCTACTTTCGATAACGTAATAGACAAATGTTAAGGGCTCAAAACAAACAAAAATATTTCTTTCAGTAAATCAAAAAAATCTATTTATGTTCCTTATTATGTAGAATTGAATTATATAACATTATAAGTACAATATTCTGCTATCTTTTAATCTACAACTGAAGAAACTTTCTATTAATAAATGTTACAGCGGAGGTGGAATTCTTGGCACAATTGCTTTGCTTCTGTATAGCATTTCTACTTAATTACGTAAGTTAAAAGACAAGAGGGAAGCCGTATAATTACTTAATTTACAGACAAATAAGTAAAAAAAAAACTGATATAAACAATTTGAAAGAAAAAAAACAGCGGAAAATTTTCAACGGGCACTCAAAGGGATACGTGACTTATATCCTAGTTATGTTTGAAAGATCGACCTGCCTAGCTGTATATTCTACAAAAACTTATACATTTAAAAATTTTATAGGAAATATCAATAATATTACAAATAACAATTAAACACGAATAGTTGTCGTAACCTTGGTTCAAATACCAATATTAATTGCTTAATCAACAGTTTTGATACTATCAAAAGCTGTTTATAACGCTCGTTTATAATAATATATATATATTTTTTAAATATGCGATTTGATTTGATTTGATTTGATTTGATTTGATTTGATTTGATTTGATTTGATTTGATTTGATTTGATTTGATTTGATTTGATTTGATTTGATTTGATTTGATTTGATTTGATTTGATTTGATTTGATTTGATTTGATTTGATTTGATTTGATTTGATTTGATTTGATTTGATTTGATTTGATTTGATTTGATTTGATTTGATTTGATTTGATTTGATTTGATTTGATTTGATTTGATTTGATTTGATTTGATTTGATTTGATTTGATTTGATTTGATTTGATTTGATTTGATTTGATTTGATTTGATTTGATTTGATTTGATTTGATTTGATTTGATTTGATTTGATTTGATTTGATTTGATTTGATTTGATTTGATTTGATTTGATTTGATTTGATTTGATTTGATTTGATTTGATTTGATTTGATTGTTTTATTGAAAGTTGTTAATAGAAATGTATGATCTTTCTTTTCACTCCACTTTTACTGTTGGTAAAATTTCTAAGCCACCTAGTCATATCTGAAAATATTTATGAGTATCATGTAATATCAGATTAAAAGGACAACCAAAGAAAACATAATATATGGAATTAATAAAAAAATGATATATCTAAGAAGCAAGTCTTCACTGAAAAGTCGTAGGATGGAAGTTCGCGAAACATATTTATATATAGCGCCGACCTTAAATAGTTGGGATACAGGCAAGTGGACTATGTTATTTAGAATGAAATTTCAAAAACATACATTTTCGAAAGAAATAAAGAAAATATCTACTTTTAAATAGCATTGCATACATGCTGGATAATAGCCATCAATAATATATATTTTTTGTAATAAAACAGAAATATTATAGACGAGGATTCAAGAGCATAATAATTTTCTATAAACGTACAGTTAATCTTATAAGGTAACATACATTCTGATAAACATATGTTTATTACAACGAAATTCCACTTTATTTTCAAATTATAAATACTATAGGATTATACTACACATTTATATATTTTTTAATACATAGTTCATCCGTATTAGTGGATACTTAGTTATAGATAAGTGATTGTTCTCATAGTCAAGTATTCCTGTGACGTTATTCATGATTCATTGATTAATGACTGAAGCGTGAAGAGACTAGAGTGACCATGTGATAGTTTTGAAATTCAGGATTGTTGTACTGTTGTGAACAAAATTATTTGAACATTTAGCCGCGTTATTCAGTGTTACATAATATAATATATTTAAATACATCATTATTGTAAACTCTGATTGCAATTTCCTATTAAATGATATATTTTACTAAGGCTTTTTATTTATAACACTCAAGAAGAAAAACTAAAACTAGAATTCTTAATAAGTTAAAAAAAGGTAGAATTACTTACTCATAATTAAATATCTGATTTTAATGTGATTTAATTAGTATAAATACTAGTGTCGATCAAGAAATATCAACTTATATTTTTTCTATAATAAGGCCCAAAAGACTAAGTGATTGGTCTATTTAAATATTCACTTACAAAGTATGCAATTTTTATAGAGACAGGAGGCCAACGAGAAACAAGTAATAAGATTTATGTTAGAAGTGTGAAAAGACTAGTTATGTCATAATTGTGAATCTCTGAATATATTAGAATAATTTGTAAATATTTTTGTTACTTGTAAGTATATATTTATATCAAAACTTATTATTAGTAACATATTATAGTATATAAATACTTTATTTTACGTTTATTTTAAGATAGTACTTATAATTTACTAATTACAAGTACAAATTTATGTACAAATTTATTTAATTTTTGAAAATGCTGCGGCTTGTAACATCGAATTACGAAATTACTTAATAAGTTTTAAGTTTTTAGTAACGTTAATTGTCGGTTAATTACGTATCGTATATTTTGGTATTAAACCGATTTCATTTTAATCTAGTAATTAATACTACTTTAATCTCGTTATCGACGCAGTTTTATATTTTCTCATAAGCAAGTAACTATATACGTCGTCTTCCTCTGCATATTTTTTTTTTTTAATTTTATAATTAATGATGTTACTGAAAATATTTTGCTATTTTATTCCAGACTCAACAGTATTAGTGTTTTAATATTAAACCAAACAGGGTTTGCATATGTTTTATTTCTGTAAAACTACAATTACTGTAACATAAATATCAGATATAAAACAAACCCGATTGATTTTATCGAATCTGTAATAATGTTTGCTAAAAGTATAATCAAGTTTGGAGAACCAAGTTAATTAAAATTAAACCTTGTTATTAGTAAGTACTCTAAATCAACAAACTCTTTGCATATTATTCCTAAGCCTATTTATAGGTTGATGTAGTTGTATAGTTACACAATGTGACCCAGAATAATTTGCACAATTATACAATTATAATAAATAAGTATATAAATAATAAATCTACTTATATTTATAAGTTAAAAATGGAGTATGTAAAACATTACATACTCCATTTTATTCATACGGGTTATTTTTAGTACAGTATAATTGAGGGAAATATACTGATATACTGATGAGAAAATGATTTTAATAAGCAATATTCTAACAAGCATAATTACCAAATTTATAAAAGCTTAACAATTGGTCAGTACAGCACATCCGATTTCTTCCGATTTTTGAGAGGTGTTAGAAATGTATCAAGATACGATTCTTGAGAAGGTTTCAAAGACCATCTCAACACCTTTTACTTACACCATGTTCCAAAACAAATAAAGAGCCTCTCAGCAAGTTTGGTTAATCTAAATTTAATAAAGTAATCTAAAGTTTCGACCTCTTTTAATAAAGTAATCAAAGAAACGGAAACTAGAAAATTTTAAACTTCAATTATTATTGTTTTAAACAGATGTGAAGTCTTATCCTTCAAAATTCCTTATCAAAAATCAATACTAATATCAATATTATATGAGAGTATTGACTGTCAATTCGTCTACTTTAGTGAATAAAGAACGTTACCTGCTGTACGCTGCATCACTAATATCTCAAGGTTTTTGTATCTTAACGGTCCAAATAGTCTATCTGTTTTTCATAAATAAATTCAATGTTTAATATATTAATTAAAAATAATAATAGTTCATATTTATTGTCAATAAATCTAAATAATAATATATAAACACAACATACATAAACTTAATTTAAAGTGTCGAGTATTTAAAAATGCATCTTAAAATATTATATAGCCACTACTAATAAATATAGGTTTGACAATGTTACAGATTACTACAGATTGTTACAGATTTAAGGATTTTTAAATATTAACTATAAAACCTATTATAATAAAAGTAAAAAAAAAAGAAAAAATAAATGGAGTAAGTATAAAACAGAACAACTTTTTATGAAACTTCAACAAGTTTGCTAGGACGCGGCTAACAGTTTTTGTTCTCAGCATGCATGAGAATATGTATTTTCTTTTTGACTTTTCTATAAATTTATGATGTGTTTACTATACTTAGAACTTAGCGTTGTTTTCTCATATTAACTATTACGAAAAACAGATTTTATACATTTAATAGCTGTGGCCCGCGATTCCGCCCACGTGAACTGTAAAAATTGTATTTATATGGCTTACATACCTACCTGTGACCCGTGACTTCTTTTAAAGTATTTTTAAGGTTAAATTTTGAAGTGTAAAAATGAAAACTGCGAATTGATCACATGTGGGTGATGCTGACTATGAAATGTGACAAATGTCTGAAACAAAATTATATAGTGTGTATATTATTGAAAGATTTTGAAAATGTTGAACATTGTTCGTAGTTTTCACATTCCAAACAAAGCATTTTAGTTAGTGAATAAGGTGTTTAAAGTTCTTTATTTATTTTTTTGTTCAATTCAGGGAACCATCCATTCAGACGATTAAAAACAAGAGCTTCGGTGGCTATCACGTAGTAGCGCTACAATTTATGTTATAAACAAAACCACGTACAAAAGTTAAGATGTGTTATTCTGGTACTTATGTATCAGAATAACACATAGGTGTAGTAGTGTGTAGCTAAAGCTACAACATTGACAAGTTTCATCGAAATCTGTTCAGAAGTTTTGGCGTGATTAAGTAACAAACATCCATCCATCCCAGCATCCAAACTTTCGCAAAACTTTCGCACATATAATATATGTATAAATTTTTAAATTTAAGATTGAATCATTTTTTACATTTTACAGCCTAGCCGGCTGTCGATTGATTACTATAGCTAAATACATTATATTTTTAATTTTATACTCGTGCAAAATTTTCCATTAGATAGATTTTTTGTCTAGGTCCAGTAATTTTGGGTTGTGAACTGATTTACCATTTAGTCAGTCAACCAATTATTATTTTATTGAAAAGATAAATTGTATTCATAAAGTCAAGTATTCCTGTGACGTTATTCATGATTGATTGATTAATGACTGAAGCGTGAAGAGACTAGAGTGACCATGTCATAGTTTTGAAATTCAGGATCGTTGTACTGTTGTGAACAAAATTATTTGAACATTTAGCCGCATTATTCAGTGTTACATAATATAATATATTTAAATACATCATTATTGTAAACTCTGATTGCAATTTCCTATTAAATGATATATTTTACTAATGCTTTTTATTTATATTCTAGTCTTAGTTTTTCAAGTAGAAAAACTAAGACTAGAATTTTTGATAGGTTAGAAAAAGGTAGAATTACTTACTCATAATTAAATATCTGATTTTAATATGAATTTTAATTAGTATAAATACTAGTGTCGATCAACAAATATCAACTTATATTTTTTCTATAATAAGGCCCAAAAGACTAAGTAATTGGTCTATTTAAATATTCACTTACAAAGTATGCAATTTTTATAGAGACAGGAGGCCAACGAGAAACAAGTAATAAGATTAATGTTAGAAGTGTGAAAAGACTAGTTATGTCATAATTGTGAATCTCTGAATATATTAGAATAATTTATAAATATTAATGTTATTTGTAAGTATATATTTCTATCAAAACTTATTATTAGTAAATTATAAGTACAATCTTAAAATAAACGTAAAATAAAGTATTTATTATGTACAAATTTATTTAATTTTTGAAAATGCTGCGGCTTGTAACATCGAATTACAAAATTACTTAATAAGTTTTAAGCTTTTAGTAATGTTAATTGTCGGTTAATTACGTATCGTATATTTTGGTATTAAACCGATTTCATTTTAATCTAGTAATTAATACTACTTTAATCTCGTTATCGATGCAGTTTTATATTTTCTCATAAGCAACTAACTATATACGTCGTCTTCGTCTGCATATTTTTTTTTAAATTTCATAATTAATGATGTTACAAAAATATTTTGCTATTTTAATCCAGACTCAACAGTATTACTGTTTTAGTATTAAACCAAACAGGGTTTGCATATGTTTTATTTCTGTAAAACTACAATTACTGTAACATTATACGAGTAGTAGAGCCTCGCTGGTAACAGCATGAATGGGCTGGCTCGACCGGGGAAGTACTACCCTCTCACAGAAAATCGGCGTGAAGTAGCAGTATTCATACTGCTGCGTTTCGTTCGGTGAGTGATGAGTTCCGGAGGCCCAATAGATGCAAGGATGGCATCGGGTGCAGTAAATGTGGGACCAGTAGAGTATCCGTGAAGTCATTGTGTGAATGGTGTGAGTCGACCCGCCGAACAGGGAGACCTGTAGAAACGGTGGTGCCGCTGGCCGCCCGCGGCATAGTACAGGGGCCCAACTTGGACTAACCATCTAAGGAGGCTGCCCCACCAGGTCGCGCATAATCCCGGAGTGGTTCGTCGTGCCGATTGGTGACCGGACGGTGGGACCCGGCGACCATTTCCGAGACGGTACAGGGGCCCTTCCGTTCGGTGGATCGGCTACCGCCATATCACACAGTCCAATGACAACACAAAACTTTGCACCTTGTTCCATACTGCTGCAACCGCTGCCATCTTTATCCACCCCCCTCTCTTCAATCTCATGGCAGTACAAAGAAAAGTATTTGGTACAACAGCGGCCCTTTCCTCTCCCACCAACACTCTATTTGAGATGGAGTTCACTAACATTCGTGGACTCCATTCAAACCTCAATGCCGTCCACCAACATCTGGAGATGGCGCGCCCGGCCTTGCTTTTCTTAACCGAGACACAAATACGCCGTCCTGACGACACTGCATACCTAAATTATCCCGGCTATATACTCGAGGAAAGCTTCCTAGCAAAAGCTGGAGTTTGTCTTTTCGTCAGGACGGATGTTTGTTGTCGTCGTCTGCGCTGCCTGGAAGACCCTTCCCTATCTCTCCTTTGCGTACACGTGAATCATGGCTCTCGTAGTCGGATTTACGCGTGCCTATACCGTTCCCACACCGGAGACTTTGAGACAACTCGACTCTTCAACCACCTAAGTCAGGCAGCAGATAAAGCGCAGGAGCGGTTTCCGAACGCTGAATTGGTATTTCTGGGAGACTTCAATGCCCACCACGAGACCTGGCTGGGATCTCCCAGATCGAACCATGCGGGACGGACTGCCCATGCATTCTCTCTCACGCACGACCTGACCCAATTGGTACGCCAGCCCACCAGGATACCCGACGTGTCAGATCAAGCGCCCTCTTTGCTGGACCTACTGCTGACGAATCAGCCAGCCCAATATACTGTATCGGTGCACGCCCCTCTGGGTACCTCCGATCACTGTTTGGTGTACGCTTCAGTGCCTGGTCTCGCCCCTTTACGACCCGTAGAGGTAAAGCGACGGCTCTGGCACTATTCGTCGGCAGACTGGGATGGTATGCGAAACTATTTTGCACACATCCCATGGGCTTCCCGCTGCATTAAAAACAGAGATCTGTCGGAAAGTGCGTCTGCTGTAGTTGGTGAAATCAGTTTAGGTATGGAGTATTATATTCCGTACACTGAGGTCACCAACACGAGCAAATCTCGTCCCTGGTTCAATCGTGAGTGCGCTGATCTGGTTGCAAAAAAACAGTCAGCGTACCGCGCATGGATCAGGGCACTCGCTATCCACGATCCAGACATTCATCGCCGAAAAGCAGCGTACAATAAAGCTACTAAGGAGTGCAAGAGGGCTTACATCAGAGCGGATGCCCAGCGTATTGCACGTTTTGGACAAGAACTTCTGTCGCACCCTACGGACAGCCGTAGCTATTGGCGTCTTGCCAAAGCCGTGCAATCGAACTACTGTCAGCCATCGCTGCCCCCGCTGAAATATCCGGATGGATCGCTTGCCCATGAGCCGCAAGAGAAGGCTGAGTTACTGGTAAATCTCTTTGCGGCTAATTCCCACATTGATGATCGTGGTTCACAACCGCCCAATGTATCTTCCTGTGACGTCACCATGCCGGAAATTTGTATCAGGCAACGTGACGTCCGTGCGGAACTACGGTCACTCGATGTTCGAAAGGCCAGCGGACCGGATGGTATTCCGGCGGTGGTACTCAAAAAATGTGCAGCAGAGTTGTCTCCAGTACTAACGCGCCTCTACCGCCAGTCGTTCTCCTCAGGAACTGTTCCGGAGGCTTGGAGAGGGGCGAATATTCAACCGATCCGCAAAAAAGGGGATCGGTCTGATCCATCAAATTATCGTCCAATAGCCATCACCTCAGTTCTCTCAAAGGTGCTCGAGCGGATTATAAATAAACAGCTGATCCAATACTTAGAAGATCACTCTCTAATAAATGATCGTCAATATGGACCAAATCGATCCACGGGTGATCTTCTTACGTATGTCACGCATCTCAGGGGTGAGGCTATGGATCGGCATGGCGAATCTTTGGCTATCAGCCTTGATATTGCCAAAGCCTTCGACAGAGTCTGGCATCGTTCGCTTTTGTCCAAGCTTCCTGCTTTCGGTCTGCCACCCCGTTTGTGCAATTGGGTCGCCGCTTTCCTACATGAGCGTAAAATCCGAGTCCTTTGCGACGGATCGGCCTCAAGTTTTCGGCAGGTAAATGCAGGTGTGCCTCAGGGCTCTGTCCTATCGCCTACCTTGTTTCTTCTGCATATCAATGATATGTTGAACTTGGGCAACATACATTGCTATGCTGACGATTCCACGGTACACGAGCGATATTTCGGACACCCTGCGGCAAAGCAGACCGACATTGAAAGGAAACGACAAGAACTTGTTGTTGAGCTGAACCAGGTACTTAACCTCGTCTCACGATGGGGTCATGAGAATCGGGTTGAGTTCAATGATAAGAAAACACAGGTTTGCGCGTTTTCCGCCAAAAAGTCTCCGTTCCTTCCTCTTCTTTCGTTTCGGGGCACGCAATTAGTCCTCCAGGATAGCCTCAACATCTTGGGCGTAGACCTCAGCCAGGACCTCAACCCAAGAGCTTACATCGAGAGTGTCATTAAAACAGCCTCACGCAAACTGGGAGTGCTGAACAAGGTGAGACGCTTCTTTACACCGGAGCAGCTGTGTCTTTTATATAGGACGCAAGTTCGCTCCTGTGTGGAGTACTGTTCTCATCTTTGGGATGGCTCAGCTCAGTACTTGCTTGACACTCTCGATCGGTTGCAGCGGCGAGCGGTTCGTGTAATCGGAAGCCCAGAGGCCACGGGGTTCCTGGAGCCTTTACAATTGCGTCGAGACGTTGCCGCTATGGCAGTCTTTTATCGCCTACACAACGGCGAGTGCTCCGACGAACTCTTCCAACTTATCCCATCCTCTCCTTTCCGATCAAGAACAACACGTGCAGGACAGAAGTGCCACCCTTTCACAGTGGATTATTTGTCATCACGAACCAAACGGTTCAGCACTTCATATTTATGTCGGTCCATTAAAATGTGGAACTCACTACCACGGCACGTGTTTCCTTCCAACTATGATCCTGGGTCTTTTAAGCGGGGCGTGAAAAGGCATCTTACAAGGCCGCCATAGTGGAGACCACCATACTGCATTCTATTTTGCGTGAATGAGAATGGTGGCCTCCATTTTTAGACTTCACTGACTGCTTAAGATCAGGCAGAGTGGGGTCATTTTGGTAGGCAAATAAATAAAAAAAAAAAAAAAAAAAAAAAAACAAAAATATCAGATATATAACCAACCCGATTGATTTTATCGAATCTGAAATAATGTTTGCTAAAAGTATAATCAAGTTTGGAGAACCAAGTTAATTAAACCTTGTTATTAGTAAGTACTCTAAATCAATAAACTCTTTACATATTATTCCTAAGCCTATTTATAGGTTGATGTAGTTGTATAGTTACACAATGTGACCCAGAATAATTTTCATAATTATACAATTATAATAAATAAGTATATAAATAATAATTTTATCCTGTTTTACATACTCCATTTTATCTTTAAAATCTTTTTTATTCATACGGGTTATTTTTAGTTCAGTATAATTGCATAAATAAGGATTCAAGGATCTAGTTAACATTGCATTGTTTTAATGGGGTTAGGGAAATATACTGATGAGAAAATGTTTTTTAATAAGCAATATTCTAACAAGCATAATTACCAAATTTATAATCAAATTTATAGAAGCTTAACCATTTGTCAGCACAGCACATCCGATTTCTTCCGATTTTATGAGAGGTGTTAGTAATGTATCAAGATACGATTCTTGAGAAGGTTTCAAAGACCATCTCAACACCTTTTACTTACACCATGTTCCATAACAAATAAAGATCCTCGCAGCAAGATTTGTTAATCTAAATTAAATAAAGTAATCTAAAGTTTCGTCATCTTTTAATAAAGTAGTCAAAGAAACGAAAACTAGAAGATTTCAAACTTCGATTATTATTGTTTTAAAAAGAGGTGAAGTCTTATCCTTCAAAATTCCTTATCAAAAACCAACACTAATATCAATATTATATAAGAGTATTGTCTGTCAATTCTTCTACTTCCGTAAATAAAGAAGGTTACCTGCTGTACGCTGCATCACTAATATCTCAAAGTTTTTGTATCTTAACGGTCCAAATAGTCTATCTGTTTTTCATAAATAAATTCAATGATTAATAAATTAATTAAAAGTAATAATAATTAAAAGTAAATATAATTAAAAGTAATATTTATTGTCAATAAAACTAAATAATAATACATAAACACAACATACTTAAACTTAAAGTGTCGAGTATTTAAAAATGCATCTCAAAATATTATAAAGCCACTACAAATAAATATAGGTTTGACAATGTTACAGGAGGATTTAAGGATTTTTAAATATTTACTGTAACACCTATTATAGTAATAAAACTAAAAAAAAGAAAAAAAAATGAAGTATAAAACAGAACAACATTTTATAAAACTTCAACAAGTTTGCTAGGACGCGGCTAACAGTTTTTGTTCTCAGCATGCATGAGAATATGTATTTTCTTTTTGACTTTTCTATAAATTTATGATGTGTTTACTATACTTCGAACTTAGCGTTGTTTTCTCATATTAACTATTACGAAAAACAGATTTTATACATTTAATAGCTGTGGCCCGCGACTCCGCCCACGTGAATTGTAAAAATTGTATTTATATGGCTTACATACCTACCTGTGACCCGTGACTTCTTTTAAAGTATTTTTAAGGCTAAATTTTGAAGTGTAAAAATGAAAACTGCGAATTGATCACCTGTGGGTGATGCTGACTATGAAATGTGACAAAAGTCTGAAACAAAATTATATGGCGGCATAGAGATGAAGAAAAAAAAGGGCTTTTGGTGCCATATAGTGTGTATATTATTGAAAGATTTTGAAAATGTTTAACATTGTTCGTAGTTTCCACATTCCAAACAAAGCTTTTTAGTTGGTGAATAAGATTTTCAAAGTTCTTTATTTATTTTTTTGTTCAAGTCAGGGAACCATCCATTCGGACGATTAAAAACAAGAGCTTCCGTAGCACTCACGTAGTAGCGCTACAACTTATGTTATAGACAAAACCACGTACAAAAGTTAAGATGTGTTATTCTGGTACTTATGTATCAGAATAACACATAGGTGTAGTAGTGTGTAGCTTAAGCTACAACATTGACAAGTTTCATCGAAATCTGTTCAGAAGTTTTGGCGTTATTGAGTAACAAACATACATCCATCCCAGCATCCAAACTTTCGCAAAACTTTCGCTCATATAATATATGTATAAATTTTAAAATTTAAGATTGAATCATTTTTTACATTTAAGGCTAGGCTGTCGATTGATTTGTATAGCTAAATACATTATATTTTTAATTTTATACTCGAATTTTCCATTAGATAGATTTTTTGTGTAGGTCCAGTAATTTTAGGTTGTAAACTGATTTACCATTTAGTCAGTCAACCAATTATTATTTTATTGAAAAGATAAATTGATTATATAACGATACAAAATACATTAGTTAGTATTTATTACAATTTAGCGTTTTTGCGCATAATAAAGGGGCCCCTTAAACCTACTCCTAGGTCGCAAGTTCCAGGCACTGCTGGCACTCCTCTCCTTGCAACGCGATGGGCCCGGCACCCGCACGGTGAATCCATGGAATGCTAAGAAGCTTCGTCTCTTTCAACAGTTGCTGTTGTGTTGCTGTACAGACATCTGTACTTCATAAGTTTGTACAATATAATACAACTCTATTAAATGTTAAACGTTTTTTCTTTTCCGTTTGTTTTTTTATAAATCAGTAAATGTTTATAAACATGTATAGCCATAGAGTTTTCTAAGGCTTTCACGAGTACCACACATTGAAATAAAACGATTATGGATGTAACTCTCGTATATTTAATTAAATTTTAAATTTACATTTTAAATCTAACCCGACGTTTCGAATGCTTTGCAGCAATCGTGACGGGCGGCGGTAAGACGAAGATCACAGCGATTGTTAATTTTTTACTTTGCTAAGCCTACTAACCTTAAATTTATTAAACTATTACCCCAGCAGACCGTGTAAAGTTTCATCACCTTAGTTCGGGATATTAAAGCATGGTTTAGGTACATATAAAAGAAAAACAAAGAAACATTTTAATAATACTCTCCGTGTGTTAATTTAAAGATCATTAAAGCCATAAAAATTCAATTAATAATTTATATAACATAAAGTTAAAAAAAATTTAAAGAAAAATACTTTACATAGGCAATTCCCTTAGAAAATTCTAATAGCTGATGCACTAACATTTCTGACTAGTAGCTCTTGTGGATATATATTGACCGCCCCGTTGGTCGAGTGGTTAGCGCAGACGCCTAACGTGTCACGGCGCAACGGGGCTCGGGTTCGATTCCCGGCAGAGCACAGGCATTTATGTGATGAGCATAGATGTCTGTGTTTCTGGGTTTGGTCGTTTATTAAATATATTCTCAGTATTTATATGTGTATTTCTATGTATTAGTATCGTTGTCTAACACCCTTAACACAAGCAAATAATTTGCTTACTTAGGGGTTAGATCAATGTGTGTAATTTGTCCCGATATTATTATTATTATTATTATTATTATGTATGTTCTTATATATATATATATATATATATATATATATATATATATATATATATATAAGAACATACAAATTTATATATGTATATATTCAGTGTGCTTGATTTTTATTTAGTTAACAAGTTTCAAGTATTTTCCAAGAATAATGGTCAATCTATTTAAAAGTGGTAATTATGTTTCAATTTAAACTCATAAGAGGGTGATAATCATTTTTATTTTGCTGCCGCAACTTTGGTTGTTGTAAATTTTTAGGGTTCCGTACAGTACAGTACGGTACAGCTGATCCTTAAAACTGTGAAAAAATCAAACTTCTTAGCCAACGGAATCAACAGATACAGCCGTTTATGCAACCAATTTTTGCAAATTTTTGTAAGCCGCAAGAGAATCATAACCAGGGTACTCAGAGTCTTGAAATTTGGTAAGAAGCAACGTCTAATAGTATTAAATCATAAAATCAAAATATTTTTAATCATTCTAAAGTTACTACCCTTTTCCGCATGAGCGTGTAGAAACGCGTAGAGTATTAAATTCAAATTCTTATCAAATACTTAGGTCAATAATACCTTTAAGCTATAACAAAATCAAATTTCCATGTCAACACAATCCAAAGAAACAGCAATATAAGCCGCATATTTTCAAATGTAACTACTCGCTAGGGAATCAAAACTTAACACATATATAAAGACACATAAAAAGAAAAACTCCGAAAAACTGCCATTTAAATTAAATTTATAAACAATGATACCATTTGTGCAAGAGTCCAACTCGCACTTAGCCCGTTTTTTCTAATACGTGAGCAAATGGCTATGCACCGTTGTACTATTATACACTTGTTGCACACTTGTACTATTTTTTTTAGAATATTAACATCATTAGATGATTTTGATATGATTTCATTGATGATTTGATGCTTTTTTTGGTCCATACAATTTGCTTGTGCATTCGTTTTTAATAATAACATGAAAAACATTTTATTTAGCAACAATTTGCATCGATTGTTTTCTCTTGCTCTTCAAAATATTTTAACTTCCATATTTTGCTTTGCATCGCTCAATCAGGATCGTCCATCTCTTTTATGTTTTTTTTTGTTTTTTCTAGACATTAAATTTCCAATGCCAGAATCATGAAAGCTTAGCGCTGCTTACATAGCCTTTTTGCAAATAGAGATTGTGTTTTTCTGCTGAAGTGTTCTTTCTGTATTTTTTGACATATACGAACAATATTGTTTTCTGATTTTGCAGGAATTAGTTCTCAAAAACCGGGAGACTTGTAAATATCATATAAACATTATAGTTATTGAACTATAAGTAGGTTAATTTTAAGCTGAAAATTTGATTATTGTAAATTTCCAAGTACTTTTATCTATTTTTAAGGCTGAAAAAATGTTAACTTATCTTTTTTTTTTGTTTTGTTTTACCTCTGTCGACAGACAAAATTCTGATCACCGCCAAAGCCTTCTCATTACTTCCATGTTTCCATATTACAATATATAAACACAGCATGGCTGGCAAATACGTGTAGAAGACGATATTCAAATAAGAGACAATAGAATTGTAAAACGTAACTTTAAATGCAGTAAAGTGGGAATGTGAAGTTAAATCGAATTAGGTTCAAGAGCAGCGCGTCACGCCACTTAGACAAACTACTGTCTTATGACCTATTTTCCTGTTCAAAAGTTCTGTTTGTTTTAAAAGATTATTAAGGATTGTTTCTTTTGCTTACTTTCTTTTAATGGAATGTGATTTTCTGAAACTGCTATTTCGATTTATTTAATTATAAATAATTGCTTTCGAACTAATGAGGCAACTAATTTCGTCTTTATAAATTATACGTATAAGTTTAACGCTTTTTGTAACTATTAATTGAAAAATAACTTTCCGAAGATTTTTATGTCTAAAATATTCTAATGAAATATATTTGTAAACAATTCTGTTCTTAACAAGAATTTGAGATCTAGGTATTTTAACTTTATGAGATTTACCAAAGTTATATACCTACTATTGTAGATCTTAAGAGAGTTTAATTATAATGTTCACCTTTTCAATTCTCTTAAACATGATATTATTTCTAAGTTAAAACTATAATATATAAAAGTACAGCGCAATCTTAATATAACGTACCTCAATATAACGATTTCCTCGATTTAACAAATTCTTTGTAATCCTCTTGAATTGTCCATAAGAGTCAATGTAAAATATCCATTTACGCTACGAAAAATTTTTTGCGAACAACCTCTTTATAACGAATTTTCAACTATCAAGAAAGACGAAGGTTCTCAGCATTCCATGGATTCACCGAGCGGGTACCGGGCCCATCGCGTTACAAGGAGAGGAGTGCAAACAGTGCCTGGGACTTGTGACTCAGGAGTAGGTTTAAGGGGTAAACCCTCTAATAAACGAATTTTGTCAATCTAAAACCTTTATATAAAGTTCCCACCAATGTATAATTCTTAATCTCATAGTAATGTGGTTCATGTCGCGACAGGTTTCGACACGTTTTTGTACATAAAACAATCATTGTTGTTTGCTAGAAAGAAATGTAAACGATGTAATTAAATCTATCACGAAATTGGATTACGCTTTAGATGTGATAACTGATAACTCTTACCGGTGGTAAACAGATAACTATTGATGACTTTTTTTCTAATCAAGATGAACAAAATTGAGATTAAGCTACTATCTGTTGTACATTGTTGATTCACTACCTGTAATTCGTGAGTTTTGTTGTGCGAATCTTTGAAATTAAGGAAACACACAAATTGAAATCAACATCTATTTAAAAAAAACGAGTAATCGGTCACTATCTATTTAAGTAGAATGAAATTTAAAGTCTGTATATTTACATTATTTTAGTTAAGAAATTATAAGAAGAATAATAAGTAGAAGTTATATAATAGCTTTAGTTTAATTTTACATTAATTTCTCACGATTTTTATATGGTGTGCACATATACTGCGACTCATTTTTGTACTCTCCTTTACAGGTCTGCTGGAACTTGGTAGAGATATCATTTTGAAATAAGTAGTGCCTTTGTACAAAACCATGTTAAAATATGTTTATCTTATAAGTTTTCTGTGTGTACATAAATGTTAAATAAATAAATAATAAATAAATATTAATCAATTAACATTCAATTAACAGTGTACTGTGTGTACATAATGTATGCACGTAATTTGATAAAAATGTTTTTTCATTTATTAATAGAAGTTGTTCGCTATAACAAGATAAGGACGTAATATTGAGGTGAATTAAATATTACTCTCTATAACGAATTTTAAACCAATTTAACCTCAATATAACAAACCTCAATTTAACGAATTACTTCATATAACGAATATTTACTTGTTCCCATCCGATTTGTTATATCGAGTTTGCACTGTAGTATGATATTATTTAAAATTTGTTGTCATTATGATTTTAATTATTTATTTTTACCGATATACAATAATTAACGTCCCTGCCTCTGTAGTATATAAAACTCTTATAACTCATGTCTGCTCAGTTCGGGATCATTCCTTTTTAAATTTGAATCGAAAATTCAAGATAAAATCAAAATTGAAATTGAAATAATTTTCAAAATTGAAACAAATCACAAATCATGATTACCTGATAAATTATTAAAGAATAAATTCAAGTTTGTTATAGGAGAACCATAAATAAATAATAACATTTTGAACATAACACATTTCCATTTATTTTACTTATTATATACCAGATAACCCCATATAATTGAAGACGACTTTATCCATTTCAGGTCTTCGTATTCCAGGGAAAAAAAAATACTTTGCTAAAGAATATGTAAGGTTTTTATTAACAGGCCTAAAATCAATAATGTGTTTAATAATTATTTATCTTAGTTTTAAAATAGAAATGATGTAACAAATAATAGTTGAGCTTTTTATAATGAAAAAAATATAATGTTTCTTAGAACATAGTTTAAAATAAATCTCGGGAATATATCTATAGTGAAAAGCACTGAATTTAACCTTTACAAATTAGTAACTATAGATTTTCTTTACAAAGGAGGGAAATAAATCTTTCGAGTGTTAAGCCTTTGTTATTGTGTGTACATTTTATTATATGTACCTACATTTACAAATCTCAAATATATAATAAGACAGTCTGTTTTTGTCTGTCCAGTACGTTATAACCTCGAAACTACTCAACGGATTTGAACGCGGTTTATTACATGATTTTACAGGTGGATTACATACACGATTTTACAGGTGGATCTGGAGCGTTATCAAATTTGTTTCGTCAAAATCGGTTAAGGGAAAAAGTATTTGTATTGTATTTATGGTCAATCAAAAACTACTTTTTCCCTTAACCGTTTCAAAACTTTTTAACAAAATTGAATGCGATTCACATAAACGTATTTAATTTAGATAAAACTAGAATTTCTACTTTCTTTTTATCTGAATTTTATTAAAATAACAAATTGAATATGAGCATATGGCCATTTTAAATTTGGTTACATAAAATCTCAATAGATGGCGCTGACTTTTTAGAACTAGATTATATAGAATTAACTTTTAAGTCTATTATAGGTCTGGATAATTGTAGTTTCCATAGATTAAGCGAAAAGCGACCTAAACGCGGGCGGAGCCACGGGCAACAGCTAGTAATAAAAATAAATTGAAAATATGACAATGACTTTTGATAGTGTTAAATGAAAAACCCAAAACATTAAAGAATACTTTTGAATCATAATGGGCGTTTAAAATTGCTACGATGTTAAACATCGAAGCAATTTTAATACTCCATCGTAAACGATGTTTCCGAAAATATATGTAGAACGACCGCAGACGTATTAATTGAGAAAAGAAACCATTGAAAAATCTCTTAAAGAGTAAATTAGGTAAAAAAAAAAATAGTTATACAAAAAAATGCATAC
The DNA here is from genome assembly GCA_959347405.1 of Napeogenes sylphis. Classification (NCBI taxonomy): domain Eukaryota; kingdom Metazoa; phylum Arthropoda; class Insecta; order Lepidoptera; family Nymphalidae; genus Napeogenes; species Napeogenes sylphis. The sequence goes on along the minus strand of OY365781.1, from coordinate 7,329,284 downwards.
AACTCTTGTAATTGTATTTTAATCATTTTGTCAATGAGACTTTTTGAACGCTTTTCATATTTTATCTAATAATACCAATAAACTCACATTCGGTTCAAACGAGAAGAAAATTTTATGTATGACTACAAATTTTATTCAAGGACATTTCACCACAAAATCATTATTTCACCAAACAAATATCAGTACACTGGGTCATTGGTAAAGTAAATGCATTATAGAGGTACAAATTAAAATTCCCTCAACTATAACAACTGCCAGCACTGAAGTATGCACCGACATTTCACATTAACATACAAACTCCAGCATTCAACAAATTAACATAACACACACTAACTCATAAGTGAGTAATGCAATGGCTCTAGAATAATATTTATATCAGATATTTTACTTTTAATATATATACATATATAAATTAGTTATTTAATGCTCCGTGCATTAACAAATAAATTTCATTTAAGGAGGTTAAAAATAAAAATTGGTTGGATTATCATTAGCTTATTCTTTGTAGAATTTAACTATTAACGATTTAAAAGAAGATACGGTGGGGTTGTAAGAAGCAAGGAAATAGACTCAGAATAGTATAGCACTAATACACTACTAGTATGTGCATATTATTTTATAATGAAAAAAAAGAAAAAAAAAGAAAGAAAAAAAACAAAAAAAAAATAATGTATAAATTAAAATTAAAAAAAAAACACAAAAAATAAATAAATAAAAAAAAATGTAAATGTAAAATGAAAGAAGATATTATACGTAGTTCAATGATTCGGCATACCTTGTATGAGATGAGATGATGTTGATGAGATGAGATGAGAGACAGATGTTACCTTTATACATTCCATAACTCGAATAATGGAATTTAGACAATATTTTATAAATTCTAATAATGTTATTGTAAAAAAACAATTACAACTGTAGATGGTTTGTTTTTTGTTTGACTGCATTTATTATTTTTGAATGGTAGTGGTATCTTAATTTTTAATATAAGTTATCATTTATTTTCTCATAATCCTTAGCGAAAAGAAAATTATAAAAAAAAACTATAACTATATAGTAAATTAACGTACAAAATATATTTAAAAAAACGCCATTTTGAATATTATAAATAAAGAATCGTCGGAATGAGGAAGCGAGTCTTTGAAGTTCTGAATATTCCCGTACAATTTTGTGATTCACAAAACCGAAACTGTATATGTCTATTTTTGGGAATTACGTTTTATTTTTGGAAGACAATTCACGCTCATTTATTTAAGTCATTTTAATTAAAAAATGTAGTTTTGTTTTTAACCGTGACTTAGCTTACGTGAATGTTATAAAACAATCTTAACAAAGAAAGATCAAGCTTTAACACTATGCTATTAAAGCTGTCCCAAGGAATAAGATTCTCTTTTTCCTTGGGAAATGGGATTCTTATTTTATATATAGAAATGTTGATTTGCTATATCAGTAGCAGCTCTAGAGTACAAATAAGGTATTCATTTTGATGACTATAAAAGATGTTCCAAAAGTAACTCGGGTGAAAAATAATGCTGAAATTCTCTCCTGCAAGAAACAGTTATATATAACTCCATAATAAGGGAATTGTAAAATTATTGTTAATCAAAAAGTCTCAACTTACAATCATTTCAATTCAGTAATTATAAATTTATACCACATTTTACTTGGAATCCAATTTGTTCTCACCAAACATTTATGACTGTGACAAAATAGTCAATATAATTTTAAAACAATCATAGAAATAAGTTAGGTTTCTAACGTTGAATAAGGTTTTTAGACATAGATTTATTCTTTGGAACAGTGCAACTACAATATACGTTTAATAAGTGCAATGTATGCCTATTTGAAAGAAAATTCTCTGACTTCTGTTTTTCAATACTTATTAGGAAATTAAAGAAACAAAATAATATCAATATTTTTATATCAATTGGAATATATATTTAATTGCCTATAAATATTATTAAGGTTAAGGCAATTTCAATTTAATTTAATCTAATATTAAATATGGTATAAAAATATCACATTGACGCTCACGACTTAAACTTACGATTTCTGATATACGAACTGCCAAATTAGCCAAATAAGCTAACTTGTTGTTACCAGGGTTAATGAATTTAGTATACTATATATAATTGGCTTTATTGGGAAGGGGGCTAAATTTATTAGGTTTCAAAAAAATATAAGTACAAAAAAGATTTTTTTTATGAAGTCTCTTAAAAGAGATTGGAATAAGCTATAATTTGCTGCCTAAATCTTTACATTAAAATTACTCTTAATATTCATAGTTTTTACACATTTTTTTGTGGTTATAGAAATATTATAGATTTTTATTTCTGTTATTTAAATCCAAAATATTAAGTCAAAAATAACAGAATTAAGTAAAAAAATCAATAGAAATATTACAAAACAAAAAAGAAAAACACGTCAAAAAGTCTTTGAAAGTTTCATAGGAAAAACGGGAGCTATAAGGAAAGCCTATAAAGAATTAAGTGACAAGTCAGAATGGACAGAAAAACTAAAAAATAAACAAGGGATATTAAAATCAAGACGTTGTGATATTATAAAGGAAGCTACACATTTTTATCAAAACCTATACAGTATCGAGAACAACACGCTTTCCACTTTGTATGTTAAACAGGACACATTCGACACCACCTGCCATATAGATATAGAGCCACCAAATATTCTCAGGTCAGAAATAGAACAAGCCATTAAAAGTCAGAAAAATGATAAGACTCCAGGAAAGGACAACATTACTAACGAAGTACTCAAATCTCTATGTGTTTCACTTTTAAAACCTCTACATATACTATTTAATAATATCTTAAAAACAGAAATTACACCAGAACAATGGTCACAATCCACTATTATATTATTACACAAAAAAGGAGATAGAAGTGACTTAGGTAACTATAGACCAATTAGCCTCATGTCAAATTTATACAAAATTTTCTCAAAAATTATATTAAACAGGATTCAGAATGACCTGGATGAAAACCAACCGCGCGAACAAGCTGGCTTCCGCAAAAGTTACTCGACTATAGACCACATACAAGTTGTAACACAATTAATTGAAAAAGTTAATGAATATAGGCAAACGTTGTATATGTGTTTTATAGACTACACAAAAGCATTTGACTCTCTGTATTTTGAGGCGATATGGTTATCACTTAGACAACAAGGTGTTCACCCAAAATACATAAGTATTATAAATAGTATTTACTCAAAATGTAGTGCTAAAGTACGATTAGAACGTGAGGGCAAAGAATTCCCCATTAAGAGGGGAGTTAGGCAGGGTGACCCACTCTCCCCAAAGATTTTTTCAGCTGTGCTTGAGTCCATTTTCAGGTGTCTGGATTGGGAAAAAAGAGGAATAAGAGTAGATGGAGAGCTACTGAACCACCTGCGCTTTGCAGATGATATTGTGGTGTTTGCGGAAAGCGCGATAGAACTAGAACTTATGGTCAACGAACTAGCGGAAGAAAGTCGAAAGGTGGGACTCTCGATCAACACAATGAAAACCAAAATCTTAACAAATGGAGTTCCCCGCGATGTTGTAGTACAGAATGAAAAATTAGAGTATGTAAATGAATACATATATTTAGGGCAGCTAGTGTCATTTGAAAATAGTACGAGTAAGGAGGTGCAAAGAAGGGTAACTCTAGCCTGGAAAAAATACTGGGGATTAAGAGAAATAATGAAAAATACATGTATCAACGTTAGTATAAAGAAAAGGTTATATGAAGTAGCTATTTTACCGTGCCTAACATATGGTTGTCAGACGTGGTCGTTAAGAATAGAGGATGAAGAAAAAATTGTTATATGCCAACGTAAAATGGAAAGAAGTATGCTTGGATTAAAGTTATCCGATAAAGTTAGCAACGACACCATAGGAAAGAAAACAAAAATAACAAATGTTAGGGCAAGAATTAGGTTACTCAAATGGCAATGGGCAGGACATATCTGCAGGATGAAAAATAGATGGACAAAACGACTAACTGAATGGATACCTAGGGACAGGAAAAGGAGAGTAGGGAGACCAAGAAAAAGGTGGAGAGACATCTTTAATCAGAGATGTGGATGTCATTGGATGCGATTGGCTCGAGAAAGAGAGATGTGGAAAGGTTTGGGAGAGGCCTACGCCATAAAGGCGACTACTACAAATTTTATTAAAAAAAAAAAAAATAATAAAAAATAAAATATATACATATATACAATAGTTAGTTACTTAGAACTTAGTTAGTTATTTAGTTAGTTATATACTGTGTAAAACAAATAAAATGTCACAGCAATTATGTATAACTTAAAATAAATAAATATATATATGTATACATATGTAGTATGTTAGTGTGTAAATGTATATATTAAATAGATAAGTAAAACACAGAACATTATAACTTTGAATTAGTAATCATGTATTCTGTAGTAGAAATAAATGGCTATTATTATTATTATTATTATTATTATTATTATTATTTAAATCCACCTATCAAATTCATTATATCATCCTTCAACAGTTATGCCATAAACACGGACTTGTCGCAGTTTGTCAACTTTTTTTCTGACAGGTGTCACTCTATCAACCGTCACTTCTATATAATCAAATTACCTTTACATAGTTTAACTCAAATTCCCTTCAAACAAAAAATAAGAGGCATGCTCTAAGAATTTGAGATATTTAAATAATTAGTCATTAAGTCGCATATCTTTTTTAAACAAAACGAAACTATTTTTTTTATTTTGTTTAGTACGCAAAAGAATAATTACTACGTTTATGTACTTACCTAACGTAGTATTACATTTATTTATTTGCATATAACCATTACACGCATTTAAATGCAATTTAGTAATAATTTGATACGGATTAAGAGATGTTAACCCGGTAATATAATATTATAGTTTAGTTGGTAATTTGATGTTGTAATGAAACAAAAACACTTCGTCTCACCATCTAATTACGAGTTTAAGCATAAACCTGTTGTAAAGCGTAATTACATTATGAAGTGAACATTCGTTGTGTATACCAGCTTCATTCGTTATGGCTTAACGGTTATTACTACTCGTTATATTTGCAACTACTTGTGTAATCTAGTGCCGGTTTTTGTATTTTACAATAAATATTATGTTCTTTCTGAGAAACTAAATCATATACTTTTAAGAATTCCAACAACATTTCAGGGTTTGAAAATATTAACACTAAATTTATTTAAGCCAGTAGCGATACGGTAGCTCAATCGGTATAGCGTCGAATAGAGCCAGCGAATTTATTTTAAATACTATATCTAGATTTAAAAATAAAATAGCAATAACAATACTACACATAGATATTTTCTTACACGAATTTTGGTAGTGACATATTAAACTATATAAAAATATTAAATACAAATTTTAGTATCCCTTTTAAAATTACATTCGGGACTATCTATATATATAAAACTCTTCCGTTACTGAGTGACTGACTGACAGACAACGCACAGTCGAAACTACTGGTCGTAGACAGCTGAAATTTGGAATGTAGGTTCCTTGGGATATGTAGGGGAGCACTAAGAAAGGATTTTTGGAAATTCAACCCCCAAGGGGGGGAAAAGGGGTAAAAACGTTTGTATGAAAAATCTTATTCCTTGGGTTTATAAACTTGAAACTTGGCATGAACACGTACATAGGCAAGTAAATATGTTTGACATTATAAGTTTTTTCAAACTACCCTCCAATCGTGATTTAGGGGGTGCGATTGGGTGACTGATTTATTAACGCACAGCCGAAACCGCTCGGTATAGGAGTCTGAGATTTTGAACAGAGGTTCCTTTAGTAACATAAGTGAGCACTAAGAAGGGATTTTTGAAATGTCAACCCCCAAGGGGGGGAAACGGGATAAACTGAGCCGGGGCTGCGGGAAAGTTCTAACGAGATACCGTGGCCCCGGAACGCAAAGGGCAACTGAAGGAACGAGGTGGGTTTTAGTCAGTAAAAGTCACAATTTTCTTTCAACTCCTAACCGTTGAGGAGTTGTACCTTCCATCATCAGCTCATTCACATGGGATGATGACTATCAGACGCAAATACTTAAACAGATCTATGAAATTGTCAAAAACGTAATTGCCTGTAAATTTGAGGTTTGCCCTTGATTTCCCTGGAATACCATCATCAGATCCTGACTAGGTAACAACGGGACCAACTTGAAAGTATACTCTACCGAACAAAAAAAGAATCACGTAAATCGATCCATAAATCTCGGCGTAATCGGTATGCATAAATAAAACACCCGAATTTTATTTTCTATTAACTATCACGAGTTGTCTCGATAGATGGCGTTGGCATCGAGATAGATCGCGCTATGGTTTCGTTACCGTCTTTTAGCTAGGTAGCGTAAAATATTTTAATTTATCGTGTAATTTTAGCAGCGCCCCTAGCGGACATACGCGAAACTACATATTACACACTACAAATATTTAACGTTTAATTCATTAACTTTTAACTTGACTTATTTAACTTATTTTACTCTCTATTTCAGTTAATTTTTGATTTGTTGATTAGATTTGATATTTTTGATAGTATATTTAGTTAGTGTTGGATAAGTTTTATAGTGTGAGTTGATTTTTTAATATATTCTTCATTTTTTATTCATTTGTTTGTTACTTTATTAGTCTTAGTTAATTTCCATAGATATAGTTTTAGTTAAAATATTTCTAATTAAAATGGTTCAAGAAATTTTGTTTGTTAATGGGAATTATATTCCTCATGCTGTGGTAGATATAGAAAAAGATGGAGCCTGTTTATTTAGAGCTTTATCTTTTTTGATGTTCGGAACTCAAGACAGGGCTAGGGATGTACGTGAACGCATAATCGGCTTTGTTATTGAAAACTGGACGGAATTTTCGATTATGTCGTGTACTGCACTTGGAGATAATTATTCAACGCCAAATGAATATTACAACGACATGATGAAAACCACTACATATGGAAGTTTGTGCGAATTAGAAGCTGCTGGGCGAATATATGAATATGTTTTCGAAGTATTTCGTGATGGCCAGTTTTATGTGAAAACTGGAGTTGAAGGTCTTCCTGTAAAACGTCTTCGCTTTACTGGCGGGCTTTCTGGTGGTCATTTTGACGTTTATGTTCCAGTTTCATCGTTTTCGGCAACAAAGGTCGCAAAAAAAATTACTCAACGAAGGTTAGAAACGCCTTCACCCATTCCCGAAATCATATTTTCGAACAGTGAGTCCGAGACTGAGTCTGAGTCTGAATTAAAACACGATGAACCAATGCCTAAACAAATAAAAAAAGTGAACAAAAAACGTAGGGCTCGATACACGAATAAAACTCGGAAAAATCAGCAAAAAAAGTCAGTTCGAAGTAACCCTGCAGCACATCGGCAAGCGGTTACAGTGTATCAACGAAACTACCCCCAAGTTCATAGGAAAGCACAAGCTGATTACCAATCTTCATACCCCGAAATACACAGGAAAGCACAAGCTGCTTATCGAACTTCACATCCTGACGAACATCGACAGGAAGTTGCAAATTATCAACATACACACTTGGAGGAACGAAGAAATATTCAGTCTCAATATCGTAAAAATATTAAAGCAAAAACATGGCATACAAAATTACTGTCGGGACTGGCGTATAATCCTGAGTTGTCATACGAAGCAGATAAAGATGTATGTATAGGAACTATGGATCATAAATGCCAGTGGTGCAATGCTTTAAAGTGGAAAGAAGAAACTGTTGGAATGTGTTGCAGTGGAGGGAAGGTTTTGCTTGAGGCCTTTGAACTACCTCCAGAGCCACTTTATAGCTTAATAATTATGGATTTTCATCCTGATCACAATCATTTTATGAGTAACATCCGAAAATATAATGGGTGTTTTCAAATGACCTCATTTGGAGCAAAACTGGTCTCAGAAGATGGATTCATGCCGACATTTAAGGTACAAGGCCAGGTTTATCATCTGATTGGAAGTTTACTGCCTATGGATCAACAGAATGCTCGATTTTTGCAAATTTATTTTGTAGGAGAGGACGAAAGGGAAGCAAACTTGAGATGTTCAAATTTTCCAGGTGTAAAGAAAAATTTAGTGAAAGTGCTTCAAAAAATGCTTCATGATGTAAATCCATACATAAAAGACTTAAAAACAGCTATCGAAAAGGTTCCAGCTAATTGTGAAACATTTAAAGTTGTTATTAACGCCGAAAAAAAACCAATAGATGGTCATTTAGGTCGTTATAATGCACCTACGACAAATGAAGTAGCGTTAGTCATTGTTGGGCAAGAATTTGAAAAGCGTGACATTGTCTTAGAAAGCCATAGTAGTGGTTTGCATCGAATCAGTGAAATCCATAGATCTTACGACGCTTTGCAATATCCTTTGCTTTTTTGTCGTGGTGAGGATGGTTACTCTATTCATTTACCCCAGATCGATCCGAAAACTAAAATGGGTCTTAAAAAGACAATTTCTGCCGCAGATTTCTATTCTTACCGAATAATGTCCAGAGACGGTCAAATCAATCATCTCCTTTACTATCGCTCCCTCTTCAGTCAATTTTTGGTTGACGTATATGCTAAGATTGAGACCGAAAGACTCAATTATATACGTCATAATCAGTCTAAACTAAGAGCAGAAAATTATATCCATTTAAAGGATGCCGTAGGTAGGCAAGACGCAGACCCTAATGATCTTGGTCAAATGGTAGTGTTGCCTTCTTCTTTTACAGGTGGACCTCGATACATGCATGAGCGAACCCAAGATGCCATGACCTACGTTCGCCGTTTTGGACGACCGGATCTTTTTATAACATTTACATGTAACCCACAATGGGAAGACATTACAAAACATTTGTTACCAGGTCAAAATTCCCACGACCGTCATGACTTAATCGCTAGAGTGTTCCGTTTAAAAGTTAGAAAAATCATGGACTTACTGACGAAACGTAAAATATTCGGTGAAGTATGCTGTTTTATGTACTCAGTCGAATGGCAAAAGCGTGGCCTTCCACACATTCACATACTACTCTGGCTTAAAAATAGCATAACGACAGATCTCATTGATAAAGTTATTACTGCCGAAATACCAGATCCAGAAACAGACCCAAAACTGTATGAAATCGTTAAATCTAACATGATGCATGGTCCATGTGGAAGTTTTAATTTCAAGTCACCTTGCATGAAACAAAACAGTTGCAGTAAAAGATTTCCGAAACAACTCATTAAAGAAACTCAAACTGGCGAAGACGGTTACCCACAATACAGGCGTCGTTCTCCAGAAGATGGTGGCTTTACTGTTGACATTAAAGGAGTATGTTTAGATACTCGATGGGTTGTTCCTTACAATGCTGTACTTTCAAGAAGTTTTGGTGCTCATATTAACGTCGAGTACTGTAATTCAGTAAACTCTATTAAATATGTATGCAAATATGTGAATAAAGGGACGGATCAGGCTACTTTCGCCCTTGAAAATAAAAATGACGAGGTGACTACTTACGAAAATGGTAGATATATAAGTAGTTCGGAGGCTGTTTGGCGGATTTTTGGCTTTCCGATTCATGAACATTTTCCTCCAGTTATTCATCTTGCAGTACACTTAGAGAACGGACAGAGAATATACTTTAACCAAGAAAATATTATCGAAAGATTAAATAATCCACCAAATACTACGCTTCTAGCCTTCTTTAAACTTTGTCAAGTAGATATTTTTGCGAAAACTTTGATTTATTCAGATGTACCATCGTATTATACTTGGCATAAAAATAGTCACTTTGAAAGAAGAAAAAGAGGAGCTGACGTACAGGACTGGCCAGATATAAAAAAAGAAAACGCGTTGGGCCGAGTGTATACTGTGCATCCCAATAATGCGGAGTGTTTCTATTTACGTATGCTTCTGCATGAAGTAAAAGGGCCAACTTCATTTGAGGCTCTAAGAACGGTTAACGGTGAAGTACATCCCACTTTTCAATCTGCTTGCAAAGCTTTGGGTTTGCTTGAAGACGACCAGCACTGGTATGCTACCTTACAAGATGCTGCACTTTCTGAATCTCCCTCTAGAATTCGGGATTTGTTTGTAATATTATTAGTGTTTTGTCAAGTGTCAGATCCATTAGGACTTTGGGATAAATTTAAAGATATTTTATCGGAAGATTATAAACATCAAGTCCACAGAAACATAGAAGATGTTGATAACATTTGTAGTGAAGTATACAACAAATGCCTGCAAGTTCTTGAGGAAGCCGTTCTTTCATTAGGTGGGCGTTCACTTAAGGAATATGGGTTGCCACAACCAACCAGGCCACTCGATTTAGGGAACATTATGTTATTAAGAGAGACTAATTACAATACAGATTTTCTAGAGAGATTCGTCAAGGACCATAAAAATACTTTAACAATAGAACAAACGGAAGCATACGATAAAATTATGCATAGTGTTAACACAAATTCAGGACAACTTTTCTTTCTAGACGCGCCAGGTGGCACAGGAAAAACCTACTTAATAAACTTAATTTTAGCTAAAATTAGAAGCTCAAAACATATTGCTTTGGCTGTCGCCTCATCAGGGATCGCGGCCACATTGCTGGAAGGTGGTCGAACTGCGCATGCATGTTTTAAGTTACCACTCGACTTGACTCGCGTAGAAACACCCTTATGCAGTATTTCAAAACAAAGTCACCTAGCTGAAGTATTAAAAAATACAAAAATTATTATCTGGGATGAAATCACCATGGCACACAAAAGAGGAATTGAGGCTTTGAACAGATCTTTACAAGATATTCGGGGTAATAAAAATTTAATGGGTGGCGTAACCGTGCTGTTTGCTGGAGATTTTAGACAAACCTTACCGGTGGTACCCAAGGGAACTCGTGCTGATGAAGTACAAGCATGCCTTAAAAGATCGATTTTGTGGTCCTCCGTAAAAAGTATAACGTTAACTAAAAACATGAGAGCCTATCTGGGGAGTGATTCGACGGCTGGTATATTTTCAACCAGTCTTCTAAAAATAGGAAATGGTGAACATCCTACCAGGGATGGTATATTTGACATCCCTGAAGATATGTGTACATTAGTATATACCATCGAGGAGCTAATACAACACATTTATCCAGGTATTTCCGACATACAAGACAAGCCTATAGAATGGTTTTGCGAACGAGCTATTTTGACTCCGAAGAACGAACAAGCTGCATTTATTAACGACATACTTTTAAAGTCATTCGACGGAGAAGAAAAGATTTATAAATCCATAGACACACCATGCCATGCAGACGACGCTACAAATTATCCGGTCGAATTCTTAAATTCACTTAAACCAGCTGGTCTTCCATACCATAGGCTTGCACTGCGAAAAGGTACACCGGTAATGTTGCTACGTAATCTGAAACCACCGAAATTGTGTAACGGCACCAGGTTGCAAGTCAAAGCCTTACATAAATATTTAGTTGAGGCCGTTATTTTGACAGGATGTGCCCGAGGAGAAACGGTATTCGTCCCGCGCATTCCTCTAATGCCCAATGACCTTCCATTTGAATTTAAGCGCCTTCAATTTCCTCTAAAAGTTTGCTTTGCGATGACGATAAATAAGTCTCAAGGGCAAACTTTTAAAGTCGCTGGTGTTGATTTAAGAGAAGATTGTTTCTCTCATGGACAACTGTATGTTGCTTGCTCGCGTGTCAGCTCTCCCTCTAACCTGTTCATCCTGGTAAATAATAAAAAAACTAAAAATATTGTTTACAAGGAAATCCTGTAAGGCCTCTTCGTCCTATAAATCCTGTTTTTTTTTTCTTTTGAGACGATGATTTTGTCTCACTTTACTTTTTCTATATAGATTTGTATGTATACTAATATTATAAAGAGGAACAATCTATTTTTTTATATGTTTGTTTGTTTACACATGTAATCGATAAACTCCGAAACTACTGAATCGATTTCAAACATTCACCATTAGAAAGCTACATCATCCCTGAGTAACACAGGCTATATTTAATTCCAGTTGTAACAAGATTTCAGCCTGTGGAAGAAAAAGCCCTGTCGAGATCATTAAAAAACGCTATATATAACCGAATTACACGTGGGCGAAGCCGCGGGCGGAAAGCTAGTCATATAATATAAAGAAAAAATAAAATCTGGTCAAATAATTCGTTTTGTATAAGACTTACTATTAACAAGGAATTATTAAAACGAAGACGTGGTGTAAATTTTAATATGGTAAAGCAGAAATGCATTTAATATTCGTATGTAATATTCTTCATTGAGGAGGTTTTCTATACATATTTATTACTATTATTAGGTTTTAAAGTGGAGTAGCCTCACAATTGATTAATCATTCTTTTGGATTTTGTTAAGTATGTTACGTACGTATATTGTTTGCGTACTACTTCTATGGCCTACACCCTATTCCGAAATTAGTTGGAAAATAATCTAAAAAATTGCAGCTGCTTTTCCTACTGTTCTATTTATACTTATGAAGCTAGGAAATAGCAAACTCTGACTTACCTTTATCTTTACTTCTTTTCTTAAGTTGACAACGATACATACTAAATTTGCAGATGACTGCAATGATGATGAACGACGGTACCCACTCACCATCTAATGAAACGTGCTGCTTGTCTGTTTGTCCGTTTTTAATACTATAAAACAATGCACGAAGAACTATCAAGTATGTCACGTATCCAATAACAGCTCGATTGCATTCTCTTTAAACCGCCATTAATTTTTTTTACGAACGACATCTTTTTGAAAGCGTACAAATCTTATTCGTTTGAGTATACATATATACTATACTTTTTCATGTATACATATTATATATTAAGAAAGTATTAATAAACATCTATAAGATATTTAAACAAAACCTTAGTAAGAATTTCAGTTGGGTAACTTAAAGTTTAATTATACCGAACAATAAAGTAGCAAGTTAGAGAATAAAGGTAAGCTTACGTTCATAAAATAAAAACTGCCATGGCGGCCCTCATTAAGTTCTTCTGAGTAGAATTAAACTGTTGGAGCCTTAATGAATGATTTTAAGACGGATGGATGAAGTTAGTCGGATGATAGATGTGGCATTCTTGAAATAGGGTGGTTATTTTCTTGGTGGTAGACCATACCTTGGTGGTAGACCATAACATCGGGTCGCCGGCAAAGTTACCACCCATCGGGCAAAGTCGTGCCGCAAAGTGACCTAGTCGTGTTCCGGCACGTTGCTCGATTAAGCCGTTTATGGGAAATGGGTCTGAACAGCTGCGGTACGTTGGCGAACCGGTTGACGTCGAGTTGGTGTTTATTTTGTCGGGTGTCTAGTCGAGGAGGGTAGCGGGATCCGAAGCGACGGCTATCCGCTGGCCGCCCGCAGATAGTTGGGGGCCCAATTAGTGGGTTAGCCACTCACGAATGGCTGCCCCGCCAGCTGCGAAAAATCCCAGGGTGGCTCCATCGTGCTGGTTGGCGACCAGACGAGGAGCCCCGATGGCGATCCCTGGGGGGTTCGGGCGTCCCCGCAGTCTGGGGGGCTAGTCTGGAACTAGCCTCCCAGTAACAAGACATCACCAATTTTGACGTCGGGTTCGATACGTACCGCCTCGTTCAACTGCTATTTCCCATCCCTATTTACTTTTATATTTATTTTTTATGAAGAAGTTAAAAAAAAGAAACAAGGATACACGGCGGTTGCACTCCTCCTCATTTAAAGTGCACCTTACTAATATAAGGGGTTTGCACTCAAATCTTTTAGCTGTCCACCACCATCTGGAGACAGAGCACCCGCACTTGCTCTTTTTGACGGAGACGCAGATTCAATGTCCTTTGAGCGCTACATACTTGGATTATCCCGGTTACTCGTTAGAGCACAACTTTCGCTCACGGGCCGGAGTCAGTGTGTACGCGCGGAACGACCTCTGTATTCAGCGTCTCCGTCACCTTGAAGACCCCACTTTTTCTTCCCTATGGGTTTTAGTGGACACAGGAAACGAAAAAATCCTGTATTCCTGTGTCTACCGTTCGCACAGCGGTGACCAGGAGACAACTCGTTTATTTGAGTATCTCAGTGAGGCTGCAGATATGGCTCTGTATCAGTACCCTTCCGCGCAGCTCGTCTTTCTGGGGGACTTTAATGCCTGTCATCAGGACTGGCTGTTCCCGTACCAGAAGACCGACCATGCTGGAAGAGAAGCGCGGAAATTTGCGTTGTCCTTGGACCACTTTCAGCTGGTGAAGCAAGCGACAAAGGTACCAGATGTGGTAGGCCATACAGCCAATTGCCTGGACCTTCTGCTGACAACTGATCCGGACAGGTATCGTGTAGAAGTTACCTCCCCCTTGGGAACCTCCGATCACTGTCTGGTGAAATCTGTGTTTACATATTCCCCACCAGCTTTCGAACCTCATGGTGTTAGGCGAGTATGGAAATACAAGTCAGCAGATTGGGATGAGATGCGACACTTTTTTGCGTCTTATCCTTGGTGGCAGGTCTGCTTCTCTTCTTTGGATCCGTCGAGTTGCGCGGATGCTATAACCGATGTGGTGCATCAGGCAATGGAGTATTTTATTCCTTTTGCTGACGTACCCATCGGTGGCAAAGCTCGCCCATGGTTTAATGCCGAATATGGTCATGCTCAAGACCGAAAACATTCGGCATATCTCATTTGGGCTGATGCTCGAACCCGCAAAACTCCGGATGTAAGTTTGAAGAAGAGAGCCTTTAACCAAGCTGCCAAGTCCTACAAAAAGGCATTGCGGAAGGCTCGTCTCGATCGAATCGCTAAGAATGGCGAAAAGCTCTCTGTTAGACCAACTGGCAGTCGAGCTTTCTGGTGTCTTGCGAAAGCGATCGAGTCGAATTTCAGCCAACCCTCACTGCCTGCTCTGCTGAAGCCGGATGGATCCCTGGCCCACACAGCAACAGAGAAAGCAAATGTATTTGCTTCTCTGTTTGCTGATAATTCGCATCTAGACACTGGCAAGGCTTCTCCAGCACATCTTCCTCACTGCGGTATTTCGATGCCTGAAATCCGTATCACGAACAAATAGGTATGGAGAACATTGTGTCCTTTAGATGTGAATAAAGCCAGGGGTCCTGATGGTATACCAGCCATTCTGCTCAAGACATGCGCAGCTGAGTGGTCTCCTGTACTGACACGTCTGTATTGCCTCTCTTTCATGACTGGAATAGTGCCGAAATCCTGAAAGCTTGCTAATGTGCAACCCGTGCCCAAAAAAGGCAGCCGTGCCGACCCTGTCAATTACAGACCGATTTCAATCACCTCCATACTCTGCAAGATTATGGAGCGTGTATTGAACTCGCGCCTACTAGCATACCTAGAAAATAACGATCTCCTCAGTGACCGACAATACGGGTTTCACCGTAATAGGTCTACTGGGGACCTCCTAGTGTATGCTACTCACATTTTAGGCGAGGCCATCGAGAAGAACGGAGAAGCGGTCGCCGTCTCTCTGGACGTCTCGAGGGCATTTGACAGGGTCTGGCATGCGAGCCTTATGAGCAAGCTTTCAGCGTACGGTACATCTCCTGGTGTGATCGGCTGGGTAACGGACTTTTTGAGCCAGAGATCTCTCCGAGTAGTTGTTGACGGGTGTTCTTCGGAACCCTTGAAAATAAATGCCGGAGTGCCTCAGGGGTCCGTTCTTTCTGCAACTCTTTTTTTGCTGCACATTAATGATCTGTTGAAGCCCGGTATCTATGGGTATGCAGACGACAGCACAGTTGTAGAAAGATATCTGCCGAGTACTCGGGCTAGTCGAGATCAAGTACAGTCTGAAGGAGAAGCCATGGTGCAACGTTTGAATGACAAACTTCAGGCAGTCTCCGCATGGAGCAATGCCAATCTTGTCAAGTTCAACGCCACCAAAACGCAGACATGTCTGTTCACCGCCAAAAAGAGCCCTTTCACCTTGGCTCCTACCTTCCAGAATGTATCCTTGGAATACAGTGACCGGCTTCAGTTGTTAGGTTTAGAGATTTCCTCTAACCTCAACTTTGGTCGGTTCATTGAGTCCAGAGCAAGAGCAGCAGCAGCAAAGCTTGCCGTTCTTGCGAAGGTTCGGCAGTACTTTACACCGGGACAGCTTCTTGTTCTATACAAAGCAAAGATCCGGTCGTGTGTAGAGTACTGTGGTCACATATTTGCTGGTGCCGCAAAGTCTCATCTTGCGGTTCTGGACTCAATTGAGAGGCGAGCAAAGAGGCTTATAGGCGATCCCGAATTGGTCGGAGCCGACCTCCAAAGCCTTGAGCACAGGCGTAGAATTGCTAGCCTCTCAGTATTCTATAGGATACATTTTGGTGAGTGTTCGCAGGAACTACACGACTTAGTTCCCCCGTCCTCCTTCCATCACCGGACGTCCCGACGCACGGCAGGTATCCATCCTTTTGTTGTGGACATTCCACCTGTCCGAACGAAGCGCTTTGCTTCCTCATTTTTAGTATGTACAGCGAAGGACTGGAACAATTTGCCTGCGTAGGTATTTCCGGTCAAATATAATGTGGGTGTCTTCAAGAGAAGAGTGAATAGGTTGCTAGGGCAATGCGCCTTACCATCTAAGACTACATTCCACTTACCATCAGGTAGAATGTAGTCAAGCATTGCCCTAAATCATATAAAAAAAAATAATAAAAAATTACACATGGCTAGGGTACAAATTACACATGGCTAGTTCAAAATTAAAAATCAAAATGTTCCTTTAAAGTCAAGTCGTACATTTCTTCAATGTCAAACCCTTCCATGAAAACATAATTGGGACAGACTTCAAAAGAGATGGCGAGGTATACTCATAGTCAAGTTTTGTTAAGGCAAACTTTATTTCTATATTATATAAATACATAACAGTACTGGGTAAATATTCTAAATAACTATTGAAATAACCTGACAGCGATCCTGTCCTGACGAACCTGACAACCTTTATGTAAAGACATAAAGGTTGTCAGGCTATACATGTTTAAAGATATTTTCAAAAATTGATTTCGGTAGTGGCATCTTTTCAATGTTTATCTATACTGCAAAGTTAGAAACATTGGTTAGGATTTTCGAAAGAAACCTAATAGGTGTCACCACCGTCCCGATAAAGACGATCACATATAGAATGCTTAATTCGCCGAAACGGACAGCGATACGGTAGCTCAGTTGGTAGAGCGACGGGACGGTTTCCCAGTAGTCGCGGGTTCGAATCCCTGCCCGTATCGGTTTTTTATATTCTATATTTATATAAATTTAAATAAGCTTAACATGGCTATACATGTTTAAAGATATTTTCAAAAATTGATTTCGGTAGTGGCATCTTTTCAATGTTTATCTATACTGCAAAGTTAGAAACATTGGTTAGGATTTTCGAAAGAAACCTAATAGGTGTCACCACCGTCCCGATAAAGACGATCACATATAGAATGCTTAATTCGCCGAAACGGACAGCGATACCGTAGCTCAGTTGGTAGAGCGACGGGACGGTTTCCCAGTAGTCGCGGGTTCGAATCCCTGCCCGTATCGGTTTTTTACATTCTATATTTATATAAAAATAAAATTACTAAATTTTATCTGAATATTTGAAGCGTCTATCTGTTTCCGTTACAATTCGAGAAAAATAATCACATTTGTGGTATGGGAACATTTGGAAAACATAAGGAAACACTAGAATTTCAACCGTATTTATAAATATTATAGATATTTATAAAAAATAGTTGGCTACTCAATTCTATTATGAGGTTAGTAAGTACATAATTATAGTGGAAATATTTTTTTTGTGGCAGCCCCGTATGTAACTTTGGTATAGTTTTCTTTTACAAGCCAAATGTGTTCCAACGCTGGCTGTTTTAAAAAAACTTGTCAATGCATAGCATTTAACTCTTTGAGTTTCCTCTAATTTTTGTTTATTTATTTATTTTACTTTTCTAAGAATTTTCAGTGCCCATTCAAAAATATCGCGAATTTCGAATTTCCGCGGGATACGTATATTTAATTTTTGATTGTTTGTTGTTGTTGTGTTGGTACTTAGGTCCCTTAGTTATGGTGACAAGTTTGGCCATTTTGAATGTTTAGTAAATTTTTGACAGCTGCTTTGCTTGGATTTGTTTTACGTTGTCTTCGATTTTCGTCTATTTCAAAAAATGGATTAAAGAATCTGTATCAAATTTTGTGTGAAAAACAAAATAATGTGCGCGGACGCAATCAGAATGTTAAATGTGGCGTATGATAAAGGTACCTTGGATGAAATTAATATTAAAACAACATTTTTAATTTATACAAATATATATATAATAAATATTTTCATAATACTATTCCATACCTTATTCATCTTGTCGACTTGGTATACAGTCCCTTTTTCTTTTGAATAAGGCTATGTATATTTATTTTTATAGTTAAAGTTTCAGAAGTATACATGATTATGTGTATTTCAAATTTCCTATCAGTATATTGTGAATATATCTAATTTATTTATTCGTTTTTTGTGCACCTCCTAAATATTTATATATTTTTGTTTTATTATTATTCATTTATTTTATTTTAATCTTATTATTTACATTTATACATATAACATTTAAAAAAACAACATTTTAAATATAAATATAAAAAAACAGTATCCCGCCGACGTGGGCCTTACGACCAGTCCGTCGGTGGTTAGGGCGACAGCGAAAGAAACTTCCTCACAATGCGTGCCGTACCCAAAACTGCTGCTCTTTGCATCCGACCCTTGATCCAGTTTTTTAGTGAGAGCCTCTTGAGATGATGATCGAGACTCTTCGCTATAAGACCATTGACGGAAACTACCATCGGGACAATTATTGTTGAGTCAACATCCCACATGTCGGTAATCTCGTGAGTTAAGTCCAAGTATTTTGACAGTTTGTACTTCTCAGCTTTCACAAGATTAGCGTCACACGGAACACTGATATCAACAAGAAATGCCCGGCGCTCTAACCGATCTACCAGCACGATATCAGGCTTATTGGCTACAATAGTCCTGTCCGTTATGATAGATCGGTCCCAATAGAGCTTAGCATGACCATTTTCCAAAACTGGCTCCGGTGAGTACTTATAATAGGGCACTTCAAAAGGTACAAGACCGTATCGAAGAGCAAGTTCTTGGTGGATAATCTTGGCTACTTGGTTGTGCCTGTGCAAATACTCTCCATTGGCAAGATGACAACAACCGGAAATAACATGTCTGATGGATTCTCCTGGTTGGTGGCACGCACGACATATGTCAACAGTGCCATCCTTTATTCTGTATTTCCGATAGTTGTTCGTCTTGACAAACTTATCAGCAATTGCACAAGCAAAACCTTCGGTTTCACCAAAGAGATCACCAAAGCGTAGCCAAGCCACTGACGCCAGAAGGTCTACATCAGGCCCATAAAGTGCCTGGTGGAACCGTCCATGAAGCTCCTTACTCTTCCATATACTTATACGGTCGTCAGTGCTAAGTACTACCGGTTTATGCCAGTTATCTTTGGCTAAGGAGAGCGGTGTAAGACCATTATCTACTGCAAAAATGTCCCGATGCATTCCACACTCAGCATGAAGGAAATATTCCCTAAGATTGCATACCTCACGGTTGTGTAAGTTTTTGGCATTAAGGAAGCCACGACCCCCACACTTCCGTGGAATATAGAATCTCATCACTGATGAGCGCGGAAGATGCATACGATACATTGTCAATAGTTTTCGGGCCTTTCGATCCAGGGCATCTAATTTAGTCTGAGTCCACCTTAATATGCCGAAAGTATACATCAGCACGGGCATTACCCAACTATTGAATGCACGCACTTTGTTACCTCCTGACAAAAGACTTTTTAGAACTTTTGTCAAGCGGTTAAAGAAGCGTTCCTTCACTAGCTGTTTAATGTCCCCACTTAGTATGCCTAAGCATTCCGACATACCAAGGTATTTGTAGCACTCGGTTTCGGAGAGGGATCTGAGGGACGTTGTCTCCGAGAGTTGTAAGTATTCGCTATTTACAACTCGGCCACTCTGCACATGTGCAACCGCGCATTTATCTACACCAAACTCCATCCTAATTATTATACGTTACGCAAACGTTTAGTAATGATACCAGATCTGCTTTATTTAGTGCAAATAATTTGAGATCGTCCATATACAGAAAATGAGAAATGATCTCAACCCCTCTGCGAAAGCGAAAGCCCAGCTTTGAGTCCCTAAGCAACGCGCTTAAGGGGTTCAAAGCTAGGCAAAACCACAAAGGACTCAAACTGTCACCCTGGAAAATACCTCGCTCAATCCTTACAGGTTCGGAAGTAAGAAGATTTCCTCCGCCCCCTGGAAGACAAAGGACCGTTGTCCATTGCCTCATACATGAATCAAGAAAAGCGCATATATCTGTGTCAATCTTATACACTTCTAGTACTCGTCTCAACCATGTATGAGGCACCGAATCATAGGCCTTTTTATAATCAATCCAGGCGGCGGAGAGACCCTTCTTACCTCGGCGAACCTTTTCATTAATGGCCATGTTAATAAGGAGGAGCTCCTTAGTACCACGAGACCCAATCTTACACCCATTTTGAGCGGGATCTAAAATGCTCTTTGCATACAAATGTGTGTTTAATTTTGAAGTCAAAATGGATGTAAGAAGCTTATAAATTGTTGGTAAGCACGTGATAGGTCGAAAGTTTGTTGGATCCGTGATACTACCAGACTTGTGGAGCAGAAAGGTGATTCCTGTTGTCATAAAAGATGGTAGGGATCCGGACACGATGGCTTCCTGGAATTGCCCAGCCAAACGTTCGTGTGAAGACCGCAGCCATTTGAGCCAAAAGTTATGTAATCCGTCCAGCCCAGGACTTTTCCAGTTATGGGTCGAACGGATCGCATCCCTGATATTGTCTGGGCTTATAAATATAGCCTCCATTTGCTGCAGGTGTTCACACGCGCGCTCAACAACACGCATCCAGCCACCATCGTTGTGATTAATAGGCACCGACCAAATATTTTTCCAAAATGTGAACATTTCTTCCATATTTGGTAACTGCCCATCAATCACACTCGTAGCAGATTCCTCCCAGCTTCTATAAACCTTTCTTTGGTCACTTTGGAAAATGCGATTCTGCTTATACCTATTTACACGTTGTTTATAACGACGGATACGATTTGCCCACGCACAAACTTTCTGCTTCAGGTAGTCTATACGTTCTGTTACATAGGCCATGTAATCCTGAGGTCTAATGCCAGTACCGGCAAAGGCCTGTGTAACATAACGCATGACTCTCGGCCGGATGTTTCCCGATCTGAAGCAGATTAACTTGCCAATAATGACCCTAGCTGCGCTGATACGCCGTTCAATTCTCATCTGCCATGCGGGTGTGTCCTCAGTGGACCGCACCACCCTATCAGGCTCAGGAAATCTGACACAATAAAGAATTGAATGGGTATCAGTGAGACTATTGCTAGAACGAAGATAAGAGTCTAGCATGCAGTCTAGAGCCATTACTAGCGACATTTTACGTCTATGCGTGGGAAAACGGGGTAACCGTGGCCTGTCGCGGGCTGGTATGTCTTTAAATTCCAAAATCGCATCCTCCAAAGTCCTCCTTAATTGCTCATTATCTTGGGTACTTACGGTTGTAATCTCTACGCCCCCCACATCAGCATCTCCAACCACTAATCCTGCCACCGAAGGAGCGGACGATAACTGGGCTCGCGAATGGATGCTTTCGGTGGTGGATGCAGAGACTGTCACCTCGGAGCGAAGCCGGTCAAGTGCGGAGTCATCCAACGCACGATTACGTTGAATAAACCGCACCTGATCCGATAGTCGTTGGGCCGAAACGGTCAACTCTGGTTCAAGGACCTGAAACAAAGACAGCAAACGGGTTCGCCACGCAGTGAGGTTAGTGCCACCCTCTGTCGCCCTATAGTACGCTCGCATGACATTTTCGTTCATATTTTGCGTCCATTTCATGCGGCGCACTGCACCACCGACGGCAGGGGCCGAACGCGGGATGGATGCCCCAGTAGGCCCCAAGCGCGGCAGCGGTGGCCTCCCACGGCGCGGCGCTGGTGCTCGGCGCGGCGCTGGTGCTCGGCGCGGCGCTGGAGGCGGCAGCTCGTCGTCACTGCTCGACACGATTTCTTCAGGAGGAGTTGCGTACTCCTCCTCTGATGTCGTGGAGCTGCTCGGTGCGACGGGCTGCGGTGGTTGGCGTGCGTTGACGTTTTTACTCCTGGTGATCATCGGATCATCGAGTGCCAATTGTCACAGTTCTCTTATTTTTACTTATTTTTGGTTGTTAGTTTTGGTAACATTTTTGTTTGGTTTGGTTTGGTTTTTTCTTTTTATTTTTCATGTTGCATTACTGAATTAATTAATTTTAATATTGTAAAAACTTGATTTTTGTTATTAAATATTTTTACCAAAAATTTACAATTAAAAACGTGACAAATCGTGGCAATTACCAAGGAGTTATTTTATTATTATTATTATTATTGTTTTTATTTATTATTATAATAATTATTATTATATTTTTGCTTATATTATTGTTATAATCTTCAAGCTTAAGGCTGCCTGACAAAAATCAATTTTCGGCGATAAGGCCGCCTTTAGTGGCACCATATTTTATTTTATTTTATTTTGTTATCATTATTTTACATTTTCTGTTTATTGGTGTGCAATAAAGAATATTTATTATTATTATTATTCATATTTAAATACGTAAAATAATCCGTTGATTAGGATTTCTCGTGTTAAAAATATTTTTTATTGAATTTATTATTATCTTTAAAGCTTCATTCATGCAATAAAATGATAGAGACAGTTAATAAAACTATTTTATACTTAAATATAGTTCAATCCTTATAAATTTATGAGACCGCAAACAGAACTGTAAAATTAAATTCTCACTTTTCATCGGTCAATAAGTGTCTGGAACATGGAAGTGTCTAGCCAACCAAGAGACCAACAAACTTGCAGCTACGAAATCATTTGCAGATTATATTTTATTTTAAAAATAGAAGATAAATAAATCTTGTTCAATAGTTTTATTAAAAATTTTAAATAATACTGTGAATTTATGAATAAGTACATTATTTAAATATCTTTAAATATTTCCAAATACCCAATACGAATGTGTAAATGTATTAATTGGGCATAAGATTGGATCGATTTATATGGACTTTAACAAACCGAAAAATACAACATTATTCGTTTCAAAATATTTAAAATGCATAGTTATACATTACTTACTTAGATACTGTGTCAAGTTTTTTAATTTTTAATTAAATATAGATTGAAAAACACAGTCATATCTAACATATCTACAGGTCTCGGTGAATTCAGCATTTTTTATATATGATAATTTTTATCGAGACACGAAACTGGTCTCTTAAAGGCTTCTTTCGAAAACCTTAAGCAAATGTTTATAACTTTGCACTAACTAAAAATACCACAACCAAGATTAATGTTTGAAAACATTTATAAATATGCCATAAGAACCCTTTTTATCATTAGCTGCAGTTTCGGTTTTTTGTTCCTTATTTTTTATTTAGAGTAATCAGAATCTGGAGAGAAAATCGTCTGGATTTGTCTTAGCCATCATATAAGTGCTCGAAAAGCCGTCACTATCCATGAAGGTTGTAGGAAGTAGATTTAATTTTAGTCACCTTCAATCCTGAAGGTGAATAAAACGTAACACGGAAAGTCGTTTGCTCTTATTTAAAAATATACTACAGCCAATCGCCATACTATTAGTCATAGTAAATAAAATTGAATTGGCCCTGCAAGTGATCATGTTCATTACTAGTCCTCGATTAACGGAAACCTAAGATAATAATGTCCAGGTTTTATTCTAGTACTTATCTTTATACATCTTTTAGACAATAACCTTAATTTCATAATTTCATATTAATATTAAATTATTAGTTTATATCATAAGACCATTTCTGGACAAAAAAAAGGACTGAAGCCAACACAAGCTCCAAAGTCTTAAAAAATATGAGTAGCTATTTTAAGATGAAAATATTAGCTAAGTCTGTACATTAATTTTTTTTCCAAAAAACGTATAGGGGCCATTAAAGACGAGTGACGAGAATTTTTGTCTGTCTTTTTAAAACTTTTAAACAGAATTGAATGCGGTTTACATAAACGTATTTAATTAAGATAAAGCTAGAATTTCTACTTTGTTTTATCTGAATTTTAATAAAATAACAAATTGAATAGGAGCATTTGTCCATTTCTAATTTAGTTACATAAAATCTCAATACATGGTGCTGAACTTTTTGAGAACTCGCTATGATTATGTTTTCGCATATGGTATGGCAGTTTTAAATTCTACAAAGACATTCTTTAATTGAACATTACCTACTCTAAAACATAATATTTGGTAAAAAATATTTCGTATTCATATTCTTTATTACGTATATCTGAATAATGTCCTGGCTGTGTGTGTGTGTGTATGTGTGTGTGATGTGTATGTATGTTATTATTTTCAGTTTGATATCGTAGCAATGTAATGCCTATATGTATAAAATTGCCACGGGGATAGGATACTGTAGAATTAACTATGGGTCTATTATAGGTCTGGAATTGTAGTTTCCATAGATTTAGCTAGTATTGGTAATAAGTTAAAAAAGTATGATTATATTTTTTTCACTAAAAAGTGTATACTTTTATTTACTTTCTAAAGAAGCAAGAGTATTTCAATAAAAATGTTTTGTTAAGTGACATTTGGCACTGACACGTAAATACTACTAATGAGTTAAATTACTCGTATGACGTCATGTGTTTACGAAGATAATTTCTGGGATAACCGCTAGCTTGTTCCGGAATTATAATCGTCGGAATGAGCCCTTTGAGTATGTGAATGTGGCAAAACAATTTTGTGGACTGGATACAACTAAGAACTGAATATGTGTCGGCTTTTAGGCATTCCGTTATTTCATTTAAAAAGGGACTAGCGCTTTTTAATATCAATTGTGTTTACTCCCTTTGGATTAATAGTCGATTATACTGAAACCGTTATAGCTCATAGATATTACATTTACAAATTGTAATGCTTAAAGCTGCCGTCAATAGACAACATAGAAGAACAAGTAATATACATACTAAAAGAGTGAATACACTCAAACTATGTATGACTAGGTATATAAAAAGTATATTTAGTATTGACACAAGAAGTTTCAGCCGAGAAACAAATGTCTTGTGTCCATTGTAACAAAATACTTAAAATATAAAAAATATCGTAATGTTTCAAGAAATAGTAATCGTCTAGTCAGGCCTTATCAGGAAAGGCAGTCATGATTACATTGCTAACTACATGCCCATATCGGCCATATCGGCACTTTTCAAAAGTATGGAACGCGTCTATAATAACAGGCTTCTGGCATGCTTAGAACTGAATGAGCTCCCAGTGATCAACAATATAACTTCGGCCCCAAATCGATCAACTTGATGTATTTGAAAATTTAGAAGATATTGATAATTGATAGCGTATATAAGAAGAGGTTTTTAATTTTGGTGAATTCAAATCTAGAGTTATTAGATATCTTCTAGGAGAGTATATAACAGCGTAGACTAAAGTGATACTGAACTGTTGACAGGCTGAAATCAAAGGTGATCTATTTAAACTAAGTTGTAAATAAAATAATGTAACAACGGTAACAGTTCATTGTTTTAATTTACAGGATACAGGATATTCAGGAAAAATCTGCAAAACCAACTGTACGAAATCTATTTCTTTTTACTTTTTTTCAACAAGCCAAGGGAAATTCATGTGTTGAACCTTCTCTTTTAAAAGATATAAAGAATAAACAACAACAATTAAGTAAGCCACGTCTCACTTATAATGACTAACAGTTCTAGCTCTTGTGTAGTACAAGTTTGAGGCTCACGCTACTAGTTTATGTACTACTTTCTTGAATAAGTTTGTTAGATATATAATACTTCTATGTATCATGAAAACCGTGTAAATATGAGATTAGTATTGACCACAGTCAATAAATAAGTAAACGTGTTTTAAATATTTCATTAGTGGTAGATGTACTAATATTTTTTTGGTAATTATACTTAAAACAATATTGTAAAAAGAAATGACTTACATGCTAAATGACTTGTTTATTTTTTCATATAAAATTTTTCTTTCTGAGTTATTGGTAAAAGCGTATACAATTTAAACGTCATTTTAAATGAAACTAATAGCCTAGTCTCAGTCCTACTTAAAAATAATCGCTTTTTTCCAAGAGAGTAAAATAAATACATTGTTTTCTCTACAATCAAAGAAATATCCATTGAATTCAAGATGTGACTTTAAAAATGCAGTCAAGTGGAAATGTAAGGAGTCAAGCAGAAATGCAGTCAAGTGGAAATGTAAGGAGTAAATCGAATTTGAGATGAGCTCTGACTAATGGTTCCAGAGTAGCCCCTCACGCGACTTGGACGTACTTCTGCCTTATGACCTCTGTTCTTTTTTTTTTTAGATATAATACGACGTTTTCTATGTTTAGCATTGTATTAGTGCAAAAAGGGGGTTACTTACCTGGAAAGTTTTCCGGGAGTTTTGAAAATTGGTTATTTTATAGATTTCGGTATGCTTTTTTCGAATTTAAATTTTGCCACCTCGTAACTCCGCCGCTCGCGCCGCCATTTTGAAAAAATGGTGGCTAAAACCAGTTTTTTCGGAATATCTCCTTTCCAATGTATTTTTTGAAAAAAATATTTATGTACAAAATTAAAGTAGAATAAATTTCCTACAATTTATGTATTTAAATTTTGTTTCATAATATCAATAGTTTTTGGCGTACGGGCGTTACAAAGTATCTTCATCTACACCACCACGTGTTTTTGGTATATTTTTTCTAAAATATTCTACTATTGCCACCGGTATTGAAGAAGCAGTGTGGGTCTTTGTGTTGGGTCCCTTTCTTTCGACTATGGAGACTATAGACATTGTATAGCCTCCATAATCTCGACTTTCAACGAATCATCTGTCGGTAGAAGTTACGAGAAGTATTTAGTTTAGGCGGAGTCATCAGTATACGTTTATATGTATGTACGTCGTACAGTGTTGTTTGTGTTCTTAGAGCCATGGCTTCTAATACAGAAAATTGTTTTACTTCATTATTAGAAAATGAAACATTTGAAGTAAAAGAAAAAGGATTGGAGACTTTTTTAATTAAGTGTCAAAAAAAAGGATAATAAAGTAAAACTTCTGGCGGGCCTAAAATCGATATTGGTTCATGATCTGTGTCGAAAACGATGTAATAATGAGAAGTTAATTGCTACATTTTTTTTCAAAAAATGCATTGGAAAGGAGATATTCCGAAAAAACTGGTTTTAGCCGCCATTATTTCAAAATGGCGGCGCGAGCGGCGGAGTTACGAGGTGGCAAAATTTAAATTCGAAAAGAGCATACCGAAATCTATAAAATAACCAATTTTCAAAACTCCCGGAAAACTTTCCAGGTAAAACTACCAAATGACTGGACTATTGTAATATAAAATACTAGCGAACTCAGCCCGCTTCGCTGGGCTAACCCTTACTTCACCTGGTGGCGAGTTACATCAATGGGCATAGCATATTCGTTTTCTTCGAGGAAAAATACATGGTCATACCATTTTTTATGACAATCGGTTGAACGGTGCGGAAGTCGATATTTGACAGCGCCGCCTGGTGGCGAGTTACATCAATGGACATAGCATATTCGTTTTCTTCGAGGAAAAATACATGGTCATACCAATTTTTATGACAATCAGTTGAACGGGGCGGAAGTCTATATTTGACAGCGCCGCCTGGTGGCGAGTTACATCAATGGGCATACCACATAAACCTTCTCCGTGGAAAAATACATATACATACCAATTTTCATAATCATCGGTCCAATAGTTTCTGAGTTCATCGATTTCATATATACAAACATCCTTCTATATATATATAGATAGATGTTGCCAAATAATTAAATAATTAAATAATTAAATATTCTTGTTAGTCAAGCCTTATTAATTGTAAAATAACTTTCCTTGGAATAATACATAAGTCGGTGCGTTTACGTTTAGAGTAATCATCATCTGATCGTTAGTCCCGGTCGCAACCAGAATTGTTATTCTGGTGTCCAAGGTCCGCTTTCCTGCTTTTCCTCTTCCATTTCACCCAGACCTCGGCGTCCTTGTTAGTCAGACCATTGGCACGCATGTCATCCCTTACGACGTCTAGCCAGCACTTCTTGGGTCTCCCCCTCGATCCGAGGTTCCACGGAGGTGGCATGGCCAGACATTTTTTACCCACGTAGCTCGGTGGTTTCCGCAAAACGTGAACGCACCAGCGAAGGCCACTCTCCTGTAGTTTGTATACGATGTCACCGGACACTAAGGCTGCTTCGAATGCGAGAGTTTCTTACGTAAACTCCGGACGTCCAGCGCAGCATATTTATCTCCGTGACCCGCAGCTCCTGCTTGTGTTGCTCCAGCACCGGCCACGATTTGCAGTCATGTAAAAGGACACGCCTAATGATAATTTTATAGACCTGCCAGACACCAGTCATCTCAAGCCACATAGTCCCGTAACCGGTGCGAAACCCGATTATGGAACTATTGACCGACCGACCGAGGGTCAATATTTCTCTCGAATAGCTTCATGGTGTGAGACATCACTTTTATACCGCGGTAATTTCCGCACTCCTGCACCGACCTTGCCTTTGAAGACTGGCGTAATGATACTCAGCCTCCATTGGCTTGGGATCTTCCTGGTGATGAGTGCGCGGTAAAAAAGATGTGTAGAGATGCCCACACCACGGGGACCCATTGCTTTCCAGGCCTCAATGGGGACTCCATCGGCTCCGACAGCTTTCCGAATCTTCATGTTCAACAATGTCCGAGGAGTACGGTGGATGTCTCAGACATTCTATATAAAACTCTTCTAATTTGGTAGCCGTCTGTTGTGTAGTATATGGTCTAGCGTTTTCGTGAAGCAGCGGTGGTGTGGAGCAGTTGACCAGCCTAGGTCACTTAGCAGCTAGGTTTTCCATCATTGTTTGATAATAGACATCTGCCGTAATAGTCGTAAAAACACCGGAATTAGTCCACCAAAAGCGTACAAGTAATTTTTTTGGGTCAATTTTAGTTTGGGAAAGGATTATGCTGGCTGACCAAAATCCAACCATTACGATGAGCGCTTTTGATTATCGTAAAAAATCCATTTTTCATTCGATTCATTCGATTCGATTCGATTTAAAATCCCTTCATTATTGGACCAGTTCAGTGATGTAATACAGCAGTCGACGCGCGTTTGCTGGTTTGCTTCATTCAATTCATTAGGTACCGACCTTTCAAAGTTTTTAATCTTCCCAATTTGCTTCAAGTGGGTAAAATAATTTTATCATTAGCACCGCAGCCTGTAGCTAATTCGGACGTGGTTTGCAATGGATCCGCTTCCACAATAGTCTTCAATTCTTTATTATCAACTTAGGGCTACCGCCGTCCACGGGGCTTGTTCAGCAGGTCGAAATTTCCAGAACGAAAACGTTAGAACCAAAAACGCACTATGTTTTCTTTTGCATCACAACCGCAATACACACCATTAACCGCAGCAGTGGGGCCACGGTGGAACTCGTACTCAAAAATAATGCTAAATTTTAGGTTTTCCATTTTGTAAAAAATAACAAATGAATGACTGTCAACAAAACTAAAATACATGTGTAAATAGCTACAAAAATTTACTTTTAATTTAAATACCAAAGACGAGAAATTTGGGATTAAGGTGGTCAGTACGAAAAACGCTAATTTCATATGTAATATGATATTCAAATTCTATTCTCGTGGATCATAAAGAAAAAGTAGGTATAAGATTAAAATAGTAAAAAAATATATATATAAAAGTAGGTACATACCAACACATATCGCAATGAGTAAACAAATCAATCCAACAGGGTTTGTCATGGTTGAAATGAATTGAATTTTCAAATTCAATTTTTATTTCTTCTAATTAATATTATCTATTCAGCATTATTGAAATAACAGAGATAGTTGATGAAATTGTTTAAAACTTGTAAACCTTCTTATACATGTCTGACTATTAAAGTATATTAATATATATATATATTTTTTTCTCTTTATTTTAAGGAGGATTTATTCCGTATAGAATATGCCATCCTCATAGTACTACACTCGTATATTCACAAATAAAAACTTATATTTACTATCTTAATAATAGTTTACAAGTGTGACGCCTGTCTTCGCTTAATACCTTTAATAACGATCTTATACAATGCTTTCGCAACATCAGAAGTTGGAAAAGCTAAATTACTATTGCACAAGCCTATTTCTAAATTTAAATTAAATTTTACCAAAAACTCAAACCTTTCGGACTCGTTTCGAACACATTCCATCATAACATGATAAGCATCCTCCACTACGCCACATTCTAGACAATTTGGTGAGCTTTGTTTTCCCATAAGATAACTAAAACTATTTAAAGGTATGCGTCCGGAACGAAGCCGAAAGGTTACGACGATATTATTCCTGCTCATATTGGCTCCATCTATCCAGGTATACTTAGGACGTTCTGTTTGCATGGTCTTATACCATATTCCCTTGTAAAGAGACCGTTCATCAAATAATTCCTTCCATAGCTGTCTACATCTGTGTTTACTTAAATACAAAACGTCTTTATAAAAGGGTAAAAATTTTGTCAAAATTCCGTCTCCTCGAGCTTGTTTAGCTAAATTATCTGCAATTTCATTCTTCTTTAAGCCTACGTGAGCAGGAATCCATTGCAAAATTACATTCTTATTTATGAGTTTCATCCGATAAATAGAATCCATTATATCATAAGCTACCGGTGCACCTCGAAAATTCAAGGCGCATCGAGCCAAATGCTGCAAGGCACTCTTAGAATCGGACAAAACTACAAAATTATTTAGATTAATGGATTTTATATAATTCAAAGCCTCTAAAATGACAATCAATTCAACGTACATGATAGAAACATTAGAAAATTTTTAATTTAATACTTTCATTTGTTTGGGAATCAAAAAATGCCGCACCAATACTATCCTTGTCTTTGGATCCATCTACAAAAATTTTATACCACCCAGCATAGTTATTGTTCAAAAATAATTCACACAATCGTTTTAGTTCAGGTACATCAAAACTACATTTACTTTTATCAATAAAACTAATATTGTATCGAATACATGTAGACAAATCCACATTGCTTATCCAAGTGTCTAACGAAAACATTTCTAATTTTTTACTTCTGTAGATTGGTACACAATCAAGATATTCAGTTATAGTAACCAGCAAAGGAATCCTTTTATGTTGCCAATAAGCGTTATGCCGACATAAAACCTGTAATTCTTGTAGTAATTTAATTACTTGATTATTTTCAAAAGATTTGCATTTTAACCAAAATTTTCCTGCCAAAAAATGTCTTCGAACAAATAAAGGCGGAATACAAACTTCACTTTGCATTACGTGGATCGGTGTTGATTTTATAAAACCACCGATAAGTCTCATACATTTATAATTTTATCTAATTTGTCTAAATTTACTTTTGAACTATTGTCATATAGAAAACTTGCATAATCTAAGCGACTGCGCACCAACGAAATGTATAAACGTTTAATATGTAATGGATGAACTCCCCACCCAGGACCAGATAAAATTTTTAAAACATTAATAAATTTACTTGCTTTATCACATATTTCTTTTATGTGTTTATTCCATCTAAGTGAGTTATCCAAAGTAATCCCAAGATATTTTTTACTTTCTACAACCTGAACTATTTTATTATTCATTTTAACTTCTACTGATTCACTTTTGTGATACCTTTTAAAAATACATATTTTAGTTTTTTCTGTTGAAATCTCCAGTCCTAATGTCACTAAAATATTAATAAATTTATTTAAAGAAGACTGAAAGACAATTTTTGCTAAATTTAGATTGTCACAAGTTATCTATAATACGAAATCATCAGCGTATTGATTAATATTTACTTCGGTGATTGATCAACAAATTTTCGATGTTACGATATTAAACAATAAAGGTGACAATGGATCTCCTTGGGCCAAGCCACAGCCAGTACTCCTAATGAGAACTGTGTCTTGTACATCATACTTAAGAATCCTATTGCTTAAAAAATCCATAAATAAGAGCATATAAAAGAACTTACTCCGATTTGGTTCATTACTCTCAGTAAGCTTGTAATACTAATATTATTATAAGCATTATCTATATCAATAAAACACGCGAGAGTACATTGTTTTTTAGAGAAACCAATTAAAATTTGATTAACCAAACAACTTAAACTATCGTATGTAGAAACTGACTTCCTGAAACCTATTGTTTTACTTGAAAAAATATTTTCTTTTTCACAGAACCACTCAATCCTATTTTTTAAAATGTTATGAAAAAGTTTACAAACGCACGACATCATTGAGATGGGTCTAAGAGACGATAATTTGGTAGGATCCCGCCCTGCCTTAGGAATTGCAACTAGTAAAATTTTTCTCCACTGAGAAGGAACAAATCCTGTACGAAAAAAATTGTTAAATAAAAGCAACAGAATTTGTTTCCCTATTAAAGGTAAATTTTGTAGCATACTATATGAAATATGGTCGCTTCCTGGAGTAGTATCTTTATGTCTTAAACTTTGTTCAAATTCCGAGTAAGTTAGATCAGACTCCAAACCCTTGTGACTGGCATTAAAAACTGGTTTATCACAGTTAACGTAGTCTGGACATAAACTATGGAGTAATTTGTTGGCAGTTGACTTTTCAATATAAGTGGATGGAAATTTAATTCCCTTAACCCAACGCATTTTACGGTACACATCACATAAAGAAGATTTTTCGACTATTGAAGAGCAAAAGTTATGCCAACTATCAGCTTGAGTCTTACGGAGACACGCTTGCGCAGTACTTATTTTTTGTTTTAGTATCTTTAATATTAAAGGAATAGGGTTGCGGCGAAAATTAGAAAGGGCTAAACGGCGTTCGGCTACGACCTTTGATAATTTTTCATTCCAATATGGTCTTGCTATAAACTTAGAAGTAGGATTTTTATTCATTTTAATTATTGGTATATGAAAATCTGCTGATATATTCATGTTATCTATGAAAGAATTATAATCTCTCTCTAGATTGTTGTGTAAGTAAAAGTTATTATACATTTCTTCCAACTGTATCTTGTATGATTCCCAGTCAGCTTTTTTAAAATTCCGTTTGTATTCAGACCTTTTCAACGTTTTTATAAATGTGTTTATTTTAATAATACAATGATCACTACCTAATGTTTCATTCAATACTTTATATTGAAATTTTAAAAAAATATCTGAGGTTACGAAAACGATATCTGGGGAATACTTGTCCACTCTTCCGTCTACAAGTTTTATACGAGTCGGAGTACAGTCGTTTAACGAAACGTATTGCGTATCAGTTACCACATTAACTATTTGCGTACCTCTTGTATCTGTTTTCAGGGACCAACTTATGTGATGAGCATTAAAATCCCCCATAATGAGAGTGTTTCTGGTTGCCACTGAAAATATTTGCTCCTAATCACGAGAAACAGTATGCGTGGATGGAGGGCAAAATACGGACATAAGATTTTTAATTTCTCCACAATTGAAAAGTTCTAAATACACAAATTGTATTCCAGTGTTGCTTACATTAATAAAAGATCTTTTACATGTAATAGATTTATGAACACAGATTGCAACACCACCATAAGAGTCCTGCCGATCAGATCTAAAAATATTGTAATCTTTAATGGATAAATGTTTATCCGGCTCTAACCATGTTTCACAAATAGAAGCAATGTGGATCTTATCTTGTATTAAAAAAATATGAAAGGACAATAACTTAGGCATCACACTATGAGCATTCCACTGAACAATGTTTAAAGTTAAATTACTATTATTAAAAACAGACATTATTTAATATTTAAGTTAAATAGTTCTACAATTTTACTCAAAACTGGCCATTCTGTAATATTTTCAACTACAACTAAAATTATCCATTCTACACAACATTTAATTACCTGAAAAATTTTTGTATTATTAGATTCGCGATTCAAAAAAATAATATCTTTTAATCTTTTTAAAAGATCCATAAAAGAAACCTCCCGTGACATTTCAGAAGTTACCTTTTTGTCTTTTTTATTCTGACAATCTGTTTTCAAACTTGATAGAAGATCTTCAGAATTTACCTTAGCTGACATTGCTTGTGTCGGTGTTGCAGAAGGAGATGTTAAAGTCTTAGGGTCTCGTTTTACTTTTGCATAACTTTTAATTTCGTCGAGAGGTTGAATAGGTTGTGAATCCGGGGTTGTAATATTAACTTCCTTAGATTGATTCTCCTGAATGATGCAGCTGTTGTTCAATGAAAAAGAATTTCTTTTAGATTGTAAAGGAGACTCTGGTACATACATATCTCGTGCCTTTCTATACGTAACATTAAAATCAGACATTATTTGACGTATTTTTTTTTGTTTTAAAAGAGCTGGGCAAGATTTACATAAGGTCATATGTCTGCCACCGCAATTAACACACACGAATACTGTTGTATCACAATTATCATGCTTACCACTACATTTAGGACATATTATTATGTTAGTGGGACACCTCTTTGCCGTATGTCCTAGTTTCCAACATTTAGAACATTGAGAAACGGGGAAGACAAATGGTTATACTTTTATTCGCAAGCCATGTACTGCTATAAATGGTGGTAAAAAGGAGTGTTTGAAGCATAGACGGACTGTTTCACTCGGTATCCATTTTCCATATTCATTTACTCGAGAAAGGCGACGGACAGATGACAAAATTGCCGGGCTAGTGCAAACAATATTGGTTTGAATTTCTTCATCCGATAAATCAATATCCACATTCTTAATGATGCCGTAAGAAAAATTAACTTCAAAAGCTTTTTGAAATTTCCAGTCTTTTTCCAATAACACTTTATTAGACATAATTTGTGTTATTCCATTTTCAGTTTCACATTCCAGCTTAATTTTATAGGGAGACAAATATCTTACTTTAATTATTTCTGTAACGTCAACTATGTTTTTTAATAACCTTGCTAGTTCAAACTGTTTTTGTAATTTTTCTTTGCAAGATATATAGACTTCGTTTTTTTTCTTCCCTCATCTTTTTATCTTTCCTCCTTGATACAGTTACCCATTGGTCTTCTGTTCCATTTTCGTTCTCGTTCAAGTTCTCATCTCTTCCCCGTTTACTTGGCCTCGATATTTCATAATTCAACTCTTTATCCAACAAATCTTCTTTTAACGTATCGACAGAGCCCGCCGTAATTTCGTCGTTCATACAATCATCCATTAAGCCCATATTGTCATATTCCTCATTATTGGTAAAATCCTTTTCTATAATTTCATCCATTACTAATGCAAATATATTGCATGATTCAATTCGAGACGGCTTATTACAAACCGGTTTTATGCCGCAGCAAGAAGCGGACACTCAATGCGCCGTTAACAGAGATGTTTTTCGCTTGAGAATATTAATACACAACCACCTCGCGCGAGTAACCATTAACGACTCATATTAATATATAATATCTACTTATTATTATTTTTTAACAATGATATTCCTATTAGTAAAAAAAATATCATAAAACCTTTTTTTTATTTTTATATCATATTAAATGGCTATAATAAATAATAGTTCTTACTAGTAAGTACGTAAGTACTATTATTTATTGTGACTTGTTTCCTTTTTCATAAAACATAATTATTAATCTTGTAAAATCAATAATTCATAATTCAATTTGCATTATTCATTCGTTATTGAATTTTTGAAATTGAATCTTATGTATTTTCTCGGTATCTTTTAGTATGAATTTAATTTAGACCAGCAACTAGTACAGATTAAATTTGCTTAATAATCAACCATATTTAAAAGATCTTTATTATATAACTTTGCACTGTTAAATATTTATTCATGTCTAGACTTCATAAATCGAACTGTGAAATTTATAATTTATGCTTTGCAGAACTATGGAGTAAAATAGATCTTATTTAAATTTCTGGTCTCGACTTATTAAAGGTATATTTTTTTTGTGAAATATTCTTATAAGCAATTTTCTATTAATATAATCGATGAATTAAATTTAAAATGTATTAATCAGTTCTCAGTCCACTTATTGATGATGATAAAAGCGGTATTTTCTTTTTAATAATAAGTTATTTATAAACGTATAATACTCGCAAAACAAAAT
This sequence comes from Napeogenes sylphis, assembly GCA_959347405.1. Classification (NCBI taxonomy): domain Eukaryota; kingdom Metazoa; phylum Arthropoda; class Insecta; order Lepidoptera; family Nymphalidae; genus Napeogenes; species Napeogenes sylphis. The sequence goes on along the minus strand of OY365781.1, from coordinate 7,293,123 downwards.
AACTCAACAAACAAAAACTCGCAACACACTAACTATGTTCTGTTAAACTTTAATATTCGACCCGGAGTGTGCACTTCTCATTATTTCATAAACTCATACACGCATCTGATTAACATAACACCGACTAATTCTTAAATATATTATACATTCACTCTAAAAATCTAGAATATTGCAATATGCTTTAGTATTTTATTTTACATATTTATTTAAGAAAATACACATTCTTTTATCACTGACATAATTTCCTAGTGGTAATATAGATGTGTAATTTCAAATAATTCGAACTAAAATGGTCTTACCTGTTTACATTTCAACTCAATACTTTCATTTCAAATCGGTATATTTTTCATTCTATATTTATTTAAATTTAAATAAGCTTAACATAGCTATACATCTATATAGATATTTTCAAACATTAGATAAACTTTAATATATTTATAAACAGGTACTTCTAGCAATGTTAAGATAAATTAAATTTTAATCATTGGCTTATATATTTTTCATTCTATATTTTGTTCAAAATTTAAATATATATTTATATATTTATAAAGTACGTTGAAAATAAACAACATCGAAATCAAATTATAATGTACTTTACATTGACCTACTGAATACTAAGAGGGCGTGAATAATGAGATACATACTGCGTATAATATTATGAAATGGAGATTTATGTGTCTAGGTCCATTCTAGGATCGCTTTAATATTATCTTTTTTATAATATTCCTAGCTATTAACTGACATGCAATGCTATGCTAATTAAAAGTATATATAACGCCCTCTAGGTATTATTAAATACTTGTTAACATTCAGGACACTTGCGTTAGTGCAAACTAATTATTAAGAACTAACTGATATAGGAAAAAAATATTTCATTTTTTTAAATATATAGAATGCAAAACCACTTAATAAATTGTTATAATATGTTCTAATAAATTGTTAAAATATGTTCTAAAAAAGTGTTATAATATGTTCATTAATAGAACCATCTAAAGCCTCATTTCAACGGTCATAACTCATGACTGAGCAATGAAAAATGGCGGAATGATTTACAACAAGATCGCGGCAACTACTCGTGTTCCACACCAGTTATTATTTGTAATTATATTTATCAAATATTACTTATTAAATTAACTGTTATTTTATTATTTTATATCTATTGTAGACAATTAAGATTTTGACAATTCTATTAGTATTATAAATGTTTAAATTTGTATATGACTTCTTCAGTATCGTTAAATGAATGGGTGAATCTATACAAAATCGCACAAATTGATAGACGTGAACATCAAATAGGACATAGGTTTCATTTTATTCACGAAAAATAAAAGCTTTTAAAGTTATTAATTTCGGTTGTTGATTTTAGGTAAAATTGTTTTAATATCTTGCAACTTACATTAAGATCAAGATTTTATTGCAAACAAAATTTTCTGCGGACAGCTATTATAAAATTCGATTATTTTTTATTCTTAGACTTATTTTAAGAATTGGTATAACAATTGGTCCTTAATTATTTAGTAAATAAGAATTCTAATAATTCTAGTGCAAAGTAGATAAAAAAATAGGATTTTTAACTATATCTATATTGTTTATTAGTAAGTATTGATTCCTAAAGGACTTTATGGGCAATTCAAATCTTTGTTTAATTAAAGATGTTTCCTTTTATAAATATTAAGGAAACTTATCAAAACTTTATCAAAACTTTAAAACTGTATTTTCAACATTCTTTTATGATATTCCATTTTCAAATTACGGTGGGCTATTTATATTGGTCATCTTTCAGCATACCAGCAAAACCTCGTACTAATTTGAGTTTTCTGATGTAAAGGATAATAAAATAACAACATACCATTTTAGTGCTAATTCTGAGTCATTTGATAATTATTGAATATAAAAATATTGATTGAACGCCTGAAAACATTTCAGGCATTCTTCTAACGAAAGGCAAATACATAAACACTTTACTAAACGTAGTCGACACTGTGTGTACAGTGGTGTCATAAATTTTGGTAAGGTAATAAATAAATAATAAATATAAAAAAGACTTTGATGTAACTTGCAGAGTACAAATATACCGAACAATAAAAGAGCAAGTTGTCCAATAAAGTTAGGGTTAATAACTATATAATAAATAAGAATATAATTAAAAACTGAGACAGCGAGTCTCATTAACTTCTGTGGAGTAGAATAAAACTGTAGAAGTTTTAATGATTGGCTCTAAGACGGACAGATGAAGACAGACGTTTATGAATATGGCTATAAATATAAGATATGATAAAAAAGTTCTTTCTTGGTTATATATGTATATTACATTGCCATTAATCTTTAATACCATAATGTGTATATAACAGAATGAATTATGAAATAATTATTTAATTTTTTGTAGAGTATTAATATATATGTATGTACGAACGAACTAATCATAATATGTTCTAGAAACTTTTTGCTTAAATGTTGGTCTCCAAATACTAGTAAAATATTAAAAATGCAGTTTATATACAAAGTTATATCTGTGACGTTTGAGTAATATTTGATATTGATATTCTTATTCTTTTGAGTGACAAACGTAACATGCAATGCAAATTCTTTCATCGAAGATATAAATGAAAACTGTGGTGTTAGACTATACGATTGTATAAAATAATACAATGTTCGTTCACAAAAATAAAATTAATCCTTACAGAAAACTTGCCGCAGTCAAACAAAAACATAGATTGTATAAAAAAAATACCTATAAATAATAGGTACGATATAAACCATTTTGATAACCATGAGATGGTAACAATAACGATGTAAATTTTCCATATGATGATGATAATAACAAACGTGGATAAACTATTGTTATAATAATAAATTATGTGTTTTGCAAATATTTCTGATGTTGGATACAGATTATACATTCCCTCCGTGAGTCATCTGTTTCGGGCAGTCTTTCATTTTTCGGGGAGGGACCTGAACCGTTAACTGCCAAGGGCAAACGAAACCTTCACTGTTTGGTACAGTACCTCAATTTATTTTAAATATATATTACTGTAATATCAGGGAATAACAAACCAATTAAAACTTCGTTCACAACCGTAATTACAGCATTATACAACCTTTTTGTTTTTAAGGAGACTTGTACCTATCAAAACCCCAGATATAAACTTTAATATCACTTCATACATTCATACCTTGAGATGCAAGGGTCACATGGGTGACAACAGTGGGGATGTGGTATATATAGCCCTTAGGAGCAAAAAGGCTAAAGGGCAAAGGGTAAAGACCAAGAACAACGATGATGTGGAATTAAAGTTTTCCGTGGTGTTTCAGATTGATACGACAGGGGTTTTTAGAAAAATGGAAAAAATGCCTACTCCCCTCGTGACCCACAGGCGGTATTGTATTTAATACATTAACAATATATTCTAGTATTAAGTGAAAGCATATTTATGTGTTCAGTATTTTTTTTATTATACACATTTGAATAATATTTTATGTTCTAAGCATATATGAAACGGTTCATGTAATTGTAATTCAATACTACTCTCGTTTCTCCCCTGACACAAACACTTCAATAAGTACATAATAAAGAAAACTTGGTACAAGTTTTAAATACAAGACCGTAAGAAAGCAATTTATCTAACTCTAGAGATGTTAGCCCGAGCTCATTTTAAATTCGTTTTTCTCCTCCATTTCCACTTGATTTCATTTTTAACGATACGTTTTAAATTCTGTGAGCATGTTTGGATGTTGTCTTGTACCCTATACTTTTTGTTTCTTAAAAGAAATCTAGTTGATTTACTTCAAATATTTTGTAAAATGTACGGATATAAGGGTGTATATGTCTGTATATATGTCTGTGTATACGTATGTATATGTGTATTTGTGTATGTATACTGTAAGGCGTGTATATATTTATATACTTAAAAGAATATCATGGAACAACAACACCTATAACTAATAACTCAGTTCTATAAGAAAAAAATATATATAATAATAAATAATTTGTACCTAAACATATGGGAATATATCTTAAAATAAAAAAAAAAACGAATTTTACTTTATGTATATATATATGTATATATCTATATATGTATGTGTGTGTGTGTGTGTGTGGGTGTATGTGTGTTTATGTAGGTATATATGTATATAATATACATGTATATATTATATTCCTAATCATAACAACCTGTATGTAATACTAATAAGTTTGTGCAATATTCGTCAACAAGGACGAAAATATGCACACTATCAAACAATAGTAAGAGATAGCAATACTGCATCGAGGCGTAAATATATTTTTACCTCCTAATCTACACTTTTATAAACAAATCTGTCTAGTGAATAACACTGACGTCACTTATGACGTTTCGTTTGTTCATCATTCTTTGCTTAGTTTAATCAATTTAGTTTTAGTTACATTTAAGGTTTAGAGAATTATTATTATTATTATTAGTTTTAAATGCTTTAATTATAGTGTTCAACGAATCTGACACACGGTAAAATTCTAACGAGGTTATGTTTTGTGTTTAAATGTGTTTAAATATATGTATGTTTCTTTATTTTATAATAAATAAATAATAAGATAATAAATAACATACTATAAGGGCCACGTCCAATTGTATTCTTTCACAGATTTTACTACTCACTCTTCACTTTTATATACTTGTATTTAATCCTTCCTTGGTACTATCCAGCAGTGTCTGTCCCGAATATCGTCCTAACCGCAGTTTATATACCCTTCTTTTTTAACTCCCTCTTCACATAAATAATAATCATAGTCAAATCATCTACTTTAAACGTACAAAAATAACAACTACTCGTAAATAAACAATTGTAAGTATCGGTAAACACAGTATTAAATACTGGATTTAATTATGGAGTCTAATGGTTCCCACTTTTGTAGCTTATTCAAGTTTTTACTAATTAAGCAACTGTCCCTCCTCACATAAATAATAATCTTAATCAAATAAACTACTTTAAGCATACGAAAATAACCATTACTTGATATAACAATTCTAAATGTTACTATTTAAGTTAATAAAACAACGATTTAAATAATTACACCTTATTGGTTCTTCTTATTACAGTTAAATTAGTATTTCATTCATTTATATGGATCAATACAGGGACCATTAAAACATTGAAACGAATCAAAACATTACGGATTATTATAAAATAGTCGTTTAACAATAATGTAACCTTACAATACTTACTATTACTTACTCACTATTTATTACCGTTCAATAATAATATAAGTCTGTATTTATAATGAAATTTAAAGTCATTTTATTTATTTTATATAGACAATAGTTGTGCTTTCGAAACGTAATACTCTTGTTTCACGGACCCAAAGGATAGATGCATACGCTAAGAAACTACTAGAATAAATACCATTTTTCTTATGTTCTCACGTTAACAAGACCTTAAAGGGTTCTTTAAAGAGTTCAAAGAAACTAAACTTTAAAGAGTTGTCTAAAATTTAAGAAAGTTCGGAATCTGTAAAAGTGTTAAATTTTTTTCTTTTATCATGTGCTAGGCATAACATCTTAAATTGTAAATCTTAAGAATATGACAAAAATTATATTATAAGTAAAAAGTATTATTATACCTGCAACGTGTCCGTGGGTAAAAAATAAAATATATAAAAAAAAACAAGCTATTACTTGAATTATAAATTGAATGAACAAATTCTGGTTAAATAAAGTATATTTTTAATAAAAGATTGTTTATAAAAATAAAGGAAAAGTCTAACTCTATAACTCCTAAGTCTATTTACATACGTCACCTAAATAATGTTGGATTTTTTCTTTTCTTTCTTTTAGGTATATAACATTGGATTTATAATAAGCATTAGAAATAAAAACTCACAAAAAAAGAAGTTCAATATACGTTATACCCTTACAAATCCTTGACTAGTCAAAACTCTGCTACAGTAAATATTTGATTATTCAAAGTTATTTTATACAGAAATACGTTATTGAAAATTAATTACTGTTGAACAAATTTGTTGTATTCTTGTGTATTTTGTTACATAAATTAAAGATATAAAGTTTATCCTTCATAATAATTAACTAAGTTGCTGAAATATGTTTAATAAATTAAATTAAAATATTTTACTATAGAATTTTGTTTTTAATTATCACATTTATTATTAAACAAACTTTAAACCAGGTATATTCAAATATTTTCTTGGTAATTATCATTAAAGTCCGCCTAATATTTATGTTCTAAGTACAGGTAGTCTACCTGAAGGTAAGATCTCATTTATTTCATTGACTTCTTTCACCTTTATACTATTATATTCAGATATAGGTGGATTATGATTTTTGACATAAGAATAATAATATCACAGCACAAATTGCACACATTGATCTTACCCCTAAGTACCTAAGCAAATTATTTGCTTGTGTGAAGGGTGTTAGACAAAATAGAAAATGTATTTTATTTTTCACTAAGAGTAGTCTAACCAGTAGTTAGAATAGAAAAAATACAGTAAAGTCCATCAGACGCAATCTATATATAAATAATAATAAATTGGTGCATGTTTGACGTAGGTATTTTTATTTTGTTCTGCAATTGTGAGGACAAGATGTATAAAAAAAATAACTACGTTAAAAAAACCGACTTTAAAACTAAAAAGTAATAAATAATGAAGATTTAATATTTATTATATATTACCTATTATTTAAATGTCCTATTTACTAAAAGGTTTAAAGTCGGTGCCCAGCCATTTTTATTAGAAATCGGTTGAATACATTTCCGTAATTATTTATTTTTTTGTTTTTCTTCGTATCGATTCAAGCTAGTAATCATATGAAGATTGAGCTGCTTTTAATAATAACGTTTAATTGCTATTTATTATGTTTATTTACGTATCTTAATCATTAAAGTAGGCATTTCATTGTATTAATTTGCTCGTATTTAAGTGGTTAAATATATATATTTTTTTTAATGCTTGGCACCGACTTATCACATTACAAATCGACTAAATGAGAGGTAAGACGGCTCGAGATGGTCTGTCTGTGATTTGTTAAGAGAAACATAGCAATTTAAATTATTTTACATGTTTGATATGTTTGTTTGTATTGCTGAGACATGTTTTTGATTGGATCCATAGGTGGCGATGCAAGCAAATGAAGTTTTTTTTTGTATTTTCAGGACTACAAAAAATTATATATTGTTGCAACCAGGTACCAATTCCAATTAGCATGAGTTAGACTATTTTACAAAATTTTAAGTGTTTTTTTAAATAACATAAACATATTTATATATAGTTTTTTAGCATTTTGATATTTAACTATTAATATTTTTTTATTTTCTAAATATTACTATACTGGTATATAATATACTCTCTTTTATAGTTTACTCCACTGGCCGAGTTTAAATTTTGAAATAAGCAGGTGACTTTGAATAAAAACCATTCTTTATGATGATCCATTTATGGCGGTTTTGTACATGGGTTTTTGTTATATCTAAAAAGGAATTCAAACAAACAAAAACAAACTTTAAATTTGTTATAAAACAAGCAAAAAAAAAAACACATAAAATATTTGATCCCAAAATATACAGAAAGATAAATTGAAAGATATTAGCAATACAGAGCTGATGTTTTTAATTTACAAGAGTGGGTAGAGTGGCTGACAATTACCTCATCAATCGATGTAAAATTGCATTCACGAGAGAGATGTGTAATATTGATATTAATAATGATTGCCGATAAGTCTGTCTATATAACTTTTGAAAACAATTACAGCTCTCGAACTTTGAAATTAGTTTGATCATGGTCTCGAAAGTACTTTATTTAGACTAAAGTAAATAAAATATAAGCATATACTAAAAAAGGGGTAGATAACTATGTGAACTACCGTTTCTTCTTGTTTTGTCTGTAGAATAAATCATCAATGTAAGTAAAAGGAAAATCTTTGCCAGTTCCTCTGATTACTAATTAATGCCAAACTTATTATGAGTAACATAACATTCATGTTTTAAAGTCATTTTAAGAAAATATTCAAGTCCTCAGGGGTTCGTATATAAAAGGAATAAAATATTTAATTACCATGAATTTTGTAAAAATATCTTTCTGACAAAAATAAGAAATGCTTCTTCTTGGTTAATGTCATCTTCAACTCAACTTCTTTTTTACGTTATTAGACAGTAAGTTCTTCGTTTTAAATAAAGATATAATCATGAACTAATTTGAGATATTTAATATACAACCACACTTAATAAATAGATAAGTTAGTGTTCTTTATCGCTAATATTAGAGAGTTTATGGAATTGTCCCAATAAATTTGTAGTCTTATAAAATTTATAATTTTATGATCTACTTAAAATCTGCCTTGGATATATAAAATTCTATACACGCTCCTATTCCCGTATAACGCAAGCCAACTCTGTTACGATAGTTTTATTTCAAAAACCAGAGTTGGGCCTGCGGCCTAACTCCGTTGAATGTGAATAGTTCCGCCCTCACTAACTGTGGTGAGGAATGGCGGCATCACGACTTTTTGTATTTTTTGGGGATAAAAGTAAACTTTATCCTTATGCATTTTCTATCTATATGAAACATTTAATAAAAATCGAATTAGTTTAATGTCAATGAAAAACAAACATTTAATATACAATCTCTAATGTAGTTAACATAATAAAACTCAACTAAAACTTATACTCATACAATGTTTTTTAACTTGTTTTTACCTAATAACTTAAAATAATCTTGTAAATACCTTAAAGTTTAACAATACTTGTTAAAACTTAAGAAAACAAAGATCAGTCAGAAGTTTTTATTATAAGGACCACTTTTTCCTTTAATATTATATAGAAATAAAGTTTTCCAGGATACCTTTAATTTCCTTCTCTCCTCATATTCGACTACAGTGGTTTATTGTTTTTTTTTTATAAATCATTAATAAGAAATACCTAATGAATAGACAATTAACAAAATAATGAAATGGAATTTTGTGCAAAGATTAAAGAGTTAGACGTACTAATTTTACGTAACACCTTATATTCAAAATCGTCTTCTAAGTTTTCGTGTTTGAGAAAAAGGAAGAAATCTTTATGACTTTAGTCAAAACTTCATATTTGAGCTTTATTTTGCATGTTTAAGCTTTGACTAACCACTTTTTAAACTATAATAGATGTTTTTTTTTTAAGTTATTAATTAGTTATAATAATAAAAGTTATTATTAGTATTAATAGTTAACTCTTTTAGATAGGAGCACATGTAGGTATTTTTGGGAATGAGAAAGTGGACGAACTCGGTAAGAAAAAAGCTCTAACAGCTACCATTCCGAAAAAATCCCAGTCGAGATTACGATCCAAATATAATTTAGTAAGGTAAAATATATGTAGATAGTATTTCGGTTTTAGCATTATAACAGTTATTAAAATCGGAAGGTTATCTTATAATAATGTTATTAAGTAAAAAAAAAAACAGAAACAAGCTCTAACATTATATAAACCACAAGTACAAATAACATGAACAATATTTTATATAGACATCGTAATTATAATAATGTAATATGAAGTTCCCGAATTTATTGATATCTTGTTTTCTTTTTTTTTCCGAAGATAGGTATTTTTATAAAATATAAAATACTGTCTGTAATAAACAAACGTCTATTCAAATTGAAACACTTATATGTATACTGGCTGTGCCTGCGACTTCGTACGCAGATTCCGATTTCGCTAAAGATACCTGTTTTAGGTTTCAACTAATTCCTGCAAGTAGTTTTTGCGTGTTTTAATCACAGATATTTTTTTCGTGAGTAGATCTGTTTAAGAACTGAGTACTGAGTCGTTCAATTATGTATTTTTTTTGAAAAGTATATTATTATTCACTGACGGGAGGACTATGGATATGGACTATTAATTTGTACTATCAATAAGTACTATCAATACGTACTGTCAATACGTACTATCAATATGTACTATGAATATTTACTATCAATACGTACTATCAATATTTACTGGCAATACGTACTATCAATATGTAGTAAAAACATTTACTATTAATACGTACTATCAATACGTACTATCAATACGTACTATCAATACGTACTATCAATATTTACTTTCAATACGTACTATCAATTTTTACTATCAATACGTACTATCAATATTTACTTTCAATACGTACTATCAATATTTACTATCAATGTTTACTATCGAAACGTACTATCAATATGTACAATGATTATTTACTATTAATACTTACTATCAATATGTACTAAAAATATTTACTATCAATACGTACTATTAATTTTTACTATCAATACGTACTATCAATACTTACTTTCAATATGTACTATCAATATTTAATATCAATACGTACTATCAATATTTACTATCAAAGTTTACTATCAAAACGTACTATCAATACGTACTATCAATTTTTACTATCAATACGTACTATCAATACGTACTATCAATATTTACTTTCAATACGTACTATCAATATTTACTATCAATGTTTACTATTAATACGTACTATCAATATGTACTATGAATATTTACTATTAATACTTACTATCAATATGTACTATAAATATTTACTATCAATGTTTACTATCAATACGTACTATCAATATTTACTATCAATACGTACTATCAATACGTACTATCAATATTTACTATCAATACGTACTATTAATTTTTAATATCAATACGTACTATCAATACTTACTTTCAATATGTACTATCAATATTTACTATCAATACGTAATATCAATACGTACTATCAATGTTTACTATCAATACGTACTATCAATACGTACTATCAATGTTTACTATCAATACGTACTATCAATTTTTACTAGCAATACGTACTATCAATACGTACTATCAATATTTACTATCAATACGTACTATCAATATTTACTTTGAATACGTACTATCAATATTTACTATCAATGTTTACTATCAATGTTTACTATCAATACGTACTTTCAATACGTACTATCAATACGTACTATCAATATTTACTATCAATATTTACTTTCAATACGTACTATCAATATTTACTATCAATGTTTACTATCAATACGTACTATCAATATGTACTATGAATATTTACTATTAATACTTACTATCAATATGTACTATAAATATTTACTATCAATACGTACTATCAATACTCACTATCAATACGCACTATCAATACGTACTATCAATACGTACTATCAATACGTACTATCAATATGTTCTATCAATACATACTATCAATACGTACTATCAATACTTACTATCAATATTTACTATCAATACGTACTATCAATACGTACTATCAATACGTACTATCAATACGTACTATCAATACATACTATCAATACTTACTTTCAATACGTACTATCAATATTTACTATCAATACGTACTATCAATATTTATTCTTAATATGTACTATGAATATTTACTATTAATACGTACTATCAATATGTGTGATTAGTGATTATTAACTTTATTTGTTAAATGATTGGAATAAAATACAATACAAATTGTACAGTGAATCCCATATATTCCTGTATATATGTCCACACGAATGTGTGTGTTAAAGTATTATAAAAGTAACTTGAAATATAAATAACTTGAAAAAAATATATAACTTTAACACACATATTCGTTAATATAATATTCTTGAAACAAGTGTTTAATTATTATTTGAACTAATATAACTCCTGTTAGAACAATTGCTAAGCTTCCATTTATCTTAAAGAATTCTGTAAAAAAAAACATAAAATACCTACTAACACAAGATACTTCAATATTATAAACTGATTAATTGTTTAGTTAATTTCCTTTTAACCAAACTATTGACAGCAGTTGTTAATAAATGTAGATATTTTGAAATAATTATACAGCAAACTAAATTTATCGTTAAATATATTTTTATTCAGCAAAATAAATTTATTTATTTATCGTAAAATATTACCGAAATGAAGACACTCTCGTCTTTAAAAACTAATATAATAATAATTAATTAGTGATTAGAACTTTAAAAAGTCTTTATGAGTAAAATCATTTGTACAACTAAATGCTTGTTAACAACGAAGTGATCTAGCAATGTGCACTGAAGCGAAGATTTTTTAACCCCCGACTTAAAAGAGGGGTGTTATAAGTTTGACCTGTCGATCTGTGTATCTGTGTTTCATGTATTTGTGTATCTGTGTGACAATCTGTGGCAATGTAGCGGCCAAACGCGTGGACGGATTTGAATGCGGTTTTTTTTAATCAAAAGCTTCGTCGAGATGGTTCTTAGCTAAATGATATGATTGGTTGAAATATAACAGTCATCTCTATGATATTGACATTTTATTGGTGGCAATAACTAGCTGTTCCGAGCGGCTTCGCCCGCGCTATATAGAAAAAAAAACTCTGTATAGGCCTATATAGGACAAAAGATTTTAACGCTTCTTTATTGAGGTAAAGTATTTTATTAGGGTTAGCTGTTGCCCGTGACTGCGTCCAAGTAGACTGTAAAAATTATATTTGTATTAATTTATATAAATATAGAATGAAAAAAAGGTATATAAAAGTATATTTATATGGCTTATGATCGTAGTCAAAAAGCGTCACGGGCTACAGCTAGTGATAATATGAATCCCTCCATGATAGTCTTATTAGTGATTATAAATCATTTTCACTCCAAATATTTATATTTATTAATATTCGTATATACCTATATGAAAAAGTCTTGAACCATGTTACTTAATACATTTATAATTTATTACATTGCCGAAATTTTCACCAAGATCCTTATATTCTCTCGTAATAAATATAACCTATGTTCATCACAGGAATAATGTAAGATTCTAAATGTAAATATTTTATTAAATCGGTCTAGTAGTTTCGGAGCCTATTCAATTCAAAGAAACAAACAAATCATCTTTACAATATTAGAATAGATTGATAGAAATACTTCTGAATGAACTGAAAAAATTGTGTGTCTGTAGGTTCATTAAGTACAAAAAGTAACTTTTTAGACAGTTAACTAAGGACCTTGAACTTACAAATACATTAATTACGATTAAAGTTGAGTGGTATAGACTTAACTTTTGCGTCGTTTATTAAATTTATATTTGTAGGTCGGTTCATGTTGTCCTTATGGTTAATTTTTTATAAATATTTTTGAAACGACACTTTGAATCAGTGAAGTTTTATGAGCAAAGGTCAAATAGATTTTTTTACAACAAACATTTTGAATCCTCTTGCATTATCTTTTTGTTTAAGACGATAGTCGGTTTTTAGACTAGATTTATATTTAAAACTTATAAATAAAATGTTGTGATTTTACTCTCATTAAAATCTCCACACGTGTACAAAGCCACGTTCCACTAAACTTCTAATTCCTATTACACATCGTAGATGCTATCGTTACGAAACTATTGTTAAAAGGCATATGTGAAAGCCAATTATTATGAGATATTTATTATTGATTTAGTAGTGAAATATCATTTTTTTTGAATCTCAAGGCTAATTTTTATTATTCTTAAGAAAGATATAATAATAAATACTTAGGTACACTCGGGAGGCAATTAGTAACAAAGTCAAACATTATAATGTATATCATTAGAAAAATTGTTTAATAACATTCTCGTTAGCGAAGTGTTTAAGTAATGTTCTGTGGAGTCTGGATGCTACCACCTGTTGTCATAGACTGCTTTATTAAGTCCCGTAATTCTACACGGTTATAAAAAGTCTGTATAACATTATGAGTCTTATTAATAGAACATAGTATACTTCAGAGACAGACATTAACATCAACAATGTTTAAAAAGGAAACTTAACATTTGATTACCTCCGATATGTCAAAATTTTTATATAACCAATAAGTTTTGAAAAATAAATATTAAATAAATCTTACTATAACATTCAAGAGTTTTTAGTTGATCGAAATGTGTGGCACTTGGGTCATTGACTGATTTGCAGGGTTGATGTTATAGTGTATAAGTCAAACATGGTTAAATTTCATTTAAAAAGAGCAACTGTTGAGTTTCTAGCCAGCTCTTCTCAGCAGAACAGCGTTCCGAGCTGGTGGTAGCTTACTCACAGACTGACTATACTGACCAATTTAATTTAATTTAATGTAATTGACGATTCAAAAGTGCGTGGAAATGCCTACTTAAATAAAGGTATTTTTAATTTTGAATAATAATTTTATTAATCTATAATAGACCTGAAATGAAATTTCCTTAATTTTTTTGAGCTTCAAATGATTATTTTTCAATAACTTTTGATCATGCACATACACAATAAAACAGCAGCTATTTATTTTACAAACCGAATTAAATGTTGCTTCTGAAAATAAACGCGACCGACATTAACTAGTATTTGAATCACTTAAACAAAACTGTTCAAATCTACGGAATACGACGCTTAGAACTTAGTTATCTTGGTTTTATTTAACATATTTGCTCACTACTATTTGCAAATAAATAATAATAAATAAATAATATTTTTTTGTTTGTATTATACTGATATGGAAATATAAACAATAAATTTATTTAAGTGCGATATTATACCTTTCATAAAAAAAAATCCTATTACATATATTGAAAGTCTGTATATTCATTATTTTACAAAATTACAGAGTAATATAAAGAATCAGTTGTTGGTGTAGTTGATTGGGCCAATATTTCTAGAAATAACCTATTCTATTTATATATTTATTGTGAATGTATATAATATTATGTTGTACAATCTTACGGCTATTACTGTAATTTTTTTCTTTAATCATCTATACAGTTCTTTAAGTTTCTTTTTTCCTTCATTAAAAGAATCTGAAGAAGAATAGACTTTCTCAGTTACCTATCCTAAAACCAAATTGTTCAGTTTCGAACAGTTTAATTGTAATTAGATGAAGTTAATGAGGTTACCGTCACAGTTTTTGATTTTACCCTCATTTACTTCACGGCTGTTAATCTTATCTTTATTGGGCAACTTCTCCTTTATTATCTAGTATAATTATACTAATGCAAATTCGTTCATTCATGTTCATAAATTATATGATTAGACTTAATTTTGAAAGAATTACTGAATGATGAGAACTCGCTTCTTTCTAATATAAATTTACACGCATGCCATCCATGTTTTTTTTTAGTCGCGTTCTTCTCATAATACTTTCTCCTTGACATTTAAGACTTTCTCGTTACTATACATAATGTTTGAACTTATTACTTATTTCCTCTAGAGTATACAGGTAGATATTTATTATTATACCTTCTTAAAAGGTAATTAAAAATAACCTTGAAATTAAAAAAAAAAATAAATATTAGATAGTTTAGTCCACGATTAAATCAATGATAATTATCTTATAATATGTAACTTTCACAAATGCTTTTGAATAATACGAAGATAACACGATATAGCTGTACTAAGAATTAGAAATTAAGCTATGTCTAGTGAAACAGATATTCTTTGCGTCCGTTATTTATATGTTTGTGAAATCCTCCGCTACACAGATTATTTCTCTAATGTGGGAGATGTTTAGTAAAAAAACGAAACAAATAAACTTTTACTAAGTTAGTGCTCTTTACCACTTACGATTACATTGCCACATACCATCAACTAAAATGTAGGCAGGCACTAATATAGGCTAAATAAAATAATACACAGGATTATTTGTAATTAATTGGCCACCTCTGGTAGCTGCTCTACATCAATCCTAACAACATTTGTGCGACTTTTTAAAATTAATAGTTTTAAAAAAATATATTTTCCCATACAAAATTTATTTGTTGCCTCTGAACTGATATTAATTCTGAGCGTAGGTATGGCGCCCGGGCGTTGATCTTTTCAGAACGTCTTAGAAAATAAGTAACAGAGTAATAAGTAAAAGAGGGAGCAAAAATTTTTTTTGTCTCATTTTTTTGTGTTGTTTATTAAGATTTGTAAAAAGTCGTAGAACAAAGGTGTTTCGGATTGGTGTAGAGAAGCAGTCTGCAAGAGGAGGCCAATTAATTACAAATAACCCTGTTTACCGTCATCCAAATCCTTAACCGTATAATTTTCTAGCCATAGAAATCATTATTATTAATAAATATTTCGATCGATGTATATCACTATCTTTTTTACGAGAAATAATAAAAATTGTTCTTGTCATTATATGTATTACAAATTTTGAATAGAAGGTTTATTATATAAGTTGGAGGGAGAAGCAAAAATGTCGCTGGAAGAATGAAGTTTTTATAATTAAAATAAACATACACACCCAACTAAAATATAACCACTTAATTTTCGACCTGTAAATAAAATAAACCGAAAAAGTGCAGACATAAAAAAAAGCAACAAATCATTGTTATAACTGGTTTTGATTAAAACAGTTAAATAAAAGATAAAGACATTGTAAATTATTTTAATTATAAATAAATTGTGTAGAGAATTAATTTATTCTTAACAAAGAGCACTTAAATAATCTAAAACCTGTTGTGCCTTTCTTTGTAACATATTTATAAATTACTATATTTGTTCATAAAATTATAAAGTTTACAAGTGTTATAACATTTATTTACACACCTACATTAAGACAAACTTTTTAATTATTTGGTTAAATTAATTAAAGTTATTTTGCATATTTGAAAAAAAAAAATTTAAATCAATATACATTCTCATAATATCTAAAAAAGAAATTAAATCGAGCTTTACACTAAACAGCACTTTAAAAATATTTTTAGTTAGTAATAAAATATAAAACAAACTATTAAAATATTTTGTTACATTAAAATCGGTTGCCGGAAATCTATTTAGTAGGTATTAATAAGATTGAGTTCGAATTTCGTGATAAATTTATCTGCAGTTATAAATTTATCTAAATTGTAGCAAAAAATAAATTTTCAAGTGTTGTTGTTGTAAAAGAATACATTAAAAAAATTTAACTGCTGATATCTTTTTATACTTTAGCTTTATTAATTAAGTTAATTTTGGGTTTTTGGGAATAGTTTGCTGTTGCAAATTAAATTAGTGAGTTCACTTTTAATAATAGGTTTGGTTTATGTCGAAATGACACTTTATTACAGATACTAATTTATTATTGTTAACTCATAAGAAACACTACTTATATAATCTTATCCACTAAGCTAGAACCATACGGTCTACAATCAATTTCTCAAGCCAGATACTAAAATTACATGGTTGTGCAATTTACAATATGGATCTAATCAATTAAAACACAAAGTAAAGAAACTCAGGCTAAGATAATTTAGCTAGACAATCTACGTTCGATAACGTAATAGACAAATGTTAAGGGCTGAAAACAAACAAAAATATTTCTTTTAGTAAATCAAAAAAATCTATTTATGTTCTTTATTATGTAGAACTGAATTATATAACATTATAAGTACAATATTCTGCTATCTTTTAATCTACAACTGAAGAAACTTTCTATTAATAAATGTTACAGCGGAGGTGGAATTCTTGGCACAATTGCTTTGCTTCTGTACAGCATTTCTACTTAATTACGTAAGTTAAAAGACAAGAGGGAAGCCGTATAATTACTTAATTCAAAGACAAATAAGTAAAAAAACTGAAATAAGATATGAACAATTTGAAAGAAACAACAGCGGAAACTTTTCAACGGGCATTCAAAGGGATACGTGACTTATAAGGATATAAGTCACGTATATACGTATAGGCAGGTCGATCTTGCTTCTGCATAACTAGGATAGTTATGTTAGCAAGATCGACCTTCCTACCTGTATATTCTACAAAAACTTATACATTTAAAATTTTTATAGGAAATATCAATAATATTACAAATAACAATTAAACACGAATAGTTTTCGCAACCTTGGTTCAAATACCAATATTAATTGCTTAATCGACAGTTTTGATAGTATCAAAAGCTGTTTATAACGCTCATTTATAAAAATATACATTTTTTAAATATTCAATTCAATTCAATTCAATTCAATTCAATTCAATTCAATTCAATTCAATTCAATTCAATTCAATTCAATTCAATTCAATTCAATTCAATTCAATTCAATTCAATTCAATTCAATTCAATTCAATTCAATTCAATTCAATTCAATTCAATTCAATTCAATTCAATTCAATTCAATTCAATTCAATTCAATTCAATTCAATTCAATTCAATTCAATTCAATTCAATTCAATTCAATTCAATTCAATTCAATTCAATTCAATTCAATTCAATTCAATTCAATTCAATTCAATTCAATTCAATTCAATTCAATTCAATTCAATTCAATTCAATTCAATTCAATTCAATTCAATTCAATTCAATTCAATTCAATTCAATTCAATTCAATTCAATTCAATTCAATTCAATTCAATTCAATTCAATTCAATTCAATTCAATTCAATTCAATTCAATTCAATTCAATTCAATTCAATTCAATTCAATTCAATTCAATTCAATTCAATTCAATTCAATTCAATTCAATTCAATTCAATTCAATTCAATTCAATTCAATTCAATTCAATTCAATTCAATTCAATTCAATTCAATTCAATTCAATTCAATTCAATTCAATTCAATTCAATTCAATTCAATTCAATTCAATTCAATTCAATTCAATTCAATTCAATTCAATTCAATTCAATTCAATTCAATTCAATTCAATTCAATTCAATTCAATTCAATTCAATTCAATTCAATTCAATTCAATTCAATTCAATTCAATTCAATTCAATTCAATTCAATTCAATTCAATTCAATTCAATTCAATTCAATTCAATTCAATTCAATTCAATTCAATTCAATTCAATTCAATTCAATTCAATTCAATTCAATTCAATTCAATTCAATTCAATTCAATTCAATTCAATTCAATTCAATTCAATTCAATTCAATTCAATTCAATTCAATTCAATTCAATTCAATTCAATTCAATTCAATTCAATTCAATTCAATTCAATTCAATTCAATTCAATAATTTTCTTATTTTTCAGCAGCTCCTACAAGGAAACATACAGATTAATCTTATAAGGTAACATACATTTTGATAAACATATGGTTACTACAACAAAATTCCACTTTATGTTCAATTTATAAATACTATAGGATTACACTACACATTTATATATTTTTTAATACATACTTAGTTCATCCATATTAGTGGATACTTAGTTATAGATAAGTGATTGTTCTCATAGTCAAGTAATCCTGTGACGTTATTCATGATTGATTGATTAATGACTGAAGCGTGAAGAGACTAGAGTGACCATGTCATAGTTTTGAAATTCAGGATTGTTGTACTGTTGTGAACAAAATTATTTGAACATTTAGCCGCGTTATTCAGTGTTACATAATATAATATATTTAAATACATCATTATTGTAAACTCTGATTGCAATTTCCTATTAAATGATATATTTTACTAATACTTTTCTATACTAATATTATAAAGAGGAGGTTTGATTATTTTTTTGTTTGTTTGAAATGAATAGGCTCCGAAACTACTGGACCGATTTCAAAAATTCTTTCACCATTGGCAAGCTACGCTATTCCCGAGTGACATAGGTTATGTTTATATTTAAAAAAAAATAGGGATGATTACTAAGACTTGAATATTCAAACGCAAGGTGTAAAAAAATAAACAAAAAACTGCGTGCGCTGCGAAAACGGTGAAAGTTACGCAAAAATGATGTTTTATGAAATTGTTCCTCTTTAAAAGTTCCACAGATTACACGAAAAGCGACCTATACGCGGGCGGAGCCGCAGGCAACAGCTAGTTATTTATAACACTCAAGTAGAAAAACTAAGACTAGAATTCTTGATAGGTTAGAAAAAGGTAGAATTACTTACTCATAATTAAATATATGATTTTAATATGAATTTTAATTAGTATAAATACTAGTGTCGATCAACAAATATCAACTTATATTTTTTCTATAATAAGGCCCAAAAGACTAAGTAATTGGTCTATTTAAATATTCACTTACAAAGTATGCAATTTTTATAGAGACAGGAGGCCAACGAGAAACAAGTAATAAGATTAATGTTAGAAGTGTGAAAAGACTAGTTATGTCATAATTGTGAATCTCTGAATATATTAGAATAATTTATAAATATTAATGTTATTTGTAAGTATATATTTATATCAAAAAATATTATTAGTAAATTATAAGTACTATCTTAAAATAAACGTTAAATAAAGTATTTATTATGTACAAATTTATTTAATTTTTGAAAATGCTGCGGCTTGTAACATCGAATTACGAAATTACTTAATAAGTTTTAAGCTTTTAGTAATGTTAATTGTCGGTTAATTACGTATCGTATATTTTGGTATTATACCGATTTCATTTTAATCTAGTAATTAATACTACTTTAATCTCGGTATCGACGCAGTTTTATATCTTCTCATAAGCAACTAAATATATACGTCGGCTTCGTCTCCATATTTTATTTAAATTTTATAATTAATGATGTTACTGAGAATATTTTGCTATTTTTTTCCAGACTCAACGGTATTTGTGTTTTAGTATTAAAACCAAAAAAGGTTTGTGTATGTTTTATTTCTGTAAAACTACAATTACTGTAACATAAATATCAGATATAAAACAAACTCGATTGATTTTATCGAATCTGAAATAATGTTTGCTAAAAGTATAATCAAGTTTGGAGAACCAAGTTAATAATTAAACCTTGTTATTAGTAAGTACTCTAAATCAATAAACTCTTTACATATTATTCCTAAGCCTATTTATAGTTTGATGTAGTTGTATAGTTACATAATATAATCCAAAAGATTTTACAAAATTATACAATTATAATAAATAAGTATATAAATAATAAATCTACTGTAGCCTTAGCGAACGGCTGGACTCTTTGGCATTGCGTAGAGACGTGGCTTCTTTGTGCGTCTTCTACCGCATATACAACGGGGAATGTTCCGAAGAACTATTCGATCTGATGCCTGCCGCCGAATTTCATCACCGCACAGCGCGCCATCGCCTCCAATACCATCCTTACCACCTGGATGCGTGGCGATCCTCTACTGTGCGGTTTTCAAGGACATTTTTCCCACGTTCCACTCGCTTGTGGAACGAACTCCCCTCGGTGGTATTTCCAGATCGGTACGACATGGATACCTTCAAAAAAGGCGTTTACTCCTACCTACATGGCCGGCAACACTCTTGTAAATCCTCGGATGTTGCAAGAGTTCATGGGCGGCGGTGATCACAAGTCATCTGTGACCCGCCAGCTCGTTTGCCCTCCTCTTACATAAAAAAAAAAAAAAAAAAAAAAGCCTTAAACGTAAACCATAGTTCGATCTAAAAATTTAAAAACATTAATATAAAGTTTTATCCTGTTTTACATACTCCATTTTATTTTTAAAATCTTTTTTATTCATACGGGTTATTTTTAGTTCAGTGTAATTGAGGGAAATATACTGATATACTGATGAGAAAATGATTTTAATAAGCACTATTCTAACAAGCGTAATTACCAAATTTATAAAAGCTTAACAATTGGTCAGTACAGCACATCCGATTTCTTCCGATTTTATGAGAGGTGTTAGGAATGTATCAAGATACAATTCTTGAGAAGGTTTCAAAGACCATCTCAACACCTTTTACTTACACCATGTTCCTTAACAAATAAAGATCTCAGCAAGATTGATTTATCTAAATTAAATAAAGTAATCTAAAGTTTCGACCTCTTATAATAAAGTAATCAGAGAAACGAAAACTAGAAAATTTTAAACTTCAATTATTATTGTTTTAAACAGATGTGAAGTCTTATCCTTCAAAATTCCTTATCAAAAATCAATACTAATATCAATATTATATGAGAGTATTGTCTGTCAATTCGTCAACTTTCGTAAATAAAGAACGTTACCTGCTGTACGCTGCATCACTAACATTTCAAGGTTTTTGTATCTTAACGGTCCAAATAGTCTATCTGTTTTTCATAAATAAATTCAATGTTTAATATATTAATGAAAAGTAATAATAGTTCATATTAATTGTGAATAAATCTAAATAATAATACATAAACACAACATACATAAACTAAATTTAAAGTGTCGAGTAGGTATTTAAAAATGCATCTCAAAATATTATATAGCCACTACTAATAAATATAGGTATGACAATGTTGCAGGGGGATTTAAGGATTTTTAAATATTAACTATAAAACCTATTATAATAATAAAATTTAAAAAAAAGAAAAAAAAATGGAGTAAGAATAAAACAGAACAACATTTTATGAAACTTCAACATGTTTGCTAGGACGCGGCTAACAGTTTTTGTTCTCAGCATGCATGAGAATATGTATTTTCTTTCTGACTTTTTTATGAATTTATGATGTGTTTACTATACTTCGAACTTAGCGTTGTTTTCTCATCTTAAAATCTTCATTTCTTATCTTATTACGAAAAACAGATTTTATACATTTAATAGCTGTGGCCCGTGACTCCGCCCACGAGAACTGTTAAAATAGTGTTTATATGGCTTACATACCTACCTGTGACCCGTGACTTCTTTTAAAGTATTTTTAGGGTTAAATTTTGAAGTGTAAAAATGAAAACTGCGGATTGATCAAAAGTGGGTAATACTGATTATGAAATGTGACAAAAGTCCGAAACAAAATTATATGGCGGCATAGATGTGAAGAAGAAAAAAGGGTTTTGGTCCCATTTATTGTGTATATTATTGATAGGTTTTTGGGAAAATATTGAACATTGTTCGTAGTTTCCACATTCCAAACAAAGATTTTAGTTGGTGAATAAGGTTTTCAAAGTTCTTTAATTTTTTTTGTTTGTTTTTTTTTTGTTAAATTCAGTGAACCTTCCATTCGGACGATTAAAAACAAGAGCTGCCGTGGCAATTACGTAATAGCGCTACAACTTATGTTATATCACAGTCAAAACCACTTACAAAAGTTAATATTTCTGTATGTTATTCTGGTACTTTTGTACCAGAATAACACATAGGTGTCGCATAGCTTAAGCTATAACATTGACAAGTTTCATCAAAATCTGTTCAGAAGTTTTGGCGTGATTGAGTAACAAAAATCCATCCATCCCAAAATTTGGATTCTGGGATGGATGGATGGATGGACTTTCGCACAAACTTTCGCACATATAATATTAGTATAAATTTTGAAATTTAAGATTGAATCATTTTTTACATTTAAGGCTAGGTTGTCGTTTCTAAAAAAAAGGAAAAGTCTAACACTATTTACAAAAGTCACATCAATAATGTTGGATTTTTCCTTTTCTTTCTTGTGGGTAGGTATATAACATTGGATTTATAATAAGCATTAGAAATAAAAACTCACAAAAAAGAAGTTCAATATACGTTATAACTTTACAAATCCAATATACCTTGACTAGTCAAAACTCTGCTACAGTAAATATTTGAATATTCAAAGTTATTTTATACAGAAATACGTTATTGAAAATTAATTACTGTTCAACAAATTTGTTGTATTCTTGTTTATTTTGTTACATAAATTAAAGATATAAAGTTTATCCTTCATAATAATTAACTAAGTTGCTGAAATATGTTTAATAAATTAAATTAAAATATTTAACTATAGAATTTTGTTTTTAATTATCACATTTATTATTAAACAAACTTTAAACCAAGTATATCCTAATATTTTCTTGGTAATTATCATTAAAGTCCGCGTAATATTTATGTTCTAAGTACAGGTAGTCTACCTGAAGGTAAGATCTCATTTATTTCATCGACGTCTTTCACCATTATACTATTATATTCAGATAAAGGTGGATTATGATTTTTGACATAAGAATAATAACATCACAGCACAAATTGCACACATTGATCTTACCCCTAAGTACCTGAGCTAATTATTTGCTTGTGTGAAGGGTGTTAGACAAAATAGAAAATGTATTTTAACTAAGAGCAGTAGTTAGAATAGAAAAATATAGTAAAGTCCATCAGTTGCTATCTATATATAAATAATAATTAATTGGCGCATGTTTGACGTAGGTATTTTTATTTTGTTCTGCAATTGTGAGGACAAGATATATCAAATAAAAGTTTCTTCTAAATAAATGACAGTTTAATCAGTTAGTCCACAGATTGACATAAAATGCCTGAAGAAATGTATTGACACATGTCATAAGGTGAGCTTGCCGCTTATTATTTTTAAATCATTAATAAAATTCACGTTTTTATATGAAGGATAAAGTAACAAACTTAATTGTGAGGACAAGATGTATAAAATAAAATTCTCTTCTAAATAAATGATATTCAGTTAGTCCACAAATCGACGTAATATGCCTCAAGTACTATGTATAGACACATGTCAAATGCTTAAGCTTGCCGCTTATTATTTTCAAATCATTAATATAATGCACGTTTTTATATGAACAATAAAGTAACAAACTTAATTCACGGTCTTGGTTGGTAAGTTATTTATATTAATGAACCCTCGGCTAGTTAGTACTTATTTTAAAGATGTTATAGCTGGTACTGTAAGTTTACTTATACAATGACAACCAGATATGTATTTAAATGTTTATCAACTCCTTATATTTGTCCATAATCGATGTAGTAGTTCGTTTTTAGTAACTTTATTAATGAAAATTGTAACACTATTAAAAACATACTAATATATCGAGAATACAAATCGACTAAATGAGAGTTAAGACGGCTCGAGATGGTCTGTCTGTGATTTGTTAAGAGAAACATAGCGATTTAAATTATTTTATACGTATATTTAATATGTTTGTTTGTATTGCTGAGACATGTTTTTGATTGGATCCATAGGTGGCGATGCAAGCAAACGAAGTTTTTTTTATTTTCAGGACTACAAAAAATTATATATTGTTGCAACCAGGTACCAATTCCAATTAGCATGGGTTAGACTATTTTACAAAATTTTAAGTGTTTTTTAAATGACATAAACATATTTATATATAGTTTTTTAGCATTTTGATATTTAACTATTAATATTTTTTTATTTTCTAAATATTACTATATATAATATACTCTCTTTTATAGTTTACTCCACTGGCCGAGTTTAAATTTTGAAATAAGCAGGTGACTTTGTATAAAAACCATCTTTATGATGATCCTTTTATGGCGTTTTATCATCGGTTTTTTTTTATATCTAAAAAGGATATCAAACAAACAAAAACAAACTTTAAATTTGTTATAAAACAAGCAAAAAAAACACATAAAATATTTGATCCCAAAAGATACAGAAAGATAAATTGAAAGATATTAGCAATACAGAGCTGATGTTTTTAATTTATTAGAGTGAGTAGAGTGGCTGACAATTACCTCATCAATCGATGTAAAATTGCATTTACGAGAGAGATGTATAATATTGATATTAATATTGATTGCAGATAAGTCTGTCTATATACATTTTGAAAACAATTACAACTCTCGAACTTTGAAATTAGTTTGATCATGGTCTCGAAAGTACTTTACTTAGACTAAAGTAAATAAAATGTAAGTATGTACTTATACTAAAGGAGGGGTAGATAACTGTTAAACTACCGTGTCTTCCTGTTTTGTCTGTTGAATAAATCATCAATGTAAGTAAAAGGAAAATCTTTGCCAGTTCCTCTGATTATTAATTGATGCTAAACTTATTATGAGTAACATTACATTCATGTTTTAAAGTCATTTAAAGAAAATATTCAAGTCCTCAAGGGTTCGTATATAAAAAGAATAAAATATTTAATTACCATGAATTTTGTAAAAATATTTTTCTGACAAAAATAAGAAATGCTTCTTCTTGGTTAATGTCATAATTTCTTTTTTACGTTATTAGACAGTAAGTTCTTCGTTTTAAATAGAGATATAATCATAAACTATTTTGAGATATTTAATATACAACCACACTTAACAAATAGATTAGTTAGTGTTCTTTTATCGATAATATTAGAGAGTTTATGGAATTGTCCCAATAAATTTGTAGTCTTATAAAATATCTAATTTTATGATCTACTTAAAATGTGCCTTGGATATATAAAATTCTATACACGCTCCTATTCCCGTATAACGCGAGCCAACTCTGTTACGATAGTTTTATTTCAAAAACCAGAGTTGGGCCTGCGGCCTAACTCCGTTGAATGTGAATAGTTCCGCCCTCACTAACTGTGGCGAGGAATGGCGGCATCACGACTTTTTGTATTTTTTGGGGATAAAAGTAAACTTTATCCTTATGCATTTTCTATCTATATGAAACATTTAATATAAATCTAATTAGTTTAATGTCAATGACGAACAAACATTTAATATACAATCTCTAATGTAGTTAACATAATAAAACTCAACTAAAACATATACTCATACAATTTTTTTGAACTTGTATTTACCTAATAACTTAAAATAATCTTGTAAATACCTAAAAGTTTAACAATACTTGTTAACACTTAAGAAAACAAAGATCAGTCAGAAGTATTTATTATAAGGACCACTTTTTCCTTTAATATTATATAGAAATAAAGTTTTCCAGGATACCTTTAATTTCCTTCTCTCCTCATTATAATATATATATATTATGAATATATCTTTAACTTGAAAAAAATATATCACTTTAACACACATATTCGTAAATATAATATTCTTGAAACAAATGTTTAATTATTATTTGAACTAATATAACTCCTCTTAGAACAATTGCTAACCTTCCATTTTTCGTAAAGAATTATGTAAAAAAAAACATAAAATACCTACTAACAAAAGATACTTCAATATTATAAACTGATTAACTGTTTAGTTAATTTCCTTTAAACAAAAATATTGACTGCAGTTGTTAATAAATGTACATATTTTGAAATAATTATACAGCAAACTAAATTTATCGCTAAAAATATTTTAATTCAGCAAAAGATATTTAGGTATTTATTTATCGCAACATGTTACCGAAATTAAGACACTCTCGGCTTTAAAAACGAATATAATAATAATTAATTAGTGATTAGAACTTTAAAAAGTCTTTATGAGTAAAATCATTTGTACAACTAAATGCTTGTTAGCAACGACGTGATCTAGCAATGTGCACTGAAGCGAAAAATTTTTAACCCCTGACTAAAAAGATTTTATAAGTTCGACCTGTCGATCTGTGTGTCTACAGTTGTAGAAAGATATCTGCCGAGTACTCGGGCTAGTCGAGATCAAGTACAGTCTGAAAGAGAAGCCATGGTGCAACGTTTGAATGACAAACTTCAGGCAGTCTCCGCATGGAGCAATGCCAATCTTGTCAAGTTCAACGCCACCAAAACGCAGACGTGTCTATTCACCGCCAAAAGGAGCCCTTTCACCTTGGCTCCTACTTTCCAGAATGTATCCTTGGAATACAGTGACCTGCTTCAGTTGTTAGGCTTAGAGATTTCCTCGAACCTCAACTTTGGTCGGTTCATTGAGTCCAGAGCAAGAGCAGCAGCAGCAAAGCTTGCCGTTCTTGCGAAGGTTCGGCAGTACTTTACACCGGGACAGCTTCTTGTTTTATACAAAGCACAGATCCGGTGGTGTGTAGAGTACTGTGGACACATATTTGCTGGTGCCGCAAAGTCTCATCTTGCGGTTCTGGACTCAATTGAGAGGCGAGCAAAGAGGCTTATAGGCGATCCCGAATTGGTCGAAGCCGACCTCCAAAGCCTTGAACACAGGCGTAAAATTGCTAGCCTCTCAGTATTCTATAGGATACATTTTGGTGAGTGTGCGCAGGAACTACACGACTTAGTTCCCCCGTCCCCCTTCCATCACCGGACGTCCCGACGCACGGCAGGTATCCATCCTTTTGTTGTGGACATTCCACCTGTACGAACGAAGCGCTTTGCTTCCTCATTTTTAGTGCGTACAGCGAAGGACTGGAACAATTTGCCTGCGTCGGTATTTCCGGCCAAATATAATGTGGGTGTCTTCAAGAGAAGAGTGAATAGGTTGCTAGGGCAATGCGCCTTACCATCTAAGACTACATTCCACTTACCATCAGGTGGAATGTAGTCAAGCATTGCCCTAGATCGTATAAAAAAAAAAAAAAAAAAAAATCTGTGTGTCTGTCTGTGGCAATGTAGCGGCCAAACGCGATCGGCCATTGAAAGCTATTTTCGTCGAGATGGTTCTTAGCTATAATTGGTCAAAATAAAAACAATCGTCTCCAAGATATTGACGTTTTGTGGGTGAAAGGTTCTTATGCAATAATTAGCTGTCCTCAGCGGCTTCGCCCCCGCTATATAGGAAGAGAAGCAGGTTTTTTACTGAAGTAAGTACTTTATTAGGGATAGCTGTTGCCCGTGACCGCGTCCACGTAGACTGTAAAAATATATTTATATGACTTATGATGGCTAGTGATAATATGAATCCCTCCATGATAGTGTTATTAACTCTAAATGTTTATATTTATTAATATTCGTATATACCTATATAAAAAAAGTCTTGAATCATGTTATTTAATACATTTATAATTTATTACATTGTCAAAACTTTCACGCAGATCCTAATATTTTCTCGTATTAAATATAACCTATGTTCATCAGAGGGATAATGTAGGATTCCAAAGGTAAAATATTTTATTAAATTGGTCCAGTAGTTTCGGAGCCTATTCAATTCAGATATACAACAATCAAATCTTTCCTCTTATAATATTAGTGATGATGATGACTATAAAATTATTATACATTATCCCTGAAGAACACCTGTGTTCATGGATAATGTAAGATTCTAAAGCTAAAATAATTTTTAAATCAGTCCAGTAATTTCGGAGCATATTCAATTCAAAGAAACAAACAAATCATCTTTACAATATTAGAATAGATTGATAGAAATACTTCTGAACGAACTGAAAAAAATTGTGAGTCTGTAGGTTCATTTAGTACAAAAAAGTAACTTCATAGACAATTAACTTAGGACCTAGGACTTATAAATACATTAATTACGACTAAAGTTGAGTGGTTTAAACTTAACTTTTGCGTCGTTCATTAAATTAATATTTGTAGGCTTGTACATGTTGTCTTTATGGTTATTTTTTTAAAAATATTTTGGAATCGAAACTTTGAACCAGTGAAGTTTTATGAGCAAAGGTCAAATAGATTTTTTTACAACAAACATTTTGAATCTTATTACATTATCTTTTTGTTTAAGACGATAGTCGGTTTTTAGACCAGATTTATATTTAAAACTTATAAATAAAATGTTGTGATTTTACTCTCATTAAAATCTCCACGCGTGTACAAAGCCACGTTCCACTAAACTTCTAATTCCTATTACACATCGTAGATGCTATCGTTACGAAACTATTGTTAAAAGGCATTTGTGAAAGCCAATTATTATAAGATATTTATTATTGATTTAGTAGTGAAATATCATTTTTTTTGAATCTCAAGGCTAATTTTTATTATTCTTAAGAAAGATATAATAGTAAATACTTAGGTAGCTTACTCACAGACTGACTATACTGACCAATTTAATTTAATTTAATGTAATTGACGATTCAAAAGTGCGTGGAAATGCCTACTTGAATAAAGGTATTTTTAATTTTGAATAATAATTTTA
The DNA here is from genome assembly GCA_959347405.1 of Napeogenes sylphis. NCBI lineage: Eukaryota > Metazoa > Arthropoda > Insecta > Lepidoptera > Nymphalidae > Napeogenes > Napeogenes sylphis. The sequence continues at coordinate 7,263,686 of OY365781.1, read as the reverse complement.
TTAATCTATAATAGACCGCGAGTGAAATTTCCTTAATTTTTTTGAGCTTCAAATGATTATTTTTCAATAACTTTTGATCATGCACATACACAATAAAACAGCAGCTATTTATTTTACAAACCAAATTAAATGTTGCTTCTGTAAATAAACGCGACCGACATTAACTAGTATTTGAATCACTTAAACAAAACTGTTCAAATCTACGGAATACGACGCTTAGAACTTAGTTATCTTGGTTTTATTTAACATATTTGCTCACTACTATTTGCAAATAAATAATAATAAATAAATAATATTTTTTTGTTTGTATTATACTGATATGGAAATATAAACAATAAATTTATTTAAGTGCGATATTATACCTTTCATAAAAAAAAATCCTATTACATATATTGAAAGTCTGTATATTCATTATTTTACAAAATTACAGAGTAATATAAAGAATCAGTTGTTGGTGTAGTTGATTGGGCCAATATTTCTAGAAATAACCTATTCTATTTATATATTTATTGTGAATGTATATAATATTATGTTGTACAATCTTACGGCTATTACTGTAATTTTTTTCTTTAATCATCTATACAGTTCTTTAAGTTTCTTTTTTCCTTCATTAAAAGAATCTGAAGAAGAATAGACTTTCTCAGTTACCTATCCTAAAACCAAATTGTTCAGTTTCGAACAGTTTAATTGTAATTAGATGAAGTTAATGAGGTTACCGTCACAGTTTTTGATTTTACCCTCATTTACTTCACGGCTGTTAATCTTATCTTTATTGGGCAACTTCTCCTTTATTATCTAGTATAATTATACTAATGCAAATTCGTTCATTCATGTTCATAAATTATATGATTAGACTTAATTTTGAAAGAATTACTGAATGATGAGAACTCGCTTCTTTCTAATATAAATTTACACGCATGCCATCCATGTTTTTTTTTAGTCGCGTTCTTCTCATAATACTTTCTCCTTGACATTTAAGACTTTCTCGTTACTATACATAATGTTTGAACTTATTACTTATTTCCTCTAGAGTATACAGGTAGATATTTATTATGATACGTTTTTAAAAGGTAATTAAAAATAACCTTGAAATTAAAAAAAAAGAAAAATTAACGATAATTATCAATGATTTAACACGATTAAATCAATAATAATTATCATATAATATGTAACTTTCACAAATGCTTTTAGATAATACGAATAGCTGTGATAAGAATTAGAACTATCTAGTTAAACAGATATTTTTTGTGTCCCTTATTTCTATGTTTGTAAAACCCTCCGTTACACAGAGATTATTTCTCTACTGTGGGAGATGTTTAGTAAAAAAACGAAACAAATAAACTTTTACGGTTAAATAAAATAATACACAGGATTATTTGTAATTAATTGGCCACCTCTGGTAGCTTCTCTACATCAATCCTAATAACATTTGTTGTACGACTTTTTAAAATTAATAGTTTTAAAAAAATATATTTTCCCATACAAAATTTATTTGTTGCCTCTGAACTGATATTAATTCTGAGCGTAGGTATGGCGCCCGGGCGTTGATCTTTTCAGAACGTCTTAGAAAATACAGAGTAATAAGTAAAAGAGGGAGCAAAAATTTTTTTGTTTCATTTTTTTGTGTTGTTTATTAAGATTTGTAAAAAGTCTTAGAACAAATGTTGTTCGGATTGATGTAGACGGGCTGCCTGCAAGAGGTGGCCAATTAATTACAAATAACCTTGTATACTGTGATCCACATCCTTAACCGTATTATTTTCTTGTCACAGAAATTATTATTAATCCATATTTCGATCGATGTATATCACTATCTTTTTTACGAGTAATAATAAAAATTGTTCTTGTCTGTATATGTATTACAAATTTTGAATAGAAGGTTTATTATATAAGTTGGAGGGAGAAGCAAAAATGTCACTGGTAGAATGATGTTTTTATAATTAAAATAAACATACACACCCAACTAAAATATAACCACTTAATTTTCGACCTGTAAATAAAATAAACCGAAAAAGTGCAGAAATAAATAAAGCAACAAATCATTGTTATACCTGTTTTTGATTAAAACAGCTAAATAAAAGATAAAGACATTGTAAATTATTTTAATTATAAATAAATTGTGTAGAGAATTAATTTATTCTTAACAAAGAACACTTAAGTAACTTAAAACCTGTTGGGCCTTTCTTTGTAACATATTAATAGCTTACTATATTTGTTCATAAATTTATAAAGTTTATCAAGTGTTATAACATTTATATACACATACATACATTAAGACAAACTTTTTAATTATTTGGTTACATTAATTAAAGTTATTGTGCATAATTGAAAAAAAAAATAAATATCAATATATAATCTTATAATATCTAAAAATGAATAAAATCGAGTTTTACACTAAACAGCACTTTAAATATTTTTAGTTAGTAATAAAATATAAAACAAACTATTAAAATATTTTGTTACATTAAAATCGGTTGCCGGAAATGTATTTAGTAGGTATTAATAAGATTGAGTTCAAATTTCCTGATAAATTTATCTGCAGTTATAAATTTATCTAAATTGTAGCAAGAAATAAATTTTCAAGTGTTGTTGTTGTAATAAAATACATAAAAAAATATAACTGCTGATATCTTTTTATACTTTAGCTTTATTAATTAAGTTAATTTTGGGTTTTTGGGAATAGTTTGCTGTTGCAAATTAAACTAGTGAGTTCACTTTCAATAATAGGTTTGGTTTATGTCGAAATGACGCTTTATTACAGATACTTACTTATTATTGTTAACTCATAAGAAACACTACTTATATAATCTTATCCACTAAGCTAGAACCATACGGTCTACAATCAATTTCTCAAGCCAGATACTAAAATACATGGTTGTGCAATTTACAATATGGATCTAATCAATTAAAACACAAAGTAAAGAAACTCAGGCTAAGATAATTTAGCTAGAGAATCTACATTCGATAACGTAATAAACAAATGTTAAGGGCTGAAAACAAACAAAAATATTTCTTTTAGTACATCAAAAAAATCTATTTATGTTCCTTATTATGTAGAAATGAATTGAATAACATTATAAATACAATATTCTGCTATCTTTTAATCTACAACTGAAGAAACTTTCTATTAATAAATGTTACAGCGGAGGTGGAATTCTTGGCACAATTGCTTTGCTTCTGTACAGCATTTCTACTTAATTACGTAAGTTAAAAGACAAGAGGGAAGCCGTATAATTACTTAATTCAAAGACAAATAAGTAAAAAAACTGAAATAAGATATGAACAATTTGAAAGAAACAACAGCGGAAACTTTTCAACGGGCATTCAAAGGGATACGTGACTTATAAGGATATAAGTCACGTATATACGTATAGGCAGGTCGATCTTGCTTCTGCATAACTAGGATAGTTATGTTAGCAAGATCGACCTTCCTACCTGTATATTCTACAAAAACTTATACATTTAAAATTTTTATAGGAAATATCAATAATATTACAAATAACAATTAAACACGAATAGTTTTCGCAACCTTGGTTCAAATACCAATATTAATTGCTTAATCGACAGTTTTGATAGTATCAAAAGCTGTTTATAACGCTCATTTATAAAAATATATATTTTTTAAATATTCAATTCAATTCAATTCAATTCAATTCAATTCAATTCAATTCAATTCAATTCAATTCAATTCAATTCAATTCAATTCAATTCAATTCAATTCAATTCAATTCAATTCAATTCAATTCAATTCAATTCAATTCAATTCAATTCAATTCAATTCAATTCAATTCAATTCAATTCAATTCAATTCAATTCAATTCAATTCAATTCAATTCAATTCAATTCAATTCAATTCAATTCAATTCAATTCAATTCAATTCAATTCAATTCAATTCAATTCAATTCAATTCAATTCAATTCAATTCAATTCAATTCAATTCAATTCAATTCAATTCAATTCAATTCAATTCAATTCAATTCAATTCAATTCAATTCAATTCAATTCAATTCAATTCAATTCAATTCAATTCAATTCAATTCAATTCAATTCAATTCAATTCAATTCAATTCAATTCAATTCAATTCAATTCAATTCAATTCAATTCAATTCAATTCAATTCAATTCAATTCAATTCAATTCAATTCAATTCAATTCAATTCAATTCAATTCAATTCAATTCAATTCAATTCAATTCAATTCAATTCAATTCAATTCAATTCAATTCAATTCAATTCAATTCAATTCAATTCAATTCAATTCAATTCAATTCAATTCAATTCAATTCAATTCAATTCAATTCAATTCAATTCAATTCAATTCAATTCAATTCAATTCAATTCAATTCAATTCAATTCAATTCAATTCAATTCAATTCAATTCAATTCAATTCAATTCAATTCAATTCAATTCAATTCAATTCAAAATTCAATTCAATTCAATTCAATTCAATTCAATTCAATTCAATTCAATTCAATTCAAAATTCAATTCAATTCAATTCAATTCAATTCAATTCAATTCAATTCAATTCAATTCAATTCAATTCAATTCAATTCAATTCAATTCAATTCAATTCAATTCAATTCAATTCAATTCAATTCAATTCAATTCAATTCAATTCAATTCAATTCAATTCAATTCAATTCAATTCAATTCAATTCAATTCAATTCAATTCAATTCAATTCAATTCAATTCAATTCAATTCAATTCAATTCAATTCAATTCAATTCAATTCAATTCAATTCAATTCAATTCAATTCAATTCAATTCAATTCAATTCAATTCAATTCAATTCAATTCAATTCAATTCAATTCAATTCAATTCAATTCAATTCAATTCAATTCAATTCAATTCAATTCAATTCAATTCAATTCAATTCAATTCAATTCAATTCAATTCAATTCAATTCAATTCAATTCAATTCAATTCAATTCAATTCAATTCAATTCAATTCAATTCAATTCAATTCAATTCAATTCAATTCAATTCAATTCAATTCAATTCAATTCAATTCAATTCAATTCAATTCAATTCAATTCAATTCAATTCAATTCAATTCAATTCAATTCAATTCAATTCAATTCAATTCAATTCAATTCAATTCAATTCAATTCAATTCAATTCAATTCAATTCAATTAAATTCAAATCAATTCAATTCAATTCAATTCAATTCAATTCAATTCAATTCAATTCAATTCAATTCAATTCAATTCAATTCAATTCAATTCAATTCAATTCAATTCAATTCAATTCAATTCAATTCAATTCAATTCAATTCAATTCAATTCAATTCAATTCAATTCAATTCAATTCAATTCAATTCAATTCAATAATTTTCTTATTTTTCAGCAGCTCCTACAAGGAAACATACAGATTAATCTTATAAGGTAACATACATTCTGATAAACATATGTTTACTACAACAAAATTCCACTTTATGTTCAATTTATAAATCACAACATTTTATTTATAAGTTTTAAATATAAATCTGGTCTAAAAACCGACTATCGTCTTAAACAAAAAGATAATGTAATAAGATTCAAAATGTTTGTTGTAAAAAAATCTATTTGACCTTTGCTCATAAAACTTCACTGGTTCAAAGTTTCGATTCCAAAATATTTTTAAAAAAATAACCATAAAGACAACATGTACAAGCCTACAAATATTAATTTAATGAACGACGCAAAAGTTAAGTTTAAACCACTCAACTTTAGTCGTAATTAATGTATTTATAAGTCCTAGGTCCTAAGTTAATTGTCTATGAAGTTACTTTTTTGTACTAAATGAACCTACAGACTCACAATTTTTTTCAGTTCGTTCAGAAGTATTTCTATCAATCTATTCTAATATTGTAAAGATGATTTGTTTGTTTCTTTGAATTGAATATGCTCCGAAATTACTGGACTGATTTAAAAATTATTTTAGCTTTAGAATCTTACATTATCCATGAACACAGGTGTTCTTCAGGGATAATGTATAATAATTTTATAGTCATCATCATCACTAATATTATAAGAGGAAAGATTTGATTGTTGTATATCTGAATTGAATAGGCTCCGAAACTACTGGACCAATTTAATAAAATATTTTACCTTTGGAATCCTACATTATCCCTCTGATGAACATAGGTTATATTTAATACGAGAAAATATTAGGATCTGCGTGAAAGTTTTGACAATGTAATAAATTATAAATGTATTAAATAACATGATTCAAGACTTTTTTTATATAGGTATATACGAATATTAATAAATATAAACATTTAGAGTTAATAACACTATCATGGAGGGATTCATATTATCACTAGCCATCATAAGTCATATAAATATATTTTTACAGTCTACGTGGACGCGGTCACGGGCAACAGCTATCCCTAATAAAGTACTTACTTCAGTAAAAAACCTGCTTCTCTTCCTATATAGCGGGAGCGAAGCCGCTGGGGACAGCTAATTATTGCATAAGAACCTTTCACCCACAAAACGTCAATATCTTGGAGACGATTGTTTTTATTTTGACCAATTATAGCTAAGAACCATCTCGACGAAAATAGCTTTCAATGGCCGATCGCGTTTGGCCGCTACATTGCCACAGACAGACACACAGATTTTTTTTTTTTTTTTTTATTTTTTTTTTTATACGATCTAGGGCAATGCTTGACTACATTCCACCTGATGGTAAGTGGAATGTAGTCTTAGATGGTAAGGCGCATTGCCCTAGCAACCTATTCACTCTTCTCTTGAAGACACCCACATTATATTTGGCCGGAAATACCGACGCAGGCAAATTGTTCCAGTCCTTCGCTGTACGCACTATAAATGAGGAAGCAAAGCGCTTCGTTCGTACAGGTGGAATGTCCACAACAAAAGGATGGATACCTGCCGTGCGTCGGGACGTCCGGTGATGGAAGGGGGACGGGGGAACTAAGTCGTGTAGTTCCTGCGCACACTCACCAAAATGTATCCTATAGAATACTGAGAGGCTAGCAATTTTACGCCTGTGTTCAAGGCTTTGGAGGTCGGCTTCGACCAATTCGGGATCGCCTATAAGCCTCTTTGCTCGCCTCTCAATTGAGTCCAGAACCGCAAGATGAGACTTTGCGGCACCAGCAAATATGTGTCCACAGTACTCTACACACCACCGGATCTGTGCTTTGTATAAAACAAGAAGCTGTCCCGGTGTAAAGTACTGCCGAACCTTCGCAAGAACGGCAAGCTTTGCTGCTGCTGCTCTTGCTCTGGACTCAATGAACCGACCAAAGTTGAGGTTCGAGGAAATCTCTAAGCCTAACAACTGAAGCAGGTCACTGTATTCCAAGGATACATTCTGGAAAGTAGGAGCCAAGGTGAAAGGGCTCCTTTTGGCGGTGAATAGACACGTCTGCGTTTTGGTGGCGTTGAACTTGACAAGATTGGCATTGCTCCATGCGGAGACTGCCTGAAGTTTGTCATTCAAACGTTGCACCATGGCTTCTCTTTCAGACTGTACTTGATCTCGACTAGCCCGAGTACTCGGCAGATATCTTTCTACAACTGTAGACACACAGATCGACAGGTCGAACTTATAAAATCTTTTTAGTCAGGGGTTAAACATTTTTCGCTTCAGTGCACATTGCTAGATCACGTCGTTGCTAACAAGCAATTAGTTGTACAAATGATTTTACTCATAATTATGAATATATCTTTAACTTGAAAAAAATATATCACTTTAACACACATATTCGTAAATATAATATTCTTGAAACAAATGTTTAATTATTATTTGAACTAATATAACTCCTCTTAGAACAATTGCTAACCTTCCATTTTTCGTAAAGAATTATGTAAAAAAAAACATAAAATACCTACTAACAAAAGATACTTCAATATTATAAACTGATTAACTGTTTAGTTAATTTCCTTTAAACAAAAATATTGACTGCAGTTGTTAATAAATGTACATATTTTGAAATAATTATACAGCAAACTAAATTTATCGCTAAAAATATTTTAATTCAGCAAAAGATATTTAGGTATTTATTTATCGCAACATGTTACCGAAATTAAGACACTCTCGGCTTTAAAAACGAATATAATAATAATTAATTAGTGATTAGAACTTTAAAAAGTCTTTATGAGTAAAATCATTTGTACAACTAAATGCTTGTTAGCAACGACGTGATCTAGCAATGTGCACTGAAGCGAAAAATTTTTAACCCCTGACTAAAAAGATTTTATAAGTTCGACCTGTCGATCTGTGTGTCTACAGTTGTAGAAAGATATCTGCCGAGTACTCGGGCTAGTCGAGATCAAGTACAGTCTGAAAGAGAAGCCATGGTGCAACGTTTGAATGACAAACTTCAGGCAGTCTCCACATGGAGCAATGCCAATCTTGTCAAGTTCAACGCCACCAAAACGCAGACGTGTCTATTCACCGCCAAAAGGAGCCCTTTCACCTTGGCTCCTACTTTCCAGAATGTATCCTTGGAATACAGTGACCTGCTTCAGTTGTTAGGCTTAGAGATTTCCTCGAACCTCAACTTTGGTCGGTTCATTGAGTCCAGAGCAAGAGCAGCAGCAGCAAAGCTTTCCGTTCTTGCGAAGGTTCGGCAGTACTTTACACCGGGACAGCTTCTTGTTTTATACAAAGCACAGATCCGGTGGTGTGTAGAGTACTGTGGACACATATTTGCTGGTGCCGCAAAGTCTCATCTTGCGGTTCTGGACTCAATTGAGAGGCGAGCAAAGAGGCTTATAGGCGATCCCGAATTGGTCGAAGCCGACCTCCAAAGCCTTGAACACAGGCGTAAAATTGCTAGCCTCTCAGTATTCTATAGGATACATTTTGGTGAGTGTGCGCAGGAACTACACGACTTAGTTCCCCCGTCCCCCTTCCATCACCGGACGTCCCGACGCACGGCAGGTATCCATCCTTTTGTTGTGGACATTCCACCTGTACGAACGAAGCGCTTTGCTTCCTCATTTTTAGTGCGTACAGCGAAGGACTGGAACAATTTGCCTGCGTCGGTATTTCCGGCCAAATATAATGTGGGTGTCTTCAAGAGAAGAGTGAATAGGTTGCTAGGGCAATGCGCCTTACCATCTAAGACTACATTCCACTTACCATCAGGTGGAATGTAGTCAAGCATTGCCCTAGATCGTATAAAAAAAAAATTAAAAAAAAAAAAAAAAAATCTGTGTGTCTGTCTGTGGCAATGTAGCGGCCAAACGCGATCGGCCATTGAAAGCTATTTTCGTCGAGATGGTTCTTAGCTATAATTGGTCAAAATAAAAACAATCGTCTCCAAGATATTGACGTTTTGTGGGTGAAAGGTTCTTATGCAATAATTAGCTGTCCCCAGCGGCTTCGCTCCCGCTATATAGGAAGAGAAGCAGGTTTTTTACTGAAGTAAGTACTTTATTAGGGATAGCTGTTGCCCGTGACCGCGTCCACGTAGACTGTAAAAATATATTTATATGACTTATGATGGCTAGTGATAATATGAATCCCTCCATGATAGTGTTATTAACTCTAAATGTTTATATTTATTAATATTCGTATATACCTATATAAAAAAAGTCTTGAATCATGTTATTTAATACATTTATAATTTATTACATTGTCAAAACTTTCACGCAGATCCTAATATTTTCTCGTATTAAATATAACCTATGTTCATCAGAGGGATAATGTAGGATTCCAAAGGTAAAATATTTTATTAAATTGGTCCAGTAGTTTCGGAGCCTATTCAATTCAGATATACAACAATCAAATCTTTCCTCTTATAATATTAGTGATGATGATGACTATAAAATTATTATACATTATCCCTGAAGAACACCTGTGTTCATGGATAATGTAAGATTCTAAAGCTAAAATAATTTTTAAATCAGTCCAGTAATTTCGGAGCATATTCAATTCAAAGAAACAAACAAATCATCTTTACAATATTAGAATAGATTGATAGAAATACTTCTGAACGAACTGAAAAAAATTGTGAGTCTGTAGGTTCATTTAGTACAAAAAAGTAACTTCATAGACAATTAACTTAGGACCTAGGACTTATAAATACATTAATTACGACTAAAGTTGAGTGGTTTAAACTTAACTTTTGCGTCGTTCATTAAATTAATATTTGTAGGCTTGTACATGTTGTCTTTATGGTTATTTTTTTAAAAATATTTTGGAATCGAAACTTTGAACCAGTGAAGTTTTATGAGCAAAGGTCAAATAGATTTTTTTACAACAAACATTTTGAATCTTATTACATTATCTTTTTGTTTAAGACGATAGTCGGTTTTTAGACCAGATTTATATTTAAAACTTATAAATAAAATGTTGTGATTTATAAATTGAACATAAAGTGGAATTTTGTTGTAGTAACCATATGTTTATCAGAATGTATGTTACCTTATAAGATTAATCTGTATGTTTCCTTGTAGGAGCTGCTGAAAAATAAGAAAATTATTGAATTGAATTGAATTGAATTGAATTGAATTGAATTGAATTGAATTGAATTGAATTGAATTGAATTGAATTGAATTGAATTGAATTGAATTGAATTGAATTGAATTGAATTGAATTGAATTGAATTGAATTGAATTGAATTGAATTGAATTGAATTGAATTGAATTGAATTGAATTGAATTGAATTGAATTGAATTGAATTGAATTGAATTGAATTGAATTGAATTGAATTGAATTGAATTGAATTGAATTGAATTGAATTGAATTGAATTGAATTGAATTGAATTGAATTGAATTGAATTGAATTGAATTGAATTGAATTGAATTGAATTGAATTGAATTGAATTGAATTGAATTGAATTGAATTGAATTGAATTGAATTGAATTGAATTGAACTGAACTGAACTGAACTGAACTGAACTGAACTGAACTGAACTGAACTGAACTGAACTGAACTGAACTGAACTGAACTGAACTGAACTGAACTGAACTGAACTGAACTGAACTGAACTGAACTGAACTGAACTGAACTGAACTGAACTGAACTGAACTGAACTGAACTGAACTGAACTGAACTGAACTGAACTGAACTGAACTGAACTGAACTGAACTGAACTGAACTGAACTGAACTGAACTGAACTGAACTGAACTGAACTGAACTGAACTGAACTGAACTGAACTGAACTGAACTGAACTGAACTGAACTGAACTGAACTGAACTGAACTGAACTGAACTGAACTGAACTGAACTGAACTGAACTGAACTGAACTGAACTGAACTGAACTGAACTGAACTGAACTGAACTGAACTGAACTGAACTGAACTGAACTGAACTGAACTGAACTGAACTGAACTGAACTGAACTGAACTGAACTGAACTGAACTGAACTGAACTGAACTGAACTGAACTGAACTGAACTGAACTGAACTGAACTGAACTGAACTGAACTGAACTGAACTGAACTGAACTGAACTGAACTGAACTGAACTGAACTGAACTGAACTGAACTGAACTGAACTGAACTGAACTGAACTGAACTGAACTGAACTGAACTGAACTGAACTGAACTGAACTGAACTGAACTGAACTGAACTGAACTGAACTGAACTGAACTGAACTGAACTGAACTGAACTGAACTGAACTGAACTGAACTGAACTGAACTGAACTGAACTGAACTGAACTGAACTGAACTGAACTGAACTGAACTGAACTGAACTGAACTGAACTGAACTGAACTGAACTGAACTGAATTGAATTGAATTGAATTGAATATTTAAAAAATATATATTTTTATAAATGAGCGTTATAAACAGCTTTTGATACTATCAAAACTGTCGATTAAGCAATTAATATTGGTATTTGAACCAAGGTTGCGAAAACTATTCGTGTTTAATTGTTATTTGTAATATTATTGATATTTCCTATAAAAATTTTAAATGTATAAGTTTTTGTAGAATATACAGGTAGGAAGGTCGATCTTGCTAACATAACTATCCTAGTTATGCAGAAGCAAGATCGACCTGCCTATACGTATATACGTGACTTATATCCTTATAAGTCACGTATCCCTTTGAATGCCCGTTGAAAAGTTTCCGCTGTTGTTTCTTTCAAATTGTTCATATCTTATTTCAGTTTTTTTACTTATTTGTCTTTGAATTAAGTAATTATACGGCTTCCCTCTTGTCTTTTAACTTACGTAATTAAGTAGAAATGCTGTACAGAAGCAAAGCAATTGTGCCAAGAATTCCACCTCCGCTGTAACATTTATTAATAGAAAGTTTCTTCAGTTGTAGATTAAAAGATAGCAGAATATTGTATTTATAATGTTATTCAATTCATTTCTACATAATAAGGAACATAAATAGATTTTTTTGATGTACTAATAGAAATATTTTTGTTTGTTTTCAGCCCTTAACATTTGTTTATTACGTTATCGAATGTAGATTCTCTAGCTAAATTATCTTAGCCTGAGTTTCTTTACTTTGTGTTTTAATTGATTAGATCCATATTGTAAATTGCACAACCATGTATTTTAGTATCTGGCTTGAGAAATTGATTGTAGACCGTATGGTTCTAGCTTAGTGGATAAGATTATATAAGTAGTGTTTCTTATGAGTTAACAATAATAAGTAAGTATCTGTAATAAAGCGTCATTTCGACATAAACCAAACCTATTATTGAAAGTGAACTCACTAGTTTAATTTGCAACAGCAAACTATTCCCAAAAACCCAAAATTAACTTAATTAATAAAGCTAAAGTATAAAAAGATATCAGCAGTTATATTTTTTTATGTATTTTATTACAACAACAACACTTGAAAATTTATTTCTTGCTACAATTTAGATAAATTTATAACTGCAGATAAATTTATCAGGAAATTTGAACTCAATCTTATTAATACCTACTAAATACATTTCCGGCAACCGATTTTAATGTAACAAAATATTTTAATAGTTTGTTTTATATTTTATTACTAACTAAAAATATTTAAAGTTATTTAAAGTGCTGTTTAGTGTAAAACTCGATTTTATTCATTTTTAGATATTATAAGATTATATATTGATATTTATTTTTTTTTTCAATTATGCACAATAACTTTAATTAATGTAACCAAATAATTAAAAAGTTTGTCTTAATGTATGTATGTGTATATAAATGTTATAACACTTGATAAACTTTATAAATTTATGAACAAATATAGTAAGCTATTAATATGTTACAAAGAAAGGCCCAACAGGTTTTAAGTTACTTAAGTGTTCTTTGTTAAGAATAAATTAATTCTCTACACAATTTATTTATAATTAAAATAATTTACAATGTCTTTATCTTTTATTTAGCTGTTTTAATCAAAAACAGGTATAACAATGATTTGTTGCTTTATTTATTTCTGCACTTTTTCGGTTTATTTTATTTACAGGTCGAAAATTAAGTGGTTATATTTTAGTTGGGTGTGTATGTTTATTTTAATTATAAAAACATCATTCTACCAGTGACATTTTTGCTTCTCCCTCCAACTTATATAATAAACCTTCTATTCAAAATTTGTAATACATATACAGACAAGAACAATTTTTATTATTACTCGTAAAAAAGATAGTGATATACATCGATCGAAATATGGATTAATAATAATTTCTGTGACAAGAAAATAATACGGTTAAGGATGTGGATCACAGTATACAAGGTTATTTGTAATTAATTGGCCACCTCTTGCAGGCAGCCCGTCTACATCAATCCGAACAACATTTGTTCTAAGACTTTTTACAAATCTTAATAAACAACACAAAAAAATGAAACAAAAAAATTTTTGCTCCCTCTTTTACTTATTACTCTGTATTTTCTAAGACGTTCTGAAAAGATCAACGCCCGGGCGCCATACCTACGCTCAGAATTAATATCAGTTCAGAGGCAACAAATAAATTTTGTATGGGAAAATATATTTTTTTAAAACTATTAATTTTAAAAAGTCGTACAACAAATGTTATTAGGATTGATGTAGAGAAGCTACCAGAGGTGGCCAATTAATTACAAATAATCCTGTGTATTATTTTATTTAACCGTAAAAGTTTATTTGTTTCGTTTTTTTACTAAACATCTCCCACATTAGAGAAATAATCTCTGTGTAACGGAGGGTTTTACAAACATAGAAATAAGGGACACAAAAAATATCTGTTTAACTAGATAGTTCTAATTCTTATCACAGCTATTCGTATTATCTAAAAGCATTTGTGAAAGTTACATATTATATGATAATTATTATTGATTTAATCGTGTTAAATCATTGATAATTATCGTTAATTTTTCTTTTTTTTTAATTTCAAGGTTATTTTTAATTACCTTTTAAAAACGTATCATAATAAATATCTACCTGTATACTCTAGAGGAAATAAGTAATAAGTTCAAACATTATGTATAGTAACGAGAAAGTCTTAAATGTCAAGGAGAAAGTATTATGAGAAGAACGCGACTAAAAAAAAACATGGATGGCATGCGTGTAAATTTATATTAGAAAGAAGCGAGTTCTCATCATTCAGTAATTCTTTCAAAATTAAGTCTAATCATATAATTTATGAACATGAATGAACGAATTTGCATTAGTATAATTATACTAGATAATAAAGGAGAAGTTGCCCAATAAAGATAAGATTAACAGCCGTGAAGTAAATGAGGGTAAAATCAAAAACTGTGACGGTAACCTCATTAACTTCATCTAATTACAATTAAACTGTTCGAAACTGAACAATTTGGTTTTAGGATAGGTAACTGAGAAAGTCTATTCTTCTTCAGATTCTTTTAATGAAGGAAAAAAGAAACTTAAAGAACTGTATAGATGATTAAAGAAAAAAATTACAGTAATAGCCGTAAGATTGTACAACATAATATTATATACATTCACAATAAATATATAAATAGAATAGGTTATTTCTAGAAATATTGGCCCAATCAACTACACCAACAACTGATTCTTTATATTACTCTGTAATTTTGTAAAATAATGAATATACAGACTTTCAATATATGTAATAGGATTTTTTTTTATGAAAGGTATAATATCGCACTTAAATAAATTTATTGTTTATATTTCCATATCAGTATAATACAAACAAAAAAATATTATTTATTTATTATTATTTATTTGCAAATAGTAGTGAGCAAATATGTTAAATAAAACCAAGATAACTAAGTTCTAAGCGTCGTATTCCGTAGATTTGAACAGTTTTGTTTAAGTGATTCAAATACTAGTTAATGTCGGTCGCGTTTATTTACAGAAGCAACATTTAATTTGGTTTGTAAAATAAATAGCTGCTGTTTTATTGTGTATGTGCATGATCAAAAGTTATTGAAAAATAATCATTTGAAGCTCAAAAAAATTAAGGAAATTTCACTCGCGGTCTATTATAGATTAATAAAATTATTATTCAAAATTAAAAATACCTTTATTCAAGTAGGCATTTCCACGCACTTTTGAATCGTCAATTACATTAAATTAAATTAAATTGGTCAGTATAGTCAGTCTGTGAGTAAGCTACCTAAGTATTTACTATTATATCTTTCTTAAGAATAATAAAAATTAGCCTTGAGATTCAAAAAAAATGATATTTCACTACTAAATCAATAATAAATATCTTATAATAATTGGCTTTCACAAATGCCTTTTAACAATAGTTTCGTAACGATAGCATCTACGATGTGTAATAGGAATTAGAAGTTTAGTGGAACGTGGCTTTGTACACGCGTGGAGATTTTAATGAGAGTAAAATCACAACATTTTATTTATAAGTTTTAAATATAAATCTGGTCTAAAAACCGACTATCGTCTTAAACAAAAAGATAATGTAATAAGATTCAAAATGTTTGTTGTAAAAAAATCTATTTGACCTTTGCTCATAAAACTTCACTGGTTCAAAGTTTCGATTCCAAAATATTTTTAAAAAAATAACCATAAAGACAACATGTACAAGCCTACAAATATTAATTTAATGAACGACGCAAAAGTTAAGTTTAAACCACTCAACTTTAGTCGTAATTAATGTATTTATAAGTCCTAGGTCCTAAGTTAATTGTCTATGAAGTTACTTTTTTGTACTAAATGAACCTACAGACTCACAATTTTTTTCAGTTCGTTCAGAAGTATTTCTATCAATCTATTCTAATATTGTAAAGATGATTTGTTTGTTTCTTTGAATTGAATATGCTCCGAAATTACTGGACTGATTTAAAAATTATTTTAGCTTTAGAATCTTACATTATCCATGAACACAGGTGTTCTTCAGGGATAATGTATAATAATTTTATAGTCATCATCATCACTAATATTATAAGAGGAAAGATTTGATTGTTGTATATCTGAATTGAATAGGCTCCGAAACTACTGGACCAATTTAATAAAATATTTTACCTTTGGAATCCTACATTATCCCTCTGATGAACATAGGTTATATTTAATACGAGAAAATATTAGGATCTGCGTGAAAGTTTTGACAATGTAATAAATTATAAATGTATTAAATAACATGATTCAAGACTTTTTTTATATAGGTATATACGAATATTAATAAATATAAACATTTAGAGTTAATAACACTATCATGGAGGGATTCATATTATCACTAGCCATCATAAGTCATATAAATATATTTTTACAGTCTACGTGGACGCGGTCACGGGCAACAGCTATCCCTAATAAAGTACTTACTTCAGTAAAAAACCTGCTTCTCTTCCTATATAGCGGGAGCGAAGCCGCTGGGGACAGCTAATTATTGCATAAGAACCTTTCACCCACAAAACGTCAATATCTTGGAGACGATTGTTTTTATTTTGACCAATTATAGCTAAGAACCATCTCGACGAAAATAGCTTTCAATGGCCGATCGCGTTTGGCCGCTACATTGCCACAGACAGACACACAGATTTTTATTTTTTTTTTTTTTTTTTTTTTTTATACGATCTAGGGCAATGCTTGACTACATTCCACCTGATGGTAAGTGGAATGTAGTCTTAGATGGTAAGGCGCATTGCCCTAGCAACCTATTCACTCTTCTCTTGAAGACACCCACATTATATTTGGCCGAAAATACCGACGCAGGCAAATTGTTCCAGTCCTTCGCTGTACGCACTAAAAATGAGGAAGCAAAGCGCTTCGTTCGTACAGGTGGAATGTCCACAACAAAAGGATGGATACCTGCCGTGCGTCGGGACGTCCGGTGATGGAAGGGGGACGGGGGAACTAAGTCGTGTAGTTCCTGCGCACACTCACCAAAATGTATCCTATAGAATACTGAGAGGCTAGCAATTTTACGCCTGTGTTCAAGGCTTTGGAGGTCGGCTTCGACCAATTCGGGATCGCCTATAAGCCTCTTTGCTCGCCTCTCAATTGAGTCCAGAACCGCAAGATGAGACTTTGCGGCACCAGCAAATATGTGTCCACAGTACTCTACACACCACCGGATCTGTGCTTTGTATAAAACAAGAAGCTGTCCCGGTGTAAAGTACTGCCGAACCTTCGCAAGAACGGAAAGCTTTGCTGCTGCTGCTCTTGCTCTGGACTCAATGAACCGACCAAAGTTGAGGTTCGAGGAAATCTCTAAGCCTAACAACTGAAGCAGGTCACTGTATTCCAAGGATACATTCTGGAAAGTAGGAGCCAAGGTGAAAGGGCTCCTTTTGGCGGTGAATAGACACGTCTGCGTTTTGGTGGCGTTGAACTTGACAAGATTGGCATTGCTCCATGCGGAGACTGCCTGAAGTTTGTCATTCAAACGTTGCACCATGGCTTCTCTTTCAGACTGTACTTGATCTCGACTAGCCCGAGTACTCGGCAGATATCTTTCTACAACTGTAGACACACAGATCGACAGGTCGAACTTATAAAATCTTTTTAGTCAGGGGTTAAACATTTTTCGCTTCAGTGCACATTGCTAGATCACGTCGTTGCTAACAAGCAATTAGTTGTACAAATGATTTTACTCATAATTATGAATATATCTTTAACTTGAAAAAAATATATCACTTTAACACACATATTCGTAAATATAATATTCTTGAAACAAATGTTTAATTATTATTTGAACTAATATAACTCCTCTTAGAACAATTGCTAACCTTCCATTTTTCGTAAAGAATGATGTAAAAAAAAACATAAAATACCTACTAACAAAAGATACTTCAATATTATAAACTGATTAACTGTTTAGTTAATTTCCTTTAAACAAAAATATTGACTGCAGTTGTTAATAAATGTACATATTTTGAAATAATTATACAGCAAACTAAATTTATCGCTAAAAATATTTTAATTCAGCAAAAGATATTTAGGTATTTATTTATCGCAACATGTTACCGAAATTAAGACACTCTCGGCTTTAAAAACGAATATAATAATAATTAATTAGTGATTAGAACTTTAAAAAGTCTTTATGAGTAAAATCATTTGTACAACTAAATGCTTGTTAGCAACGACGTGATCTAGCAATGTGCACTGAAGCGAAAAATTTTTAACCCCTGACTAAAAAGATTTTATAAGTTCGACCTGTCGATCTGTGTGTCTACAGTTGTAGAAAGATATCTGCCGAGTACTCGGGCTAGTCGAGATCAAGTACAGTCTGAAAGAGAAGCCATGGTGCAACGTTTGAATGACAAACTTCAGGCAGTCTCCACATGGAGCAATGCCAATCTTGTCAAGTTCAACGCCACCAAAACGCAGACGTGTCTATTCACCGCCAAAAGGAGCCCTTTCACCTTGGCTCCTACTTTCCAGAATGTATCCTTGGAATACAGTGACCTGCTTCAGTTGTTAGGCTTAGAGATTTCCTCGAACCTCAACTTTGGTCGGTTCATTGAGTCCAGAGCAAGAGCAGCAGCAGCAAAGCTTGCCGTTCTTGCGAAGGTTCGGCAGTACTTTACACCGGGACAGCTTCTTGTTTTATACAAAGCACAGATCCGGTGGTGTGTAGAGTACTGTGGACACATATTTGCTGGTGCCGCAAAGTCTCATCTTGCGGTTCTGGACTCAATTGAGAGGCGAGCAAAGAGGCTTATAGGCGATCCCGAATTGGTCGAAGCCGACCTCCAAAGCCTTGAACACAGGCGTAAAATTGCTAGCCTCTCAGTATTCTATAGGATACATTTTGGTGAGTGTGCGCAGGAACTACACGACTTAGTTCCCCCGTCCCCCTTCCATCACCGGACGTCCCGACGCACGGCAGGTATCCATCCTTTTGTTGTGGACATTCCACCTGTACGAACGAAGCGCTTTGCTTCCTCATTTTTAGTGCGTACAGCGAAGGACTGGAACAATTTGCCTGCGTCGGTATTTCCGGCCAAATATAATGTGGGTGTCTTCAAGAGAAGAGTGAATAGGTTGCTAGGGCAATGCGCCTTACCATCTAAGACTACATTCCACTTACCATCAGGTGGAATGTAGTCAAGCATTGCCCTAGATCGTATAAAAAAAAAATTAAAAAAAAAAAAAAAAAATCTGTGTGTCTGTCTGTGGCAATGTAGCGGCCAAACGCGATCGGCCATTGAAAGCTATTTTCGTCGAGATGGTTCTTAGCTATAATTGGTCAAAATAAAAACAATCGTCTCCAAGATATTGACGTTTTGTGGGTGAAAGGTTCTTATGCAATAATTAGCTGTCCCCAGCGGCTTCGCTCCCGCTATATAGGAAGAGAAGCAGGTTTTTTACTGAAGTAAGTACTTTATTAGGGATAGCTGTTGCCCGTGACCGCGTCCACGTAGACTGTAAAAATATATTTATATGACTTATGATGGCTAGTGATAATATGAATCCCTCCATGATAGTGTTATTAACTCTAAATGTTTATATTTATTAATATTCGTATATACCTATATAAAAAAAGTCTTGAATCATGTTATTTAATACATTTATAATTTATTACATTGTCAAAACTTTCACGCAGATCCTAATATTTTCTCGTATTAAATATAACCTATGTTCATCAGAGGGATAATGTAGGATTCCAAAGGTAAAATATTTTATTAAATTGGTCCAGTAGTTTCGGAGCCTATTCAATTCAGATATACAACAATCAAATCTTTCCTCTTATAATATTAGTGATGATGATGACTATAAAATTATTATACATTATCCCTGAAGAACACCTGTGTTCATGGATAATGTAAGATTCTAAAGCTAAAATAATTTTTAAATCAGTCCAGTAATTTCGGAGCATATTCAATTCAAAGAAACAAACAAATCATCTTTACAATATTAGAATAGATTGATAGAAATACTTCTGAACGAACTGAAAAAAATTGTGAGTCTGTAGGTTCATTTAGTACAAAAAAGTAACTTCATAGACAATTAACTTAGGACCTAGGACTTATAAATACATTAATTACGACTAAAGTTGAGTGGTTTAAACTTAACTTTTGCGTCGTTCATTAAATTAATATTTGTAGGCTTGTACATGTTGTCTTTATGGTTATTTTTTTAAAAATATTTTGGAATCGAAACTTTGAACCAGTGAAGTTTTATGAGCAAAGGTCAAATAGATTTTTTTACAACAAACATTTTGAATCTTATTACATTATCTTTTTGTTTAAGACGATAGTCGGTTTTTAGACCAGATTTATATTTAAAACTTATAAATAAAATGTTGTGATTTATAAATTGAACATAAAGTGGAATTTTGTTGTAGTAAACATATGTTTATCAGAATGTATGTTACCTTATAAGATTAATCTGTATGTTTCCTTGTAGGAGCTGCTGAAAAATAAGAAAATTATTGAATTGAATTGAATTGAATTGAATTGAATTGAATTGAATTGAATTGAATTGAATTGAATTGAATTGAATTGAATTGAATTGAATTGAATTGAATTGAATTGAATTGAATTGAATTGAATTGAATTGAATTGAATTGAATTGAATTGAATTGAATTGAATTGAATTGAATTGAATTGAATTGAATTGAATTGAATTGAATTGAATTGAATTGAATTGAATTGAATTGAATTGAATTGAATTGAATTGAATTGAATTGAATTGAATTGAATTGAATTGAATTGAATTGAATTGAATTGAATTGAATTGAATTGAATTGAATTGAATTGAATTGAATTGAATTGAATTGAATTGAATTGAATTGAATTGAATTGAATTGAATTGAATTGAATTGAATTGAATTGAATTGAATTGAATTGAATTGAATTGAATTGAATTGAATTGAATTGAATTGAATTGAATTGAATTGAATTGAATTGAATTGAATTGAATTGAATTGAATTGAATTGAATTGAATTGAATTGAATTGAATTGAATTGAATTGAATATTTAAAAAATATATATTTTTATAAATGAGCGTTATAAACAGCTTTTGATACTATCAAAACTGTCGATTAAGCAATTAATATTGGTATTTGAACCAAGGTTGCGAAAACTATTCGTGTTTAATTGTTATTTGTAATATTATTGATATTTCCTATAAAAATTTTAAATGTATAAGTTTTTGTAGAATATACAGGTAGGAAGGTCGATCTTGCTAACATAACTATCCTAGTTATGCAGAAGCAAGATCGACCTGCCTATACGTATATACGTGACTTATATCCTTATAAGTCACGTATCCCTTTGAATGCCCGTTGAAAAGTTTCCGCTGTTGTTTCTTTCAAATTGTTCATATCTTATTTCAGTTTTTTTACTTATTTGTCTTTGAATTAAGTAATTATACGGCTTCCCTCTTGTCTTTTAACTTACGTAATTAAGTAGAAATGCTGTACAGAAGCAAAGCAATTGTGCCAAGAATTCCACCTCCGCTGTAACATTTATTAATAGAAAGTTTCTTCAGTTGTAGATTAAAAGATAGCAGAATATTGTATTTATAATGTTATTTAATTCATTTCTACATAATAAGGAACATAAATAGATTTTTTTGATGTACTAAAAGAAATATTTTTGTTTGTTTTCAGCCCTTAACATTTGTTTATTACGTTATCGAATGTAGATTCTCTAGCTAAATTATCTTAGCCTGAGTTTCTTTACTTTGTGTTTTAATTGATTAGATCCATATTGTAAATTGCACAACCATGTATTTTAGTATCTTTGTAGACCGTATGGTTCTAGCTTAGTGGATAAGATTATATAAGTAGTGTTTCTTATGAGTTAACAATAATAAGTAAGTATCTGTAATAAAGCGTCATTTCGACATAAACCAAACCTATTATTGAAAGTGAACTCACTAGTTTAATTTGCAACAGCAAACTATTCCCAAAAACCCAAAATTAACTTAATTAATAAAGCTAAAGTATAAAAAGATATCAGCAGTTATATTTTTTTATGTATTTTATTACAACAACAACACTTGAAAATTTATTTCTTGCTACAATTTAGATAAATTTATAACTGCAGATAAATTTATCACGAAATTTGAACTCAATCTTATTAATACCTACTAAATAGATTTCCGGCAACCGATTTTAATGTAACAAAATATTTTAATAGTTTGTTTTATATTTTATTACTAACTAAAAATATTTAAAGTGCTGTTTAGTGTAAAACTCGATTTTATTCATTTTTAGATATTATAAGATTATATATTGATATTTATTTTTTTTTTCAATTATGCACAATAACTTTAATTAATGTAACCCAATAATTAAAAAGTTTGTCTTAATGTATGTATGTGTATATAAAAGTTATAACACTTGATAAACTTTATAAATTTATGAACAAATATAGTAAGCTATTAATATGTTACAAAGAAAGGCACAACAGGTTTTAAGTTACTTAAGTGTTCTTTGTTAAGAATAAATTAATTCTCTACACAATTTATTTATAATTAAAATAATTTACAATGTCTTTATCTTTTATTTAGCTGTTTTAATCAAAAACAGGTATAACAATGATTTGTTGCTTTATTTATTTCTGCACTTTTTCGGTTTATTTTATTTACAGGTCGAAAATTAAGTGGTTATATTTTAGTTGGGTGTGTATGTTTATTTTAATTATAAAAACATCATTCTACCAGTGACATTTTTGCTTCTCCCTCCAACTTATATAATAAACCTTCTATTCAAAATTTGTAATACATATACAGACAAGAACAATTTTTATTATTTCTCGTAAAAAAGATAGTGATATACATCGATCGAAATATGGATTAATAATAATTTCTGTGACAAGAAAATAATACGGTTAAGGATGTGGATCACAGTATACAAGGTTATTTGTAATTAATTGGCCACCTCTTGCAGGCAGCCCGTCTACATCAATCCGAACAACATTTGTTCTAAGACTTTTTACAAATCTTAATAAACAACACAAAAAAATGAAACAAAAAAATTTTTGCTCCCTCTTTTACTTATTACTCTGTATTTTCTAAGACGTTCTGAAAAGATCAACGCCCGGGCGCCATACCTACGCTCAGAATTAATATCAGTTCAGAGGCAACAAATAAATTTTGTATGGGAAAATATATTTTTTTAAAACTATTAATTTTAAAAAGTCGTACAACAAATGTTATTAGGATTGATGTAGAGAAGCTACCAGAGGTGGCCAATTAATTACAAATAATCCTGTGTATTATTTTATTTAACCGTAAAAGTTTATTTGTTTCGTTTTTTTACTAAACATCTCCCACATTAGAGAAATAATCTCTGTGTAACGGAGGGTTTTACAAACATAGAAATAAGGGACACAAAAAATATCTGTTTAACTAGATAGTTCTAATTCTTATCACAGCTATATCGTGTTATTTCGTATTATCTAAAAGCATTTGTGAAAGTTACATATTATACGATAATTATTATTGATTTAATCGTGTTAAATCATTGATAATTATCGTTAATTTTTCTTTTTTTTTAATTTCAAGGTTATTTTTAATTACCTTTTAAAAACGTATCATAATAAATATCTACCTGTATACTCTAGAGGAAATAAGTAATAAGTTCAAACATTATGTATAGTAACGAGAAAGTCTTAAATGTCAAGGAGAAAGTATTATGAGAAGAACGCGACTAAAAAAAAACATGGATGGCATGCGTGTAAATTTATATTAGAAAGAAGCGAGTTCTCATCATTCAGTAATTCTTTCAAAATTAAGTCTAATCATATAATTTATGAACATGAATGAACGAATTTGCATTAGTATAATTATACTAGATAATAAAGGAGAAGTTGCCCAATAAAGATAAGATTAACAGCCGTGAAGTAAATGAGGGTAAAATCAAAAACTGTGACGGTAACCTCATTAACTTCATCTAATTACAATTAAACTGTTCGAAACTGAACAATTTGGTTTTAGGATAGGTAACTGAGAAAGTCTATTCTTCTTCAGATTCTTTTAATGAAGGAAAAAAGAAACTTAAAGAACTGTATAGATGATTAAAGAAAAAAATTACAGTAATAGCCGTAAGATTGTACAACATAATATTATATACATTCACAATAAATATATAAATAGAATAGGTTATTTCTAGAAATATTGGCCCAATCAACTACACCAACAACTGATTCTTTATATTACTCTGTAATTTTGTAAAATAATGAATATACAGACTTTCAATATATGTAATAGGATTTTTTTTATGAAAGGTATAATATCGCACTTAAATAAATTTATTGTTTATATTTCCATATCAGTATAATACAAACAAAAAAATATTATTTATTTATTATTATTTATTTGCAAATAGTAGTGAGCAAATATGTTAAATAAAACCAAGATAACTAAGTTCTAAGCGTCGTATTCCGTAGATTTGAACAGTTTTGTTTAAGTGATTCAAATACTAGTTAATGTCGGTCGCGTTTATTTACAGAAGCAACTTAATTTGGTTTGTAAAATAAATAGCTGCTGTTTTATTGTGTATGTGCATGATCAAAAGTTATTGAAAAATAATCATTTGAAGCTCAAAAAAATTAAGGAAATTTCACTCGCGGTCTATTATAGATTAATAAAATTATTATTCAAAATTAAAAATACCTTTATTCAAGTAGGCATTTCCACGCACTTTTGAATCGTCAATTACATTAAATTAAATTAAATTGGTCAGTATAGTCAGTCTGTGAGTAAGCTACCTAAGTATTTACTATTATATCTTTCTTAAGAATAATAAAAATTAGCCTTGAGATTCAAAAAAAATGATATTTCACTACTAAATCAATAATAAATATCTTATAATAATTGGCTTTCACAAATGCCTTTTAACAATAGTTTCGTAACGATAGCATCTACGATGTGTAATAGGAATTAGAAGTTTAGTGGAACGTGGCTTTGTACACGCGTGGAGATTTTAATGAGAGTAAAATCACAACATTTTATTTATAAGTTTTAAATATAAATCTGGTCTAAAAACCGACTATCGTCTTAAACAAAAAGATAATGTAATAAGATTCAAAATGTTTGTTGTAAAAAAATCTATTTGACCTTTGCTCATAAAACTTCACTGGTTCAAAGTTTCGATTCCAAAATATTTTTAAAAAAATAACCATAAAGACAACATGTACAAGCCTACAAATATTAATTTAATGAACGACGCAAAAGTTAAGTTTAAACCACTCAACTTTAGTCGTAATTAATGTATTTATAAGTCCTAGGTCCTAAGTTAATTGTCTATGAAGTTACTTTTTTGTACTAAATGAACCTACAGACTCACAATTTTTTTCAGTTCGTTCAGAAGTATTTCTATCAATCTATTCTAATATTGTAAAGATAATTTGTTTGTTTCTTTGAATTGAATATGCTCCGAAATTACTGGACTGATTTAAAAATTATTTTAGCTTTAGAATCTTACATTATCCATGAACACAGGTGTTCTTCAGGGATAATGTATAATAATTTTATAGTCATCATCATCACTAATATTATAAGAGGAAAGATTTGATTGTTGTATATCTGAATTGAATAGGCTCCGAAACTACTGGACCAATTTAATAAAATATTTTACCTTTGGAATCCTACATTATCCCTCTGATGAACATAGGTTATATTTAATACGAGAAAATATTAGGATCTGCGTGAAAGTTTTGACAATGTAATAAATTATAAATGTATTAAATAACATGATTCAAGACTTTTTTTATATAGGTATATACGAATATTAATAAATATAAACATTTAGAGTTAATAACACTATCATGGAGGGATTCATATTATCACTAGCCATCATAAGTCATATAAATATATTTTTACAGTCTACGTGGACGCGGTCACGGGCAACAGCTATCCCTAATAAAGTACTTACTTCAGTAAAAAACCTGCTTCTCTTCCTATATAGCGGGAGCGAAGCCGCTGGGGACAGCTAATTATTGCATAAGAACCTTTCACCCACAAAACGTCAATATCTTGGAGACGATTGTTTTTATTTTGACCAATTATAGCTAAGAACCATCTCGACGAAAATAGCTTTCAATGGCCGATCGCGTTTGGCCGCTACATTGCCACAGACAGACACACAGATTTTTTTTTTTTTTTTTTATTTTTTTTTTTATACGATCTAGGGCAATGCTTGACTACATTCCACCTGATGGTAAGTGGAATGTAGTCTTAGATGGTAAGGCGCATTGCCCTAGCAACCTATTCACTCTTCTCTTGAAGACACCCACATTATATTTGGCCGGAAATACCGACGCAGGCAAATTGTTCCAGTCCTTCGCTGTACGCACTAAAAATGAGGAAGCAAAGCGCTTCGTTCGTACAGGTGGAATGTCCACAACAAAAGGATGGATACCTGCCGTGCGTCGGGACGTCCGGTGATGGAAGGGGGACGGGGGAACTAAGTCGTGTAGTTCCTGCGCACACTCACCAAAATGTATCCTATAGAATACTGAGAGGCTAGCAATTTTACGCCTGTGTTCAAGGCTTTGGAGGTCGGCTTCGACCAATTCGGGATCGCCTATAAGCCTCTTTGCTCGCCTCTCAATTGAGTCCAGAACCGCAAGATGAGACTTTGCGGCACCAGCAAATATGTGTCCACAGTACTCTACACACCACCGGATCTGTGCTTTGTATAAAACAAGAAGCTGTCCCGGTGTAAAGTACTGCCGAACCTTCGCAAGAACGGCAAGCTTTGCTGCTGCTGCTCTTGCTCTGGACTCAATGAACCGACCAAAGTTGAGGTTCGAGGAAATCTCTAAGCCTAACAACTGAAGCAGGTCACTGTATTCCAAGGATACATTCTGGAAAGTAGGAGCCAAGGTGAAAGGGCTCCTTTTGGCGGTGAATAGACACGTCTGCGTTTTGGTGGCGTTGAACTTGACAAGATTGGCATTGCTCCATGCGGAGACTGCCTGAAGTTTGTCATTCAAACGTTGCACCATGGCTTCTCTTTCAGACTGTACTTGATCTCGACTAGCCCGAGTACTCGGCAGATATCTTTCTACAACTGTAGACACACAGATCGACAGGTCGAACTTATAAAATCTTTTTAGTCAGGGGTTAAAAATTTTTCGCTTCAGTGCACATTGCTAGATCACGTCGTTGCTAACAAGCATTTAGTTGTACAAATGATTTTACTCATAAAGACTTTTTAAAGTTCTAATCACTAATTAATTATTATTATATTCGTTTTTAAAGCCGAGAGTGTCTTAATTTCGGTAACATGTTGCGATAAATAAATACCTAAATATCTTTTGCTGAATTAAAATATTTTTAGCGATAAATTTAGTTTGCTGTATAATTATTTCAAAATATGTACATTTATTAACAACTGCAGTCAATATTTTTGTTTAAAGGAAATTAACTAAACAGTTAATCAGTTTATAATATTGAAGTATCTTTTGTTAGTAGGTATTTTATGTTTTTTTTTACATCATTCTTTACGAAAAATGGAAGGTTAGCAATTGTTCTAAGAGGAGTTATATTAGTTCAAATAATAATTAAACATTTGTTTCAAGAATATTATATTTACGAATATGTGTGTTAAAGTGATATATTTTTTTCAAGTTAAAGATATATTCATAATTATGAGTAAAATCATTTGTACAACTAAATGCTTGTTAGCAACGACGTGATCTAGCAATGTGCACTGAAGCGAAAAATTTTTAACCCCTGACTAAAAAGATTTTATAAGTTCGACCTGTCGATCTGTGTGTCTACAGTTGTAGAAAGATATCTGCCGAGTACTCGGGCTAGTCGAGATCAAGTACAGTCTGAAAGAGAAGCCATGGTGCAACGTTTGAATGACAAACTTCAGGCAGTCTCCGCATGGAGCAATGCCAATCTTGTCAAGTTCAACGCCACCAAAACGCAGACGTGTCTATTCACCGCCAAAAGGAGCCCTTTCACCTTGGCTCCTACTTTCCAGAATGTATCCTTGGAATACAGTGACCTGCTTCAGTTGTTAGGCTTAGAGATTTCCTCGAACCCCAACTTTGGTCGGTTCATTGAGTCCAGAGCAAGAGCAGCAGCAGCAAAGCTTGCCGTTCTTGCGAAGGTTCGGCAGTACTTTACACCGGGACAGCTTCTTGTTTTATACAAAGCACAGATCCGGTGGTGTGTAGAGTACTGTGGACACATATTTGCTGGTGCCGCAAAGTCTCATCTTGCGGTTCTGGACTCAATTGAGAGGCGAGCAAAGAGGCTTATAGGCGATCCCGAATTGGTCGAAGCCGACCTCCAAAGCCTTGAACACAGGCGTAAAATTGCTAGCCTCTCAGTATTCTATAGGATACATTTTGGTGAGTGTGCGCAGGAACTACACGACTTAGTTCCCCCGTCCCCCTTCCATCACCGGACGTCCCGACGCACGGCAGGTATCCATCCTTTTGTTGTGGACATTCCACCTGTACGAACGAAGCGCTTTGCTTCCTCATTTTTAGTGCGTACAGCGAAGGACTGGAACAATTTGCCTGCGTCGGTATTTCCGGCCAAATATAATGTGGGTGTCTTCAAGAGAAGAGTGAATAGGTTGCTAGGCAAAGCGCCTTACCATCTAAGACTACATTCCACTTACCATCAGGTGGAATGTAGTCAAGCATTGCCCTAGATCGTATAAAAAAAAAAAAAAAAAAAAAAAAAATCTGTGTGTCTGTCTGTGGCAATGTAGCGGCCAAACGCGATCGGCCATTGAAAGCTATTTTCGTCGAGATGGTTCTTAGCTATAATTGGTCAAAATAAAAACAATCGTCTCCAAGATATTGACGTTTTGTGGGTGAAAGGTTCTTATGCAATAATTAGCTGTCCCCAGCGGCTTCGCCCCCGCTATATAGGAAGAGAAGCAGGTTTTTTACTGAAGTAAGTACTTTATTAGGGATAGCTGTTGCCCGTGACCGCGTCCACGTAGACTGTAAAAATATATTTATATGACTTACGATGGCTAGTGATAATATGAATCCCTCCATGATAGTGTTATTAACTCTAAATGTTTATATTTATTAATATTCGTATATACCTATATAAAAAAAGTCTTGAATCATGTTATTTAATACATTTATAATTTATTACATTGTCAAAACTTTCACGCAGATCCTAATATTTTCTCGTATTAAATATAACCTATGTTCATCAGAGGGATAATGTAGGATTCCAAAGGTAAAATATTTTATTAAATTGGTCCAGTAGTTTCGGAGCCTATTCAATTCAGATATACAACAATCAAATCTTTCCTCTTATAATATTAGTGATGATGATGACTATAAAATTATTATACATTATCCCTGAAGAACACCTGTGTTCATGGATAATGTAAGATTCTAAAGCTAAAATAATTTTTAAATCAGTCCAGTAATTTCGGAGCATATTCAATTCAAAGAAACAAACAAATCATCTTTACAATATTAGAATAGATTGATAGAAATACTTCTGAACGAACTGAAAAAAATTGTGAGTCTGTAGGTTCATTTAGTACAAAAAAGTAACTTCATAGACAATTAACTTAGGACCTAGGACTTATAAATACATTAATTACGACTAAAGTTGAGTGGTTTAAACTTAACTTTTGCGTCGTTCATTAAATTAATATTTGTAGGCTTGTACATGTTGTCTTTATGGTTATTTTTTTTTAAATATTTTGGAATCGAAACTTTGAACCAGTGAAGTTTTATGAGCAAAGGTCAAATAGATTTTTTTACAACAAACATTTTGAATCTTATTACATTATCTTTTTGTTTAAGACGATAGTCGGTTTTTAGACCAGATTTATATTTAAAACTTATAAATAAAATGTTGTGATTTTACTCTCATTAAAATCTCCACGCGTGTACAAAGCCACGTTCCACTAAACTTCTAATTCCTATTACACATCTTAGATGCTATCGTTACGAAACTATTGTTAAAAGGCATTTGTGAAAGCCAATTATTATAAGATATTTATTATTGATTTAGTAGTGAAATATCATTTTTTTTGAATCTCAAGGCTAATTTTTATTATTCTTAAGAAAGATATAATAGTAAATACTTAGGTAGCTTACTCACAGACTGACTATACTGACCAATTTAATTTAATTTAATGTAATTGACGATTCAAAAGTGCGTGGAAATGCCTACTTGAATAAAGGTATTTTTAATTTTGAATAATAATTTTATTAATCTATAATAGACCGCGAGTGAAATTTCCTTAATTTTTTTGAGCTTCAAATGATTATTTTTCAATAACTTTTGATCATGCACATACACAATAAAACAGCAGCTATTTATTTTACAAACCAAATTAAATGTTGCTTCTGTAAATAAACGCGACCGACATTAACTAGTATTTGAATCACTTAAACAAAACTGTTCAAATCTACGGAATACGACGCTTAGAACTTAGTTATCTTGGTTTTATTTAACATATTTGCTCACTACTATTTGCAAATAAATAATAATAAATAAATAATATTTTTTTGTTTGTATTATACTGATATGGAAATATAAACAATAAATTTATTTAAGTGCGATATTATACCTTTCATAAAAAAAAATCCTATTACATATATTGAAAGTCTGTATATTCATTATTTTACAAAATTACAGAGTAATATAAAGAATCAGTTGTTGGTGTAGTTGATTGGGCCAATATTTCTAGAAATAACCTATTCTATTTATATATTTATTGTGAATGTATATAATATTATGTTGTACAATCTTACGGCTATTACTGTAATTTTTTTCTTTAATCATCTATACAGTTCTTTAAGTTTCTTTTTTCCTTCATTAAAAGAATCTGAAGAAGAATAGACTTTCTCAGTTACCTATCCTAAAACCAAATTGTTCAGTTTCGAACAGTTTAATTGTAATTAGATGAAGTTAATGAGGTTACCGTCACAGTTTTTGATTTTACCCTCATTTACTTCACGGCTGTTAATCTTATCTTTATTGGGCAACTTCTCCTTTATTATCTAGTATAATTATACTAATGCAAATTCGTTCATTCATGTTCATAAATTATATGATTAGACTTAATTTTGAAAGAATTACTGAATGATGAGAACTCGCTTCTTTCTAATATAAATTTACACGCATGCCATCCATGTTTTTTTTTAGTCGCGTTCTTCTCATAATACTTTCTCCTTGACATTTAAGACTTTCTCGTTACTATACATAATATTTGAACTTATTACTTATTTCCTCTAGAGTATACAGGTAGATATTTATTATGATACGTTTTTAAAAGGTAATTAAAAATAACCTTAAAATTAAAAAAAAAGAAAAATTAACGATAATTATCAATGATTTAACACGATTAAATCAATAATAATTATCGTATAATATGTAACTTTCACAAATGCTTTTAGATAATACGAATAGCTGTGATAAGAATTAGAACTATCTAGTTAAACAGATATTTTTTGTGTCCCTTATTTCTATGTTTGTAAAACCCTCCGTTACACAGAGATTATTTCTCTAATGTGGGAGATGTTTAGTAAAAAAACGAAACAAATAAACTTTTACGGTTAAATAAAATAATACACAGGATTATTTGTAATTAATTGGCCACCTCTGGTAGCTTCTCTACATCAATCCTAATAACATTTGTTGTACGACTTTTTAAAATTAATAGTTTTAAAAAAATATATTTTCCCATACAAAATTTATTTGTTGCCTCTGAACTGATATTAATTCTGAGCGTAGGTATGGCGCCCGGGCGTTGATCTTTTCAGAACGTCTTAGAAAATACAGAGTAATAAGTAAAAGAGGGAGCAAAAATTTTTTTGTTTCATTTTTTTGTGTTGTTTATTAAGATTTGTAAAAAGTCTTAGAACAAATGTTGTTCGGATTGATGTAGACGGGCTGCCTGCAAGAGGTGGCCAATTAATTACAAATAACCTTGTATACTGTGATCCACATCCTTAACCGTATTATTTTCTTGTCACAGAAATTATTATTAATCCATATTTCGATCGATGTATATCACTATCTTTTTTACGAGAAATAATAAAAATTGTTCTTGTCTGTATATGTATTACAAATTTTGAATAGAAGGTTTATTATATAAGTTGGAGGGAGAAGCAAAAATGTCACTGGTAGAATGATGTTTTTATAATTAAAATAAACATACACACCCAACTAAAATATAACCACTTAATTTTCGACCTGTAAATAAAATAAACCGAAAAAGTGCAGAAATAAATAAAGCAACAAATCATTGTTATACCTGTTTTTGATTAAAACAGCTAAATAAAAGATAAAGACATTGTAAATTATTTTAATTATAAATAAATTGTGTAGAGAATTAATTTATTCTTAACAAAGAACACTTAAGTAACTTAAAACCTGTTGTGCCTTTCTTTGTAACATATTAATAGCTTACTATATTTGTTCATAAATTTATAAAGTTTATCAAGTGTTATAACTTTTATATACACATACATACATTAAGACAAACTTTTTAATTATTTGGTTACATTAATTAAAGTTATTGTGCATAATTGAAAAAAAAAATAAATATCAATATATAATCTTATAATATCTAAAAATGAATAAAATCGAGTTTTACACTAAACAGCACTTTAAATATTTTTAGTTAGTAATAAAATATAAAACAAACTATTAAAATATTTTGTTACATTAAAATCGGTTGCCGGAAATCTATTTATTAGGTATTAATAAGATTGAGTTCAAATTTCGTGATAAATTTATCTGCAGTTATAAATTTATCTAAATTGTAGCAAGAAATAAATTTTCAAGTGTTGTTGTTGTAATAAAATACATAAAAAAATATAACTGCTGATATCTTTTTATACTTTAGCTTTATTAATTAAGTTAATTTTGGGTTTTTGGGAATAGTTTGCTGTTGCAAATTAAACTAGTGAGTTCACTTTCAATAATAGGTTTGGTTTATGTCGAAATGACGCTTTATTACAGATACTTACTTATTATTGTTAACTCATAAGAAACACTACTTATATAATCTTATCCACTAAGCTAGAACCATACGGTCTACAATCAATTTCTCAAGCCAGATACTAAAATACATGGTTGTGCAATTTACAATATGGATCTAATCAATTAAAACACAAAGTAAAGAAACTCAGGCTAAGATAATTTAGCTAGAGAATCTACATTCGATAACGTAATAAACAAATGTTAAGGGCTGAAAACAAACAAAAATATTTCTTTTAGTACATCAAAAAAATCTATTTATGTTCCTTATTATGTAGAAATGAATTGAATAACATTATAAATACAATATTCTGCTATCTTTTAATCTACAACTGAAGAAACTTTTTATTAATTAATGTTACAGCGGAGGTGGAATTCTTGGCACAATTGCTTTGCTTCTGTACAGCATTTCTAGTTAATAACGTAAGTTAAAAGACAAGAGGGAAGCCGTATAATTACTTAATTTACAGACAAATAAGTAAAAAAACTGATATAAACAATTTTAAAGAAAAAAAACAGCGAAAACTTTTCAACGGGCATTCAAAGGGATACGTGACTTATATCCTAGTTATGTTAGCTATATCGACCTGCCTAGCTGTATATTGTACAAAAACTTATACATTTAAAAATTTTATAGAAAATATCAATAATATTACAAATAACAATTAAACACGAATAGTTGTCGCAACCTTGGTTCAAATACCAATATTAATTGCTTAATCAACAGTTTTGATAGTTTCAAAAGCTGTTTATAACGCTCGTTTATAATAAAATATTTATATATATTTTTTAAATATGCGATTTAATTTAATTTATTTTAATTTGATTTGATTTGATTTGATTTGATTTGATTTGATTTGATTTGATTTGATTTGATTTGATTTGATTTGATTTGATTTGATTTGATTTGATTTGATTTGATTTGATTTGATTTGATTTGATTTGATTTGATTTGATTTGATTTGATTTGATTTGATTTGATTTGATTTGATTTGATTTGATTTGATTTGATTTGATTTGATTTGA
Organism: Napeogenes sylphis; assembly: GCA_959347405.1. Classification (NCBI taxonomy): domain Eukaryota; kingdom Metazoa; phylum Arthropoda; class Insecta; order Lepidoptera; family Nymphalidae; genus Napeogenes; species Napeogenes sylphis. The sequence goes on along the minus strand of OY365781.1, from coordinate 7,229,446 downwards.
TTTGATTTGATTTGATTTGATTTGATTTGATTTGATCTGATTTGATTTGATTTGATTTGCTTTGATTTGATTTGATTTGATTTGATTTGATCACTCCACTTTTACTCTTGGTAAAATTTCTAAGCAACCTAGTTATATCTGAAAATATTTATGAGTATCATGTAATATCAGATTTAAATGACAACCAAAGAAAACATAATATATGGAATTAATGAAAAAATGATATGAAATGACGAATGAAAGTCTTCACTGAAAAGTCGTAGGATGGAAGTTCGCGAAAGATATTTATATATAGCGCCGACCTCAAATAGTTGGGATACAGGCAAGTGGACTATGTTATTTAGAATGAAATTTCAAAAACATACATTTTCGAAAGAAATGAAGAAAATTTCTACTTTTAAATAGCATTGCATACATACTGGATAATAGCAATCAATAACATATTTTTTTTTGTAATAAAACAGAACTATTATAGACGAAGATTCAAGAGCATAATAATTTTCTATAAGGAAACGTACAGATTAATCTTATAAGGTAACATACACTCTGATAAACATATGTTTATTACAACGAAAATCCACTTTATTTTCAAATTATAAATACTATAGGATTATACTACACATTAATATATTTTTTTAATACATAGTTCATCCGTATTAGTGGATAATTAGTTATAGATAAGTCATTGTTCTCATAGTCAAGTATTCCTGTGACGTTATTCATGATTGATTGATTAATGACTGAAGCGTGAAGAGACTAGAGTGACCATGTCATAGTTTTGAAATTCAGGATTGTTGTACTGTTGTGAACAAAATTATTTGAACATTTAGCCGCGTTATTCAGTGTTACATAATATAATATATTTAAATACATCATTATTGTAAACTCTGATTGCAATTTCCTATTAAATGATATATTTTACTAATGCTTTTTATTTATAACACTCAAGTAGAAAAACTAAGACTAGAATTCTTGATAGGTTAGAAAAAGGTAGAATTACTTACTCATAATTAAATATCTGATTTTAATATGAATTTTAATTAGTATAAATACTAGTGTCGATCAACAAATATCAACTTATATTTTTTCTATAATAAGGCCCAAAAGACTAAGTAATTGGTCTATTTAAATATTCACTTACAAAGTATGCAATTTTTATAGAGACAGGAGGCCAACGAGAAACATTAATAAGATATAAGATTAATGTTAGAAGTGTGAAAAGACTAGTTATGTCATAATTGTGAATCTCTGCATATATTAGAATAATTTATAAATATTAATGTTATTTGTAAGTATATATTTATATCAAAAAATATTATTAGTAAATTATAAGTACTATCTTAAAATAAACGTAAAATAAAGTATTTATTATGTACAAATTTATTTAATTTTTGAAAATGCTGCGGCTTGTAACATCGAACTACAAAATTACTTAATAAGTTTTAAGCTTTTAGTAATGTTAATTGTCGGTTAATTACGTATCGTATATTTTGGTATTAAACCGATTTCATTTTAATCTAGTAATTAATACTACTTTAATCTCGTTATCGACGCAGTTTTATATTTTCTCATGAGCAACTAACTATATACGTCGTCTTCGTCTGCATATTTTTTTTTTAATTTTATAATTAATGATGTTACTGAAAATATTTTGCTATTTTATTCCAGACTCAACAGTATTACTGTTTTAGTATTAAACCAAACAGGGTTTGCATGTTTTATTTCTGTAAAACTACAATTACTGTAACATAAACATCAGATATAAAACAAACCCGATTGATTTTATCGAATCTGAAATAATGTTTGCTAAAAGTATAATCAAGTTTGGAGAACCAAGTTATATAAACCTTGTTATTAGTAAGTACTCTAAATCAACAAACTCTTTGCATATTATTCCTAAGCCTATTTATAGATTGATGTAATTGTATAGTTACACAATGTGACCCAATGTGACCCAATTTGCACAATTATAATAAATAGTATATAAATAATAAATCTACTATAGCCTTAAACGTAAACAATAGTTCGATCTAAAATTTAAAAACAGTAATATAAAGTTTTATCCTGTTTTACATACTCCATTTTATTTTTAAAATCTTTTTTATTCATACGGGTTATTTTTAGTTCAGTGTAATTGAGGGAAACATACTGATATACTGATGAGAAAATGATTTTAATAAGCAATATTCTAACAAGCATAATTACCAAATTTATAAAAGCTTAACAATCGGTCAGTACAGCACATCCGATTTCTTCCGATTTTATGAGAGGTGTTAGTAATGTATCAAGATACGATTCTTGAGAAGGTTTCAAAGACCATCTCAACATTTTTTACTACACCATGTTCCATAACAAATAAAGATCCTCGCAGCAAGATTTGTTAATCAAAATTAAATAAAGTAATCTAAAGTTTCGTCATCTTTTAATTAATTAATATAAATGAAAATTATGACGTTTTTCTGTTACGCGCCATCATTATTTCTAAGTCACATTTTTCCGTTACGCGCCATATTTGAAGTGAAACTTTTTTATCGACGGATGGGAGAAATTTTATAGCAATGTCAAAAAATTGTAACGTTTTTCTGTTACGCGCCATCTTTATTTTTGCTTAAACTTTATCTAATTTAGCTTAATTAGCCATTCCTGTAAAGTTGTAATTAGTGAATCATTTTTCAAAAAATTATGTCATAAAGAAGTTTCACTTCTTACATGTGTACACTAATGCACACACACATATTTTTTTATAAAACTAAGTCAGCCTATAGACATAATGTCTCACGTATTAGGTAGTTCAAATAAAAAAGCACTGTAATTGAGTAAGTAAGTGTAAAAACTTTACGTCAGACATCACAAGGAACATCTAGTAGTTAATGTTGTGAAGTACCTCAAGCTTGTTTGAATGGTCCTCAGTAAAATGATTTGCTTATATGTAGAATATACAATTACGTATAAATCCCCGAAAAAAAGAAAATTTAAAACTCTTATATTTTTTACAGAATAAATAAAAAAACGAATATAAAAGTAATATTAAACAGGTATAGCTATAATAAACCAAAGCCAATTTTTTTTTATCAAAACGAATCACGTCGTACCTTACATTAGTGATGTGACGGTATAGATTAATAATACTAGTATTTAAAAAAAAGAAAATATATATTTATAAAATATAGTTATATTCATATTTATTTGTCACAAAATCATAAATAATTAGGAAACCAAGACTAAAACAGGCAAATTAAATAGGATTTGCCAGTTTTTGTTTTGAATTGCTAGTTATTGCTAACTTAACTATATTGTAAAAAGACAATATCAAATTCAAGATGCACTTTATATTTTATTACAATTCTTCAATGTTGGTTTTAGGGAATGATAAAACAAATTAAGTGCAGAACATATATAAATATTAATTATTTCAATATACTGTATCAGATTTATGAGAATTTATTTGACAATATTCTTGTAAGTGTCCCATGAGTCCCAACTCTATTCGCAGATAGGTGGTTTAACAGATTCTACGAAATAACGTCTCGTTTTTCATCTAATTCACGTCTTTCTTTAGGACAAAGGATAATGGATAATTATACTCCATTATACAAGGATGTTTGAGTTCGTACTTTATTTGAGTGATGCTATATTTTTGAATGTTGTTCAGTTTGTAAAAGGGAAAGAAGTTATTGTGGTGACTAAATAAATACACCTAAATAAATTACTTAACCTAACATAACCTTGAAAATATCTATAAACATGTATAACCATATTAAGCTTATATAAATTAGTATAAATATAGAACGAAAAATAAACCGATACGGGCAGGGATTCGAACCCGTGACTACTGGGAAACCGTCCCGTTGCTCTACCAACTGAGCTACTGTATCGCTGTCCACCTCGGTCATTCTATATTTATATAAATCTGACATAACCTTGTTACAATTTTTTCATGGGTCATTTATTTTTCATACATCAATATTGTATAACCCAGTTAGTTACGTAAATAGGTGCAATTCAATCAGATCGAAATCAACGAAGTATTGAAAGTGAATCTAATATTTAGCTTTTATTCAGGGCTCCCGGTGTCACACCCTCGAAGTCTGTTAGGTAGTACACTACTTAGTTGACTATTTTTAAGGGATATTTTAGAAAAGGATACTGAAATTAGATTGACAATAAATCTAATTTTACGAGTGTTTGAACTGAAAAAAGAAACAAACGTAGACTCTATTTCAGAAAGGAGATAAAATATTTTAATAGGAGTTAAAATATTTTAAGGCAACAAAAAAATAAAAATAGTGTAATACCAAAAGAGGCAGTAATGTAGTGAACAAGTTAATAATATAGGACATGGAATATGCGAAAATACTACTACAATACGTACTTTAATAATATATATATTTATTTGTCTCATTATTTTGTATTACTATTTGTTTTCTAAAATTAATATAAATTCAAATATTGTAAAGAACTATTTAAAGCACAAAAATGAAAAACTATTTTAAATAATTATTATTAATTTAATGAGCCATCGTTCACAGTCAATAGCATTCTTACAAAATATTGACGGATTGAATTTATTAATAATTTACAATGGCAGTTTACAATATATGTATACAAAAAGTAATTCTTGATGTTGGTTTATAAATTTTACGAGTTTATACTTTTAAGTCATTAAATACTACCACTTGTTAGGAAATGCTTCTTTATGCCAAAAAAAGTGGTTGTTGTGAGTTTTAAATGAAGAGACTGTAAACAATGTGGGGCCAGAGATCGCCCTTCCAAAGCCTTACTCAGCCTTGTACTGACACAATGTCAATAGACATTGGAGTGTTCCCAGCTAAACAATTTAAATGAAATTTTGTTGTGGCTTTTATGGGATCATTTTTCTTTAGTTTTTTAATGAAATATAATTTTATCTCAGATAAAATTAATTATTATTTTACCAAATTTTTTATTACCTATGTGAGAATCTTTCTAGTACTTTGAACAAAACTAGAGATGATAAAAATAAGTTTATTGTTTTTTAAATTTACCATATATTTTATATATATATAATTCTTGTCTATTTTTCTGTCAACAGTACTCCGAGCTGTCGATACGTCACGCAAACATTAGTTCGTTCGTCGCTCCTTTGTGACTAAGAATTAGTTTACTATATTTTGTTTAAACCTGATTCGGACTCCAACAACGTATTTGTTATACCGCCATTGATCAAAAGCTTTGGTTCTGCTTCTTTATAGTGTAATTATATTTTATATATATCCTTATTTAGAACATTGATATTTAAAATCCTTTAAGTTAAAGAAAAAAAAAAACATCAAAACTCTTGCTAACTATGACCGTTCTTATGAGGATATAAAGGTTTATATTTTAATTTGTTTCTTCATAATAAAACATTATTAATTAATTAGAATGTTACATATTTTATTAAATTAGAATGAATTATTAATTAATTAAATAGAATTATTTATTGCTGATATTAGTCTATTTCCAGATAAAGGGCTATATTTGAATGTAGTGAACCGTCGTAACGCAATTTCATGCTCGGTTAAGTCCATCAAGTCATTCAAACAATTTTAATTAGAGTTTCGGAGAAATTCATTCAATTCGAAGAAGACCATGCGGTACAAGGAGTCTGCTTGGTCTGGTAACCTACTAAGAGGTTAGATTGTGGAGAAGAAACCAGAAATGCGTCCATTTACTTCTTCAATAGCCTGCAGCTATTGAAATCATCACCCATTTCTCCTACCAAAGATGCCTGCTAGATGCCATCGTAAAGAGAGTAACCTAAGTTGCTCCAGGTACACTTATGTAGGGTCTTTTAGAAGGTAGTCTTAAAAATGACAGCTTTGGCCACGGTCATCCCCTTGGCGGAGGCGTATCCATAAAGAATTTTACTAATGGAAAAAACCAAATTAGTGGAATAAGGTTCTTAGAGTTTAGGGACAGTTAGAGTCTAGACTTCATGTGAGACGAATCATTGATTGTTAATGTGTAATAATAATAATAATAGTAATAAGTGTCTAATTATCATTTATAGATTTGTTTGAACGTATATATTAAACTTTGATTTATGATTTTATGATTCGTAAAATTTGCCAAAATTCTAAATCCAACAAGTATCGATCTGACATCTCGTCTGAGTATACATATATATATATATATATATATATATATTATATGTATTATATATATTGTTATGAGACTTTAATATTCTGGTTCTATTCCATACTGTTTATACAATGCTTTTTAATATCTATCTTGTAACGCATCGTGAGATTTATAAGCTTAGTGTATTGTATTTCAAATAACGTGAAATACAATACAAAACCGGAAATGAAATTATATATTGCTTAAGTAGCTACCTTGCATACTTTATTTACGTAGAATTCTGAATATTAGTTAAAAATATAAAGTAAAATTAAAAATATAAATTTATTTACGTAAAATTCTGAATATTACTTAAAAATATAAGGTAAAATTATAAATATAGGAATCAAAATGTGATCGGCATTAAAAACATAATTTTAAGACATGTATGCAGTATGGTGTCTGGACCTACTGAACCTGGTAGTGGTTACTTCTGTTTGCTAAGGTTGTATAAATTATGTACAAGATAAAACCAGACTTTTGCTAGACTTAACGAAGAATATTGTATTATATTTAAAACGATTTTTATGAAGTTAAAATGTGTTTACTCTACGACGGGTAACTAAATCATAAGGAGAATAAAGCATAAGAATAGGTATATGAAATAATGAAACTACCCATCTATACACCGTATTTTACATGGTAAGTTTCAAAACCATAAACTAGACAATGACTAACTTCGCTACATTGTTAAACAGAACTTAAATCGTAAGCTGTACGCTGCTGGTGGCGTAACAAAATCAGTACGAACATACGAACAGCATGAATAAAACTATTCTACATTTACACTAAATGACAATGTAACAACATGTGCACATGACGCTAGTTTTTATGATAGAATTTAGGATTAAGTTATTTTATTTACATTTTGGTGTATACTGAATACATTTATTTCGGTTGTCTGTTGTGAGGTTTATTATATGTTTTTATATGTTTTTAAGATTATATGATGTTTTATTTAATGCTATGACTATTTTTTAATATCATATTTTCCTTTTGTGTTTCATAATGTAGTAATAAATGATTTATATTGCTCTTAGTTCCTTAATTTCAAGGAATGAGACGCTATAAGTTTAATGTTATAATAAATATAAGGGCAACCTTTTGTATGTGAGTGATATTTGGAATGTTTTGATAACTTTTTGAAGTATTATTTGCATATTAATTTTTTTTATTCAATATTTTTTCTTACTTTCATATATTTTGTTATCTTAATGTATTTAATTCATTTATTCATGTTATAATATTTATTTCACGTTTCGCACTTTGTTTACCAAAAATGTCAACTTTGTTTTTTATTGAAAGCAATTGTTGTAAAACCTTAACCAATTTTGGTTTTATTTTTATTACAGCAGAAAATGTTGTGCTTCTCTGGATAAAAATAATAATACGAAATAGGTTTATGTATATTATATATAATACCACCCTTGATATTATATAAGACCAAAATCAAATTATACATTTCAATGTAAAACCTATTTCACATGGACTCTACATCTTGTCTTATAAGGTATGGTCTTAGTTACAAAAATACTTATTTTCTTCTATTGAATACAACATTCGTTAGTCAAATGTAAGTTTTTACATTATTATAATAATATTAAATATGTACATAAAGCTCACTGGCCCTATAAGAGCTGTTACAAGAACTAAGTCATCTTTTAAAATAAAGTGCCATCAATAATTTCCGATATTAAAAAAAAAATGGTTCCGTCCAATTTTATTATAAGACGGAGTCAAATAAAAGAGAGACTTTAGTCATGTGGAATTTATTAATAATAATAATAATAATAATAACAACTATTCTTTTTCTGACCTACAGTTACTTGCTCTGACTCTTGGTGTACTTAGTTTCCGTTATAAAAATGTTTGGTAATAACCTACAATGCAGGGACTAGTTTCCAATAAGTAAGTTGTATTGAGAAGATAAATATCAATAAGCACAACAAATTATCATATGCACAGTTGGCTTCGTACCAATACACTAATTAGTTCACCTCGTTCTAAATTCGGGTAAACACACACGTGTATGCACTAGGTCAATCTAAATAAGTTAAGTTATCTAATATAACACTTTCACTTCGATTGCTTTTATATTTCGCTTGAAGTAGTAAGCAAGAAGAATATCTTGATAATTGGATGATTGTTATTGAATTTAAGATAAGTTACATTTCTTTTCTTCTATTTCCTTTTTAAAGTAAAGGATAATACTGAGAATAATTAAAATTTCATTGATATTTGTATCGACTGTACTTTAGAAAAAAAAAAAACTATCTCTGATTAAAACATATTTTTGAAAGAAATAATTAAAATAATACAGAAATTTATATGATAAATAGGCTACCTGTATTTTTCTCGAGATAGTGTCAAAAAATAATTGTTACGTAAATTGAAGATATTCGTTAAATTAATTTTGTTAATGAACTTACAAAAAAAAATATTTCCCGGTCAATTACATGTCATCCACCTGTCCTTATCCTAATTATTTGCGGTCGGCTTAATATGTCAATGTCCTCGGCTTTCTTTTATCATATGTCATCTCAGTTGAGATTTTCTCACCGTATATTTTCATGGACTCCATCCATGACTTTATCCATCCATCATCAACTACATTCATACTTCAGATTCTTCTTGATACACACTTTCCTCCGCATATGTCTAACTATTAAAAGTTTAAACTTTTATTCGATATATTATTTTTCTCTATTTGTCTATCATGAAATGTCACTAATAGTTTTACATCATATATAATTTTCTTTTACTTTCATTTCATAACAGAGCTTGATTACTAAAATAATAATCTAATAATTGCATTCAGAAAAATTTCACAATATGAGAGTGTATCAATGTAACTGTATATTTAATTTAATATAACCTTTTATTTTTTGATGAAAAACGAGATGAAATCCTTTTAAATAAAGTACGACCACAAACATTATTTTATAATGAAGTGTAATTATACAACATTCTTGTCTTTGAGAAAGGATATGAATTAAACGAAATATATAGACACAATTTTGTTAATTTTGGCGAAACAGCCTACATGGTAATAGGGTATCTAATAGGGTATCGATAGGGTATCAGAAATCGATAAAAATCTGATTCATCAACTGCTATTTTGGAAAATAATATTTTAATTTATCACGTTAACAACACCAGCTTTCTTAAAAGATCTGAATTATTATAAAATATAAACAAAGATTCTGACTTTATATAGGCAATTAGTGTCAACTATGTTTCCAACTAATTTAAATAAAAATAAAAAACTAAATTTTGTTTTTACTTAGTCAGGATTAAACTATTTCTATTGTTTTACAAAACCAATAATAATGAATATTACGAAGTACAAGTTTTGTAGATAACAATTCTATTAAAATACCTGTCAATTTTAGACTAACAACTTTAATCGATACCGTTGCAACCCTAGTGTTTGACAGTCAACGCTGTGATTTGTTTTGTAAAATGTTTTTTTTGGGTCGTGGTTATTGGTATCCCAATTATTTATATTTTAACTGGTCTTGTATTTATTCCGCTAAGGAAACTTTTTGTACTTCAGACATATATAAGACTAATACATTGACTATTGGATTGGATACTGAGGCTTAAAAAAAGGAAATATATTTTTTTAAACAAATTTCTTAGTAGATTGACATTAGGGAACATTTTCACAAGTAATAAATTGTTTTTTCAAAAAATCTTAAGTATTTCTATTCACATAAAACTTATGAAATATTAAAATTTAAAACAAATAAACGGTTATTGCAGTCAAACTAAAATAAAAAATTTCGTATTTCATATAATGTAAATATTAATCTGAGATTAATTATTAAAAGCGAAAACAAACTGACTACCTCGCTTTTTTAAAGACAGCAAACGTCAGCATCTTTTCAGCACAAAAGAATATTTTAATGTCTATAATGTTAAAGTTATTTGTATATTAAAATTTATCCATCTTTATAAGGTATCAAAACATCTTAATGTATTGTCATCTCAATGGTTATCAGTCGGATTCGTATAAGGAAAATAATTTGGATTCCTGTAAAGAACATAATTATTTATAAAAGGATTTAGTCTTTCTCATTCTGTTACTATGAACTGAGCTATGTCTGAAACCGATACGGGCAGAAACCTAATTCAAAAGAAACCTAGTAGATGTCACCACCGTCTCGATAAAGCTCAGTTGGAAGAGCGACGAGACGAGAGGTTTATTTTTCATTCTATATTTATATAAATTTAAATAAGTTTAACATAGATATACATATTTATAGATGTTTTCAAACATTAATTTCGGTAGTGGCACCTTTTCAATGTTTATCTATACTGCAAAGTTAGAAACACTGGTTAGGATATTTGAAAGAAACCTAATAGATGTCACCACCGTACGATAAAGACGATCACGTATAGAATGCTTGATTCATCGAGGCGGACAGCGATACGGTAGCTCAGTTGGTAGAGCGACGGGGCGGTTTCCTAGTAGTCGCGGGTTCGAATCCCTGCCCGTATCGGTTTATTTTTCATTTTATATTTATATAAATAAGAATGAAATTTTGAAAATTTTAGACACGTCCTATGATGTCTTTTCAAGTGATATTGTTTATAGAATACGTAGAACCAGTAAACGATGTTTTTTTTAATAAATAATTAGTTTTCTTTGTAATTCAAACACGAACAGTTAATAAATTATCAAAATACATTTTATCTAAATAGTTATTAACAATGAATAACTACCATTATATATTTTAAAGTAACAAACGAAATAAGCATAGTGTAAGTTGATTTGAAAGAATCTCTTCGATTATCCTACGGTTATTTATCTACATTTAATTTCAGATAGAATCAGATTTGCTTTGTTTGATTTGATTTCGGTTCCAATTCTAGAATTATATTTCAGTATTCTAATCCTATATTATAGAGTTACACTATACACAGTTATACTATAAGAACTGTATTATAGTTTGTACCGGCTTGTCTTCTTTAATAATAACTCATTTGTCATTTAAAACGCTTATACATATATATTTTTTTATTCTTCTCTAGGACGGCCTTATAGACTAAATAATAAAGAAGAGTTGTAGTATTAACTAAACTACCCATCTCGAGTAACGTATTTCACACGCAAAGTTATAAGATCATAAACTTGACTAGCTTCCCAAGAGTGTTAAATAGAACTCAAATCGTGAACTTGTACATAATGACGGTACAAAATCTGCTTGAAGATACGATCACCATGTCTAAAAGTTTCTTATATAAACGAGAATGAGTTTGTTGATGTCAATCTACCTACATGTGCACATGACATGATTTTTATGATGGTTTTGTTCTAAAAAGAGTGTACAGAAAATGTTTAACTCAGAATTATGTTATAAAAAATTTAATATAAAAAAATATATGTCCTTAAACAATGTAAGAAAACATAGGTATATTTCAATTGGCCCAACATTGATATTATGGATAGTTCGTATCTTTTATCTAAACATTTTATTAACTTTATATTAACCTATATTAATAAATATGTTATAATTTTCCTTTATAAGAAATAATGTGTTTGTTTACGAAGTATTCCTTATTTTACCGGAATCAATTTCGGTTTTATTTTTACAGCCGCATAAATTGTTTAGCTTATCAGGATAAAAATAAAAAATATTTATCTACATAATTTGGATAAGCCCCGTGGATATCTAAGAAAAATATTGTATTATACTGTAACTAAAATGCAAATCTGATATCATATTATTTTTATATATAGAATACGTATGTAATTTTTTGAATAAAAAGATATCAAAGAATTATTAATAACTCTAAGGTTTTTAATTTAAAATTACGACGTCAGAATTAATAGTATAAAATAGATTTGAAATAAAAATAGTATGAAAAACTTAACATGGCTATATGTATTTATTAATTAAAGAATGCAACATTGTTTTCTATGCACTTTTGCCATCTTATAGGTAGTTCATTGATTCCCTTTCTAAAAAAACAGTCAGCTGGGCATCAATAAATTCTTTGAAGGCGCTTTGGACTGTCTCATCGGTGTTGAATTTTTGGAAGAAGTAATCCAAATTTCGAAAAAAATCGTAATCTGATGAAGCAAGATCCGGGGAATACGGTGGATATCTTTGACATTCTAATTGAAGCTTTTCTAATTTGGTAGCTGTCTGTCCCGCCTTGTGTGGTCTGGCTTGCGTTATCGTGATGCAGCCGTAATAGTCTAGCAAGATTCGAGAAAACTGTAATGAACAAAACCGGCACAAAAACTTACAAGTATTTTTTTTTGGGTAAACTTTCGCTTGGAGCAGGATTTGGATCGCGATGAGTGCTGCCAATTATAGTAGAGAATCCATATTTCATCACCGGTAATGATTCGATTAAAAATATTACTTCATTATTGTGCCGGTTCAATAATGTAACGCAGCAGTCGACGCGTGTTTGCCGGTTTGCTTCAGTCAACTCGTGAGGTACTCACCTTTCGAACTTTTTAATCTTCCCAATTTGCTTCAAGTGAATTAAAACAGTATTATTATTAAAACCGCAGCCTGTAGTTTCATTAATAAAAAGTTATCTTTGAATAAGTTCGAAGATCCTGAGCTGGCAAAATATTCTACAGCTTAAAATATTTTATTACATTTTAAAACATATATCAATGATATTCCACATAATCGAAGGGTGTAAAAAAATATTACTGGTTAGCTATAACGTTTTAATACCCAATATCCTTTTTTCGTTATTTTATTATAAAAAATTAAAGTGATACGACGAATCATATAAATCAGTTGAAATGTGAATAGCTGTGACAAATAGATGGACGGTCAGACACGAACGTTCTGTGACCGACCGCTCAGTACATAGTTACAGAATGAGAAAGACTAAGTTCTTTTGAATTTCTAATTAATTTAGCTCTGAAAATCCGTACCCCTAGGTTTAGTATTTAAATTAATATACTCATAGGTGAATCGCAATATATAAATAAGAACTTTAATATTATGGAGATATTTTTTTGTGATCAAAAGACTCTGATGTTACCTACATGTTTTTAAAACAAATTCTCCACCCGCCCATTTATTTTCATATAATTTATCTTAACATTAATTTTTCTTGAGCAATATAAAAAAAACCATATCTATGTACAAGATACAAAATATTTTTAAATATTTGTTTTTGCGCTTAAATTTAAAGCGAATTATAATCTCAAACACACAAAATGAGCGTTTTAAATAAATATTAAATCAATAAGCCTTCCACGATAGTTTAGTGCATTGCTTTATAATGATGCACACTACTAGAGAATTAATTGGAAATTTAACAGGAATGCAAACAAATTACTATAACGTAAAAATCAATTGAATCGAAATTGACGTGGACGTTTTTGCATCGCAACGAAATTTCTCAAAGTGGCAAAGTACATCAAAAACATAAAGAATTAAAGGAAAAAGAAGCATTAAAAGATTAATAAATATACATAAAATGGTCGGATTGGTAACTGAAATAAAAGTTTCAATTTCAGTATTTTTTTTACTTTAGAAAGGATACAAAAGAAAAAATAGCTATTTCCCTAGATAACATTTTAAATTCTATAATGTTATTCATTTATCAAGAACAAATATGTCGAAATGCAAAAACAATTGTACTAAGAAGCGTCACATAATAAAATGGATTCAGTTGAACTAAAACTTTTCCAGACTAAAGTTGTGAATACAGATGTATGTTAAGAATGAGGCTAGCTGTATTCATGATATTTGGTTGTACAAATGGATATAAATATTTTAAATGCAACTCCCTCACTTTAAAACCATTTCGGTGTCACGGTTTGGTTTCAAACGTTTATGTAAAGGACACAAAGTACACAAAGAGTAAGAACTACGAACTGTGTATCACAAAAACAAATATCCCGTTTAGAAATCCAATTTATCCCGGCTCGGTAATCAATAACCATTTAAAATATAAGAAAAACTTGTTTTGCTTTTCATTAGTTTAATAATAATTTATTATAGTTAAGATTACCATGTCTCTTTGGGATAGAAAAAGCCTAAATGGATACCTTTTTTTACTTATTGCCTACGATTTGGCAAGAGTTCTTAGGACAGGCCGCCGGACTGACATCAAGGCTCGTTGAATTGCATGTTAGTGGAATTTCCGTCACCTTTCGGATAAATGGTGAAATATGGTAACCACTTTTTTGCCTATTACTGCATCCTCGAAAAGATATGGGGTAGTCCATTCTATGTCACGACATATATTAGAAATTTGTTTAAATATACAATAAATAAAACCGATACAGACAGGGATTCGAACCAACAACGTCTTGTCGCTCTGTCAATTGAGCTACCGTACGATACAGCTTAGAAGGCTTCTTTCGAAAATCCTAATTATTAATTTAATTTAACTAAATGTCTTGTTTTATTTTGTTCATTTTGCTAATGAATTTATGAACTCTCCTTATTTAATCTTCACGTCTATGTATGTTTGTCTATATAAGCGATATATCAGTAATCCTATCGTATCTCGTTGGCCTAATGCCTAAAAAAAGATAAGTAGTCTACTAACTTTATCAAAGACATATTTTAATTGATGCCATCAATTTAATGCCATTTGATAGTCATTGTTTATAAAAGAGGTTGCAATAATATTCACAATTGCTGTCGGAGTTATGTTTGTATGAACAATGTAGGGTCAGAGCCTGACCTAGCCCGGCTTGCCACTGACATTGTACTCGCATTGTACTGTTCGCAACAGCGTAAAACAATAGAGACGATTTTAACTACTTGATTTGGTGGGTTGAAATATTGATGTTCACAGAAAGGTGCAAGTGCTAATTAAATAAATTTGTTTAAATTAAGGCCAAGTAAAATTTATGAGAATAGACTTTTTTAGAAAATAAGACTTAAGCGGATTTTTTTTTATTAATTTTTGTTGATTGTTATTGGAGTATATTGTGTATATATTAAATTTAAGTTTAGTATTGGTAAAAAAAATACCCACTACGCTGGGTATATTTATTTGAAATAGGTGATTTATAATATATAGTTTCTAAATTTATACGGAGCACTGATATTATGTCATGTGGTTTAAAAAAAAATAACACACCTTTATAATTAATTTTATACATAAAATTAGTAAAAAAAAACAGTTTTTGTATTGTATGTTTCTGCTAACATTAACTGCTTTTATGTGTAATGTGACATCTATAGATTTAGTACGTTAGTTGCTCCTTAGTGACTCACAATTAGTTTACTTAGTTTTACTAAGTTCTATCTTAATTTTAAATTTATAACAATAAGCCATTATGATCCAAAACACTACTACGTTTTAGTCCTATAGTGGTCGCAAGAATGAGCTAGTCTTATTTCCATTTCAATAAATCTCAAAGTTCTCTTTAAGCAAATATATATAACCGCTTATTTATTTAAATTACTTACTTAGTGGTTAGATTAATGTGTGTAATATTATATGTATATTATTATTTTTATATTTTTTATATTTTTTTATGTAGTGAACCTTTAACATAACTTTAAATAATAACTACAAATTAGAAGTCTTTGAACATAAGCAATGTTTTTTACTACTACAGCGTAATGAGAGACACAAGTAGAATGTATATGAATGTACATATATATAGTATGAAAGAAGCAAATAGTTACTTGGAACTAGTTACTTATTCACGAGAGATTTTCATTGTAGTATCTGGAAGTAGAAGTTTTTTTATTGTAGGTATATCATTGGAACCACATTCATTTATAACAAGTAACTTATCACAATGTGGAGAGCTTTCGTGAAGTCTTGTAAGTTTTATTTTCTTTTAGTTTTATTTATGAATTATACTAATTAGGTTAACATTCTGGAATGAATGAAGAAAATTCTATTTTATTTAAATTATATTTTATTTTATAAAATGTAATTTTCTTGTAAAATATTGGCACAATAAAAATTGTGTAACTTATAAACATTCAAAATCCATATTTTTGTACCAACTTTTTATAAATATGACGCATGAAAATGAAAAGTTTTTTTATAACTAATGATTTTTTTCTCAATATAGGAATCGTATATAAACACTGCAATCATAAAAGAAGACTTATGAAGATTGTTATGGGCTGAATAACATCACAATACTAGTCTACAGCCAGTATTAAAAATAGATTTAAAAATTAAATTAAAAATTTAAAAAACCCCCGATACAAAAAGACCTCTAAAAAGAATAAAAATAATATTATTACGTACTTATTGAAGTCGTTGCGTCGGGGGACCGATAATTATGACTACGGTATTAATTACTACGGTAATTTAATAGTTATATAAGTATATACAACAAAATCCTTCAAAATAGTCAATCTAGTGCATACAAGAAGTATTCCCTCATTAAGGTCTTACTTACGTGATAAGAACAGTGAACTGAAAAAGCTATATTTTTACGAGTCTCAAAGATCCATTGAAATTTAATTTTGAAAACATTTTCAACCCTATTCTACAATATGTGGTTTTCCTTCTATTTATTCTTTCTATTCTTTTTCTTTCTATTAAATTTATTTACAATAAATGTAATAAACTTAAGAAATAAATTAAAAATTTAAAAAACCCCCGATACAAAAAGACCTCTAAAAAGAACAAAAATAATATTATTATGTACTTATTGAATTCGTTGCGTCGGGGGACCGTTTAATAAGGGAAGAAATTAAAATGCAAGTAAGGTTAACAAGGCAAATAAAGAAATTACGATATCGAATCATATAGTCTATGTCCTCAATGATTAACTTCGTAATATATACACTATCAACGTACGTACAACGGTCCCCCGACGCAACGACTTCAATAAGTACATAATAATATTATTTTTGTTCTTTTTAGAGGTCTTTTTGTATCGGGGGTTTTTTAAATTTTTAATTTATTTTTTAAGTTTATTACATTTATTGTAAATAAATTTTATATTCTATGAATTTATTAAGAATTGATTTCAGTATTAGATGGTTCCTATAAGATCTAAAGGCAGATTTAATTACTTATATTTAATTTATAAGAAAAAATTAACATGTGTACATTAAATATTATTATATTGAAAAAAGAACTTGTACTTAAGTAATAGACCATGTTCCTAACTTCAAACCGATAGTTGTAAGAAAATGTGTTATGTCCATTTTTTGGTAATTAGTTGAGTAGTTATGGTCTAAAAACATAACAAATAAATAAACTCACATTCATTACAAAATATTAAGTTAATATAATTAATAATGTAACATTTTATCGTGCTTCGGATAATTTTAAATTTATTGCTCATATGCACGGCTTATACAGAATCTAAGTCCCAAAGGAGCGTCTAACAAAGTTACGTTTACGTGAACTATCAACACCTCAAGTATGTGACCATAAAATAATAAGAGGGAAAGTTTTTTAAAAAACTAAACAACATTACGAAAGAAGATTTATATCTTGAAAGAATAAAGATTTTACTTTAAATTGTAATATTATTATGGATAATATAAAAAAAAAATATTTATTTTGTTAAAGAACTTAAAAAATTAAACTTACAAGTCTACAAGGGATCCTGTTTATAGATAGTTTTCAATAATATTCTTGTAATAAAATATTTTAAATAAAATTAAAATTAAAATTAACATGCATTAATAATATAAATTCATTTACACTAATTTACGTTGTGCTAATAAATAATATATTTGCATCTGAATCGCAGATCAGAGAAATCCAAGAGTAATTCCTGTTATCTCGATAGTTGCATCTACTTGATATTAAATGTTGCAACTTCAATGTTTAGTGGAATTTAGATAATTTAGTTATAAATAATAATCTTAACTATTATAAATACATGAGATCATTAAATTCTGGAAATTTTGCAGATAATGTCAAAAAAACATTTTTTTTTATTTTTCCTAGTAGTAAAATAAGTTTGGTTGATAAATTGTCAAACTTAAAATTTATATGGCGGTTTATATCAAACTTACAAATTTTAGACACGATAAAGTGCAGGAAGCGTTGGGGTCAGTAGTTAGCTAGTTAGGTAGGAGCCCCAGGAGTCCCACGTAATCGTCCCTGCCATACTTCAGTAATACAAGGGCATTTTAACTATTTAAAAAGATAAGGTTGACATGTACATAATGTAGATTGACGTGCAGTATAAAACAGAATTGATTTTAAATCCGTTATCGGGTTATATTTTTGATCGTATACGCCAACGAAGCAAAAAACTTAAATATAAAATGGCCGCCGGTGGCCGACAGATCACATTAAAAAAAAATACAAAATATCATATTTAAAATTACAAATATTTGTCTATTTGTTGTATTTTTTAAATTGTTTTTCGAGATTCAGATGTGTTTATTAATCACATAGAGAAAAAGAAGTTGTTAATATGATCTTACTATGCCTTTTACCTATATTTTTATATTTATGATTATATTTGGGTCTTTGTGGTAATAAAAAGCTCCATGCTTTTAGTGGTGCTGGTGGAAGGTTCTTACACACTATAGATAGTAAAAACATAAACGAGTAAAATTAGTGTGTATTTCTTATAATACAGTAGGTATATTTTGGTATTTGAAAACACCCGGCTTTGTGCAGTGCACTTTCTGCACATCTTTAACTTGAAATGAAACATAGTAAATTTATACATACTATTCGTTTGAGACAGATACATTTTATGAGCTCACTAAAACAAGTACTACTAAGAAACTTTGAGCTTACAAGGTTAAAGCTTGAATTAAATAGATTGGTGTTGTTATAACATTTTGAAACTTTACTCATATGCATGCGGTTCTAATCTAATTGTAATCATGTAATACATCTTTAAATATCACATTTGACCAATCGATTGGCCAAATGTGCCGATTGTAGAGGGTTGAATCACTGGCCTGCCAATGTATCTGTGCAATTTTAAATAGCGCCTTTTTATGGCAATAATCTCATCCTCTTCATATAATAAGACAGAAATTAATTACTGAAAAGTGTCTTCAGTGTACCTCTACCACTTTCACTGCTCCATACTTAATATACTATATATATTGAGAATCTTCAACTTTTTTTTAAAATTTTAATTTTCTCGTCTAGACTAGACCTGCAGTTATTACATATATGTAAAGAAAGAATCAGTTTTATTCCCATTTGGTATTTATTATTTGTCCAATACCGAAATATGAAAAAGTTGAATCAGAATAGTGTTGATAATTTTATGACCATATTTTTTAAAAATGTTAAATTTATGTCAAATATAATGCAGAAGATATTCTTTAGGAATTAAATTGGAATTTGAATGGGATAATTTTATCAAGTTATGAAAGGCAGAATTTTACAAATGTAACATTTCTTTACTAAGAAATCTAATAAGATAAACTAGTTTTTAGTCTGGATGAAAACCTTACTATAGTATCTTTATCGTACTAAAGACAGACCTTTTACCTCTTTTTGGGATTAAACTTTCAAAAGTATATTCTTAGTAACTACTATTTCGTAACAGGAACGTAGAGTTAAAAGTCAGGGCATTATTTTTTATTTAAATAGATAATAATTAATACATATTACATTGGTATTTGGTAATTGGTATAAAGTTAGTACATTTATATTAACTCACTTGTATTTTTCAAGTTATTCAGTACTTATATCCTCTTCACCAGAACGATTTCTCTAAAGTACTCTAAAATTAAAAAAAAATCGATAAAATAATATTAATTGATTATTCGTATAAGTTATACACTCCACACTACCCCGAAATAGCTTTAATATTTTCGTCTGCGTATCTGCTTTCTATGTTCGCAACTCACTATAAAAATAATAGATGGATATTGATGAAACTTATTATCAGAAGAAATATATTTTTAAGACTTTTACTATCCAATTATATATATTAAAGATTACCATAAAATGTTCTTTTAGATTGATTAAGAATTATACTTGTTTTATATAAGAAACACTCTGAATATGTAACAGGGGAATTACTGTGTTTAATCTGTCTGTAACCACTGTCGAAGTAACGATAGTCTGGCTATCGATAGGTTATATTGAGAGTCAGTTAGAATATCGATATTGTCGGTAATAACAATGACACGAAACTTGGCAATACTACTGACTTTAATAGTGTTGATACTATTGGACCTCCATAGTGACTACTGTACTAATAGTATAGATATTATTTTTGCCCTTGAAATAAAAGACAATTATTGAACCCTTCGTAGATCGGTAATTGGTCATAAAGGCCAGAGCTATAATACTCGACTTATTTGTAATAGTTTATATTTGAATTCTTTACTAATCAAGAACGTTGGATGAATTAATTCACTGTATGTTTTATATTCTTACAAATCTTACAGGAAGTAATAGTTTTATTGTTACAAAATAAGATAGTGTATAATATACAAAAATTAAGCCTATCAGATTGTTTGTATTCTTACGTTTATCCTATTATAACGAACATATTCTTATATTTACAGTAAAATATGAAACTCGGATGTTTTTTAAATTGTGTAAATCTTATTCGTTCGTGTTTTACAAGTCATTTTTGGCAAATAATTAAAAGAAACTAAATATGTAATTATCTATAAATGTATCAGGTATGATATATTTATAAATCTGTTGCTTATAATCCTAGAATCGAAGATAAACAGATCAATGGCAACTAAACCCAAATAATTTGTAAGTCTGAGAAGTTAAATTGAATAGTTTCAGCAGATTAAACTTATTCTAAGCAGTATTTGTCAGTGTAATGACCACTGTATCTAGCAGTATAGTATGTTTAGAAAAGCAGATAATATATAAGCTTTAACTTTTATTTTTATACTGTGTGTAAGTTGAAACAGTAATGTATTTAATATAAGCACGCAACACAATAAATATTATTCCACCTATTACTTTTAGACTTTAGGTTTTGTGTGTAAATACTGTTCTTTATCTATTTACCGTTACACTTTGATAAGACTCATTCAGACTGTTTATTTATAATTTATATCATGTACTTACTACATACACCATGGGTATCTAAACTTCTAAAATTTGCAGCTGGATCTATTATACCATTTATATAAATACAACAAAAATTAAAAAAGAATATTTAAAAATAAACGTATACTGAAACAAATATAGAAATAATAATTAGCAATTCCTTAATTTTTTTATTATTGGATAAGGTTCACGTATTTAACGATAACCTTTAGTAACGAGTATACCTCCTTATACTAAATGATGATATTGGCATTAAAGTTAGAAATGTAATAAGATTTATGAGATCACTTCTCCATATTTATAAATCGTATCTCATCAATGATACGGTCTACCGCGTTGAGTTAGTCCACCGAATAGCTCCGCTGAGGATAGGAGAACTGAAATCAACAGCTCCGTATACCCTTGAAGCGGTATACAGGCGCGGCACCGGCAGCCACAGACACCGCAAAGTCGTGTAGCATGGCAACTGCGATTTCACGAGCCACTCGCTACAATTCAATTTACTAGACATGTTTTTTAAACACACTTAAGCTAAGCTTCATCTCAAAGTATCAAAAAGGTTGAAGCAAAATAATTAAACAAGAAATCACTGTCTCAACAAGCCACAAACATCATGTAAAGTGTGTGCAAATAAGTCTTCCGTTAACTATTTAGATTAAAAAGATTGAAACGTACTCACAAAAACTGTCATTACACCGAAAGAAAATAAATCTTTTTACACACATGTGGTGTACAAACCGAAAAATTAATTTCAATGTGAACGACTACGTTAATAGGATAGATTCCGCAATATGAAGATAAATAATTCACAAGAACAACTTCGTGACTGTTTTGGAGAGTAACGTAACGTAAAATTATCAACACTGAGATGTCTTAGACTAATTAAAAACATTTTTCCTGTTTTAATAACAATAAAACCGTAATATTGTGTGATAAAGAATAGTAATTTATTTCTAATAGTATTATATTTCAAGAGTTCTCTATTCGAATGTAGTGAACTGTCATAACGCAATCTCATGCTTGGCTTAACCGATGAAATCGTCCCTAAACAATTTTAATTAGCGTTTTGGAAAAATTGGTTCATTTATTTTTATTATTTTCTATTTTGTTTTCAAACGTCTCCACAGTTTATTCATCTACAACAAAACCAAAAGGTAGGGTTATGATTTTAACTCTTCGTGTAAGTATGTTTTATTGTTTTATTAGATACAATTATAATACAGAGTTTTAAAATCTATTTTGTAACGTAATGGGATTAAAAGTTAAATGCAATATATTCTTGACGACGAGAAATTTCACATATACGTACCTCATATGCAAGTCTGGAACAGAGTCAATTAACTCGAAGTTCCGAAGGAACAGCTAACAAAGAAGTGTTTACGTGACCTATCGACAGGTCAAGTACAGTTAGCAGAATATTATGATTGAAATTAGCAGCATTAAATTTGCAGATATTAGCAGACGAAAATTAGCTTCTGGTAATTTATAATTAAATATTGATGAGTAAGGTATTTTATGTAGGACTTTAAAATGATTTTTAACAATGTACAACTTGAAATATATTTATTATAAAAATGTGTTCATAAATGAGTAAAAAATATAACTTTAAATAGATACTTGTAAAATATTATATTGATTTATAGCTAAAATATTAAACTAAAAAATTATTCTTAATTTTAAAATCATTTTTAAAGTAAATTATTATTACTTTTTTTTTCTCTTTATTGTGAAAGGTGTTTTTTCAGTACTGAAAATGTCACCCCTATGATTGATTACAAATTATTTATATACAAAATTGTTAAATTAGCTTATTTTACTTATTGTCTATTCTTAACCTTAAACACAAAGAAATTAATTTATAAAGCCTTATTTCTAGCTTCAATCGAAAGAGGAGAAGCAAGAATGCTATTATAGAACCCTATACTAAAACGAAAATCACCGAAAGTTTTATGTCGTTGAGTCTGTACACGACTACATTCTGCTAATATATGATAAGCATCTTCTACGACTCAAAATTATTACTACTATTATGTACTTTACCAAAAAATGTTGAAGAAAATTTAAATCCTGTTATGTTGTTCAAAATTTTTTTTTTGCACTCACTACAATGCCAGAGGTACAAAACCGAAGCCTGACCTCACATTGTTTACAGACGCTTCGTCGAAACATTTACTATGGTAGCTCAGAGTGTCTTTTGTTACTATACAGAAATTCATAACCTTTCTGACGGCTTGTTGTTGACCTTAGCTTCAGATTGTGAATTGATTTTCATTGGATATACCTTTGTGTCATCTAGTTTTTGTTGGTTAAATAAAAAACCTAATATATTTTGTAAAATTTCACACTAAAACATTACGTATAATATTATTTATTAAGTAAAATTCAATTTATTTATCATTAATACTTAATTCTTAATTTATTACTTCCATTTATTTATCATTAATATCAATAATATTTAATGACTTTGCAAGTCATAAATATAATTTGCGATATTTAATAATATAACTCCAGCTGAATTAATATATCAGCGAAATACCAAGACCAATTCCTGTTATCTCGCTAGTTGCATCTGCTTGATATTAAATCTTGCAAGTTAGAGTTTCCAAGGAGTTCAGATTATCTACATATTTGAATGCACACATACAAACTCTATGGTATTTAGTTTGCTCTAATCATTTTCATTACTGTCAATTATATAATGTATTAGCTAGATAAACTCACTTTAACTTTTTAATTGCACAAAAGTTAGTTTCACAGTTAATACAGAATTTTTAATTGGAAACAATGAAGCTTTTTATAGTCATAAAAATATTTTTATAATCAATTTTTGAAAAGTGCAACAGTTCATTATATTGTAGTTTGTGGTAGTTAAATAAGTAAAAATATAATAAGATAATTTTACAGATGTGTATGTAACATAAAACTTATTTCATATAATATATGATATCTATACATATAACAAAATTGTCACTGATCCATTTCTATACATGGAAAATATAAAAAAAAAATATCATAAGGGGCCTTTATAAGAGCAAGAGAACCCAAAATAATAGTTTTTCAGTTAGTCTGTATGTCTGTATGTCTATATGTGTGTATGTCTATATGTCTGTATGTCTGTGTGTCTGTATGTTTGTGCACGCTAATATCAGAAACGGCTTAACCAATTTGAATGCGGTTTTCAGAAATATATTATCACAGTCTTCACTTAATATTTAGGGTCTTTTTTATATAAATCGGTTAAGAAATAAAAAAGTAATGTCATTTTATGTCAATCACGTAATAGGTACCATACAAATCTTATTCTGTACATGTAATAAATCTGTACAAGAGTAGTCTTTGTGCATTGAAAATATTAAAAAATATATACCAGGATGTGAAGTGATAACTAACCGAATCCATTTTCAGTATTTTTAATATCTTTGTCTGTTTATCTGTTTGTCTTTTTGTAGTGCACACAACAAAAAAAATATATATGTCGCAGATCACGATAATTTAACGATAATTAGTAACTCAATTGATATCATTGTAATAGTGGGGTGTGAACGCCGTGACGTATTGAGTCACGTGATCGGAATCGTTTGGAGGGGCACCGGAGACATTTTAAATATCCGAGAGCATCGAGACGAGAGGATTATTGTTTAGTGTGAGCCTTACAGTCCGGACCCCCCAAACGGGACCGGTGGTTCACGAAACTCTGATAATTGTATACCTACTAAGTAATTTGTGATTACCTACATTTAATACAAGTAATTGTCATATTGTGTGTGTGGTTTAATTGCCTGAGACCTACGCCTTGCATCCTGTACCAGAAGACGTCATCAAGACCGAACAAGCATCAAATATACCTCTAATCTCCGACATATATTTAAAAAAAAGTAAACAAGGGGACCTTTATATAAGCAAGAGAACCCAAAACAATGCGTGTTTGTCTCTATGTTTGTGCACGCTAATCTTAGAAACGGATTAATCGATTTGGATGCAGTTTTCGGAAACATATTGTCATAGGATTCACTTTACATAATATATTTTTTTTTAACAATCGGTTAACAAATAAAGAGGTTAATAATTTCTTATTGTCGTACCATTGCTGATACCAGTTTGAGGGTTTATAGTTTTTACATACATTGGTAAGTATACGCGTACGAAGTCGCTGGCATAGCCAGTAGTGTAATATAATAATACGATACTCAAAATTATAACCATTATTTAACTCAAAACCCGATATGATTACATTTTTTAATGTATATGCCAATAAATTTTCTAGTAGAACGCTTTGCTGTATTATGACTCAGTATATTTAAAATAACAAATCTGAATTTAATATGATTTTTAGATATCACTTAGAACAAAATTACTACATCATTCAATATGACTTTTAAAAGGTTTATGATAATTATAATACATATTATTTATTCAGATAACGTAGGTGCGTTATTTAAGACAATTTATTAAATTTAAATTTTTATTCATTATATCAATTCATTATATTTAGGCTATGCTTAATTTTATGTTAATAGTATTATTAAACATCTGTGGATTATTCAATATTTATGGATAAAATTTGAAGGAAAAACATTTTTTTCTTTAAATAAAGATAAGAAAATTGTTTAATAATAAGTCATTGGTTGTCAAAATGGTTCGTTCTCTTATCCATATAATGTCACTAAATAATCCCTTTTAGATATTTGCTTAGAAGTTAGGAAATCAAAATTAAAGACTAATTTATAGAGTCATGTGCGGTTTTGTCCAGGTTGTGAATACCTTTGACAATTGTTTTCATTGTTCTAGGCGCGGATCTGACTGATACTCATAGCACGGTGAAGGCAGTAAAAAATGTTAACAAATCACATGTATAAATGAATAAATATTTTTACAATTAGACAGAAACACGCCCTTTTTTACATTATACATTGATATTATTATTACTAAAATTAACAATATGCGTACAAAGATTTTTTTATTATTGTAACGCGTTAACGCCAGTTTGTGATAGATATGGATTGACCCTCGAATAAATAACTGTTATTTAAACTTAACTCGTTTGAAACTTTAGCAAATTGAATTAACATTGAATAAAACTTAACTAAATTAAAATTATTCGTTGCGCTTCCATGCTAATATAACCTTTCTTGAGTACTATTGATTTGCAATAATTTAATTATTACCTGTACATTTTGAAAAATTGTGAAATGCTTGTAATACTTGTAAAGGATTTGAAATAAATTCGAGCCTTGACATATCCGTTGTTATTTTTCCCTTTTAGTGCTTTGATGCAATAGGAGAGATAAAAATAAGAAATAATTATGTCCTTACGTCCTTAAAAGGCTCTTGTATTTTACGTCATCTTGCCGCGTGAGGTTTCCTTTATGTACATCCGCCACCGGTGACCTGTCTGGGATCCTCATCATAGGAGTAAAATTTCTTATCTGAGACTACATTACGAGACAAGATACTGTTTTAGGAACTAAAAGTCTGAAAACGAAGAAAGTATTGAAGAAAGTTAACAGAATTAACTGAAAATCTGATAGACAAATCTTTATGTTAAAACGTACCCGAAAAATCAGTTTAAATTATAATGATAAAAATATAATCCACTTTGAAATAAAATACTATTTATTATACAGTGTAATTTTTCATTATATAGTAGCAACTATGTAATGTATAATTTTGATTTTAATTAATTTATTAATTATGTAATTAAATACACAACAATACATAATTTCGTAACTTTCAGTAGCATATTTCCAATCAACATTCAGATCACTTATTTAATAATAGTAAGCATGTAAAACAATAACAAGTTCCTACAGCAAAAGTAAGACTTTTTTTTATATAAAGTAACTATACATTTTCGCGTTCTTCCATTTATTCGTTCATTGTGATAAATTACTTGTTATAAAATGTGCTTGAATGATTGAAAATATTTTACATCAATATATTACAATGAAACTTTCAACTCTGAAATAGTTACATGTTATTATTTGCCTCTCATAAATTTCAATACCAAACTACACTACAGTACACTCTAGATTTTCAAAATTTTATAACACACTTCTTTATATATTTCTGATCTTCGTAAACCTTTTCTTTTCTAACTTAAGTACCTAATAGAAAGAGAGACTGTAGATACGACAGTGTGTTATTATCTTCGACACTAATAGTGATATCATTATAGTTAGTAAGGTTCAAGTGCTATAATTACCAAGATATTGCTCTCAAATTTAGTCTTTTAACAAATTCTTGGTTGTACGGCACCAAAATTGACCAGGAGGTCAAAACTTGAGGCAAAAAAGTTTTTAGTTTTTCCCTCTTGGGGGGAAAATGGGGCGCCGCCAAACAAAACGGAAAACAGATTCGGACTCAGGGGATCAAAATGGGTTAAGTGGTACAAAGGGGGGGATCCGATCCGAAGGACCCTCAATTTTTTATTGGTCTTTTTACGTCCTTGTGATGGGAGATTTTTTTTTGGATAATTATTTTAAAAGAAGAATTATTTTTGGGAGTAAAACTTGGCAAGTAACATAAATTTAACAATTTAATGTTGTTAAAACTTATCGTCGGAATCCAGATTTGAGATATGTGCTGATTAATTATTTATAAATAAATCAATATTCAAGATGTATCTCAAATTGGGAACATCATATTCGTAGAAAAAGTGGTAATAAAAGAACAAGTAAATTAAAATACGATAAATAGTAATTGTCCTAGAAACCATCTGATAAATAAACGAATTTTTAACAAATGTTAGTTTAAAATTCTGGAAACATAAATTAAACAAAATCAATGGAGACTCAACCCAAATAAATTCTCAATCGGAGAAGTTAAATTGAATAGTTTCAATAGATTAAACTTACTCTAAGCTTATTTCTCACGGCTACATACACATTCTGTATACAGCAATTCAATTTCAATCAAGCAGGTTATTTTCATATATATATTATTTTGGACGCAATATGGGTACAGTACTCTTTTTATTTATTTGAAATATATTTATATTAATCACACAACACAATACATTTTATTTCACTTAATTTCTTTAGACTATAGTAATAGAGTGTTTTCTGTTAATTATATTCTAGATGCAACAACCTTTTGATTTTGAAGTGAAACTTCTTTATCGGGGTTGAAAAAAATTTAGTGTAACATGTTTTCGTTACGCGTGACATTTTTCCGTTACGCGCTTGCTTTTTTCGTATAGCTTCATCTCTTTTACACCATGTTGCTATGGAAATACTAAATAATCAAAATGACAAGTATGTGGAATACAAAGCACAATTTACATTAACCAAAAATAAAATTATCGGATTAGAGTTTTATAATTAAATAATTAATTGTAATTACATACTGGACAATACGATTTTATGGACTTGCTATTGAAACTAATAAATAAATTCAAGATTATAACATGAAGAAGAAATTATGAAATATAATTTATAATATTTTTAAAATACATTGATTGTCTGAAATAGAAGAAGTAAGAATGAAAAGAAATACGAGTTTTGGCTGAGAAATGGAGCATTGGGGTCCTGATCTTTACAAGGTCTGTTTTGCTATACCTAGAACGAACAACAACTCGAAACAGCAGAAACCATAATGAAGAATAATTTTATTTGTGATATAGTGGCGATCCAACATGTTAAGAAGCCTAAAGTTATTATTTTTAAAGTGGATTGTGTACATGAGTCTATTTTTATGGTACTTATGTGTTTCTTCTATGAGAATATTATACGTCAGTGTAGTGTATGTAAATATGTTAATATAGATGTTACTGTCGTCTCATGCTTAAGCACCGCGCGCTAGGGCAGCGGGTAGTGGCGGGGGTTGAAATATTCCCCCCCGCGCGGGACTTCGCTTGCGGCTACGAAGCGGGACGGAGAGGCGTGCGGTGTTTATAGCAGGGAGCCGATACTTTACTAGTTGGTATACACATTTAGGTAGACGTAAACAGTACATTTTGGCGACGAGTCTGTGAGCACTGTTAATTTGTTTTTCTGTTGCATAATTGTTCTACAATGTTGAGACCGTATTATCCGAATTATGAGTATGTTGTAGTATTTGACCGTACTGAATATTATTAAACTTATTTAAACAATAAAACATAAAAAAATAAAGATTTCGAGTCGACAACATATCATCCGCAAAACTCGGTTTGTTTAGTATTTTGTTAAATTCTAACATACAAATCGTAATCGCCATATTTGCCATTGTTTTTCATTGATTCACAAATTGCGCTATTTTTGAACTCATTTACGTTTTCTATAGTGTCTTATAAAACAGGGAACGGCATTAATGCTATAATGCCTAGAAAAATATTATTAAAAAAAAATATATATATATATATTTATATTATTATAATTATAAAAAAAATAAAAAAATATATTATTATTATATTATATAATAATCACACGTGTATTATGAGTTAAATGTCACCCAAATTCAAGCGAAGCGGGTTTTTCTTCAAGTTATTAAATAAATATATTATGTTTTGTTACTGGCCATCATCAATTATCCAAAATAGGAAAAATGTAATAATAATATTGAATAATTATTATAATATTATTAATTATATAATATTCCTTATAGTCCAGTCATTTGGGCGAAAAAAAGGGGGTTACCTGGAAAGTATTCCGGGAGTTTTGGAAATTGGTTATCTTATAGATTTCGGTATGCTCTTTTCGAATTTCAATTTTGCCACCTCGTATCTCCGCCGCTCGCGCCGCCTTTTTGGAAAAATGGCGGCCAAAACCAGTTTTTTCGAAATATCTCCTTTCCAATGCATTTTTTGAAAAAAATACTTATGTACAAAATTAAAGTAGAATAAATTTCCTACAATTTATGTATTTATATATTTTTTCATAATATCAATAGTTTTTGGCGTACGAGTGTCACAAAGTATCTTCATTTACACCACCACGTGTTTTTGGTATATTTTTTCTAAAAGGTTCTACTATTGCCACTGGTATTGAAGAAGCAGTGTGGGTCTTTGTGTTGGGTCCTTTTCTTTCTACTATGGAGACTATAGACATTGTATAGCCTCCATACTCTCGACTTTCAACGAGATAAATGAGTGTCAGTTTTCCTTGGACGAATTAATGGACAAAAATAAAGGTGATTACCGTCCCCACATAAAAAAAAACGCAACTGCTCAAAAAATACGTTGATGATATTTTCATTACCGTCACTGCCAATAAGGCTAAGTTTTCTTAAATAAAACAATTTTCTGTATTAGAAAGGCTCTAAGAACACAAACAACATGGCTCTAAGAACACAAACAACACTGTACGACGTACATACATATAAACGTATACTGATGACTCCGCCTAAACTAAATACTTCTCGTAATTTCTACCGACAGATGTTTCGTTAAGCGCAACGAGAGAAATGAGTGTCAGTTTTCCTTGGACGAATTAATGGACAAAAATAAAGATGATTACCGTCCCCACAAAAAAAAACGCAACTGCTCAAAAAATACGTTGATGATATTTTCATTACCGTCACTGCCAATAAGGCTAAGTTTTCTTAAATAAAACAATTTTCTGTATTAGAAAGGCTCTAAGAACACAAACAACATGGCTCTAAGAACACAAACAACACTGTACGACGTACATACATATAAACGTATACTGATGACTCCGCCTAAACTAAATACTTCTCGTAATTTCTACCGACAGATGTTTCGTTGAAAGTCGAGAGTATGGAGGCTATACAATGTCTATAGTCTCCATAGTCGAAAGAAAAGGACCCAACACAAAGACCCACACTGCTTCTTCAATACCAGTGGCAATAGTAGAATCTTTTAGAAAAAATATACCAAAAACACGTGGTGGTGTAGATGAAGATACTTTGTGACGCTCGTACGCCAAAAACTATTGATATTATGAAAAAATATATAAATACATAAATTGTAGGAAATTTATTCTACTTTAATTTTGTACATAAGTATTTTTTTCAAAAAATGCATTGGAAAGGAGATATTTCGAAAAAACTGGTTTTGGCCGCGATTTTTCCAAAATGGCAACGCGAGCGGCGGAGATACGAGGTGGCAAAATTGAAATTCGAAAAAAGCATACCGAAATCTATAAAATAACCAATTTCCCAAACTCCCGGAAAACTTTCCAGGTAAAACTACCAAATGACTGGACTATTATGGAATAAAGTTAAATATAATAAAGAAAAGAGGACGTGAAGGAAGCAATGAATTAGTATTTCAAATGAAATAAAATAATTTGTCTTGTCATAAGACGGGTGACGCCCGTATTGTAACCAAATGGTTTTGGATGACTGAAGATGGAAGTGAGTCATAAAACGGATGGTGCCGTTTCTTGACCAGATGTTATTTTCATTTCAGGAAGAAATAGCAAATCTTACACTTAATAAGTTTGAATGGTATAAGGTATACACATTTGGGTAGAAGTAAACAGTACAGTCAGAAACAGTCGATTCACTACTTACGTTTTAATAAAGTAGACAAAGAAACGGAAACTAGAAGATTTCAAACTTCGATTATTATTGTTTTAAAAAGAGGTGAAGTCTTATCCTTCAAAATTCCTTATCAAAAATCAACACTAATATCAATATTATATAAGAGTATTGTCTGTCACTTCGTCTACTTCCGTAAATAAAGAAGTTTACCTGTTGTACGCTGCATCACTAACATCTCAAGGTTTTTGTATCTTAACGGTCCAAATAGTCTATCTGTTTTTCATAAATAAATTCAATGTTTAATATATTAATTAAAAATAATAATAGTTCATATTTATTGTCAATAAATCTAAATAATAATACATAAACACAACATACATAAACTTAATTAAAAGTGTCGAGTATTTAAAAATGCATCTCAAAATATTATATAGCCTCTACTAATAAATATAGGTTTGACAATGTTACAGGAGGATTTGAACATTTTTAAATATTAACTGTAATACCTATTATAATAATAAAACTAAAAAAAAAAATGGAGTAAGTATAAAACAGAACAACATTTTATGAAACTTCAACAAGTTTGCTAGGACGCGGCTAACAGTCTTTGTTCTCAGCATGCATGAGAATATGTATTTTCTTTCTGACTTTTTTATAAATTTATGATGTGTTTACTATACTTCGAACTTAGCGTTGTTTTCTCGTCTTAACTATTACGAAAAACAGATTTTATACATTTAATAGCTGTGGCCCGCGACTCCGCCCACGTGAATTGTAAAAATTGTATTTATATGGTTTACATACCTACCTGTGACCCGTGACTTCTTTTAAAGTATTTTTAAGGTTAAATTTTGAAGTGTAAAAATGAAAACTGCGGATTGATCACCTGTGGGTGATGCTGACTATGAAATGTGACAAAAGTCTGAAACAAAATTATATGGCGGCATAAAACTATTTTTACGGATGTAACTCTGGTATGCAGGTGGGTCAAAAAGTTCGCGGAATGAAAATAAACACAAAATTATTTTTCCTTCTCAATGTATTCCCCCTTAACTCTAATACATTTATTAGACCTATCAATTAATTTATTAATACCATCGAAAAAAAATGATTTCTCTTTGTCGTCAAAATAAGCCGAAATAGCGCTCTTCACTTCTTCATCACTGGAAAATTTCTTCCCTCGAAGCTCTTTTTTCATTTTTGGGAACAAATAAAAATTACTAGGGGCTAGATCTGGGCTATAGGAAGGATGTTCTAAGATTTCGAAGCCCATTCTTTGAACAACAGCCATCACAACTTGCGCCTTGTGCACAGGTGCATTGTCGTGCAAAAGGAGCACACCTTGGGTCAATTTTCCCCGTCTTTTCTCCCTCACAGCAACTTGCAGACGTTCTAATAATGTAGCGTAGTACTGCCCAGTTATAAACACCCTTTTCTTTATAATCAATAAGGAGGATTCCTTCTGAATCCCAGAAAACAGAAACCATGAGTTTTCCAGCCGAAGGAGACACTTTAAATTTCTTCGGGGGTGGTGTGCCCTTTTTGTGCCACTGCATGGAGTCTTGTTTAGACTCAGGCTCATAATGATGAACCCAAGTTTCATCGCCAGTCACAATTCGGTTCAAAACTTCATCCTTTTGATCACCACATAGCGCCAAAAACTCGCGACAACACTCAACTCGCCGCTGCTTTTCTCCATGTTGCAAAAATTCTTCCAGATTGACTTGTTGATTGACCTGATTGTTTTGAAACTTAGTATTTATACTATTAATGAGTGCCACAACTAGTGCAGGTAGTAAAAAGTTGCCTTTTCCCCCTCCATACCCCTCATTCCGCGAACTCTTTGACCCCCCCTCGTATATTAAATTAAATTTTAAATTTATATTTTAAATCTAACCCGACGTTTCAAATGCTTTGCAGCAATCGGTGGTTAGGATTTTCTAAAGAAATCTAATAAATGTCCCCATCGTCCCAATAAAGATTTTTAAAATCCGCAAGAGAATCATAACCAGGGTACTCAGAGTCTTGAAATTTGGTACGAAGCAACGTCTAATAGCGCAGATATAGAAAAAAATGTGAAATCTGTAATTTATAGTTACATCATATAATGAAAATATTTTTAATCATTCTAAAGTTACTACCCTTTTCCACATGAGCGTGTAGAAACGCGTAAAGTATTAAATTGAAATTCATATCAAACACTTAGGTCAATAATACCTTTAAGCTATAACAAAATCAAATTTCCATGTCAACACAATCAAAAGAAACAGCAATATAAGCCGCATATTTTCAAATGTTGCTAGGAAAAGAAAACTTAACACATATATAAAGACACATAAAAAGAAAAACTCCGAAAAACTGCCATTTAAATTAAATTTATAACCAATGATACCATTCGTGCGCGAGTCCGACTCGCACTTAGCCCGTTTTTTTAATACGTGAGCAAATGGCTATGCGCCGTTGTACTATTATACACTTGTTGTACACTTGTACATAAAATTTGCTTGAGCATTCGTTTTTAATAATAACTTGAACAATATTTTATCTTGCAACGTTTTGCATCGATTGTTTTCATTTTGTTACAGCTCTTCAAAATATTTTAACTTCCATATTTTGCTTTGCATCGCTCAATCAGGATCATCCATCTCTTTTATGATTTTTAAAGTAAAACTTTTATTACATCGTCTCAAACTTTTTCGTCTGTGTGTTGCATGTCGCGTGACGGTCGGCCGCGGAGTAGGGATAAAGTGAAAGGCGCTTGTATCGATGCGGTTTTTACTAGATACATTGAAAAAATCGAATGTAAGTCACTGTTCACGTATTTTAGTTACCATAAAATATTGGTTACATTTATAAACTGTGAAATTCATGATGAAGATGGAATTGATTATAGAATGATTGAAAATAATTGAAAAACGGATCAAAATGACTCAACGATTATAAAATATTGTTTTCAGTGTTTTAATATGTGTATATCATCTAAATAATTGTTAAGTATTATGTATGTCGTACTCTAAGACACAGAGTTCAATAAAAATATTAGTTGGAGACCTAGTCTACTTTTATCATTTCCCATTATCATTCCCATTTTCTAAGTATAAAATTAAGATTGATGAAGCAATTTTTATACCCTTAATGGAATATTATTCCGAAAATTTTTAGTTAAATGTCTATAATGTGAAAAAAAGTTTCACTTTTACGGTGGTTTCATAAAACCACACAAGTTTTTTGTTTTTTCTAGACATTAAATTTCCAATGCCAAAATCATGAAAGCTTAGCGCTGCTTACATAGCCTTTTTGCAAATAGAGATTGTGTTTTTCTGCTGAAGTGTTCTTGCTGTATTTTTTGACATATACGAACAATATTGTTTTCTGATTTTGCAGGAATTAGTTCTCAAAAACCGGGTGACTTGTAAATATTATATAAACATTGGACTTTTTTTAAATATAAGTAGGTTAATTTTAAGCTGAAAATTTAATTATTGTAAATTTCCAAGTACTTTTATCTATTTTGAAGGCTGAAAAAAATTTAAAATAAAACGGGGCTTAACGCGTTATTTACCTTTAACTTTATTTTACCCGACGTTTCGGCTGGGTTACACCAGCCGTGGTCACGGGGAGACTAGCGGTGTGCGGCGCCGTCGACTGCGAGCGGAGGTATCTTTTTCAGGTACCCTCAGTTGTGGATTATATTTGTAAAAGTCACTACACACGACACTAACATTGTCCTCGGGTTTACTTGACGAAATATTGCGGTTATTAAATTTTCCTATAACTGGACTCCATGCAGTAGACAGTTTATATCCATCCTCACGATTAAAATTTTTATGTTTTTTAATTTCAATCGCTTCGCGAACCATTCTGCGGTAATATTGGCGATCGGTGGATAAAACTTTGGGTTGATGGAGCTCAATCCAGTGGTTGGTGTTGGTGGTCATAAGATGTTCCGCCATTGCTGATTTCGTCGTCTGGCGATTCTTAACAGCTGCAATGTTTTCTTTTACTCGCTCTGCAATGGTGCGTTTCGTCTGGCCTATATAAGAACTTCCGCAGCTGCAATCGATCTTGTAAACACCTGGTGTTTGGTACGGTATTACATCCTTTGGCGTGCGTACATGCTTTGCAATTTTGGTGAACGGAACATATACAGTCTTAATGGAGAATTTTCTGAGAACTGATCCAATTTTATCCGTTATGTCTTTGACATAAGGCAAGAACGTTGGCTGGCGCTCAACCTCTGGATGTTTCGTACGTGTGCCACGACGACCTGGACCTCTTTTACTTGCTTTGTACCCGTTTCTCTTTAGTGCTTCCTGAACGTGTGCGAGCTCACTATTCAAATGTTCAGGATCACAAAGTTCATAGGCTCGATTCGTCAGATATGTCACAACAGATTGTAAGTGACATTTTATTAACATCCTAAAGGAGATAAAGCTGGAACCGAACGAGATAATGGTGAGTTTTGACGTTGAATCGTTGTTCGCTAGCGTTCCATTGAAAGAATGCCTTGAGGTGATCAAGAACAAATTAATTTTAAATGGTATCTCAGATAGGTATGTAATTTTGCTTGAACACTGCTTAGACGCCAACTACTTTCTATACCAAAATCAGCATTACCTTCAGATTGATGGAGTAGCTATGGGAAGCCCCATAGCACCAGTTTTAGCCAACATCTGGATGGAACATTTTGAAGAAAAAGCGTTGAACTCAGGACCTTTTCATATACGATTTTGGAAGAGATATGTTGATGACGTATTCTGCCTAATCAAAGGAAGTAAGCAGGAAGCTGAAGAATACCTCGATCATCTCAACTCTATTCACAATAAAATCCGCTTTACATGCGAAATAGAGAGTGAGCGATCATTAGCATTCTTGGATGTTAAGTTGAATGTGCGAGAAGATGGTTCTCTGGGACACACTGTGTATCGAAAACCGACACACACCGATAGATACCTGAATGCCTCTTCGCACCATCACCCGCGTCACTTACAATCTGTTGTGACATCTCTGACGAATCGAGAATATGAACTTTGTGATCCTGAACATTTGAATAGTGAGCTCGCACACGTTCAGGAAGCACTAAAGAGAAACGGGTACAAAGCAAGTAAAAGAGGTCCAGGTCGTCGTGGCACACGTACGAAACATCCAGAGGTTGAGCGCCAGCCAACGTTCTTGCCTTATGTCAAAGGCATAACGGATAAAATTGGATCAGTTCTCAGAAAATTCTCCATTAAGACTGTATATGTTCCGTTCACCAAAATTGCAAAGCATGTACGCACGCCAAAGGATGTAATACCGTACCAAACACCAGGTGTTTACAAGATCGATTGCAGCTGCGGAAGTTCTTATATAGGCCAGACGAAACGCACCATTGCAGAGCGAGTAAAAGAACACATTGCAGCTGTTAAGAATCGCCAGACGACGAAATCAGCAATAGCGGAACATCTTATGACCACCAAAACCAACCACTGGATTGAGCTCCATCAACCCAAAGTTTTATCCACCGATCGCCAATATTACCGCAGAATGGTTCGCGAAGCGATTGAAATTAAAAAACATAAAAATTTTAATCGTGAGGATGGATATAAACTGTCTACTGCATGGAGTCCAGTTATAGAAAAATTTAATAACCGCAATATTTCGTCAAGTAAACCCGAGGACAATGTTAGTGTCGTGTGTAGTGACTTTTACAAATATAATCCACAAGTGAGGGTACCTGAAAAAGATACCTCCGCTCGCAGTCGACGGCGCCGCACACCGCTAGTCTCCCCGTGACCACGGCTGGTGTAACCCAGCCGAAACGTCGGGTAAAATAAAGTTAAAGGTAAATAACGCGTTAAGCCCCGTTTTATTTTAAATATGAAAAAAAATATCTTTTTTTTTTCTTTTTACCTCTGTCGACAGACAAAATGATGATCACCGGCAAAGCCTTCTCATAACTTCCATTCATGTTTCCATGTTACAATATATAAACACAGCATGGCTGATAAATACGTGTAGAAAACGATATTCAAATAAGAGACAATAGAATTGTAAAACGTAACTTTAAATGCAGTAAAGTGGGAATGTGAAGTTAAATCGAATTAGGTTCAAGAGCAGCGCGTCACGCCACTTAGACAAACTACTGTCTTATGACCTATTTTCCTGTTCAAAAGTTCTGTTTGTTTTAAAAGATTATTAAGGATTGTTTCTTTTGCTTACTTTCTTTTAATTGAATGTGATTTTCTGAAACTGCTATTTCGATTTATTTAATTATAAATAATTGCTTTCGAACTAATGAGGCAGGAAATAATTATTAAGGGTGCATTCTGCAAAAAAAAAAAACTCTGCGTCTTTATAAATTATACGTAGAAGTTTAACGCTTTTTGTAACTATTAATTGAAAAATAACTTTCCGAAGATTTTTATGTCTAAAATATTCTAATGAAATAAACCTATTTGTAAACAACTCTGTTCTAAACAAGAATTTGATATCTAGGTATTTTAACTTTATGAGATTTACCAAAATTATATACCTACTATTGTAGATCTTAAGAGAGTTTAATTAAGATTTAATTATACTGTTCACCTTTTCAATTCTCTTAAACATGATATTATTTCTAAGTTAAAATTATAATATATTTAAAATATGTAGTATGATTTTATTTAAAATTTGTTGTCATTATGATTTTAATTATTTATTTTTACCAATATACAATAATTAACGTCCCTGCCTCTGTAGTATATAAAACTCTTATAACTCATGTCTGCTTCGTTCGGGATCATTTCCATTTATTTTACTTAAAATATACCAGATAACCCCATATAATTGAAGACGACTTTATCCATTTCAGGTCTTCGTATTCCTGGGAAACAAATTTACTTTGCTAAAGAATATGTAAGGTTTTTATTAACAGGCCTAAAATCAAATATATTTGTCCTTCAAACAATAAACGAATTATTTAAAAAAATATATTTTTATAGTGTTCAATAATTATTTATCTTAGTTTTAAAATAGAAATGATGCAACAAATAATAGTAGAGATTTTTATAATGTAAAAATAGAATGTTTCTTAGAACATAGTTTAGAATATATCTCTGGAATATATCTATAGTGAAAAGCACTGACTTTAACCTCTACAAATTACTTACTATAGATTTTCTTTACAAAGGAGGGAAATAAATCTTTCAAGTGTTAAGCCTTTGTTATTGTGTGTACATTTTATCATATGTACATTTACAAATCTCCAATATATAATAAGACAGTAAAAATCAAGTGTCTGTTCATTAAGTATTTTTCCCATAAACTGATATGGGGCGATTAAACAAGAGTAACAGAAACCAAAGAAACAATTTTTGGAATTTTTGTCTGTTTGTATGTCTGTCCAGTACGTTATAACGTCGAAACTACTCAACGGATTTGAACGCGGTTTATTACACGATTTTACAGGTGGATTATATATAATCGTTATCAAATTGGTTTCGTCAAAATCGGTTAAGGGAAAAAGAATTTATGGTCAATTAAAAATTTACTTCAAGCACTGTTTCAAAACTTTTTAACAAAATTGAATGCGGTTTACATAAACGTATTTAGTTTAGATAAAACTAGAATTTCTACTTTGTTTTTATCTGAATTTTATTAAAATAACAAATTGAATATGAGCATATGGCCATTTTAAATTTGGTTACATAAAATCTCAATAGATGGCGCTGACTTTTTAGAACTCGCTATGATTATGTTTTGGCATATCGTATAGCAGTTTGAAATTCTACAAAAAAAAATATTTAATGGAACGTTACTTAAAAATATTATATTTGGTAAAAAATATTTATTTTTTATATACTTTATTACGTATATCTGAATAATGTCCTGGTTCAGTTTGATACTGTAGTAATGTAATGCCGATATTTATAAAATTGCCACGGGAGTAGGATTGTATAGAATTAACTTTAAGTCTATTATAGGTCTGTATAATTGTAGTTTCCACAGATTAAGCGAAAAGCGACCTACATGCGGGCGGAGCCGCGGGCAACAGCTAGTAATAAAAATAAATTGTAAATATGACAATGACTTTTGATAGTGTTAAATGAAAAATCCAAAACATTAAAGAATACTTTTAAATCATAATGGGCGTTTAAAATTGCTACGATGTTTACATCGTACATATATATGTGTACGATGATGATATGACAATATATACATATATATGTAGAACGACCGCAGACGTATGAATTGAGAAAAGAAACCATTGAAAAATCTCTTAAAGAGAAAAGAAAAAATAATGTTAATAAAAAAATTTGGTTATACAAAAAAATGCATACAACTCTTGTAATTGTATTTTAATCATTTTCTCAATGAGACTTTTTGAACTCTTTTCATATTTTATCTAATAATACCAATAAACTCACATTCGGTTCAAACGAGAAGAAAATTTTATGTATGACTACAAATTTTATTTTAGGACATTTCACCACAAAATCATTATTTCACCAAACAAATATCAGTACACTGGGTCACTGGTAAAGTAAATGCATTATGGAGGTACAAATTAAAATTCCCTCAACTATAACAACTGCCAGCACTGAAGTATGCACCGACATTTCACATTAACATACAAACTCCAGCATTCAACAAATTAACATAACACACACTAACTCATAAGTGAGTAATGCAATAGCTCTAGAATAATATTTATATCAGATATTTTATTTTTAATATATATACATATATAAATATTTTAGTTATTTAATGCTTCGTGCATTAACAAATAAATTTCATTAAAGGAGGTTAAAAATAAAAATTGGTTGGGTTATTATTAGCTTATTCTTTGTAGAATTTAACTATTAACGATTTAAAGGAAGATACGGGAGGGGTTGTAAGAAGCAAGGAAATAGACTCAGAATAGTATAGCACTAATATACTACTAATTTAGTGATTCGGCATACCTTGAGATGAGATGAGATGATGTTGATGAGATGAGATGAGAGACAGATGTTACCTTTATACATTCCGTTACTCGAATAATGGAATTTAGACAATATTTTACAACTGCAGATGGTTTGTTTTTTCTTTTGCTGCATTTATTATTTTTGAATGGTAGTGGTATCTTAATTTTTAATATAAGTTATCATTTTTGTTCTCATAATCTTTAGCGAAAAGAAAATTATGAAAAAAAACTATAACTATTTATGTTTGCATTTATTATTAACATACTCAGTTAAAATTTTTATTATAGTAAATTAACGGACAAAACATCCTTAGAAAAACGCCATTTAGAATATTATAAAATAAGAATCGTCGGAATGAGTAAGCGAGCCTTTGAAGTTGTGAATATTCAAGTACAATTTTGTGATTCACACAACCGAAACTGTATATGTCTATTTTTGAGGACTATGTTTTAAATTTAGAAAACAATTCACGCTCTTTTATTTAATTAATGAATGTAGTTTTGTTTTTAACCTTGACTTATCTTACGTGAATGTTATTAAACAATCTTAACAAAGAAAGATCACGCTTTAACACTATGTTATTATAGCTGTCCCAAGGAATAAGATTCTCTTTTTCCTTGGGAAATGGGATTCTTATTTTATATATAGAAATGTTAATTTGCTATATCAGTAGCAAATCTAGAGTGTACAAATAAGGTATTCATTTTGATGACTATAAAAGATCTTCTAAAAGTAACTCGGGTGAAAAATAATGATGAAGTTCTCTCCTGCAAGAAATAGTTAGATAGATAATGCTTTAGGTCTATTAAATAAAAGTAATTTCAAAGTGTTTGTCTACAATTTGTTCAAACCTATTGTATTGACCAGGAAATTCTTCGTAGGTGTATATATATATAACTCCATAATAAGGGAATTTTAAAATTATTGTTAATCAAAAACTCTCAAGTTACAATCACTTCAATTCAGTAATTATAAATTTATACCACATTTTACTTGGAATCCAATTTGTTCTCACCAAACATTTATGACTATGACAAAATAGTCAATACTATTAAAACAAACATAGAAATAAGTTAGGTTACTAACGTTAAATAAGGTTTTTAGACATAGACTTATTCTTTGGAACAGTGCAACTACAATATACGTTTAATAAGTAAGTAAAGTAAAAATCTTTGACTTCTGTTTTTCAATACTTATTAGGAAATTAAAGAAACAAAATAATATCAATATTTTCATATCAATTGGAATATATATTTAATTGTCTATAAATATGATTAGCTAAGTTAAGTCAATTTTAATTTAATTTAATCTAATGTTAAATATAGTATAAAAATATCACATTGACGCTCACAACTTAAACTTACGGTTTCTGATATACGAAAAGCCAAATTAGCCAAATAAGCTAACTTGTTGTTACCCGGGTTAATGAATTTAGTATACTATATCTAATTGACTTTATTGGTAAGGGGGCTAAATTTATTAGGTTTCAATATTTCCGCTTACCATCCTAAATCTTTACATAAAAATTACTCTTAATATTCATAGTTTTATAGATTTTAGATTATAGATTTTTATTTCTGTAATTAAAATTCACCTATCAAATTCATTATATCATCCTTCAACAGTTATGCCATAAACACGGACTTGTCGCAGTTTGTCAACTTTTTTTCTGACAGGTGTCACTCTATCAACCGTCACTTTTATATAATCAAATTACCTTTACACAGTTTAACTCAAATTCCCTTCAAACAAATAATAAGAGGCATGCTCTAATAATTTCAGAAATTTACATAATAAGTCATTAAGTCGTATATCTTTTTTAAACAAAACGAAACTATTTTTTTATTTTATTTAATACGTAAAAGAATAATTACTACGTTCATGTACTTACCTCACGTAGTATTTCATTTATTTATTTTCGTATAACCATTACAAGAACTTAAATGCAATTTAGTAATAATTTGATACGGATTAAGAGATGTTACCCCGGTAATATAATATTATAGTTTAGTTGGTAATTTGATGTTGTAATGAAACAAAAACACTTCGTCTCACCATCTAATTACGAGTTTAAACATAAACCTGTTGTAAAGCGTAATTACATTATGAAGTGAACATTCGTTGTGTATACCAGCTTCATTCGTTATGGCTTAACGGTTATTACTACTCGTTATATTTGCAACTTCTTGTGTAATCTAGTGCTTGTTTTTGTATTTTACAATAAATATTATGTTCTTTCTGAGAAATTAAATCATATACTTTTAAGAATTCCAACAACATTTCAGGGTTTGAAAATATTAACACTAAATTTATCTAAGCCAGTAGCGATACGGTAGCTCAATCGGTATAGCGTCGAATAGAGCCAGCGAATTTATTTTAAATACTATATCTAGATTTAAAAATAAAATAGCAATAACAATACTACACATATTTGTAGATATTTTCTTACACGAATTTTGGTAGTGGGATATTAAATTATATTAAAATATTAAGTACAAATTTTAGTATCCCTTTTAAAATTACATTCGGAACTATCATATAATATAAAGAAAAAATAAAAACTGGTCAAATAATTCGTTTTGTATAAAACTTACTATTAACAAGGAATTACTAAAAGTCGTGGTGTAAATTTTAATATAGTAAAGCAGAAATGGATTTAACATTCGTATGTAATATTCTTCATGGAGAAGGTTTTCTATACATATTTATTTTTATTATTAGGTTTTAAAGTGGAGTGGCCTCACAATTGATTAATCATTCTTTTGGATTTTTTTAAGTATGTTACGTACGTATTTTGTTTGCGTACTACCTCTATGGCCTGCACGCTATTCCGAAATTAGTTGGAAAATAATCTAAAAAATTACAGATGCTTTTACTACTGTTCTATTTATACTTATGAAGCTAGGAAATAGCAAACTCTGACTTACCTTTATCTTTACTTCTTTCTTTAAGTTGACAACGATACATACTAAATTTGCAGATGACTGCAATGATGATGAACGACGGTAACCACTCACCATCTAATGAAACGTGCTGCTTGTCTGTTTGTTCGTTTTTAATACTATAAAACAATGCACGAAGAACTATCAAGTATGTCACGTATCCAATAACAGCTCGATTGCATTCTCTTTAAACCGCCATTAATTTTTTTCACGAATGACGTCTTTTTGAAAGCGTACAAATCTTATTCGTTTGAGTATACATATATACTATACTTTTTCATATATACATATTATATACTAAGAAAGTATTAATAATATATAAGATGTTTAAACAAAACCTTAGTAACAATTTCAGTTGGGTAACTTACAGTTTAATTATACCGAACAATAAAGTAGCAAGTTAGAGAATAAAGGTAAGCTTACGTTCATAAAATAAATGATTTATAAAATTAAAACTGCCATGGCGGCCCTCATTAAGTTCTTCTGAGTAGAATTAAACTGTTGGAGCCTTAATGAATGGTTTTAAGACGGATGGATGATGTTAGTCGGATGATAGATGTGGCATTCTTGAAATAAAATAAACTATGGTGATCTCGAAATAATAAAAATATGTAGTGTCTTTCATTGTTATATTTATAATATATAATGAATTGAAATTATATCATATTACAAACCATGAAAATTTAGTCTATA
Source organism: Napeogenes sylphis (assembly GCA_959347405.1). Lineage (NCBI taxonomy): Eukaryota > Metazoa > Arthropoda > Insecta > Lepidoptera > Nymphalidae > Napeogenes > Napeogenes sylphis. The sequence goes on along the minus strand of OY365781.1, from coordinate 7,185,387 downwards.
TACCTTTTTAGATAAAAAGAAAATGTTAACTTATAAATAATATATTGTGTTACATCGGAATTTAAATTTAACATAAATATCGTATCCTTTACTTTATTAACTGAAGGTAGTCATCAAGAGAGTAGCGATTCGCCGCTTCAAATCCCGGTGAAAATATAAAAAAACATCACAATCTTGACTATAAAACAAACTAATTGCCGATGTTTAAACATTCTTTACTATAACCAGTGTATGTAAAGAAAAAGTAATTATTTAAATAATCAAATAATTTAAATAATTAACCTGAATGAATAAAATGTTTGCATACTTAGTTTATTATCTCATGCAATACATATGTAATAACAATTAATATAATGTAATGATTAATTATTAAAAAAGTTTATTTATGCTAATTTTATTGACAAAAATGTGCTAAAAATTATTTTCAGATTCTTTTGTTGGATGATTATCAAGACTTAAACAGTTTTTGTTTTATCGAAACAAATGATCTAAAGAAAAAATATTCCGACTATTCAGAGACGAAATAATCACAAACTTTCTTTTAAGTCTAGTAAACAGGGCTCGTAGAGATTAAGTACAGTCTGAAAGAGAAGCCATGGTACAACGTTTGAGTGACAAACCTCAGACGGTCTCCGCATGGGGCAATGCCAATCTTGTCAAATTTAACGCCATCAAAACGTAGACGTGTCCGTTCACCGCCAAAAGGAGCCCTTTCACCTTGGCTCCTACTTTCCAGAATGCATCCTTAGAATACAGTAACCGGCTTTAGTTGTTAGGCTTAGAGATTTCCTCGAACCTCAACTTTGGTCGGTTCATTGATTCCAGAGCAAAAACAGCAGCAGCATAGCTTGCCGTTCTTGCGAAGGTCCGGCAGTACTTTACAGCTTCTTGGCAGTACTTTATACAAAGCACAGATCCGCTCGTGTGAAGAGTACTGTGGTCACATACTTGCTGGTGCCGCAAAGTTTCATCTTGCGATTCTGGACTCAATTGAGAGGCGAATGAAGAAGCTTATACTCGATCCCGAATTGGTCTAAGCCGACCTCCACAGCCTTGAATACAGGCGTAGAATTGCTAGCCTCTCAGTATTCTATAGGATACATTTTGGTGAGTGTGCGCACGAATAACACGACCTAAGGTGGAATGTAGTCAAGAATGAAGTAAGAATGAGTAAGAATGAATCCTTACCACATTTATTGTCTGTATTAAAAAATTTATTACCAGAAAAAAAGAGAAGAAAAAGTTTTTATTTTTCTTGTTCAACTACATATTAGATTTTTCTTACGAAATTTTGTGTGTTAGTTATATAATTTAAACAGAAAATCTTCTTATATTTTTTTGGTTTTGATATAACACTTTGAAGCGAATATCATAGAGTAATGAATTCATGCACCAGAATTTCTTCTGTAAAGTTACTGTTAAAGTAAGGTAGGTCTTGGCTTTGTAGGCTTATACTATTATTTATCTCTCTGGTATTCATTAATTTGGACCACAGATACACAAGGAATAATTGTGTATGTTACTTTTCCAGTAACTTTAGTCTAATTTCAAATTCGCACCTACACTAAAAATCCATCTTTAATTAGTAAAATTAATAAATATAAATTCATACTTTGAATGTTCTTACAGTATTTGTATTTACAGGCTCGTTTAATTTCGGTGCTTAATATTTCGGTACTTATATTTTTCTTAAATATAACTAAAATATATATTTTTTTAATTAATCAACACTTCTTTATTCCTCACAAACTAACTGTTAGAAAGATATTCATAAAGGACAAACGAGAGTCTAACGTTGGAACGTTGGAACAAAAACAGATCGTGTTTTATTTTATATTAGCTTTCCCATAGACATTACTAATTTTACAAGCTGCACTAAACTAAACTGCCACAGATACACAGATACACCGATACACAGGTCAAACTCATAACACCCCTCTTTTTGGGTCGGGGGTTAAATATAGACGACAGACGAAGCTTCTTAGCAATCCATGGATTCACCGTGCGGGTGCCGGGCCCATCGCGTTGCAAGGAGAGGAGTGCAAGCAGTGCCTGGGACTTGCGACCCAGGAGTAGGTTTAAGGGGCCCCTTTATTATGCGCAAAAACGCTCACCTTCACCCTCCACACTCCTCTCCCTACCTAACCAAATTTGGAAAGAACCTACTAATGCCGCCTTTGAAGTACATTCTAGAAATGAACCGATGCTTGTTCTAGAAAGGCCAAGATCTTTAAGTAGGCTATAGAGAGATTTTGCTGTTATACCTCTCGCTCCCACTTCTACCGCGTACAAACTAACTATAAATTTATTCCTGATCAGTTCGTTGGTTAGTTCGTAATACTTATTGAGCTTGAATGTGTGATCCCTTGGGATGTTTGTTTCCCAAGGAACAGTAAGCTCCACAAGTATCACGCGCCTCAGATGTTTCGAATACAGGAATAAGTCCGGTCTGGATGACGAAACACCAACATCCCCAGGGATTTTGTAATGCTTTTCATACGTGTCCATCATGAGAATCCAATCAGGAGCCGCGCCTAATATTGAATAAGGCTTCGCTTTTGATTTTTTGGAGGAGCCTTCTTTTACGAATTCTATAGATCGTTCGGTGGTTGTTATACCCTTCCGCGCTCTTGCTACTGAAAGACTAACCGCTTCCCGTATAATTTCTAATACCTTGTCGTGGCGACGCGAGTATTGACCTTTATCTAGAAGTACCCTACACCCTACTAATAGGTGTTTCGCGGTTCCTATTGCCTCCCCACAGATGTTGCAAGACTTTTCGGTGGCTTTGCCCCATCTTACTAAATTACTTTGATCTGGGAGAGTCATTTGGAATGCATTAAGATAGAATTTTAATAATGCTGGGGACCAATCATAAATTAAGGTGCGCCACTTCAAAGCTAGTGGAATACAAAAATCTCCTATGGTCACCCATTCGTTTTGAATTTCTAGGCTCATCGCGTGGAGTCGGTAATTATCGTTTTCGTCTTGTCGAATAAAAGATTTTGTTATGTCTATGTCTTGAACTTTCCTACTTGATCCTAGCCCTACTTTATTTGTTTGAGCACCTATCATAAACTTTTTATGGAATTGAAGTCGTGACTCGAGCTCTGAGGCAACTTTGTCTTTTGGGAGAGAAGTTACAGTATCATCTTTAGATTTTCCGATGATATGTCTTTTGGTAACTCTTAGATGTTTGTAGAGCTCCGATGGTTTCTTTAATTTTAATCCAAAATTGTTTCGGTCTCTAAATAAGGTTGATGAGTCCGCTGAGTGCGCTAACCCGAGCCATAACTTCAATGTCTTTATGACGCTTGCATCTAACTTTGACAAAAGGGTTTTATTTATATCATACACGAGGAAAGGCCAATTTAGACGTGATGTTAAATAATTATCGTAAATCCAAGCTTTTTTGACGTTACTTATTGGTTGGTTGTCTACCTTTTTGAGATCGTTTAAAAAGCTATCGACTATTACATCCAACGATGGAGTACGTTTTCATTAAAAATTATTGAGAATTTTAATTTTGAATAATATGATGCAATAATGTCGCGAACTACCATAGGAAAGTTTAGAAAAACGGTTTAGAAACAAACGTATGTATTAAAAAGAGAAACAAATAACATTCTAGAATATTTAAATAAAATTCACATATTTCAGATGAAAGTTTATAGTTTTATGGCCAGTTTATCGATAAACTAATTTTGTATGTAAGGATCTAATAAAAGAATTGAAGTGTGAGCCGTAAAAAGCAAAAAAGGCAAACTTTAAAGATAGAGTTGAAAATTTAAACTTTCGCTCGAATTAGTTTTGACGTTTATTCATAATATTTCACTTCACTTCCTTTACCAAAAGATATTAAATGTCTGATTTTCTAAATGTAAATTATATTTTATAACTATTTGACATCAGAATCGTATATAGATTACAAACCGTGTAAAAGTCGGTTTTCTGCATATATCTTGATTATATCATTTGTCCTCAGTTCATTTTCTATAAATTTATTTTATACAGCTAAAGTAATAGCTCTATGAATAGAAAAAAAATAAAAAAACACCGCGGCAATGTAATTGAATGAAAATTCCAAGAGTTGCTTGGAAAATGAAGAAGTGATCTGTTATATTTTCAAACAATTATCTTAACTATTTAATATAACTGTCTGGTGTTTATATATAAGTATATAAGTATATATGTATTTATAATGTGATATAATATAAGCTGACAACAAGTTATTCTTAAATATTTTTAAATAACATCCATTGAAGTAGTTCATTTGCTACGTATTATTAGTGGAGTTAGTTTAAATAAGAGTCGTCATAAGATTCTCCTCTTAATAAAAAACTGTTTAGGTAACAATAATAGATTGAATAACTGAGTTTAACATAATTAATTTTAAATTCTGTTTTATTATCTTCCTCATTATCTTTATGATTTACTAACTAATTTCAGTAGTATTGACTTTATAAATATGAAGCAATGATATAGTAACTTAATGCACATACCTCAGTCTATTAGAAAAGTAGCAGTTGCTCGAGGGTTGGCTGAGTACTCAATTGTGTTTCACGAAGCACTTATTGGCCACTGTTTGATTTTAAATAAAATCAGTAATTTTCTTTTTTCTTGCATTTTCTTATCCCTTAAAAAGATCGTTTAATTAAGTTTTGACGCTATTTAAAATCTGTTTCCAGGATGTAAGTTTAAGACCAATTTCCTGTTTCATTGAGTTCTTGATTTTCCAACACTTACTTGATTAAACTTTCCCAAGTTAAGATTAATATAAAATCACCAACACAAGTCAGACTAATTTTATTAGGCTTATAATTTGGCTGTACACGTTTATGTACATAGAGTAAAATCAATATCTACCTTGTTATTTAAATAATTAAAAAAAAAGTAATACAGATGTTAATTATTATATAAGATCTTTGTTAGTTCGCCTTAAAACAACTAAAATATATAAAAATAATACAACAAAACAAACAATGTAATACATTAAAAGTTATAAGAGTATGACACAGAAAAAAGGATAAAATGATCCTAAGATCATAAATATTATATGTCTGATAAAAAGAAAGAAAACTTGAACACGTTTTAAATATAACATTGTAATAAAGTAGTTCTTCTAACTCTTGGACCATTAGTCGGAACTCATTTTAAATGTGATTTTCTCTTACATTGCCATTTGGCTGCATTTTTCACAATACCTTTTAAATTTGGCGACAATTTGTATGAATGTTTTATTTATTATTCTTTTAAGTATTTAGGTACTTGTCTTTTATTTGCTATCATATAATTATTATAAAATACAATACAACAGTTTCATGACACAGTAATAAGTTTTTATTTCTGTTTGTGTCTGAAATTTGGTCATTATAAATAAATACGTATTTAAGTTCCTTTATTATTATTGATTAAATTTGTTCAGAATTTATAAATTTATTAAGATTAGCAGAGGATATTTTTTTCATTCTTTTAAAATGTAACTGTAACCTTTATAGAAATAGATGAATGTGGTTGAAGGTTTTATCTGTAGATCTGGATAATTATAGCTACTATTTTAAAAATATGATATATTCTACAAATATTATAAACATGATTATGTATTTCTGAGCGTTTCTCTGATGATCAAACTTAAGTAGTATATGGGACGAATGTTGGCGAAAATAAGTGAATGTGAGAGCGAGAAGGTGAAATTATCCATCTTTCTTCAACTAGCGAAGCCGCAGGCTGGTTTTTGAATAAAACTATTGTTATAGATTTATCTGTCCATAACATGTTAGTCCCAGATTTCGAATTTTGAGAGTCCATATTATTATTTAAGAAATCAGGAATTAACGCGTCAGAATAGGTATCACATATCAATCAGGTATCACCTATCATAGGTATCAAGGTCAGCCTGTGACCACGGCCGGTGCAACCTAGTCAAAACGTCAGCCAAATAAAAGGTATGTGATACCTATTCTAACGCGATAATTCCCGATTTCTTAAATAATAATATATATTGAAACGCGATAGTTTAAAAGTTTGAGAGTCCATTTTAAATAAAATGTAAAACAGACAGATAAGACGAAGCTTCTTAGCAATCCATGGATTCACCGTGCGGGTGCCGGGCCCATCGCGTTGCAAGGAGAGGAGTGCAAGCAGTGCCTGGGACTTGCGACCCAGGAGTAGGTTTAAGGGGCCCCTTTATTATGCGCAAAAACGTTCACCTTCACCCTCCACACTCCTCTCCCTACCTAACCAAATTTGGAAAGAACCTACTAATGCCGCCTTTGAAATAAGTTCTAGAAATGAACCGATGCTTGTTCTAGAAAGGTCAAGGTCTCTAAGTAGGCTATAGAGAGATTTTGCTGTTATACCTCTCGCTCCCACTTCTACCGCGTACAAACTAACTATAAATTTATTCCTGATCAGTTCGTTGGTTAGTTCGTAATACTTATTGAGCTTGAATGTGTGATCCCTTGGGATGTTTGTTTCCCAAGGAACAGTAAGCTCCACAAGTATCACGCGCCTCAGATGTTTCGAATACAGGAATAAGTCCGGTCTGGATGACGAAACACCAACATCCCCAGGGATTTTGTAATGCTTTTCATACGTGTCCATCATGAGAATCCAATCAGGAGCCGCGCCTAATATTGAATAAGGCTTCGCTTTTGATTTCTTGGAGGAGCCTTCTTTTACGAATTTTATAAATCGTTCGGTGGTTGTTATACCCTTCCGCGCTCTTGCTACTGAAAGACTAACCGCTTCCCGTATAATTTCTAATACCTTGTCGTGGCGACGCGAGTATTGACCTTTATCTAGAAGTACCCTACACCCTACTAATAGGTGTTTCGCGGTTCCTATTGCCTCCCCACAGATGTTGCAAGACTTTTCGGTGGCTTTGCCCCATCTTACTAAATTACTTTGATTTGGGAGAGTCATTTGGAATGCATTAAGATAGAATTTTAATAATGCTGGGGACCAATCATAAATTAAGGTGCGCCACTTCAAAGCTAGTGGAATACAAAAATCTCCTATGGTCACCCATTCGTTTTGAATTTCTAGGCTCATCGTGTGGAGTCGGTAATTATCGTTTTCGTCTTGTCGAATAAAAGATTTTGTTATGTCTATGTCTTGAACTTTCCTACTTGATCCTAGCCCTACTTTATTTGTTTGAGCACCTATCATAATTTTTTTATGGGATTGAAGTCGTGACTCGAGCTCTGAGGCAACTTTGTCTTTTGGAAGAGAAGTTACAGTATCATCTTTAGATTTTCCGATGATATGTCTTTTGGTAACTCTTAGATGTTTGTAGAGCTCCGATGGTCTCTTTAATTTTAATCCAAAATTGTTTCGGTCTCTAAATAAGGTTGATGAGTCCGCTGAGTGCGCTAACCCGAGCCATAACTTCAATGTCTTTATGACGCTTGCATCTAACTTTGACAAAAGGGTTTTATTAATATCATAAACGAGGAAAGGCCAATTTAGACGTGATGTTAAAAAATTATCGTAAATCCAAGCTTTTTTGACGTTACTTATTGGTTGGTTGTCTACCTTTTCGAGATCATTTAAAAAGCTATCGACTATTACATCCAACGATGGAGTACGCCCTTTTAACCTAAAAATTTAAACGGAGCTGCTTCCGTAACCGTACTAACGCGCTGACCGCCTATTATAAGACCCGGATCGTAAGAGGTATATTTGGTATTCCGTCTACCCAGACACAGACTAAAACATTTACTTGGTTTTGTCCTCAATCCGCCCGTCCACGTACAGAAATCCTCAACTACATTTAAAAGTACCTGACATTATTTCGGATTATGTGTCAGTATCGCGGGATCATCTGCTAAAGCTAGTATGGATTCTGTGTATTTGTCGTTGAACTTAAACCGATAGCCCCACTTTTTTTCATTTCTAATTAATTTGTCTATTAAAATATTAATAACTATATTAAATATAATAGGAGAAATACAACAGCCCTGAAATAAACCAACGTTATAATTAAGTGGTTTTGAATGATTTTCATTAAAAATTATTGAGAATTTTAATTTTGAATAATATGATGCAATAATGTCGCGAATTAATTAATTAATAATTATGAATTGACACAATATTTTATAAAAATGTTTCTTACGATAATTTTGCAATGAGTTAATAAGTACGGACTAATTTAACCTGTGTACAATAAATGTATTTTAATAAATAAAAACAAAAACAGGTCAACGGCGTCTTTGAAATATTAGTGCACAAACGATATGTAAACTTAGTATGATTGTGTATCGTATTTTTATACGTAAACTTTTTTTTGGTCATTATTATCTATACTAATATTAGAACGAGAAAAAATTTGATTGTTTGTTTGTTTGAATTACATAGGTTCCGAGCTTACTGGACCAATTTAAAAAAATCTTTTACCATTAGAATCCTATATTATCCTTCTGATAAACATAGGCTATGTTTAATACGAGAAAACCTAAGGATTAACGTGAATATTTTGACAGTGTAATATTATATAAACATGTCAGATGACAGACGTGAAGTTCGTTCGAACTACGACCGCCCGTCAGTATGGCAGCTTGTAATATATACAGAGTTATTTGTATGACTACAACAACAGCAACTAATAATTTTTGTATGGGAATACTTAGTTGTTTTAACTAATAATTTTTAAAAGTCGTAAAACAAATGTTGTTGGGATTGATGTAGAGAGGCTGCCTGCAAGAGGTAGTTAACTAATTACAAATTACCATGTACAGCATAAACGTTGTGTTTCTTAAATGTGAAATTTAGTTGATGCCAGTTTATTGAAAGTATAAGTAAACAACTTATACATTTGTTAAAAACTCACAAAGAACATACATAACATTGCGTATGCGAAAAATAACAACTATTTACCGCGTGGTGGCAAACTTGTTGAAACCTCATATAAAACTATTCTGTTTTACACTTACTCCATTTTCTCTTTGTTTAAGTTACATTTCTTAACAAAAGCTATTTTTTGTTTCGTGTATATTTCTTATATGTTTTTTAGGAAAACCTATTCAAAATTTAAGAATGGACTAAAATTGTCATAATTGGTTTAGATTGTTGGGGATAAATATTATGTTTTATAGTGATATGAAATACCTACGTATCGTTTGGCATTATTGTTTGTTAATAAATTGTATACGAATATTTAAAAACTCTTTGAAACTCCAAAATTAGGGAAGGAAATAAACTAACTAAACTAACTAAATTATGGTAAAACTCCAAAATTAGTGAAGGAAATAAAATAAGAACATAAACTAACCAAATAGGTAAGTATAAATTAATATAGCCTCTATAACATAAATTATTACATAAAACACTTTTGTAATATAATAATTGCAATAGAACTACGTAACATTTAATTTAAAAATATTGTTTAAAAATATAGGCATACATTTATTCATAAGCAAATGTCATACAAAAAGAGGAATTTTAAATCTTGTTAATCAATTTTACCAAGTCTCTCAGTGACAGTTTGATTATTAAATTAATATACTTAGGTTCTAGCCATTCTAGCCGTAACTTAAAATTTTATTTGAATTAAAAAGCATAAACGGCGTGTTAAAATAATTTATCATGTTAATATTACTGTTTATATTTTTTCGGAAAAAATATTTGCTTTCCAGGTTGTCACAATGTCATCTATTTTGATACCTTCCTAATTTTATGCTATTGTAATCCGTGGTATATTTTATTCATTTTTCTTATCAAATATGACCCAATTATTTTCATGCTTCGTATTAGTTGAAAACCGTATGTTGTTATAAAAAATACTCTGTCAATATTAAATGAAGTTCTCGTCACGGCTATTTTACATCGCTACAGATTTATTAGGAAATTCGTCAGTTCGTCCACTCTCGTAAATTAAAAACGTTACCGCTATTTCGCTAATATGTTTCAATTTATCCTTCAGTATCTTTATAATGGAAATAATTTACCATTTTATTACATTTTTTTTCATAACAAATTTACTCTATATTTTATTTGTAACATTTGTTTTTACAAGGTAAAACGAAATATTTTTTTGTACACTTATTTATTTGAAAGATATACAATTAACAATACATAGCAACATATGTATATACAAACATTAAGTATCGTTTTTGTATAAAGTCAAAGGGCTTATATTGAAACTTAATCTAGTCTGATAGACCTACGGAAATAAAATTGAATAGTAAATCTTGTAACAACTGAGTTCTGCAAAATCAACAATAAAAAAATGGAACAAAATGTTAAAAATCCATTGTTGGAGGGTAGACGTAAAAGCTTCCTTATTCTACTTCAGTTCCTGATTTTATTTTGTTTTTATTATTTAATTTTACAATTAATATCAATGATATAATGTATAAATGAACAACTACTTGCAAATAAATTTAATTTATATTTAATACAACTTAACCATAATTAAGATCTAAAATTTTTTTAAGCACCTTGAGGACGATAAACAATACAGTTTCAATAAAACCTCAAAGTTGCAATCCGAGCTACGAACCGTACTTCAGACATAAATTCCTAATTTAAATATTCCCGGGGTTTAGGTTTCAAATAGGTTTGACTTTGACGTACTATTAAGCCAGTTTTGCTATATTTACATACAATAATTAGCGATTACTTGGCTTCATAGGTATTTTCGAGGGCAACGAACTGTTGGGTAAATTATGTAGTCGCTGAGAGAAATTTGTGCCGTAGTACCTGGAAATTTATATATTACCTCCTTTACTGGTTACTATTTTAATTTATTGCATTAAAAATAAAATCTCTTCTATTTATATTTTTATACGATCTTCAAAAACATTCATATTGCCAATTTAAGACGTTAATGCAACCGCTGTACCACCAAAAACTTGGATTGTATTTACAATTAGATCCTATATGTTAGAATATATCCTGGGGTAGTAGATAATATTAAGAATAAGTTTTGAATATATCAATATTTAAAAAAAAAATATGTTGGTATTTACCATATAACATATAATGATAATAGTATATGTCATGTTTATGTAAGTATCATGAAAATCAATCAGGTTTTTTATTTCTTTTTCTCTTTTTAGATTTTATTTTATTAATCAAGAAATTTTAATATTTATAGTATTTTTTTTTATATCCAATATTTCAATAATATATTTATTATTAATAATAGAAACTCAAGTTAAAGATCATTGGGACAAAAGCCAAAACATAATGTAAAGTAAAATTAAAAGAGCTTATTTCAATATTTATCTAAGAAGTAAAAACTATTTTTGGGGCGTAGATTTAATGATAATGATTCACCAATTTCGGGGTTACAGATTGGAGTTGCTTGGGTTGTGTTTTAATATCATACACCAGAAATGTATTATTATTTATTGCTTAAAAAGTTTTTATTTAAGGTAAGAAAGATCCTACACAACATTTAAGCTGCCAGAAGAAAAGTTAGGGTATATATATTTTTTAATTTTTTTTTACGAAGGTTATCATAGGACTTATATAAATATGGAATGAAACGGTTTCCCAGAGGTCGCGGGTTGGAATCCCTACCCGTATCGGTTTATTTTTCATCCTATATTTATGTAAATTAAAATAAACTTAACATGGCTATACATGATTATAGATATTTTTAAACATTATCACATGGCACCATACACATACTCAAATACTAATAAAAATTACTACGTTAAAACAAACCGACTTCAAAACTAAAAAGTAAAATATAATGAAGATTTATTATTAATTATATACTACCTCTTAATTATGTGTCCTATTTCTTAATAGGTTTGAAGGCGTTGCCAAGCCAAACCAATAATAATATTTAATCACTTAAATGAATACGAGCAAATTAATACAATGAAACGCCTATTTTAATGATTAAGATACGTAATAAACATTAGTCACAGCATGTTTTGATTTTTATGTTGATTTTTTATGATTTTTATGTTTATGTTTTGATTGTTTTGATCACCTTAATTCTAGACTCGGTAAGATCCAAGAGCGTCTTGCGAATGAGTGTTTTGAGCAGAGAGCTAATAAACTGGGACTCATTAATAAGCGTCTGGCCAACGAGTCAGCCGAGCAGAGGACTCGTAGACTTGGTCTCATTAATGAGCGTTTAGAGAACGAGTCGACTGAGCAGAGGGCTCAAAGATAAGAAGTGATACGAAACCGTACAGCAACCGATTCTAATAAGCGACGTGAGAACCGGTTAGCAGCAGCGAGTCAGACTTCGCAAAGACTTAGTTCAATGAATGAGCCTAATTTTATAACCACCATAAATCAATATGCTGAAGTACCATGTACAGTCTGTAAGAATCAAACAAAAAAAGAATTACGTAAATCGGTTCAGAACCTGCGGGGAAATCAGTGTACATACATAAATATACATATATATATATATATATATATATATATGTATATTTATATTATTCGGCCGGTATATATATATATATACCGGCCGAATTGGGAACCTCCTCCTTTTTAAAGAAGTCGGTTTTAAGCAAGATATATTTAAAATCCTGATAATAATCGAAAACAAAAGAACCTTGTAAAGAATCTTAGAACATATAATATTTTTTTATTAAATTTTTACTTTTAATACTCATTGATTATTGTCATATTTATATGTATTGTATGTAATTAACAAAATAAAATTGCCTGCATTTTTGGTATTCTATAGGTTTTTTATGCATTTTTGTCGAAGTGCATACCTAATATTGACGTTAATAAAATAGTGTTAGGACTTGTTTCAGTAATACATAGTACTAGCACTTCAATGTTTAATATCCAATCATTTTGTAATAGAATGGGCGAGAGCAGCCCTTACAAGTCGTTTTATAATATTTTAACACTATAATATTTAAATGAGGGTAATTTACAATTTCATAACAACGGTTCTAATAATTAATAAAAGATTAAACATTATGTTAAAATATTCTATGCTTCTAATTCTTAAAACATTTGACAGTAAATACTAAACAACATTCCATAATTATTTAAGTAGGTGGCTCTACTGTTGTATACTATTTAAAAACTTATGAATAATTATAAAATAAAAAAAATACATTGTACAGTTTCGCGTGTCATTCATGAACTTTCTTAGAATAAGTTTGTTAGGAATATAAACATTGATAAATGTTCGTAATCTTTTAGTATATTTTATCTAAAATGACCAATTTTAAGTTTTTAGTACAATAAGAAATCGAAATTAAAGACTACGTTACATCTGTGAGAAATGGGTGATACATTAACCAACCACTACGCAAAGTATGTCTTGCTACAAGAACGAACTATATATATAACAATATATAAGACGTAGAACTATAAAATATATCTAATAACGGCTTGATTGCCTTTTAAAGCGTCATGAACTTCTTCTTTTCTATTTTTCACTTATTCATGTATAGTTTGTATAAATATTTATTTATAATGATAATATACATATACTACATAGGTTTAATTACGATATTTAAAAAATATATATGTAGTGACAATTTCAGGTAGTGCAGAAGTTACAGTTGAATTATACAGAACAATAAAGTGGTAGGTTCTAGAACAAACGTACGCTTATATTCATAAAATAAATGAAATATAAATTTATATCCGCCATGGTGGCTCTAATTAAGTTCTTCTGAGTAGAATTAAACTGTTGGAGCTTTAATGAATGTTTTTAAGACGGATGTACGATGTTAGCAGTTTGTTAGATGCGGCATTTTTTTTGAAATAATATGACTTACCGTGATCTCAGCATAAGAAAGTTATAACTAAAGTATATAGTGTGTTCTCATATATATATATATATATATATATATATATATATATATATATATATATATATATATATATACTCTCAAATATTTATATATAATGGTTGGTAGTATTGATAAGTTATAATTATAAGAATTATTATTACCCATCTTAACTTCAGAGTTTTATATATATAACGATATATCAGTTTAGAAAAGATCAAAACAAAATGTTTGTTAAATTTTTTTATTCTTTTTTATATCAGAGTTCTAAATCTAACATCCTGTAACTTTTTTTTATAACTGAATGTAGTCATCAAGAGAGTAGCAATTCCCCGCTTCAACTCCCGTTGACTATATAAAAAACCAACATAGTCTTGACTATGACGCTAAATTGTCGATGTTTTAACATTGTTCATTACAACCTTAACATCATCTACAATTATAAATTAACTATTGTAAGTAAATTTTATTTACATTAATCTAAACGGTAAATACATCGGAATTTACATAAGTTTTTACATTTATTCATAAGTTTTTAAATAGTATACAACAGTAGAGCCACCTACTTAAATAATTATGGAATGTTGTTTAGTATTTACTGTCAAATGTTTTAAGAATTAGAAGCATAGAATATTTTAACATAATGTTTAATCTTTTATTAATTATTAGAACCGTTGTTATGAAATTGTAAATTACCCTCATTTAAATATTATAGTGTTAAAATATTATAAAACGACTTGTAAGGGCTGCTCTCGCCCATTCTATTACAAAATGATTGGATATTAAACATTGAAGTGCTAGTACTATGTATTACTGAAACAAGTCCTAACACTATTTTATTAACGTCAATATTAGGTATGCACTTCGACAAAAATGCATAAAAAACCTATAGAATACCAAAAATGCAGGCAATTTTATTTTGTTAATTACATACAATACATATAAATATGACAATAATCAATGAGTATTAAAAGTAAAAATTTAATAAAAAAATATTATATGTTCTAAGATTCTTTACAAGGTTCTTTTGTTTTCGATTATTATCAGGATTTTAAATATATCTTGCTTAAAACCGACTTCTTTAAAAAGGAGGAGGTTCCCAATTCGGCCGGTATATATATATATATACCGGCCGAATAATATAAATATACATATATATATATATATATATATATATGTATATTTATGTATGTACACTGATTTCCCCGCAGGTTCTGAACCGATTTACGTAATTCTTTTTTTGTTTGATTCTTACAGACTGTACATGGTACTTCAGCATATTGATTTATGGTGGTTATAAAATTAGGCTCATTCATTGAACTAAGTCTTTGCGAAGTCTGACTCGCTGCTGCTAACCGGTTCTCACGTCGCTTATTAGAATCGGTTGCTGTACGGTTTCGTATCACTTCTTATCTTTGAGCCCTCTGCTCAGTCGACTCGTTCTCTAAACGCTCATTAATGAGACCAAGTCTACGAGTCCTCTGCTCGGCTGACTCGTTGGCCAGACGCTTATTAATGAGTCCCAGTTTATTAGCTCTCTGCTCAAAACACTCATTCGCAAGACGCTCTTGGATCTTACCGAGTCTAGAATTAAGGTGATCAAGAGTTTCTTGACGTAATCGTGATTAAATTATGTTCAGAAGAATTTTTTTTACGGAGATGACTACTTTTGTCTGTTCCCGTTACTTGAGGTCTGTATTTTTTAAGGCGCGCAGCACTTTTTGTAGGTCTACCCATGGCTAATTGATAATGTAGCAATAAACTAAAAAGTATAAAATAAAAATAACTACGTTGAAAAAAAACGACTTTAAAACTAAAAAGTAAAAAAATAGTGTAGATTTAATATTTATTATATACTACCTATTATTTATATGTCCTACTTATTAATAGGTTTGAAGTCGGTGCTAAAACAAATAATTATATTTAACCACTTAAATGAATACGTGTAAATTAATACAATGAAATGTCTACTTTAATGATTAAGATACGTAAATAAAAAAAAGCAATTAAATCTTAATATTATAAGCAGTCCAATCAATACGAAGAAAAGTAAAAAAAAAAAACAAAATTATGAAAATGTATACTTAAACTAAATGGACATGTGAATTATGAAATTCCTACTTCCAAAATTAAAATACGTAAATAAAGCTATAAAAGAGCAATTAAATCTTAATATTATTACTAGTTTGAATCGATACGAAGAAAAACAAAAAAATAAATAATTACGAAAATGTATTCAACCGAATTCCTAAACTAAATGGCTTGGCACCGACATCAAACCTATTAGTAAATAGGACATATAAATAATAGGTAGTATATAATAAATATTAAATATAGGTACATTATTTTTTACTTTTTAATTTAAAGTTGGTTTTTTTAACGTAGTTATTTTTATTGACAAGTAAAATCATACTAACAATACTTTTATTCTGAAAAATATTACTAATATTTCGTAATATTTAAGGTGGATCCAAAAACTCAGGTTTAGGAGTTTTCTTTGTGTTTCCAAATTTCTTTATTTTTCTTTCTTAATATCTTCTTTTGCCGTTTTATACATTTCCGAATAACTGAAATATTTAAAGTATAAAAATAGGTTTTATTTAACTGTATAAAATACTAATAGTAGATAACATAGGAATAAAAGGTCAATATTTTAGTTAATTTGTGTGAAAAAAAATGATTAATTATTATGATTAATAATAAGTATTAAATTTAGAATATGTAAAATTATTTTAAAAAATGCCCTAATAATTACATTTTCCTTATTACAAATATTACTTTTTATAGTAAAAGCAGCTGTCCATATACTAAAACAAGCCGGACACTTGATGGTAAGTGATTAACGCCGAGACTCTCATGTAGTATTATAGAATGTGAGCGTTCCCGACTTTTGAGGAAGGAGTAGATGCTCTTTTTGAAGATACCCATGTTGTATCTGAACACCCGAAGAGAGTTCATTGTACCACCATCTACTACCAAATTCAACTTTGTGGTACAAGGTTCCTTAAAAGCCATATTAACTGTTTTTTTAACTGGCGATCCTCAAGGAAAGGAGCTCATAATCTCTCCATTAGAACTATAGATCACAACAGAGTTCGGTGAAAAAAGATATTTACGCTGCAGTATCATTTTGGCGACAGTGTCGATACTTAGACCAAAATTAGTCAGCATCCACGGACACCGTGCAAAGAAGATTGAATTCCATTCCAATCTACAAGAGACGTCGAGCCACATTAATTATTAATTAATCAATCATATAAATATTAATTACTGAAATGTATACAGTTAAAAAAAATAACAATATATTTATACCATAAAATTATCTACAATAGCAATACAATACAAGCATTTATCCACAAGTGAAATTAATAAATATATTGATCATTATTAATTGCATCTGTTTTTTTTTTTTTTTTTTTTTATATGATCTAGGGCAATGCTTGACTACATTCCACCTGATGGTAAGTGGAATGTAGTCTTAGATGGTAAGGCGCATTGCCCTAGCAACCTATTCACTCTTCTCTTGAAGACACCCACATTATATTTGGCCGGAAATACCGACGCAGGCAAATTGTTCCAGTCCTTCGCTGTACGCACTAAAAATGAGGAAGCAAAGCGCTTCGTTCGGACAGGTGGAATGTCCACAACAAAAGGATGGATACCTGCCGTGCGTCGGGACGTCCGGTGATGGAAGGGGGACGGGGGAATTAACTCGTGTAATTCCTGCGCACACTCACCAAAATGTATCCTATAGAATACTGAGAGGCTAGCAATTTTACGCCTGTGTTCAAGGCTTTGGAGGTCGGCTTCGACCAATTCGGGATCGTCTATAAGCCTCTTTGCTCGCCTCTCAATTGAGTCCAGAACCGCAAGATGAGACTTTGCGGCACCAGCAAATATGTGTCCACAGTACTCTACACACGACCGGATCTGTGCTTTGTATAAAACAAGAAGCTGTCCCGGTGTAAAGTACTGCCGAACCTTCGCAAGAACGGCAAGCTTTGCTGCTGCTGCTCTTGCTCTGGACTCAATGAACCGACCAAAGTTGAGGTTCGAGGAAATCTCTAAGCCTAACAACTGAAGCCGGTCACTGTATTCCAAGGATACATTCTGGAAAGTAGGAGCCAAGGTCAAAGGGCTCCTTTTGGCGGTGAATAGACACGTCTGCGTTTTGGTGGCGTTGAACTTGACAAGATTGGCATTGCTCCATGCGGAGACTGCCTGAAGTTTGTCATTCAAACGTTGCACCATGGCTTCTCTTTCAGACTGTACTTGATCTCGACTAGCCCGACTACTCGGCAGATATCTTTCTACAACTGTGCTGTCGTCTGCGTACCCATAGATACCGGGCTTCAATAGATCATTAATGTGCAGCAGAAACAGAGTTGCAGAAAGAACGGACCCCTGAGACACTCCGGCATTTATTGTCAAGGGTTCCGAGGAACACCCGTCGACAACTACTCGGAGAGATCTGTGGCTCAGAAAGTCCGTTACCCAGCCGATCAGACCAGGAGATATACCGTACGCTGAAAGCTTGCATATAAGGCTCGCATGCCAGACCCTGTCAAATGCCCTCGAGACGTCCAGAGAGACGGCGACCGCTTCTCCGTTCTTCTCGATGGCCTCGCCTAAAATGTGAGTAGCATACACTAGGAGGTCCCCAGTAGACCTATTACGGCGAAACCCGTACTGTCGGTCACTGAGGAGATCGTTACCTTCTAGGTATGCTAGTAGGCGCGAGTTCAATACACGCTCCATAATCTTGCAGAGTATGGAGGTGATTGAAATCGGTCTGTAATTGACAGGGTCGGCACGGCTGCCTTTTTTGGGCACGGGTTGCACATTAGCAAGCTTCCAGGATTTCGGCACTATTCCAGTCATGAAAGAGAGGCGATACAGACGTGTCAGTACAGGAGACAACTCAGCTGCGCATGTCGTGAGCAGAATGGTTGGTATACCATCAGGACCACTGGCTTCATTCACATCTAGATGACACAATGTTCTCCATACCTCTTTGTTAGCGATGCGGATTTCAGGCATCGAAATACCGCAGTGAGGAAGATGTGCTGGAGAAGCATTGCCAGTGTCTAGATGCGAATTATCAGCAAACAGAGAAGCAAATACATTCGCTTTCTCTGTTGCTGTGTGGGCCAGGGATCCATCCGGCTTCAGCAGAGCAGGCAGTGAGGGTTGGCAGAAATTCGACTCGATCGCTTTCGCAAGAGACCAGAAAGCTCGACTGCCAGTTGGTCTGACAAAGAGCTTTTCGCCATTCTTAGCGATTCGATCGAGACGAGCCTTCCGCAATGCATTTTTGTAGGACTTGGCAGCTTGGTTAAAGGCTCTCTTCTTCAAACTTACATCCGGAGTTTTGCGGGTTCGAGCATCAGCCCAAATGAGATATGCCGAATGTTTTCGGTCTTGAGCATGACCACATTCGGCATTAAACCATGGGCGAGCTTTGCCACCGATGGGTACGTCAGCAAAAGGAATAAAATACTCCATTGCCTGATGCACCACATCGGTTATAGCATCCGCGCAACTCGACGGATCCAAAGAAGAGAAGCAGACCTGCCGCCAAGGATAAGAAGCAAAAAAGTGCCGCATCTAATCCCAATCTGCTGACTTGTATTTCCATACTCGCCTAACACCATGTGGTTCGAAAGCTGGTGGGGAATATGTAAATACAGATTTCACCAGACAGTGATCGGAGGTTCCCAAGGGGGACGTGACCTCTACACGATACCTGTCCGGATCAGTTGTCAGCAGAAGGTCCAGGCAATTGGCTGTATGGCCTACCACATCTGGCACCCTTGTCGCTTGCCTCACCAGCTGAAAGAGGTCCAAGGACAACGCAAAGTTCCGCGCTTCTCTTCCAGCATGGACGGTCTTCTGGTACGGGAACAGCCAGTCCTGATAACAGGCATTAAAGTCCCCCAGAAAGACGAGCTGCGACGAAGGGTACTGATATAGAGCCATATCTGCAGCCTCACTGAGATACTCAAATAAACGAGTTGTCTCCTGGTCACCGCTGTGCGAACGATAGACACAGGAATACAGGATTTTTTCGTTTCCTGTGTCCACTAAAATCCATAGGGAAGAAAAAGTGGGGTCTTCAAGGTGACGGAGACGCTGAATACAGAGGTCGTTCCGAGCGTACATACTGACTCCGGCCCGTGAGCGAAAGTTGTGCTCTAACGAGTAACCGGGATAATCCAAGTATGCAGCGCTCAAAGGACATTGTATCTGCGTCTCCGTCAAAAAGAGCAAGTGCGGCTGCTCTGTCTCCAGGTGGTGGTGGACAGCTAAAAGATTTGAGTGCAAACCCCTGATATTAGTGAGGTGCACTTTAAATGAGGAGGAGTGCAACCGCTGTGTAACCTTGTTCCTTTTTTTAAACTTTTTCATAAAAAATAAATATAAAAGTGAATAGGGATGGGAAATGGCAGTTGAACGAGACGGTACGTATCGAACCCGACGTCGAAATTGGTGATGTCTTGCCACTGGGAGGCTAGCCTGGAGACTGCGGGGACGCCCGAACCCCCCCAGTGATCGCCATCGGGCCTCCTCATCTGGTCGCCAACCAGCACGATGGAGCCACCCTGGGATTTTTCGCAGCTGGCGGGGCAGCCTTTCGTGGGTGGCGAACCCACTAATTGGGCCCCCAACTATCTGCGGGCGGCCAGCGGATAGCCGTCGCTTCGGATCCCGCTACCCTCCGCGACTAGACACCCGACAAAATAAACACCAACTCGACGTCAACCGGTTCGCCAACGTACCGCAGCTGTTCAGACCCATTTCCCATAAACGGCTTCATCGAGCAACGTGCCGGAACACGACTAGGTCACTTTGCGGCACGACTTTGCCCGATGGGTGGTAACTTTGCCGGCGACCAAAATAAGATTCTTTGTCATATTCATTTATATTATTTTAATATCTACTCACACTTTATACCAATTATGACATTATAAAATGCTCTCGTTCTCAAATCCAAAAGATATTGCCGAATGTGCTTTTTTACACAGAAGAATATGAGGGGAAATCGACTGTTCTAGAATACTTCGAGATAGTAATTTAATTGTAATTAGACCAAATGCAAGGCTTTCATATTTGCCAATTTTCAGTAGTAGGTTCTCTAGAAGTAATTTGGTTTTAACTGCCCCAACTGTTAAAACATACAACAGTATTTATAATAATACAGATATTAATATATGTAATTTTTCTTTAAGGACCTTTAAAATCAAAATTAAATATCTCAGCTGTGTACTGACCTTTTTATAGTAATATGCAAAAGTTACGTAATACTCGTATATATAACGTGACATTATTAACTAAAGACACTTTAAAAGACCACTCTATAATAAAACAGCTCGACTTCACCGCACGTTGTTAGAACACTTCGTTGCTAACAAGAATTTGATTGAACAGATGACTTCTACATAAAGACTTTTTAATATTATAATTTTATCCTTTGTAGATAGATCCATGCAAGTATATTTAATTGTCACTTTACACACACATTTATTTGCCACTAACAAGGTTCGTACTTTTATTTCAAATAACTAAGGAATTATAAATTCACCAACAATATTGTTGTACATGTTCCAGTGTCAAATCAATATTTACAATTATTTATATTTATTAATTATTCTATAAATAATCTAAATCAAAATCTTAACTAAGTTCAAATAGTTAAAATAACTTTTAGGTTATCTATTAGTTTTTTGGTTTGGGCTAAAATAAAAGGTGATAAGATAATATTCAGTTAATTATTATTTTTTTATTTCACATTAGTGGACACATTAATGAATTATGAAAGCGTCAGAACCAATTTAAAATTGCTAATAATAATAATTCGACTTCTAAAATAATGATAAATAGTATCGTTTTATCAAATTCCTTTTATTTTACTTTATAAAACCTAGCGGTCGCATTGCAGATTTATTTTTGTTTGTCATCAATATTTTTTTTTACATTTGTTATTAAAGTTATGAAAATATTTTTGTGAAAATATTATAAAAAAGAGAAATGATCTAACGCGATAAAACGTCGTATTTTTAGAAAGAAAAGTTGGAAGATCATTTTGAACAAAGGTTTGTTAGGAAAATTTGTATTTTTAACTCTTGAACTTTTAGCTCCAGACTTTAGCAGGTGAGAAGAAACTACATAGCAGTTTAATAAGAAGACTTTGAGTTAAAAGTATAAAGACATATGTTCGGCCAACTTACAGTTTTGAGATATTAACAATATTTTTATATTATTATAACATCTAGCTGCGAATCCTTGCCATATGCATTCAATAAGATGCATTGAGAGTTAAATCTCGGTTGACCTACAAAGTTTTAAATTTCTTTTGTCAATTGAGATACCATCAAATGATAAGTTTCTAATTTATACATCTGTAAACAAAATTATACTCTAGATACATATGTCTACTCTAGATATATTCTAGATATATATTCTAGATAAATATTCTAGATATATGATAAATTCTAGATATATGATAAATTCTAGACATATATGAGTTTTTCTTGGATAATCACACAGAAGTACTATAATAGAATTTTGTACATAAGAGAACCTGAAACAAGTTGACCTAAAAAG
This sequence comes from Napeogenes sylphis, assembly GCA_959347405.1. NCBI lineage: Eukaryota > Metazoa > Arthropoda > Insecta > Lepidoptera > Nymphalidae > Napeogenes > Napeogenes sylphis. The sequence goes on along the minus strand of OY365781.1, from coordinate 7,163,056 downwards.
GCTGAGAGGCTGTTTTATTCTAGAAAAAGAAAAAGCGCTGTCTTCTTTGGTTACTAAAGTGCTCGAAGGCGGAAGTCGTGCTCTTTAAAGGAGCCAAAATGTATTGTTAAAAAAATAAAAAATAATAATAAAGAAGAATCAGTGAGTAGAGGGACAATCTAACAAATATTTCAGAACAATACAAAAAAAACAAATTCTTGTAACAGGTAAAATTTTACAGACCCTCTATAATTTAAATAAAAACTTACATTTTGGTTTTGATACTATATTAAGCAATATTTATTAAGACCCCTGTTTTGCTAGTACACTCTTTCCACAGCAAGCAACATACCTTATGTTCAGCCACAGCACATCCTCAGCAATACATTTTTATTATGCGTTCTTTAGAGGCAAGCGGGTTGGGAAAGCAGGTCAGCGCTAAGCTCTCATGCTTCAGGCAATAGTAGTATAATGAAAATTGTAGCCATGTGCAGAAATATACAAAAACAGGAGCCAGGTGAAACGAGAACCCCAAACCGTAATGGTTCTATATAGTAAAACAAAAGATGTAAATAACTAAGATCTAATGGAAGATTAGAAGAGAAGACTATAATTGAAGATTCGTAGAATAGAAGATTAATTTGAAAATTAATTGAAGAGCGTGTAAGCACGCGCTCATTGATTTTAATAAAATATTGTGCACTTTATAATAAAATAATCCACAAACAAATAACAAGCAAGCAAATACAAAATTGCAGTAACAAGAAAAATAACGTTTAGCTCGCTTATATGCGTTTATATTTTAACGTCAATGCCAATATATTAATAGATTAACCAATATTACGAAAAAAACAAGAGATTTAAAATTGACGTGTTGATTGAACAAACTCCAGAAGGTACAGAAACCAGAAGCAAAGGACTGGTTCATAAAAAAAATATTAAAACAGATTTAACTGGCGTTAAAAAGTTAAGCCCAGGAACAATATGTTGTAAATCCAAAAGGATTTAGATTGATAAATTTGTTGATTGACTGACTGACATGAGTGCATAGTTGAAGTTATTAGATCTAGATCTAATATATGAAATCTTGCACAATTATAAATGATGAAAATAATGTCCGATTCATTAAGTATATTTAACCGTAAACATTGATTTGATGTGAGAATAAGCATTGTGAGAATAACACTATTTGTTCAGAGTATAGAAAACAACTAAAACATTTAAAAAAACACGAAAAGAAAAATACATTATATTGTTTAAGCTAAGAATAACAGCTGTTGACCGCATGCTGGCAAACTTGAGGAAGCCTCAAATAAAGTTGCCTGGTTTTATCACTCCTTTTTTTTCTTCTTTTAAGATAAATAATGTTACAGGGTTTGCTCACAATTTTGTCCGATATATATATTTATTTTTTCTTTAAGACTCAATGATCTGTTCCAAACTGAAGTGACACCCTTAATCGTTTTAATTAAGTAAGGAAATTGGTAATAGATATTAATCATACTTAAGAATACGGAATGTCTTGGATTTCTAAAAAATAATATGCAAAAAATGATACAAGTAAATAATGAGACAATGGTTCTTATGTTATAATTATTAAGTTAACTTCGCTTTACTGAACTATTTTTTCTATTAATTGCAATATTCTAAAAATTACTGTAAGACTGAAAACGGTGTATTTGAAACTCTCACCCACTAAGCCATAAATTTATTATACATAAAGGAGGGGCCCAATAGACAGACCTTTAACTTCGACTGTCTAACAAAATATAAGAGAGACTGACAGATTGGTAGACTCATTTGCTTTCTCTTTTTTGATGGACATATTTATGGCTGGTTACCCTACTCTATGTATGGTAATAATAATAATTCTATGACTAGGCCGGACGGGTGCCACCGCTGTCATAATTATAAACAATAGGTAATGCGCGTTTCCACAAAAAAAGGTTTTTAATATTCGAAATTTAACTTAGTTCACTTTAGAAAACAATTTTTTATATTACATATAAGTATGAAAATGATAAACAATTATTATACTTAAGTAAATCAAGATATACTTAAGTGAAGTGGATGTAAACGTAAGTACTTTCACATGTTCTGTGACGTATCTCACAATCGATCATTCTCGTTATTACATTTATAACATTTACAGTGTTATTGTTAAAAATAAACCTTTTCTAAATTAAGAAACACTTATATTCAATTTTCACCGGTCATATAGACGTAATATTAGATTGCCTATAAATTTTATCCAAATTTACTTATGTTCTTATTTATAAATATCTCTAAATACTATGTACCTATATTTGTAAATATTAAAAGTAAGTTTATATTTTCTTTCGAATCTATTAATTATTTTTTTTTATTTTTTTTGCACGCCTGGACGTTAATTCTTGCAATTCTTAAGGTTGGCTGGTAGAAAATTCCAAACAACATTTAGTCCACTTGTTGAACACTTTTTTATGTTGTAAAAATTGTGCAATAAAGAATAAATAAATAAATACTTTAAAATGATACAAAGTTACGTCATCTAACTATTCTATTACCTCCAACAGAATCCGAACGCGTGACATCGACTGCTCTGAATAATTTTATATTTACTTTCAATACCTCGTTGATTTTGAACTGATTGATGCAATATTGATACGTGCCCTGATAAAAATAACATATATTTTATGTCAGTGAAAAAAATGTATTTAAGTTTTAATTTATAAAGTTTTATAACTAAAATAATAATAGTTTTCTCTTAGCCACTACAATAATTACTTTCACAATAACAGATGGATTGACACTAAAATAGGACAATAAACACTAATAGAAATAATAAATGTATGAACACAATCATCGTTGTATAATGGAAGGTATATTGCATTGTCTATGAATTTGATTAAACTAATAGATGTAATATCGTAAAATCTCAATAATCTCCATAATCACGAATATCAAAAAATATTTGTTATATATTCTACAGTGACACTGTTAAGGCCTTAGAATTATCTACAATAATTCTATAGATAAGGCGTGCATAATACTGCGACTTTAAAATATATTTTTAATACAGCTTTATAATAGAATACACAATTGTTAATTGATGTTTCACATATTTAATTATGAAGTATGACTATATAATAAACATATTTTATATTTTTACGAGTATGTTGCTTACATTTACTACTCTCAGCTACTTTTAGATAAACATTTGAATCAACAACATTAAATAGACTTATATATCACGTTTCATATTTAAATAAAACTAATGAATTTATATAATATTTTTACTTTAACTTATTAGAATAATATGATTATCTTAAAAGCTGTTGGTCAACTTTAAAACTTTAAAAATAATGTATAAGATGGGAGATAATATTATTGTGTAATAACCATCATTTGTTGACATTGTTTCTATATTTGATTTTATTGCTATATTATTATATTCATTATATCATGAAAAACGATAAACAGTAGGTCAATGCTGAATGAAGATCCGAATCAGTTCTCTGTGTATCGTTTACTTTATGTGTGACACAGGATTGTCTATTACGTAACTGTCTGACTGTCTATAGACGTAAAATTACATCATGTCTTGTTTTCAATACGTATTGTCAGGTGTAACTGTAACGTTTCTACATTACAATCAGATTATACTATCAAATAATACATTAAAAATTATTATTATTATAAATATACTAAGCATTATTTATTTATACGAGAAGGTCTCGAAACATTGAGCTGAAAAAAAAAAGACGATGGGGTCTTTTTATACTTACCGTTAGAAATGAATCAAGAATTTTATTCCAGGTTATATCTTTTGAGACGTAAACAGATTATTACTAATTAAGCTATCCATTTATATATTTTTAATTGTTATAACTGTGAAAATTAGTATAACAGCAAAGAGTTATCTTTTTTTCCTCTTATTTTGGGAACCAACAACCATTGAATATTCACGTTTTGTATGGAAAGTCTGTACTTTAAAACGTTGAGTACAGACAAAATGTACAAAAAAAAATACGAAAATATATTCGTAATTTTTTTCGAGTTTATTAGTTTAGATGAGTTTGAATAAAGAATACGATAATTTGTATTTGTTGGTAGTAGAAACATGATAATGAACAAATATTATTACTTCTTAACGCCATTCTCAACCTCAGGTTGCATATATAGAATAATAAAAACGAGAAAAAAAAACATACATCACGTAAACTTACTTAAATTTGATATAATAGTTTGTTCTTGTGTATGTTTTTTAAAGAAAAAAAAATATATATGTATGTCTTAAATCTTCAATATACGAATTTAAACTGCATTTAAAGTGATTATTTACATAATTTTAACTTATTGCGAAGGTACAACTGAACTTAAGAACTGAATTTAAGCGTACGGATTTAAAACAGTTCTAGTTTCTGACCCCCAAGTGTTGGCGGCAGCTAGACAGAGTGGAAAGTGTTGGAGGAGGACGACAACTGGATTCATGATGTTCATCATCTCATAGTGATTTGATAGTTGATAGGTGAGCTGTCAATACAAAATACGGTTGATACATAAAGAACTTTTTAGGTAAAAATAATTAGTTTATGGTTACTTTAATAAACTTGCACAATTACACAATTTATTTACTATGTAATGCATTTTTATCAGAAAATAATAAATAAATGAATTTAAACTAAAATGTTGTGAATATTAAATTATTGCCTTATAATACCTTTTTATTTCCAACCTAATTAAGATTACGATTCTGAAAGTTTTGTTAACTTTTAAAATACTAAGTTAATAAAGTATCAATGGCAGATACTGAAGAAATATTCTGTTTCATTTCTCGTTTTGTATTGCATATTAAATTATATGAAATATATTGCACTGAGTTTATAAATCTCATGACGCGTTACAAGGAAAGATATTAAAACGCATTGTCTAAGCAGTATGGAACGAAAGCAGTACATCCATATCTTATAGCATTGGATTATACTATAATTTACAAATTATAGTTATAATGTTATAATGAAATTAAAAGTAAATTTAATTTAAAAGGGGTATGGTAAGCAAGTGATTTTATATATTTTTCCAAATACCATTTTTTTTTGTAGCTCTAATCTATTATCTGGCTATTTATAATAATATAGACACATCTATTCACGTCTAGTAACGTCTTTATAATTTGATGGACATTTTGAAAAAGATGGCCCTGTCGTCAATCAGTAATAAAAAATACACACCGCATACAGCATTTCGATGAAAATAGGTAATTTTTTTTTTATATTGACATAAATAGTAGTGTGTGTGTGTGAATATTTTTCATTACAGTGTGTGTAGTTTTATTTTCATGAATGACAAGTATCACAAACACTTATAACAATCACAATAATAATTATATCAAGGGAATTATCTCCTCTTTTATATTATGTCTTACTTGAAAAGATAACAAGATAAAATAATATCCCACCATTTTACTTTACTTTGATTATTAAATTTAAATTCAATAAAATATATTAAGTGTAAACAGTACCTTTACCAGTACAGTTCAGTTCTTTAGGTGTTACGGTGGAACACAGGTCATTATAAACATACATATATGAAGTGCTAAAATCATACCCTTTCTCTTAGGTATGTCATAGTTGGACAAGAATGTTACAGATTCCTCTGAATCGTTAATTAAAATTATTTGGGGACGATTTCATTCGTTAAACCGAGCATGAGATCGTGTTATGACGGTTCAGTACATTCAAATATAGCCCTCTTGTAATATAATATTATTAGAAATAAATAGCTGGATATTTTATAAATATATTTTTTTTTGTTATGTTACCAACTACAAATGAAAACAATTATTAAATTAATTCTGATTGTGCTTATTCAATTAATATTTTAGGAATAGCTAGTAAGAACTGCTGAAGAACATTTTTTGATGACCATTTTCACCGTATTTTCTATTTCATAAAAAACAACGTATTTTTATATATAATAAAAAAAGTAGATTTTGTACGGTGGGACTAAGGCACTACTTTAAAGGGAGAGTGTTTTTTTAATCCAGAGCGAAGCGAAGGATTTTAGTATTGAATCCCGAGCGTAGCGAGGGATTCTAATGTAGAATCCTGAGCGAGCGAGGGATTCAAAGTACATTACTTGAGCTTAAAGTAGCTTTAGTCCCGAGGTGCACAATCTGCTTTTTATCACATCTATGAGGAAACAAGTAAAATGTCAGTTAAATGTCAATGTCAGTAAAATGTTAGTCATTCAGCCTACTTTTTTCATACAAGATTCGTAATCGATCTCTTTCGTAGTTGAAAATTACGAAACGCATCCTTTCAATATTAGCGTTCGAAATTCAAGAATGTTTTAATCCCGGAGGGACTAAAGCAGTATTTTAATCCCTGTTTTTCGGGAACCAAGCAGATGTTTTTGAATAGATGAGATAAAAATAGCATTTATAGTTTAACATGCACATTACTCTTGGCTGTAAAGATACAATTACAATTATTTGTACTAAAACGATACATTTTAAAATCTGAACAAAAATACTTCGTTCGATGGAAGACGGCATATTGTAAAAATAAAGCTAATCAGATAAAGATACAGATAACAGATCTTAAGAACGGATTAAAATAAAAGGTAGGGAAAAAGTTTCTTCGCATTACATATGAAAATTCAAGATATTTTTTTAAAGTTTATTTACATTTATTTATAGTATATATGTCCTATTTTATTTAAAATCTTTTTGTCGTCTTGAAGATAGTGACACAATCCCGTTGCTGTGTATATTTAAGGATATATGATAAAAAAGAGACAAGCTGTTTTGACAGTCGTCTTTTGTTCTTAGCCTAACAGAGCCTAAAGCATTCTGTAGAGACCGAAACAGGTAAAAATCTGAAGGTGCACATTAATACCTTCCAGCCAAATTATCTTAATTTTTGACGAGTGGCTCCAGATACGTGTGGTCTAGCGTTATCGTGATAAAATATCACAGCCTTTATACTGATCAATTCCGGCCACTTTCTATCTCTTAGCACGTTATTGCTTTAATCTCATCAGCTGTTGGCAGAAAGATCTAAATTGATGGTTCTACTTGAGGGTTAAAGTTCATAATAAACAATGCTCTGCCAGTTCCACCATACACACAGCATCTCCTTATTGTGACTTAACCCGTGTTTTACCACAGTCTGTGAAGCTTGACCAAACTTTGACCACGTTCTTAAGGTATGTGATCTACTTCTCATCACTAGTATCAATGTCTTCCAAAACGGATCGGTTCCTAATGAAATCGATCAGTAACCGATCTGATTCTTTACTGAGACATAATCGTCTCAGTAAAGAATCGCAAACCAGTAGATATTAGTTCTTCAGTTACGTTAGCTAACTAGCTAGCTTCAGTCATACGTCACACGACACATCTCCAGTTCCTCAGCTACGTTATAACTACTGACATGCCGATCCTGGTTCACTTTTTAAAAAATTGAGCCCATTTTATATGTAAAAGGGCGACAGAGCATCATTGACATTGAAATTCCCGGATTGAAAAAGCTTAAAGCTTAAACCTTAAACTTTGTGCTAGTCTTATTGATACTGAATGAGGTCCATAAACGTCACAAACTTTTTACGTGGCTGGCGCCACATTTTCTTCATTAGATTTACACATTTTGCCAGAAATTTACGTTTTAATTTCATTAAAACAAACCACATACAAATAGTGCAGTCAAAGAATTGTTTATTAGAAGTTTAAACATACTATAAACAAAAAGACTTTTCCCAAAATATTATTATGCAGATGTTTCGTTCATTCTTCTTGTTGTGTAGATTCAAACTTAGTTGGGGACTACTATTGGAATCACTCAGATTCGATATTTTAATTGATTTGATAACATTATGAACTGATTACATTGTCTGTATTTACTAATTAGCTGTTATTTGACAGTTCACTGTGTACCAGGATACGCGAATAGGTCCACGTTTGAAATTATTCATTGAACCCGACAAACAATTAGCATTATCCGCATATACCATTATGTATACTACACATACCGTTATGTGTTGTATAAAGGCATTTCAAAACCGTTGTAGAAGTAACTATATGTCTCTAAAAGATCTTCATACTGATGTTCTTGAAATTAAGGAAGGGGACGCATTGGAAAACATTAGTTTTTATCAAAAAAAATTGTTTTGTTTTCGTTTGCGAAGATATCTAAAAATAGTTAACTTTCTATATTGTGTGCAATTTTGATTGCTATAAAACAATTATTTTATGAAATTATCTTTTTTAACCTTTACTTTATGTGAGATAAATAAATATTTATCATATTATGAATAATTTGCATAACTATGAATAATTAGTTATGATCACACTTAAAGATTTTTCGTTCTACAAAGTAATAATATAGTATTTTCTAACATTTTTACGAGTTTTACACATTGAAATAAAACTTTTAACGAATTTAATAATTAATGTTAAAACTAAAGTATCAGAATTTTTTCTATTTTTTTTACAGCCCAGTATTAAAAAGTACATTTATATATATAATATAAGATTGAATTTTGATATGAAATATAACTTACTAGACAAATAACATTAAAACTCAATGCTCACTCTTAATGAAAATAATAATATAGCAGACCCCCTGGCTAATTTGTTTCAACACTTCTGTCTCTCATTACTCTGCATTAATAAACGGCATTGCGTCAAAGTATTAGTCTATTTTACATCATTTTAAATTATTCGTATTAGTCTATTTTATTTCGTAACAATTCAGTTATAAACTTCTCAAAAATAACATTATCAATAACCTAAAAAATATGAGTAATAAAATAAGCGATAAATAACTCGACCACGGAGTCGTGTGCCAGGACCAGATTTTTTATGATTTTGATTACAAAACAAGTATTGTTTGATTACAAAACAAGTATTCTTAAAAATATATTTGTAAATATACGTAGTATGTATTGACATCTGTTTGAAAATATCTTTAAACATATATTATGCCAGCCATGTTAAGTTTATTTTAATTTATATAAATATACAATGAAAAATAATTTGATACGGGCAGGGATTCGAACCCGTGACCTTTTGGGACTACCTTTCGACCGACGGGACGGTTTCCAATAGGTACCTGGTACTGAACCTTCAAATTTATTTATGCAAAGATTTATATATTATGTTGCTTCTTCTAACAAAATAAAAAATATTTCATTTTATACAAATAATAAAATCTGAGACACGAAGCAAATTACAGTTCAAGATGGTAAACAAATTTAGACTTTAGTCGGAAACAAGTAAGCCGTTGGATCTTCAAGGATATGTAGTAAGTAGAGGGTCAACTAACTGTCCTCGGTTAGATTTGACAATTATACATTTTTTATGTAAAAAAGACCGAAGAAAGACTTCTGCTGCATATTTTTCCCTTACGTTAGTAACGTCGATACTAATCAAAAATATAAGATGGTATTAGAAATTCGTTTCGATGCGTTCTTATTTTCTTTTGTTCATACTGTTACATATAATTATGCTTATTTATAAGTAATTTAATCTACTTATCTCAAAAAATCATTACCAACTGAAAAAAATTGAGTAAACTAATCCTTAGTTACAAAGAAATTACCAATGAACTAATGTTTGCATGACGTATATAAGTAGATAGCCCGTACTAATGTCGACAGAAAAAAGTGTAAAAGTCGATTGCAAATTTAGTTTTCATTCCTATATAGAGAAAAGAACACCGTATAACAAAAACCATCAACATTTAAGCTTCACTGTGTTTATATCTTTCGCAAACAGTCGAAAATTCAAAATTCAAAATTCAAAAGTCAAAATATCTTTATTCAAGTAGGCATTTACACGCACTTTTGAATCGTCAATTACATTAAATTGGTCAGTATAGTCACTCTGTAAGTAAGCTACCACCAGCTCGGAATGCTGTTCTGCTGAGAAGAGCTGGCCAGAAACTCAACAGTTGCTCTTTTTAAATAAAATTTAACAATGTTTGACTTATAAATTAAATATATTATATTATAACATCAACCCTGCAAATGAGTCAATGACCCAAGTTCCACACATTTCGATCAACCAAAAACTCTTGAATGTTATAGTAAGATTTATTTAATAATATACCTTTAATTTTAGATTTGAAACCAAGAAAAGGAAGATCTAAGATATCTTGTGGAACCTTATTATATATGCGTATACTCAAGCCCATGAAGGATTTCTTAACTTTTTGAAGTCTAAATTTAGGCGTTACGAGCCTATTTTTATTTCTTGTATTGATAGTATGTCTGTCGCTGTTTTTTTTAAAGTCATTTAAATTTTGGCGTATATATAGTAAGTTATTAAAAATGTATTGAGAAGCGACCGTAAGAATACCGATTTCTTTAAAAACTTCTCTTAGGGAGTCTCTAGCTTTTAAGTTACAAATAGCCCGTATAGCTCGTTTTTGTAAAATAAATATAGAATTAATTTCGGCAGCGCTGCCCCATAGTAAGATACCGTAAGACAATATACTGTGAAAATAACTAAAATAAACGAGTCGAGCCGTATTAGCGTCTGTTAATTGTCTTACTTTTTTAATTGCAAAGACGGCTGAGCTAAGTTTGCTTGCGAGTGTCGAGAGATGGGGGTTCCACTGGAGCTTTTTATCTAAAGTTATACCTAAGAAAGTTGTCGAGTCAGTCAGTTCTAACACTTCATTGTTAAGGAATAAACTACAATCTTGACTTTTTACATTAGGAAGTGTAAATTCCATGCATTTAGTTTTCTTAGTATTTAATACCAAATTATTAATTTCAAACCAATGAAGAACACGTGACAGAGCACAGTTAACTTTGTCAAAATTAGGTTTATTACGATCAACTTTAAAAATAAGTGAGGTATCATCAGCAAAAAGTACAATGTCACATAGTCCTTTTACGTAATAGGGCAAATCATTAATATAGAGTAAAAATAAGAAAGGGCCTAGAATAGATCCTTGTGGAACACCCATTTTTAGGTGAGATCCAACCGATTTACAATTATTTATATCAACCGTCTGAACTCTTTGATTCAAGTAAGAGGCAATAAGATCAAGCGCAGCACTACGCACACCATAGTGATTAAGTTTGCAAAGTAATGTTTGATGGTCCACGCAATCAAAGGCTTTAGATAAATCACAAAACACTCCGATTGCATTCTGTGACTTTTCCCATGCGTCGTAAATGTGCTTAAGAAGCGCGGCACCCGCATCAGTTGTTGATTTGCCTTTGGTGAAACCATATTGTTCACTATGCATGATTTCATTGCTATAAACAAATTCTGACATTTGGTTTAGTATAATTTTTTCGAAGATTTTACTTAATGTAGGTAAAATAGAGATAGGTCTATAATTTCTGGGTATTAGTCTATCGCCACTTTTGAACAAAGGAACTACTTTACTATTTTTCATTAAGTCTGGGAAAGTACCGGTTTCAATACATTTGTTAAAAATTAAGGATAATTGTGGAGCAATATCATTTATAATACTTATTAGTAATTTTACTGACTTACCCCAAAGATCACCCGTTTTTTTCATATTTAGATTTCTAAAAGTTTTAACAATTTCATATGATGTAACAGGTTTAAAAACAAAACATTTATTACTGACTCTTACGTTATTCGTCAATTCGACGATTGCATCACATGGTGAAGAATTTAAATTACGCGTGACTGTTAAAGGAATTTCGTTAAAAAAAGTCTCAAAAATAGCCGCCACAGTTGAATTTGAATTTATTTCAATATTATCAATTTTTAACTTAATAGCATTAGCAGCCCTATTTTTTAACTATTTTTAACTTAATAGCCCTATTTTTAACTTAATAGCATTAGCAGCCCTATTTTTCCCAGAAACACTAGATAAAACATCCCAAGTTGCCTTTATTTTATTTTCTGAGTTTAAGATTTTATTTCTTATGTAAATCGACTTAGCTTGTATGCAAACGGTCTTAAATATTTTAGAAAAAATCCTAACTTTATTCAAGAATACCGGATCTTGATTCCATTGCCTCTCACTATATAAATCATATAACTTATCTCTACTTTTATATATTCCCACGGTAGCCCAATCACTAAATTTAAGTTTCAGGTATTTAGTCATAGTTTTTGGCTTAAAAACATTATTAAATTCTTGTAACAAAAAACCGAAAATGTAATTATATAAATTATTTGGATTATCATCGCTCATATTTACTTTACCCACTTTTTGCTGAACAGTATTCTTAAATGTTAGGACCCGGTTTTTTGTAATTGGTCTACAAGTAAACTTTTGGGGCTTTTCACTTTCGTGATTAATTAATAGAGAAAATTTTAGACCACAGTGGTCTGAACTTAAATTCGTCATTACTGTTTCTTCATAAATGTTACAGCGACAGAACACATTATCAATACAAGTCGCGGAAATACTAGTAATACGAGTAGGTTCAAAAAAGACGTTCAGTAAGTTAAAAGATTTAAACAAATTTAATAAACGTACACTAGACGAATTTTCTTGTAATATATCTACATTGAAATCGCCGCAAACAATCACGGACTTGTTTTTATGACAAAGCTTAGTTAAAATATCCTCCATTTTGTTTTCAAATTCATCAAAGTCACTAGAGGGGGGTCGGTACACGCACAAAATAATATGTTCATTGAGCTCAATGCAGGATAGTTCAATAATTCGCTCGACAGAGAGCGCCACTATATCTGATCGAGACTTTAACACTACATCGTTACGAGCTAAGATAAGTGAGCCACCGCGAATAGCTTTCTCTCTACAGAACGAACTTGACAATTTATAATTTTCTACATTTATAATATTGTTATTCTTTGATAACCAGTGCTCTGTAATGCACAATAAACTTATGTCATATTTTTGAACAAAGAGTTCCACTTCCAATTCCTTGCCACCTAAGCCTTGTATATTTTGATGGACAATATTTAACAACTTAGGCTTTGTCTTATCCATTAGTTTAAAGTGGAACGCTTATGTTCTGTCAATAACACATTATTTAAACTACATTTATTTTTCGTTATATCTTTTATAACGAAGTTTTTTAAATTAAATGCTACTAAAGTAGCAATTTGTTTTTTATAATATAAAGGCAGATACATTGTACCTTTTGTCATCCTAAACCTATTATAAATAAATTTATTTACATCAAAGTAAAAGAATGCATCACTATGACGGTATGTCAAATTATATAATGTCAAATTTAAATTATATATATATTTATTTTGTTTGTTTGAATAAGAAGATGAATATGGAAATGCACAAATTACAATTTTACACTTATTCTTATTATGTAATTTCAATAATTTTTCAATATTACTAATTATTTCAATTTTCTTAATCGACAAACCATCTCCATGTAATAGTACAATAGTACTGTCTTCAGTCAACTTTGAGTCAAAATTAATTATTTTATCTAAATTGTGCTGGTAACTAGCACCAGGTGAGCATATATTATGTACATTATTTAATTCTCTACTTAAAAGAGACCCAAAGCCCTGACCTAATTGGTCAGAAAAAACAAAGTAATTATGGTTGTGCACAACAGAGGACCTATTATTAATTTGATTTTTATTCATTATATTTATGTTTTTATTACTACTTTTAGAATGTATAGCCGAATCACCCAGCACCTCAGAGTTTAGTTTAGAAACAACATTTAATTTTTCACTTAAACAATTACAGTTAACATAATTATTAGTTAATGACTCAAACCGCTTTAAGTTATAACTACATAGGTCAACTAAATTACCTGTAGCTTCAATATGTTCCTTAATTTGATTCTGAGAAGATTCATATTTTTTACCTATTGAATCCAATGCAGAAGTTAATTGAGAGATTTCCTCATGCAAGTTTTGGGTGTCTCGCTCATACAGTGTAGGTCACTCTCAATCATTTTCCTATTATAAACACTTACTTTTTTAATTAATGTGGAGCGTTCAATTTGTAAATACTTTATTTTCTTTGCAGGAAACTTGTTTTTTATGAGATTATTACATTTTTTAATTAATTTCTTAACCTTCATATACTTTTTAAATTTTTTATGACTTGAAGAGTATATGGGGTGCACAATACTTGACTCATCTTTTGTTAGATCAATTACAGTAGAATTAACATTTATGAAATTTGATTGAGTAGGTTGTGAGTTGCATTCAACCAGCTCCTCATATAAGCTATGAGTATGCTGACTTTCTACATTTAATTTGCAGGTTTCTAGGTCTGAAATAGTTATCCTAGCCTGCACCAAATCAGACTCAAGCTCTGATATGCGATCTAATGCCCTCTCATGCTCATTGCTGCACTGGTCAAATGCAGTCACTATATTTCTTAACTGATCTCGCTGAGCCACAATATCCAAATAATTGGTATGTAGTTCAGCGAGCTTACCTTTAAGATTAGTATTTTTTATTACAATATCTTTAATTTCCTCTTCACTGTCCTCTCGTTCCTGCAGTAGCTTTTTGCACAAATCTTTAGAAGATTTTAATTCTTCTAAAGCCAGTTTTAACTTTAGCTCCAACTCCTTTGCAGAGGCCTTGCGAGTTGCAATTATTCTTTCCATTGTTGAACCTGGGTATAAATTATCTTTTAGAATTATCTTTAAAGTGAATGTAATCGCACATCACTAGTTCAATGATGAAATGAAAAGGTATTATATGAGCCTAGAGTACTCCAAAGATATTCCCATCGTTAAAAAAAAAGAATACTATAGTCAATATATTAATTAATGGACAGATACGCTGGATTTTATATCATTTAAAATAAATTATATTTATTTTTACAGCACAATCTATAGAAAAACTTAAATAAATGCCAGAACATAATTATATTAAAAAAGTGTTGTTGCAAATACTCCAACCGAAATCGTGTCAGTGCAAGGCTGAGTAAGACCTTGCAAGGACTAGCTCTGGCTCCACTTTGTTTACAATCTTACTAAATCACTATCAAAGCGTATTTTATTCTTTGCATATGAAACAAACATTTTACTATATTAACACGATTTACTTTGACTTATTTGTGGGCTCGAAAGGGTTTTATGATGACTTTTGTTTTATGAACTTCTTTACTTTTTTATTGAAAACAAATTGTTTCGTCTATTGTTTTGGAATGTATAAATTGTTTGGAACTTATAATTGTTCATTAAAATAATTGTAATGTATGCCTCTCCATTGAATGGTTCTAGTTAATTTTCCAGTAGATTACTTTGTTATAATGCTGATGATCAATTTAATTATAAGTTCAATAATGTTTATTTAAATTGGTTTATTTGAATTGTGATTATAAACAGTACTTACTAACTGTTATTTGCATTATTATGAAATATAAGTTTGAAATGTCTTAAAATTATTAAGTGATTAAAACAAATTACTACGCTACAAATATAAATTTTATTAACAAATAAATATATTTGTTTATAAATTAAATTCTTTTTCAACAGATTTAGTAATTGGATTAATGTTTATAAAATGTTTTACGCTATATTTCGATTGCTACGTATAAGTAATTCTTATTAAATAAACTAAAAAGCACAGAGTATTATTAAAGAAAAAAAATAACAAAATACACAAATTTAATTAAAATTACGATTACAGCGCCAATCGCATCGTATGAAAATTATACATTATGACACTTATATTTTTAGCGATAATATTGGAAAAGGAATGGGATCTGTACTAAATTCTTATTTTGAAAAACAAAATGTATTCAACAGCTGTTCACCTGACAATAATTTAATGAATATTACTAGACAAATAAAGAATTCAAGTAAACAATTTATTAAGTCAACAAATATAATAATTTTTGTAGGAAATAGAGATAATGTAAATCATTTGGAATTTAAAAAATGTTTTGATACTATAAGTAACTTAGATGTCAATAAAATTGTCTGGTTTTCATTACCCTATAATCAAGGTTTGCCACAGACCGAAAATAAAATTAGATATAAGATAAACTTACTGATATATAATTTATGTTTGTATAATGACAAATTTCATGTGATTGACACTAACACTAATGTTAGTAACTTTTATAATTTGACTAATGGTAGGTATTACCTATCTCCATATATTAAAAGACAGGTAGCTTCATCGCTATTATATTATTTTACTATGACAGCCAAAAATTTGGCTAAAATTGTTTCTATTGAACAGCATTCAGTTACTTGTATAAGTAAAAACAGCTTGGAAATAAATCCAACTAGTAATAGTAGTATTAGTAGTAGTTTAAACTAGACATTAAGACAGTAGAGATATCCTCTAGCCAAATAATTAAGATATCAAATAATGATATTAATGATCATTATAGAAATACAAAAATTGTTAAAATAAATAATAAAAACATAATATAAACTGTATCAACCTGGTGCATCAGAACATTCAGTGTATTAGAAATAAGGAATTAGAAATTGAATTGTTTTTAAATACTTTTAATATTAATATTTTTTGTGTCACTGAGCATTGGCTTAAGAATGATGAATTAATATTTAATTTCAATAACCACCAGGTTGGTAGTTCGTTCAACAGAGTTAATTCAATACATGGTGGCTCTTTAATTATTTTAGATAAACAGATAAAATTCAAAGAACGCAAGGACATAGTGAGCCACTCTGTTGAGCGGACAACTGAACTTGCTTCAGTTGAATTAGAAGAGTTCATAATTGTAAATGTTTATAGGCCACCGTCATCTAACTTTGAACATTTTGAAAAGATTATGGATGAGGTATTGTATAAACTATCACATTCTAGTAAAAAGGTAATTATTTGTGGAGACTTCAATATTAATATTCTTGAACAAAATTCAATAAGTATAAAGTTTTTAAATTTGTTCAAATCTTATAATCTTTTACACATGTTTATGGAGCCTACTAAGGTCACAACCACTAGTGCTACTTCTATTGATAACATTTTTACAGGTGTTATTCCAAATTTTAAATGTTTATTCAATACATTAGATTCTGACCACTATGGCCAATTTATTAAATTCAGTTGTAGCAAGAGAGAAAAAATCAAAACAGAAAATAAGTTTTATACCAGTGACTGAAGAACGTATCGAACAAATTAAAAATGGCTTAGTACGCTATTTGCCCTTGATGAAAAATTCAAACCCCAATATTATGTACAATGACTTTTTTAGTACTTTCACTAAATTATTTAACTTTATATTTACTCCAAAAACAGTGGTTGTTAATGATAAATTAGTGTTTAGTGATTGGGCATCTGCTGAGTTACACAAAAATAGAGAAAAATTATATAATATGTATGCGGAATTGATGTTTAATACTAGTAATGAGTTTAGGGATGAGGTAAAATTATTTTCCAAATCTTTTAAAAAACAATGTAAAATAGCAAAAAATCAACATATTCAAAATAAAATAGGAAATAGCAATAATAAAATAAAAACAACTTGGAAAATAATTAATGAGGAAACTGGAAGAGCTAAATCCCAGAGGATCGACTTTAAATTAAATATAGATAATAAATATGTTACGTCTGACCTCGAGGTTGCTACTGCTTTTGAAACCTTTTTTACTAATATTCCAGTGACAACGTTATCTTTAAATTCTTCTACTGCTGCAGCTATGGGTTTACTTAGAGAGAATAAAGATCAATGTGTTAGCAGTTTTAAGTTTGAAAAAGTTAATGCTCAAGAAGTAATCAAAGTATTTAGATCAATTAGCGTTAAAAAGACTAGTGATCTTTGGGGGTTTTCTGTTGACATACTTAAGTCCATAATAGACATTGTAGCGGCAGACTTAGCATTAATATTTAATAATTAAAATAAAGTAAAATAACTCCATTATTCAAATCCGACTGTTCATTAGATCCTAGTAACTATAGACCTATTTCAGTCTTACCCACTTTTAGTAAGATTTTTGAGAAAATAATTCTTAATCAACTAGTGGCATATTTCAGTAAAAACAATCTCATACACAAAAACCAGTTTGGTTTCACTGCCGGTCGCTCTACAACAGATGCTGGTGTAGAGCTATTACTAAACATATTTGAAGCCTGGGAAGGATCACAGGATGCACTTGGCATTTTCTGTGATCTATCTAAGGCGTTTGACTGCTTTCAACATGAAATCCTTATAAAAAAGTTAGAACATTATGGAGTTAATAATAAGTCCCTAGATTTGATTAGTTCATATCTTAATGATAGAATTCAAAAAGTTGATGTAAATGGAAAACGTTCCCCTGGTTCTTTGGTAAAAATAGGTGTGCCATAGGGCTCTATCTTAGGGCCTTTCTTGTTCCTCATTTACATAAATGACTTACCTCACCTAGTGAGGGAAAAACATGGGATAGTGTTGTTTGCTGATGATACTTCTCTTACTTTTAAAGTTAATAGACGGCAATCTGTTATTGACGATGTAAAAAATGCTCTCTCAGATGTTGTACAATGGTTTAACGCCAATAATTTGTTGCTTAATAAAAAAAAAGACAAAATGTGTCAAATTTAGTTTACCAAATGTTAAAAATGTTAGAACCAATGTACAATTAAATAATGAGGATTTGGACTTGGTCAAATCTACTACTTTCTTGGGCATTACTTTAGATGAAAAATTGCAATGGGGTCCTCATATATTTGATTTGTCAAGCAGACTAAGTTCTGCTGCATACGCGGTTAAAAAAATACGTCGATTAACAAATATGGAAACTGCTCGATTTACTTTAGTTTACTTTAGTTACTTTCATAGCTTAATGTCATACGGTATACTCTTATGGGGCAATGCGACTGACATTGATACCACATTTTCATTGCAGAAGAGGGCTGTTCGCGCCATATATAATATGATTAAGAGACTCTTTAAGAAACAAATTTAAAGAATTTAAAATTATGACTGTTTACAATCAATATATTTATGAAAATTTAATTTACGTTCATAAAAATATTTCAAAGTTCAAGAAAAATTGTGATTTACATAAAATTAATACAAGACAAAAAATAAACTCGCTATGCCCGGCACTAGGCTCCATAAAATAGGTAAATCCTTTAAGGGTAATTGTATACGTTTTTATAATAAGCTCCCAAATGAAGCCTTAAGCCTATCATTAAATAAATTTAAATTATATGTTAAAAATAATTTAATAAAAAAATCCTACTACTACTCCTAAAGGATTACATCGACGACGATATGGCCTGGGAATGAATCTGTATTGTATTGCGAATAGCTAGTAATCTCCGCAATTTGTTTTTTGTTGTAAATTATTTTGCTTTATCGACCTCACACCGATTCCTTAGAAGTCACTACTTGCGGTAGCATCGGGAGTCGGGTTGCCTCCCTCCCTCAAATATGTGCGAAGGGGGTGATGGCTGGCTCTTGTGTTATGCTCGTGAACGGGTGCTGCTTGCGGTGACTGGTTGTGTGGCAGGCCGAAGATTTATATATATATATTTTTTCTGTTATTATTATTTAATTTTCGTTGCCTGAAATCATAAGGCTTCTTTTCCGATTGATTGCGACGGTTCTAGTTGTTCCAAATTTGCATTTAAGTTTGACGTTTGTGAAACAGTGATCACAATAACAAAAAAATATATCGGGCTGAGTTTGTTGTGTGGTTCTTCTCAGACCAGGACGCGTTTGGAACCCTCATAGCTTTAACATTAAGATGGAAAGTGCTTTTTCAGAAGGGCTTATTACGTTATATCCAGTATCTTAATAGGCCCTCCTGACACTTCCATGTTGTTACACAAGTGATCACTGATTATGATTCTGAGTGGAAAAGATATAAATAAATAAAAAAATAAATATGTTTTCTTTCATCATTCTTGTCGCATGTTGATATGTTGCATTGCGCTCCAACTATTTAAAATATTTTTTTACAGACATCTAAGAAGACGAAGTGTCACAATTTTTATATTCCTCACTAATTTACTATGAGAAAACTTATAGAGAACATGCAAGAGTCCGCAACGTATTGTTTAGTGAGCTATCCAAGTGTATAATAAGTTTATGGTAGGTCAGTTTTCTAATTTAATAAAACAAAATGTAATTGATATTTTTTTATAATTGAGCAGTTGCTTTGTTGATGTCTAACGAAAGTTTCGGTTTCGGGTCTTCATAATAATGGAAAGCCATCTCAGTGTATCCATCAGAGTGGTAAAAAGTATAGCCATCAGACTGGTAAAAAGCCATCTCAATTGTCTGTATCTTAATATTATTAATTAATATTAAATATTTGTAAGTTCCTTATTGAAGGTATGTTTTTTTCAAAATTTTACCCAAATATTATATTATTATTGATGGGTTTGTTTTAACAATCTTGGAGTCTGTCCTCGTCGTTTTGTCAAATGACTTGACGTGTCGTTTTAATTTTCTTAAGTAACCTAATAGATGTCGCGTAAGTACTTAAAAATGCTATTATATATAGAATGCTAAATTTGCAAACGAAAATTATACACCAATCATAATAAGTTAATACTTCTAGTTTTAAGGCTGTATTATTCTTAGTATATCTTCTTTTTTTTTGGCATATGAAGTTGCTGCATGACTTTATTGGTGTTTCTATTTCTTCAGCTCCCCTTGAATCAGTTTACTAGTTAACCATCAGTTTATTCTACCCTAAATAATATAATGAGAAGTATCGTGACAAATGTACACAGGTACGTCATAAAAAAATGAAGAATATTTATATATTTATATTGTTATATATCTAACAGCCATAATTATGACGTTTAACGGATACAATATATTAGCCAGGTTATTTCTCATTTGAAATGATAAAACGATTCAAATTATAAGTTGAAAGTCTTGCATAAACGATTTTTGTTGATACAATTCTGATTTGTTGTATTATATTGATTTGTTAAATGCTAAAGTTATTGTTCATGCTAATGTCAAATTATAAATCGTGCATACAGTTCCGACAATTGTTAAGATTGAGAGAATTGAAATGCACATCACAGCCTGTATTTATTTAACTCACCCACTAGATTTGATACTTATTGTGTGAGTGATATTATAGTGTGAGTGATATAGCACACGATAAATAATAAATTTTAAAACAGTAACAATGGAAAAAATATTTAGAAAAATATTTATAAGCGATCTTCCACTAAATAATTATTTTTTTCTGTCATTTTAGATATAAAATTTGCATTGTGAAAATAAATATTTTATTTAAAAAAATGTGTATTATTATACGACAATCAAAGAATATGTTATCAGTATTTGATTCTTCCATCATACATTCAGAGGAGAGAAAGATTTTACATTTATTAACATACTCCCAGTTGTGAATATAGCATAAATAAATATATAATGCACTTGTGGGACCCAAGCGCACTTTATTAGGGTTCTTAAGAAAATCCCAACAGAACTATAAAAAGATAAGAAGTGACGAGGAAAAACTAGCTGAGGTCGATTGTTATCAACTTACTTACAATTAAATTTAAATTTAAAAATATTACAATTTCTGTTTAGTACAAATACTATAGTACTAAAAAGTATTAAATTCTTTTGTATCCAATGGTAAATCATTGCTGATAAGGAAACAAATATTGAAATAAATATATATTTCTAGATTCAACAAAGTATTTGTCTTATAATATTAACAAAGTGCAATTTTTTTTTACTTTATAAAATCTTAATTTTTAGTAAATAATATAATTTACATAATCAATTACAATATATTATTTTAACAAAACGGTTAACACAAGACATTTATTCATTTATTATTAAACTCTCAGCTAAATAAATTTGCGGGTCCTAGTTGTACATAATATTATGCTTTTTCATTGAGATTTTATCTGTAGTCTTGCAGTGCATAAAGAAAGGGTTTTGCTGGTAAATTTTAAAAACTTTCCAAAGTTCAGCAAGTGAAAAGCAATACGAAAGGCCTCTCCCGCAACAGTTATTCTAAACTAATAACTAATCTCTTATTCTAATATCTATAATATCTTATAATAATAAAAATAATATCTTATTCTAAGATCAGTTAATGGCAATTTCATTGCACTAGGCTATTCAAACTTGCATATATATTATACTTGAAGAAATAATAATCAGACGTAATGATAATGCTTCATAAACTTCACGCCACTGGCTTGCCACCACCCTCCCGATATGTTTTTCTATAGCACTCTAAAAGTATATATATACACTTCCCTATATCCCAAAATAAAAATATTGAGCTTCCTTCGGAAGTGTTTCCAGTTCGATAAGACAAAATAATTTTTAATAAAAACACTAACTTCCATGTCAAAGTTTTTTTTGCAATTTCTCTAGTGATACCAGTGATCGTAAGCGGTGATGGCTTACAGGTAGGCTAAATTCTCCTTTTTCTTTCAAAAATATAAATAGTTCAAAGAGAATTACAACTTATCTTTTAACCATAATCATAATCATACTTATAACTTTTCTCTTCACGTGTTCGTTATTTCTCCGCATAACGTATCCTTACGATTACATAAGATTTCACGCATTTTTTTCTTATAAAGAAGCTACTTTCATATCATTATTTAATAATAATGATAGTAATAATAATTTATTACTAAGCAATTTTGCAGTAAATACATTTTGGATATAAACATGTTTTACATCACATAAACAATTATCTTCTAAGTTATGCTAAATTATTCAAGTCCTCGAACTTGTTAAGAACCTGCGTTGAGTGTTGAGAGAAAAACACTATGGAGATTGTATTATTCGTTATTTATTTAAAACTCTAGTAGAAACCACTGTAGTTCACAGTGAAGGAGTTTGTAATCTTTTAAAGTGGTTAAATATAATATTCAACTTGACTTCCATGTAACGTAATTTGAAAAGTAGATAAGAATAAATAAAAAGAAGGAAAGATAAATAAAAAATACCTTTTACACAGAGAGAGTGGGATAGATAATGATTTTTTTAATTAAATATTTTAAAATATTAGTTTTGGGAGATTTGCGTATGCCATGTTGGGGTACACCGGTAAAAAAGTCACAACAATTCGAAATATTTCTACCAATACGAGCAACCAGCTTCACAAACCCTAAATAACAAGAGAAACAATCTAGTTCTGTAAAAAAAAATGATGTTACATCGGATTAAGGGTGTCATAATCGAGAGAATGCATTGAAGAAACTAATTAATTCAAGAACTTTCAGGCATAATATCTCTATAGGTGTACTATCATCTTTAATCGTCTTATGGAGGGTAGTGGAAGTACTATGACGTGATATCAAATCAAATTCGAACGATAAAATAAATCAAAATGATTTAATTTTTTTTTTACAAATATGTTATTTTTATTTAAGAATTATTTAACAACCGTTACAGTTTACTACACGATGATGATGAAATTACTCTATAAAAAACTAAAAAATAATTGTTTAAAAATCACTCAAAAGCTAATTAAACTTATTATATTATAGGTATATTCATCAACACGTTCAGCAAATTGTAGCCATACAAATAGGTTATACGTGTTATAGTTTCGGATTTGGTTTTTTATCACATTTTAATAAAAGTACCAATATGAACTGAATAAAAGTACCAATATGAACTGAATAAAAGTACCAATATGAACTGAATAAAAGTACCAATATGAACTGAACTAAAACTATATTAAAATATTATTTTCTTGCTGAAAGTGAACAAGGTTATTAAGAGCGTTTATCAGGAAGTACGAAAAACACTTGTGCTGTCAAGAAGCCGAAGAGTAGAAGTTCGAATTCCAAAACAAACTTTTCTGTACTTGGTCTTTTTAGCTATTCGATAGTGATACCATGTGTTTTTAAAAATGGGGATACTTTTATTATTAAATATATTTTATTAACATAAAAAAATATTTTTATATGTACACACTTAATCGCTGTTTTTTTCATATAATAACTACAACAATCCTAAGTACTACTAAGTGACTAAGTTGATGGTCACTTTAGTCTCTCCACACTTCCAACATTAATCAATCAATCATGAACGACGTCATAGGAAACACTTGGCTATCTTGTGAACTATCACTGGACTATAGGTAAGTATCTATTAATCGTAATATATTCGACGTTGAAAAAAAAATACCATCACCAAAATGTATGACATAAAATTATTGATACGAGAATACATTTACTATGGAACTTGTTATTGTATTTATTGAACACATAAAAATGTACAAAATACAATCAAATTACATTGTAAATTCTACAAGTTCCTGAATGCTCTAAAATAATATAGGTAAAATCATATTATTTGTATCTATAGAAACAATTAAAACATTTAACTATTTTTTTATTATTATTCGACATACATTGTTTTATGAATCATGAGCCTCAAGATGCTCGGTTCCATAGGTTAGATCTGTGAAGAAGACCCGGCTAGAAATCATGAATACTTTTTATTTATTTATAAAACTACTATCATTCATAATATTAAATATTTAAGCAGAGTTTTTTGAGTATAAATTAGAACCTAAGTGGTACCGAAAAGAAAACTAGGATAACCAACCACCGAAGTACTAGTTCTATGATGCCCTCAAATTTACAAGGATAAAGTTTTAAATATTAATATTTAATACAATTGTAGTTATATCACTTTATAATTATAAACAAGTTGATGTTCGTCAAACCGTTCTATAGTTGACAAAGACTGTAGTATTAAAATAAGTAGATTTTTTTATATCCGTGGATAATACATTATCAGACCGGATTCCATTGATAAAAAGGTGTTTTTTAGTATAAATCTAGGAATTATAATTTTGTGATTGTACCTAAAATGTATTTATATTGTGCAAGTTGCTATTTGATTAAGATAATATCTATTATTATTTGAATCCCAGTAGTTCAGTTGATTTCAATGATTTTTTTTTAATTTTTAGTTGTTTCTGTGCAAAACGACTCCAACCCATGAATCTCAGAATTATTAAAAAAAATATGTAATTGGTTCCATTTATATTTTTTTCATTATAGTCAATTAGCTTTTTCAGTACACTGGATTTAAGAAATACACAAAGACTGTAGAATCTAATTATCCTATATAAAAAATCAAGTTGTCTTATAAAGATTTGAAATCCATAAAATAAATGAGGTACGAAATTAAAAATGCAAGGGCTCTTGTTAAATTAACTGTTGTAGACTTAATGAATGGTGTGGACGAGGAAGAATGAAGTAAGGCATTGAATGGATGTGGTATATATCGCTTATATAAAAACAAAATAGAATATAATGTAAATATATAAAAATTAAAATAGCCGACAAAGTTTTAGAGTTCGTGTATAGGATTGTGTATATAAATACAGATATTTTATCATGAATTTCTTCAAAAATAATATAATACTGTCCACAAAAATAAATTAACCATAACAATAATTTATATCTGAATGTGCCAAGGATGATGTACGTTCCATTTCAAGTGCTGGAAACAAAAAATAGGAAAATAAAATAGTCTCAAAAAGTTAAACATGTATATTTGGTATAATCAAAGATAATTAAAAATAGCTCTGAAAATTTTGTAAAATGAACCTACGAACCCACTAACTTCACTTTTTTAGGTTTCACTATCAATATTTTTTAACCTTTCACCAGCACCAATAAAAGCTTGGAGACGAGTGCTTCTATTTCGACGAAACATAGCTAAGAGCCATCTCGACGTACCAAGCTTTACATTAAAAACAAACAGCATCCAAATCCATCCACGCGTTTTGCTGGTACGTTGCCACAGACAGACACACAGATACATAGATACACATATACAAAGGTCAAACTTATAACACCCCTCTTTTTGGGTCGGGGGTTAAAAATATGATAAATTATACCTAAAAAGTAAATGTATAAATAAATCACAAACCATTTGATTGAAACAAAGCAAAAATTTCTCGCGAGCTTTATATTGAGATTGTAAATTATAAAGAACTCATGACAATAAAATTTTAATTATGTCTTCAATTATGGTTAAACTTTTTTCAAGTGTTAGAAAATGACGGGCAGTTCATATTTATTTTGTAAAAAATAATAACATTTGTAATATATATAAAATAATGAATTATTTAAAACTTATTATTATAGTTCTGTAAATATATATGTATATTGAAACTACATATTTCTATTATATGGATGTTGGAATTGGCCTGCACTATCGTCAGATATCTTGCAGGCCAGACAGGGTAACCGAGCAGAAGAGACGCAGCGATAGTAATCGCAAATACCAGGGAATGTCTTATCACAACAATGTTATACCAAGTACACTAATTAACTCCTACAAACCGAACGACTTTCACAAGATAAGTGTCTGTCCTCTCAAACCCGCTCCATATTGTAGACATGTGTCGAAGCACGAAGTTAGTCAATTGACATGTCATGTGATTCGCGCCGCTTTTCGTACAGCATCTTTACTCATATTTCCGACATATATGTATTAATAATAAAATAGGTATAATATGTGACAAATACATAAATTATTATTATCATTCAAATCGAAATGTCTTATGTAATAATGGCACGGGGAAATATATTATTTTTATGTTCCATGAATTAAGAGCTCGACTTTTTATGTTGATCCTTTCCAGTATTCTGTTAAACAGAATTAATAGTTTGAGTTAATTTGATTTTAGTCATTTCTTCTATTGCACATAATGTACAAAATAGTACCTATGAATTTTTTCTGGACTAAAATGATTATTACTTAATCTTGACATATACCTAATGCTGTGTTACCAAATAAATTATAATATTCAAGTAGCCATAAAAGCTAACTCAGAAGTTTACTTAGATAATTACTTGAAAAAAATAGATTCTGTATTTATTTAAATATATTCATAAATTTAAATCTTACCGACATAGTAATATTTCATGCTATATTGTAAGCTGAATATTCTACTTTATCTAAATTATATATTTCTAAATTAATTTGAATGCCCTCTCTTAAATTATTTATTACGTTGATACAAATATTATATAAATAAAAAAAATAATAATTAGTCCACCACAAGTAGAATGGTGAGAGAAAATAGTAGTATAAAAAATTATATTGGAGTTCATGTATCGAGATTTCTGAGGGCATTAAATTGATCTGCTGAATAATATAGAGGCTTGTTTCTACAGCGATCGTTAATTGTATCGTTCGAGTTTAGTGTCGGTCGATTCTAAAGCAAAGGCTACAAATCCGTAGCTATAAGATAAAGTCGACCCATGGCCAGTAGACCATGTGAGTGGATTAGTTCCATGACTAATCCACTTATATATAGGTATATACCCTATAATGTACCCTAGGTAATTGATTACTATAGTGCATATTCCAAAAAACTGACTACCTGCTGTTTATGTGGTCTGGTTTTTCATTTAAAATCCAAGTGTATACAATTTATTTTTAAAACCTTTATTATTGCTTATTTTAATAATTATTATGTAAAAATAAACACTGAAATTAATAAAGAAAGAAGTTCTTAGGCCGGTTTTACTTACTTGGTTTATCTAAAAAGTAACAATAAAGGGAATAATATAGTTAATAAGACTATTTTATAATAAAAAAAAAACAATCTTTATGAGACCGAACTGAGAGCTGTAAAATTCATCTCTGGAATTTCTCTAGTGTTATGAAGCAGTAGACTCTTGCAGCTACAAATTAATTACTCTTTTATGGTGACTACAGTACAGGGGAGATATAAATCTCACGAGTGCTAAGTCTTTTATTAACTTGCATGTTTAAATTATGAATATGAATGAGTAAAATAAATGCATCTTCAAGTTAAGTTGACTTACTTTTAAAGCTTATTTGATTATCATTGTTTACAGTCTCTGGATAAATAAGACTTACCTTGTGTGTTAAATGTAGATTGCTTATAAACCTATTTTTATTTGGATATTTATATAATTTTTAAAATTATTAGAATTAAAACATCAATAAATTTCAATCATTGTTCAATAAACCAATCAAGGGAATGAATAAAAATAAGGACAATGTCGAAATAATATTCAAACTTTAGACAAATGTATGTAAAATATTTCTAATAAATTAAAACTTTTATAAATTGTAATAATTTTTTATTAAAAAAGAGTAGAGCTTTCTTAGTTTATGTGAAAATAAAATATTTTTATTCAATACCGAAAATGTTTTCATAATTAAAGATACGTATCTTTCTCATAATTAAGAAAAAAAATACTATTACAATATCTTATTTTAACAAAATTACTAACAGAAGTTAGTTATTCAAATAAATTTACCACACTTAACAAAAATATGTCATAGTATATACACGGAAATAGATTCCTGAGATAAACGCCATCTTCATCCCGAATTATAATCGCTGAAATGAGTCCTTTGGGATGTGAATATCGTAGTACAATTTTGTGAAGCGCACCACCGGAAACTGTGTATGTGTCGCCTTTAGACATTACGAAACATTTTTTAAGGCGGTTAATGCTCATTTATCTGGTTTGTTTTAATTGTTTTAACGGTTAAAGCCTTAAGTGTAAATTATATTTAAAAAAACAAAAATGCAATAAACGAGGATCACGAATATATTGAAAAAAACTTTGTTTAGTTTAAAATTTTCTTTTTACAATGATGTTAGATAAACTTTATGAAATGTAGAAACAAAATGTATATAATGTTGCTAAATTTAAAAGTTGTTAATGTGACAAGCACTACTAAGTCATTTCTTGCAATGAATAGATTTATAATAAGAACTATGTGGATTATATCTTATATTAGTAGTAGAGTGAACATATGTTGAAAATTTTATCGCTTAAGTTTTGTTAAAATTATATGAGAATAGATGGTTTCAGGAAAACAGTGGAGATGAAATCATACAAATAATTACTAGTTATTCATGTCTCAATATTTTTTTTTATTTTTTTTATTTGTCTATACTGTTAGCCCTGTTGGCTATTACAGCGTTACCGGGGGAGTGGGTGGGTCAGGAGACCCGCCCTTACAAGGGGGGGCCAGATGGGCCCCCATGGGGAACGACGTCCCGAGGGCGTCTCAGATTGAGACACGGACCTCGGCTCGGGGCGTCGTTAGTCAGGAGGGAAGCTAAGGAAATTTGGACACTAGCGTCCTCCCACGGCAGAACGCCGGAGCAACGGAGCACTTACTCAGTTGGGACCTCGTCTATGCCGGTATAGACGGTATGTGTCTGTATGTTGTGTGGTGTCACTTATGCCTACGCGTACACGTTATTACCTACGGTGAACGCGTCGTCGAGGTCAACGAGTACCGAGTGTACCGAGTGGGTCTTCTTTTTAAAAATCTATATGTATGAATTCGATCCTTGCATTTAATTATCTACTTTATGTTCTTCATAATTTCTTGCACATTTATTGATTGTTATACAAATACAGATTTATTTCCTGATTCCTGTTATTATAAAATACACCTATAATATACATTATATCATTTTATTATTTTATGAACACGGGTTTATATTATTCCGTTATATTATAAACACGAGGTTGGCGCAGTTTGTCTTCTTCTCCCTGACAAGTGTCACGCTGTCATCCGTCACATTTTATCTAATCATATCATCTGACACAGTTCATCGTAAAATGAACCCCTAAAAAATCAGAGTCGTTCTTTAGTAATTTAAAAAAAAATGGGCAAAAGATCATAACTAGTCAGTATTTCCCTTTAAATATGTTATCAATATTAACAATGAATATGAGAAAGAATATACTACGTTTTATGAATATATGTAATATAGTTTTAGATATGGATAAAAAAGTGATAACCGAAAAACAGTATATTGTAGTGTAAATTATTGATCCTTATTATGTTATAATAAAATAAAAGCACCTCGTCTCACCATCTAATTAATAGTTAAGACGTAAACCTGTTGTAAAGCGTGGTTACACTAAGGAGTGTATATTCGTTGTATACACAGCTTCATTCATTGAGGCTTAACGGTTATTAGAACTCGTTATACTCGCAACTTCTTGTGTAATGTAGAACTGGGTTAATTTGTATTTTATACTGGATGTTGTGTTATTACAAAGAGATACATATCCTGTTAAGAATACCAATATATTTGAAAAATATTGCGCTGTATAACTTATGGTTTTAGTGATATTTAAAATATGTTTTACATAATTCTTTACTTTTTAAAGAACAGTTTAGTTTATAAGGTCCAGCGTAAAAGATTTCGTACATCCAGAAGTAGTTACAAAATAAATCTACAAAGAAAGAACATTACTTTTTACTACGTATGACTGAACAAAGTATCTGAACTAACCTTACTTACAACTAACCTTATTAAAAAGTTCAGTTTAGTAAATTTTATTTTGTGATATAAAACTAAGTATACAATTAAACAGATAATTATTTAGACAATGATAAAAATAAATCACAATATATATGTCATTATTAATTCTATAACAGATTTACTAAACGAAATTTCATTCTAATGTTTAATGAATATATAAAAACAAAGAAGATCAAAATCTAATAACAATATACGTTACATTATACGAGCCTCTGAATACTAAGAGGCCGTAAGTAATGAGATACATACCACGTAAAAAATTATACAACGAATATTCTTGAATATTGGATAGGGTTATACAAAAATACATATCTTTATGAATATTTGAAAGCCTTTTTTAATATTTGTATCTTCAATAATAAAAAATGATGTATCTCATTACTGAGTTGAAGTGTAAAGTCGAGATTTAATAAATAGTTTTGAGATGGAAAACTGTAGTTAGTCAATTTATGGATTTATCCAATAAAATAAAATTAAAACGAAATGAAATTTACAGCAATAATTTTTGTAAACTATATTTTTTATATAACAAATGGAATTTAATAATACAAAAAAGATGTGGTTTAATTATAAATGTTACAAAAGGAAAGAATAATAAACGTAAACAAAATAAACATTTTTTTACTGATTTAACTCGCTTATAATTAATTTTAAATTTAACCTGACGTTTCGAATGCTTTGCAGCAACAGTGTTTACGGTAGGAGGAGATGTCATTGATGGTGTGACACCTCCGTAAATCTGTTAAAAATAATTTAATTTCCATGTGTAGTACTTGTGACAGTCTTAGAAAATACTATAGTAGCAAAATATGCATAACCTATTTTCCGTCTCAAGTTTTATTAATTTAATGTGTGTAAGGTATATATCCTATTACTTCTAAATAGAAGTATTGGTAAATAAGCTAGCCTAGATGCAGAATTGTATGCTTATGTAAGTACATAAGCATACAATTCTGCATCTAGGCTAGCTTATTTACCAATATAAAACTAAATGTTAGATATTAACTTGTTTCATTATGTGACTATTCTATTTCTTATCTACTATTGAATATTATATTCGTTTTGTAAGTTGATAAAAAAATATATATTTAGGTAAATTAGCTGACTTTTCAGCATTTCGTATTTAAAATGACAAATTACTTCTACATTGTTCTTGAAGTATTGATCAGAACTTCTACTTGACACTGGTACCAAAGGTAAACAATTTCTTATCAAGGGTACGTAAACATAATTTACTTTTTGTGTATTGTATGTAAGATGGTGGGGCATTTAATTTTACCGCCCCGTTGGTCGGGTGGTTAGCGCAGACGCCTAACGTATAGCGACGAAATGGGGCTCGGGTTCGATTCCCGACAGGGTCAGGCATGTATGTGATGAGCATTGATGTCTGTATTTCTGGATTTGGTCGTTTTTAAATATACTCAGTATTTATAATGTTCATTTCTATGTATTTGTATCATCGTCTATCACCCTTAACACAATCAAATAATTTGATTACTTAGGGGTTAGATCAATGTGTGTAACTTGTCCTGTATTATTATATTATTATTTAACACTATATAGGTTAAAAGATTATTATTCTAATACCTATAAAGTAGTTTATGTAATACTAGCGAACCCAGCCCGCTTCGCTGGGCTAACCCTTACTTTACCTGGTGGCGAGTTACATCAATGGACATAGCATATTCGTTTTCTTAGAGGAAACATACATGGTCATACCAACTTTTATGACAATCGGTTGAACGGGGCGGAAGTCTATATTTGACAGCGCCGCCTGGTGGAGAGTTACATCAATGGACATACCATATGAACCTTCTCCGTGGAAAAATACATACCAATTTTCATAATCATCGGTCCAATAGTTTCTGAGTTCATCGATTTCATATATACAAACATCCTTCTATATATATATAGATATAGATGAGCCATTATGTTTTTTTTAAATGCGAGCATAGACTGATTTAGTAAGTGTTGTATTTATTAAGCTTTTCCTTTTCTAAAATACAAAAGAATGATCAATATATATCTATTTTATTGATAAGTTCTTTATCGATCTCAAAAACCTAAATTTTTTATTTAAAATTATTAAGTTATAACATTTACTTTGTCTTTTTTTTTACTACCTGCTAACCAGTGATATCAAATAACACTCTTTTATTTTATCAAAAACTTAGGGTTATGCTATTTTATTTTTTTTAATACGAAAAAAAAATCGAGATAAATCATTTAGGCTGGAAGTAAATTCATTCCAAGTTTTCGTATAAGATGTACTTCCCGTTTCTAAAAATTGCATTATTCGGGCCTAACCGACAGTAAATAGCATTAATGTTGTAATTTTTAATATTGTTATAATATTCTAAAGTATATTATTTTTATATGGCTGATTTTTTAAGCTTTTGTAAACTATAACAGAAAATCGTTTATTGTTTTCGTTTATTTTTGATGATGTTACGTTTATAAGACGAAGGTTATACTGTATGGGTTGTAAGGTGTTGAGATGTTTTTTACATGTGTATAATATGTGTAACATTAGTAACACAAGTTTTGAAAGCCTCATTTAAACAATCAAACCTCATGATTGAATGATTGAGCGATAAATTATGATGGAGTGATTTATACTGAGCTTTATCAAAAACTTAAGCATAGATTACTCTTACATTTACATTGATTCTATGTAACAAAAATATTTTTAAAGAACTCATACATTTTTATGTTTACTAATTATGCGAAATATTAAAATCATTAAATTATTGTGCTTAAAGCTATTGTTCTATTGTTTCCGAATATAGTGAAAGTTTATTAATACTCAATATAAGATAAAAGCTACTCAAACACAACACAAATTTTAAATAGTTTATACCTTTTTATGTTGCAGAAAAAAATATATAAAGTCAACAGAAGAGTCAATAAAATATGTTGTTGTATCGTCTCAGCAAGTCTCTTATTATTAATAACATAACATGTCAACATTTGTGAATGAGCATTCGTTATCCTACTAATATTATAAATGTGAATATAAGTTTGTTTGTAACGCTTTCACGCGAAAACTACTCAACCGATCATTATAAAACATTGTACATATACTTTTGGAGGTATTAGAAGTAGCATAGGATATTTTATTAAAAAAAACATTTTAGATGGACGTTAATAAAAATTAGAAAGATAAACACATGGTTTGTCAATAAGCACGTGGACGGAGTCGCGGGAAACAGCTAGTTATACAATAAACTTATAAATGTTATTGATGTTGTTGTTATGGAAGTTCAATTATTAAATTTGAAGTATATGATGTTTGTTTCATTGATCTCACGTCACGGTTGTTGATGCGATCGTTTTATTTTTATATTTTTATTATTTGCTAAAAAGTGTCAATTGTTTTTTAAAATTACTTTTTTCTTGCATTTCTTACTAATGACGTGGAATATGCAAAAAGTTCAACTATGGAATATATTCTCAATTAAAACAATTGTTGCATACAAAGTGAGCATGACTTATAATGCAGTATTAGCATATAAACTCCAATCAGGTGAATTTATTTTTTTACTTTTAACTAGAGACAATAGAGGCTTATGTATTATGGGAAAGGAGAATTAGATTTTAGAATTGATTAGTTGCATAACATATATAAACATACTAAATTCACCAAACTAAACAGAATAAAAGCAGTAATCACTTAAACAGTGGTACAATTTAAGTAATGCTTAATGCAGCCTAAAATATCTAGAAATATGATTTAATCTAAAACTAGCTATCTAATAAAATTCATAATAGAAGATTTTTTTCCTCTCCGTTTTGGTGGGCTGATGTCTGGCTACAATAATTTCAGAGAGGTAAGTTGACAAATATTCTTAACAAAAAAATAAACCAAAATAATAATTTACTCATTTTAATAATTATAAATTATTTGTACGAATAGATGCAGCCAAAAGAAGTGTATACTCATCCGATTAGTCGTTTGAATAAAAACAAAAATAATCGTCCGATTGTCGTATGGAGGAACGTCTATTTTTACCAACAGGGGTCAATTGACCCCATTTTATATGGAAAATGTAGGCTTTTAAAAATTGTCGGTAAAAATAGTGTAATACTGTATCTTATATTTAAAACCAAAAAACTTATGAGTATCTTGTTAATATCAGAGCTTCCAATTGGTCAGTTTAGATAACTAGGCCCTTCCTTCTCACCTTTGATTACTTGGTAAAATTATTTCTGATATGTATTGTGATACATTTATATTTTTATGGATTAATACAAAATTGATAATGTGCGATTTGTATTGATAATGTGTTCTGTCGTTGTAACATTTATGAAGAAACTGTAATGACGAATTTAAATTCGTTCAGACCACTGTGATTTAATATTTGAAAAATTGAAAAGCCCTAAAAGCTTACTTGCAGACCAATTACAAAAAACCGGATCCTAACATTTAAGAATACTATTGAGCAAAAAGTGGGTAAAGTAGACATGACCGATAACACTTTTTTGAGTTTTTGGGACAAGAAATTAATAATATTTTTAAGCCAAAAACTATAACAAAATATCTTAAACTTAAATTTAGTGATTGGGCTACCGTGGGAATATAAAAAAGTAGAAAAAAAATATGTTTGTATGGTGAGAGGCAATGGAATCATGATCCTGTGTTCTTTAATTTAAAAAAATATAGTAAAGTATTTCCTTTGTTCAAAAGTGGCGTTAAACTAGAACTCGGAAATTATAGGCCTATCTCTGTTTTACCTACCTTAAGTAAAATCTCCGAAAAAAATATTCTAAACCAAATGACAGAATTTGTTTATAGCAATAAAATCATGCATAGTGAACAATATGGTTTCACCAAAGGCAAATCCAAAACTGATCCGGTGCCACCCTTCTTAAGCACATTTACGACGCATAACAGAAGTCACACAATGCAATCGGGATATCTTGTAATTTATCTAAAGCCTTTGATTGCGTGGACCATCATACATTACTATGCAAACTTAATCACTATGGTCGCACAGCATGTTGCGCTTGATTTTATTGCCTCTTACCTGAATCAATGAGTTTAGACGGTTAGTGTAAATAATTGTAAATCGGCTCGTTCTCACCTAAAGATAGGTGTTCCACAAGGATCTGTTCTTAGCCCCTTTTATTTTTACTCTTTATTAATGATTTGCCCTTTTACATAAAAGAACTGTGTGACATTGTACCTTTGCTGATGATACCTCGCTTATTTCTAAAGTTAAGCCTAATAAAGCTAATTAAGAAGTTCCAAATTAAATTTGGTCTGAAATACTAAGAAAACTAAATGCATGGAATTTACACTTCCTAATGTAAAAAGTCAAAATTGTAGTTTATTCCTTAACAATTTGTTTGAACTGACTGACTCAACAACTTTCTTAGGTATAACAATAGGTATAACAATAGACAGAAAGATTCAGTGGAACCCCCATCTC
Source organism: Napeogenes sylphis (assembly GCA_959347405.1). Classification (NCBI taxonomy): domain Eukaryota; kingdom Metazoa; phylum Arthropoda; class Insecta; order Lepidoptera; family Nymphalidae; genus Napeogenes; species Napeogenes sylphis. The sequence goes on along the minus strand of OY365781.1, from coordinate 7,127,495 downwards.
TCGACAACCGCAGGCAAACTCAGGACAAATATAACAGACGTTAATACGGCTCGACTCGCTTCTCAATACATTTTTAATAACTTACCATATATACGCCAAAATTTAAATGCTTATTTTAAATTTAACAGCGACAGATATACGACTAATACAAGAAATAAAAATGGGCTAAAATTAAAAATATAATATTAATTAACAAATATTATTACAATATTCAAGAATTTTTGATTTTGTCGAAATGTGTGGAACTTGAGTCATTGACTCATCTGCAGGGCTGATGTTATAATGTATAAATCAAACATTTTTAAATTTCATTTAAAAAGAGCAACTGTTGAGCTTCTGGCCAGCTCTTCTCAGCAGAACAGCATTCCGAGCAAGAACAAAAGTAATAGTACCTACTTTTAAAGTATATGTTTTTAAGCTAGTTTTTCCAAAAAATAAAATTGAATCATACGATATATCTTCTGTAAAAATAAAATTGAATCATTTAATATAAGCTTAAAACCAACACCAAATAAATATATGTAAAGGTCATATAACCTTTTTTTAAATTTGAAGATATGTATTAGAGATAATCTTTTTGTCAAGCTTTAATTAGTTCAATAATTAAGGATGAGATAAGTACTTTTTTAGCAACTATTTTTAAAAAATAACTCTTAAGTTTTTATAAACTAAGGGAAAACATAAACAAAGCTAGCTAAATTAAAAGTGTTTTTTTTACGTTATTCAGTAGCAATTATTTTTAAATATTTAAAAGTTTTGCATAAAATTTGTCGAAATCATCTTACATATAATATTACTTTAGCATGCAGCTATTTATAATTGCAATAAGACTCCTCCTTATTATTGTATACGAGAATCACATATTTCATAACCCCGAAATAGCCTTAAAAATCGTTGAAATTGAATAATGTCTACCTACGTCTTGCGTAATATAAAGTTTAATTATACCAAATAAAAAAACAAATACTTTAAGAAAGGAAGGTTTTACAACCCCGAAGTAAATGAGTAACAAAATTAAAAACCACAATGGTGGCTCCCATTAACTTCTTCTGTGTCAAATTAAACTGTTGGAAAGTTAATGAATGTTTCAAATAACATTTTGTCGGTTGATTTATGTGACATTAGCTAGAGTCGAATCGATGTATATACATTATTTATTATTTACATTGTTTTAGCCAGAAACGAATTATACTCCGAAGACTATCCTAATAAAACTAAGGTAGAAAATATAAGAAATTATAAATTATTGAATTATACGTTTACTAATACTATAATAACAGCAATCTTGATCCTTTGCCGTAAGAAAGTTAATATGTTAATTCGTTCACATTTAAAAACTTTCAAAGAAGTAGTTAAACAAATGAAAACACAGGCAATAGACAATCTTATTATAAAATATTGATCTATATAATTCTTGACTTCAAAAAGAGATTCTATAGTATTTTAAAATATTTTTGAAGGTGGTATTTTTGTGGTAAGCGTGAACTAATGCTTAAGTCTTAAAGAAGCAGTTTCTTTTTGTAATGTATGTATGTATTTTATGTTTTTCTCCTTTCTTGTTAACTCCTTTTTTTTCTCTTGAGTTTTCTCCTTTCTTGTAGGACATGTTAAATATTTATAGCATACCATAATATTAGTGTCCATTTATTTTTATATTATATATTTATTTGTTCCGTTCTATTTATCTGTAAATTTTTTTTTTTTCTAATTCAGAGCTTCTAACAATTATCTTACTATAACAGTACCTAAATGGGAAATATATATATATATCGAAATAGTTTCCAAGCCAGTGTTATGAGTCTTTCAGTGAAATATACCTGCGATACATTATACTATATAACATCCTATTTTTTTCTGTCAGTGCGGTGTTCTGCATAAATTTTCAAAACTTAGGACTTACTTTTCAAATAAAACTTTCCAAAAGCTTAAAACCCCCGATATTTCGTCAGTACCCAATCAATGTCTGTCATAACTAGAAAAACACCAAGAACACACAAGAGTAGATGTTTTTCAACTACAAAAAGAATTAACCAACTTAGAAATATAACAATACACATACACCGCTCAACAAAATACTGTATTTTCGTATTAATGCTAGGCAAAAGAAGCTGAATTACTGAACCGATTTGATTTATCAATTTTCATATCAATATATTAAAATCAATATACGTTTTTTTATTACTGTTGTGGTTCTGATAAATGTTTATAAACGAAAAATCGGCGATAGGTCATGTCCTTGAGAAATATTCTACCAAAAATTATTTTCAATGGTTTGCATTGTTAAGGTGGCGCGGGCTTTTTGTTTAAATTAATCGAGCAGTAGGCTCGATTCGGAATAATAATATTTTCAAATTCTTTATCTAAAAATTTTAAATTACCTATTTCATTTCGTACTTGACTCGCTTGACAATCCGAATGAAAGAATGATTCTCAAGCTAAAATCTGAATGAACGATTGAATAATATTTTTTATTAAAAATGACACGCCTCAATTCGTTCTTGTTAATTATAAGTAAGCAAAGACATAGTAAGCCTTGACTTACCTTTATCTTTTCCTATCTCTCAAGGTCAATGCATCTAACCCTAACACTAACTATATTTGCAAATGTTTATTTGGTGACAGAAGCCACTAAACAGCTCCTTGTTGACTTCTAATACAAGAAATAAAAGCACGAAGCACTGTCAAGAACGTCACGTATCCAATAACAGTTTGATTGCATTCTCTTTAAATCGTTATAAATTTCATGAACTATGTCTTTTTATATAGCTTGATCTTATTTCTTTGACAAATAATAAATATAAGTGGTACAATATTTTTCAAATTGGATTTGATGACTGTTTTTCTATTTAATGTTTTTTATCAAAAACCTTCAGTTGGTGCGAACCTTATAGTTTATTTATACCTAACAATAAAGTAGCATATTGTATAATAAAGGTAGGCCTATATTAATGAACTTGCTATATACTTGCACTTTATATAAACAAAAAGATAATACTGCAGTAGTTAACTTGAAATTGCATGAGGTGTTTAAAAAATGATGAATAGGGAGAGAGAGAGAGAGAGAGAGAGAGAGAGAGAGCAGAGGGAGAAAAATATTTTGAAACACTGAATATTATGCTAACATCGTTTGTGGCTGTTTTGTAAATAATTATAATAAAAATTTATATAAAAAAAAATCTAATGTCATGTAGTCACAAAGTGAAGAGATCTCTACGGGTAAGTTGTAAATATATTTTTTCTAGGGTAAGTTGTAAATATATATTTTTTATAGAAATATATTACAATTCAGGCAGTTTATTAGTTCTATTTATTCTAAAGCCTAAAATTTGATCGCCTTAGTTCAAGATATTGCAGCACTACATTGGTATTTGTTAGAAAAATGACTCTAACACGAAGATATATTGTGTTATAATTTATTATGAATTTAATGTTTTGTAACTCTTTAGGACTATTTGTATGCTTTTTAAAAGTCCGTAGTATTGAGTTCGTAAATATAAAATAATAGTATATTTTCTGTATTACAGTATTCTGAACTCACAGTACTCTCACACACACACTCACAGTATTGTTCATCAACATCAACAAAAACAAATCAACAAAACATCAACAGGGGCTCAAGTGTCGGGCTATTACAAAAAACCCACTTATTGTTGCATAAGGTGTTAAATTTTACTTTTATTTCTCAAGTCATATACAATATATATTAAAGAAAATGAAACATATTCTTAATTTTTAAAATAAAATTTCAAGATAGTCCTTAACATTAATATTTAATTACAAGTAATCATTACAGTATTACTTTTACTTGCATTATTTACAAAGAAGCAATGAAAGGACAAATATAATCCATAAGAGTTTTCGTAATAAAAATACAGTTTTTATGAGACCGCGGTGAGAGCTGTAAAATTAATCTCTGGAATATCTCTCTGAAGCAGTACTCTTGCAGCTACAAATTAATTACTCTTTTATGGTGACTACAGTACAGGGGAGATATAAATCTCACGGGTGCTGAGTCTTTTATTAACTTGTACATGTTAGGAATATGAATGAGTAAAATAAATGCATGTTTAAAATTTAAATTGTTTTACTTTTAACGCTTATTGGATTATAATAGTTTACAGGTGATTTTGGATAAATAAGACACATCTTGGGTTTTAATGTGTATTGCTTACAATATTTCCTTTTTGTTTTGGATTTTTATATAATTAAAAAAAAATCAAAACATCAATAAATGAACCAAACTTTACTTCTGTTCTTTACTTTTGTTCTTTGATCTTACTAGTCTCATCTTTCAACTAAAGTTAACGCTTGCATATTTTATAAGTAAGACTACATTTAATCTAGGGAAGTGCTAATATTTGTAAATTTCTATTTAATATAAACAGGCAACGCTTCTTTGTTCCTTGGTCTTTGTAATTTAGCGAATTCGTTTTATGTAAATTGTCAAATTTTAATAATTTAAAGAAACATTTTAAGCTATAATTTTTTTATACATTTATTTTGAGCTATATATAAATATTTTCATACATGTATAATAGAATATCGAAGCATTTGTCACCAATACTAGGAATTATCGGCTGTTCATTTGTCTTTAATATTTTAACACTTTATTATAATAACACTTCAAAATTATTTTATTATTTTATATTTATTTTTATAGTAAAAGACAAAACTTATTCAAGTTACTACGATTGTTACGCTTTATCGTAGAAGGCAAGAAGCCTTCATGGGCATAATTACCATTTTTCTAATCCTTTTCCTACTCTCTTCTTTTTCTCCCCATTTCTCAAGGATATGCAAAGCAATTATATTTGCATTGGCCATACGTGCGTTTGCGTGGCCATTTCACGCACCATTTCTGAATAAATGGTTCATCTGGTGAACGTAGTGACAGATAAACCAAGAAGCGCTTTTTATATCACTTATATACGAGTAATAAAAAAACGATTGTATTTTCTTTTAAGCATCCTGGATCTTGCATAAGACGTTTATTTTTGTTAAATAATTTATACATAATAATGTAATTATATGTATTTAGATGCTACTTATTTACGATATTGGACATATAACTGTCGGTGGTCTATGATTATTTAGTATAACCGCTGGAATTTCTGAGGCCCGCGTCGAACACCGGAAGCATTCGAAACACGAGTGTTGTGAATGTTTGCTATATTTTTTTAAAAGATATTTTTGATAGATAGAGATAGATAGATAGTTAGAGAGATAGATAAAGAGATAGATAGATAGTTTTAGGAAAAAATAATAATAAAATCAAATAAATAACGTTTGTAACTTTATTAAATTGATAAGCCATGTTAAGCTTGCTTACAAATTAAATAAAAAGAGATAATAGATATATATGATTATCGTTTATGATGTTTATTTTTATGAGCATTAGAATCGATTAAATTATATAGTCAATTATAATCAATCAAATCAATTTTTTTGTCAATCAATTACATGTAATATTTATAACAGAAATTATTTGGTAGTAAAATAAAATTACAAAACTCCCTTTAAATTTTCCTCTCCCTTTTTTCAAAAAATTCTCTGAAGGTTCTTAATAAAGAATACGCTGCAGTTTATAATCTGAATGTATTTCAAGATAGATGGGAGTGTCCAATGCTGCGAGATTGGATGCGGCTCCACATGAAATAACTAGTCCAAATATTGTAATTGTATATACAAATGTATTTGTTTTAATTCTGTTATTTTACTAACACTAGATTATAAGAAAAATTGTTACTAACAACATATGGCTAGTCCTGAAATAAAGATTATTATAATATTATTAGATAAGGAATTAAAGGAAAAAAGAACTGTGAGCCCGCACTTAGAATCGTAGTTTTGTACACCATGGAAAAAAATAATGAGACAAGGATAACATCTCGTTACTGTTACTGTTTTTAACCATAATCTTAAAAATGAATACAGTTAAAGGTAAAAATCATTATGACTATTATTTTTAAACTTAGACTTTATATTTTTTTTTACGAAATATTCAACATTTATAGCTCAAGTGTATCTAGAGAAAGCTTTTAGTGAGCCGCGCGGAAGTAAAATCTAAAACTAAATGAACTCTAACTATTCTAATACTTTTAATTTCATTTCGGATGAGGTCCTCAATGAACTTTTCAATTTAATCGTTTCATAAAATTGTTACCGCTTAACTAATCGCTTTCTTAAGTTAATGAAATCAGAAACAAACCGCATCGATATGACATTGAGAGAACTAATATTAAATTAATGTTCTACTGTTACAGATATAGTTCTGTCTAATGAAAATGAACATGGAAAGCAAGGTAAGTTCCCGTAACATTTTAGTCGTCAATAAATAATATGAGATTGTTTAATAAGGATATTTTAAAATATCATTTTAGTATAATAAAACAGTCTGGACAACAAACATTTGATTGTACAATTGACTATAAAGATTTTTGAAGGTTATAATTCTTTTCTAGTATTTTTTAGCTTAATTTTTCAAACAACGATATGAAAAAACTGTATTTACCATAAAAAAAAATTGCACAAAAGAACCTTCTTCGGATGAAAGCCAGGCTTCACAACAGTTAAAATTCTACTTTAGTTAGACCAAGTGACTTTTCGATGCTCATATTCATACAAAATTCCTGTCCTGTGCCAGGACTCTTTAAGAAAAGTTTCCTTTCCAAAGATTCAAGTCACACGGTTTATGATGCCGTTTATAATGTAAATCAATCAATGGTCAATAAGTGTGGAATCCAAACTTCTCTTCGATACGAATGGGATATCTTGATTAATCGCTTATGTACCGCTGTTTTGGGAATGTTAGTAGCATCCACTATCTCATGCACACTATATCGCGGGTTTTAGCGACCATAGTCTTAATGAAGTCAGTATCCGTTTTTATCCGAGATTATATCACCAACGAAACGTGCTTTATAAGGGCTTTGGGAAGATTAAAACATAAACAACTATTCAGAGTCAATCATAGCGTCGAACGAACGAAAGTTATTGGTCAACCTAATACTTTTATAAGGACTTGACTTCGTGTTAAAAACTTGTTTTAGTTTAGTTTATCTTGTGTAAAATCTCAAATATCACAAAACAAGATTTTACTAGTTTGACAGCTATAGAAATATTAAATTTATTGCAATTTATTATTAACATTTTATAAACTACAAAATGCACCACAAAATAGATATGAAATGAATATTATAATTACACATGAAGCTTAAAATAATCATCAATACTCAGAATTTAAATATTCAACATTTTAACCACTATTTACCCTTAAACCCGATATCAGATTATATTTTTGAATGCATGCGGCAATCAGTTTTCCAACAGAAGGCTTTGTTGTTATGTAATAGCTGCGGTCACCGATGGCTAATTATTTCATAATAATAAGATAATATTTTATACACTATTTTCAGTTATCATAAAGAAATGTTTGTAACTCACATCAAGGAAGATCCGAGTTGATGTCTTATATATAGATTTTTGTAACCTTATTCTCTTAAAAGTTTCGTTGAATTAAATATTTATAACAAAGCATATTAAGTCATTCATAATACTATTAAAATACAAACGAAAACAGTACTTATGAGTATCGTTACAAAGGTATAGAAATTCGATTGCAGTCTAAAACGATCCCTGATCTTGTACGGAATGACAGTCAAAATGACAGACAGTTTAGATAGACAGTCTAGCTAAGCCTTCCAAAAAATGTATATTAAAATAACAATAAAAAAACGTGTGACACTCAGGGACTGCCGCGGTAAAGCTATTGCATAGCATTTTTTATCAACTTATGCAATTATAATTATTTATACAGTATATTTTTTATTGATGTTAATTCTAGTTTTTTCTTTTATATTAATTGAAGTTGAGCGTGGTGACCGATAAGAAAACATTTTTTTTCTTTTATTGAACAAATGACTATGAGAAGTTGTCATTGCTATGTAATGTCATAAATGATAATATTATATCATTAGCTAAAAATATTTTCAACCTTAAATCTTACGAATAAAGTTAAATTACGTTTGTTAAGTACCTATACTTACGAGTCTTTTGTAACACAATAACAGAATGAAAATGCTTGTTAAAAAAATACCTTTGAACAAGTAGAACATTTATTCTAAACTAAACCTTAACTAGTAAGCAAAAAAGTATATAATACATTTTATCAAAATGCTGCTTACGCTATTTTTAAATGATATGTACACAATACTCGGCCGACCTACATAGTAGGTGGAGTGGGAGGGTTTTAGGTTTTTTTCGCTACAGAATTTCTTGATTCAGTCGCCGCGCTCCAAGCCCGCGATAAAAGCTATGCAATAGCTTAAATTTTTTTTGTATTCCTTGCGTCATTGGGTTTACGTCATACTATATAATCGATTGACGAATTTGAATTAAAACAATATCGTTATCTATGGCTTAAAAATTATATTTATTTATTATAACAATCATTTTCACGTTCATTTATTATACCAATCCTCATTTTAATTAACACATGGTATTACTACTGAATAGTAAAAGCAAGACAGGTCAAAATAGGTCCGGCTAAGTTTATTCTGGAATTTCTACGATTTCTTACTAGTACGAGTCCGCATAGCGCTGCCTAATATATAGGTATACTTTATACTTTATAGTTTTAGGTCACACCCAATAAGTACTTTCACAAATTATTCTTTTTCAAGAAAGAACTATAAAATCTCTTTTAATAAAGTAATTAATTGTACGTCCTTTTCTTTATAAAATCATTAGCTTTGCCCTTGGATTTAGCCTGCGCTGTATAGATAAAAAAAGCCTTGTTATGTTGGACGGAGGATTTGTATTCTATTCCTCGGGTACAGTACTTTTTAGGTATTAATTATTCTCTTTATTCTTTTCAGTTCCCCTGGCAAAGTTTCACATTGATCCGTTAAATAGTTTAAATGTAAAAGCTTGACAGATAAACAAACTCACATTCTCCTTTATAATATTAGTTAGGATTACTCAAAAGTAAGCATTAGAAAATAATGTAAAATGATTACAGCCAAACATGCATTTTAGTGATATTTAAATAATTTTCTTCAGATAATATATATATGTCTTCAGATAATGTATACCATAAAATAGTACCCCTGGTATATAAGTATAATCTTACACTTACCAAACTCTAACCATACTTAGCTATATATATAATAACATGGTATATATGGAGACATGGATTGTTGAGATAAACGCCATCTTGATCCGGAATTATTATCGTCGTAATGAGTCCCTTGAGGATGAGGTGAATATGGCAGTACAATTTTGTGAATTGCACAACCGGGAACTGTATGTGTCGCCTTTTAGACATAACGTTACATTTTTAAAAGGGCGATTCATACTCATTTGTTTAAGTTGTATTAATTAACGAATGTAATTATTTTTTACCATCACTTTCTTCATCTGAATTTTGATAAAATAATATTAGTGCAGATAAATCGAGCTTCTCACGCGCTGCTATAAAAGCTTTTCTGAAAAAAATGCCAACAATTTTAAATATATCATGTATTACGATAATTCAACGATAAATAGTAACTTAATTGATATCTTTGTAACGGTAGGGTTTGAATGCCGATGTAACGATTCACGTGATCGGAATCATTTATTGGAGGGATAACTGTTACATTTTAAATATTGGAGAGCAATGAGTCGGAGGGGAAATTGATTGATGGATTGATTACAGAGAGCGGTACAGTTCGGACGTTCCAAACGGAACCGGTGATTCACCCATTTCTGATTATTTGACCTAGTCAGCAATTTGTAATTGCTTGTTTGAAAAGTATCTATAAACAAGTATAACCATGTTAAGCTTATTTAAATTTATATAAATATAGAATGAAAAATAAACTAATACGGGCAGGGATTCGTACCAGAACGGAACAGTTTACCAGAGGTCGCGGGTTCCAATCCCTGCCCGTATCGGTTTATTTTTCATTCTTTTTTATATAAAAATTGTAATTGCTTTACAAATTACTGCGTAGGTCATATAATCCTACATACAATACAAAAATTATCACACTGTGTCTTTATGGTCTAATTGCCTTAGACTTATGCCATGAACCCTGTACCAGAAGCTTTTATCGACGAAGGTTGTATCGCTAATTTATCGCAGTTGCCGTCATATGAAAGTAAACGTGTCGCTGCCCGCCTTGGTAAATTTAACATTCTACATATAACTATCTTTATCGGGATGAATGCTGCAGTTATTAAGTTGCTTTTGAACAATCTAACCAATTTTAATAAGTTAGATATCTGATATTACGGAGTGTTTATGTACCCATATAGAACTTATAAAAACTTCATCAGCGTTTAGAAAAGAAAATGGCGCAAATTTTTAAAGGTAGTTTGTAAAATTTAGAATTAAAATATCTGAATTATTTACTTCAGACAAAGCTACTTAGTATCATTTATTCACCGTGCGAGTGCGAATGCGAGTGCGAGTGCGAGGCCCATCGCGTTTCATGAAGAGGAGTGCAAACAGTGCCTGGGACTTGCGACCCACGTGTAGGTTTAAGGGACCCCTTTATTATGCATATACACGCTAACCTTTACTGTCTACACTCCTCTCGTTACCTAACCAAATTTGGAAAAAACCTACTAATACCGCCTTTGAAATACGTTCTAAAAATTACCAGGTGCTTGTTCTAGAAAGGACAACGTCTTTAAGTTATAGAGAGATTGTGCTGTTATACCTCTCGCTCTCACTTCTACCGCGTACAAACTAACTATAAATTTAGGCCTGGACAGTTCGTTGGTCAGTTCGTAATACTTACTAAGCTTAAATGTGTGATCCCTGGAAATGTTTGTTTAGTAAGGAACAATAAGCTCCACAAGTATCACGCCCCTTAGATGTTTAGAATACAGGAATAAGTCCAGTCTGGATGACGAAACACCAAAATCCCCAGGGATTTTGTAATGCTTTTCATATGTGCCCATCATGAGAGTAATCAGGAGCCCTGCCTAGAATTGAATAAGGTTTCGGTTTTGATTTATTGGTACAAGCCCATACTCGGTGCACACAGCTCTAGTCGTCAAGGAGATTCAGTAATAGCAATTTAAGCGTATTTTCAGCTCACTCCAATATTTCTGAAATTAAGACGAAGCTTCTTAGCAATCCATGGATTCACCGTGCGGGTGCCGGGCCCATCGCGTTGCAAGGAGAGGAGTGCAAGCAGTGCCTGGGACTTGCGACCCAGGAGTAGGTTTAAGGGGCCCCTTTATTATGCGCAAAAACGCTCACCTTCACCCTCCACACTCCTCTCCCTACCTAACCAAATTTGGAAAGAACCTACTAATGCCGCCTTTGAAGTACGTTCTAGAAATGAACCGATGCTTGTTCTAGAGAGGCCAAGATCTTTAAGTAGGCTATAGAGAGATTTTGCTGTTATACCTCTCGCTCCCACTTCTACCGCGTACAAACTAACTATAAATTTATTCCTGATCAGTTCGTTGGTTAGTTCGTAATATTTATTGAGCTTGAATGTGTGATCCCTTGGGATGTTTGTTTCCCAAGGAACAGTAAGCTCCACAAGTATCACGCGCCTCAGATGTTTCGAATACAGGAATAAGTCCGGTCTGGATGACGAAACACCAACATCCCCAGGGATTTTGTAATGCCTTTCATACGTGTCCATCATGAGAATCCAATCAGGAGCCGCGCCTAATATTGAATAAGGCTTCGCTTTTGATTTTTTGGAGGAGCCTTCTTTTACGAATTCTATATATCGTTCGGTGGTTGTTATACCCTTCCGCGCTCTTGCTACTGAAAGACTAACCGCTTCCCGTATAATTTCTAATACCTTGTCGTGGCGACGCGAGTATTGACCTTTATCTAGAAGTACCCTACACCCTACCAATAGGTGTTTCGCGGTTCCTATTGCCTCCCCACAGATGTTGCAAGACTTTTCGGTGGCTTTGCCCCATCTTACTAAATTACTTTGATCTGGGAGAGTCATTTGGAATGCATTAAGATAGAATTTTAATAATGCTGGGGACCAATCATAAATTAAGGTGCGCCACTTCAAAGCTAGTGAATACAAAAATCTCCTATGGTCACCCATTCGTTTTGAATTTCTAGGCTCATCGCGTGGAGTCGGTAATTATCGTTTTCTTATTGTTATTTACTAATAAATAATAATATTATAATTGTCATTATAACTAACACAGCGACATAAATTTGACTGACCTTGTTTTCTTATCCATTGAGCTATTTTATATATATATATATATATATATATATATATATATATATATATATAAATATATTATGCTGCCATTAATTCCGTATTACGTTTTTGAAAAAATCCAAAAAACTAGAAACCATTAAACATTGTACATTTAAATAATTATATTTTTTAAGGGAAAAAAAATATTTAGCATTCATGTATTTACTTCTCAATTTTATAAGATCTACAACATAATAAATATATTAAACTAAACATAATAATAATATTATGTTTTTTAAAGGCGAAATATATGCTTTATTTAGCATTTATAGAAAATTTAATACTTAGTAAATAAGAAAGCTTTCATATTTAATGAAGAAAGGAACATTCAGGTTAGATCTTTGAACTGTAACAAAATTTTTTATGAAATTTTAAGGATTAAGTAAGAATAAAAAAAAATCTGATTCAATTATCTATCTATGAATGATGTGATTCATTCAACTATTCATATTACCTTTTACTAAAAATCTAATTATAAGTAGCTGCGAATCTGCTTCAATGACAGTCGCATATCATTATTTTTTATAGTATATATAAAAAAAACTTTGATAATAATAATCCTCTCCCAATTTTTAATCCAATAAAGGGTTCAAAAATAAATAACATTTAAAAAGACGAAAGTATAGTTAACTGTCTTTTGTAACTTCAATATTAAAAAAAGAATATTAATTGAACACTAACCCAAAACAAAACAAAACTCTTTTTAAAACTTTGTTGCTTGAAATTTAACAAAATTTTGTCTTATTAGAAATAAACTTTTATTTTAGCTTTAAATATAGTTTAGTTTTACTATTGTAAAACTAATATATAAAAACATTTGTAATCATATTAATAAGTTTTATTTTTTATTTTCAATTACTTTTAAAACGTAGAGTTGAAATTAAGACACAGTTTGACGGCAGTTTAACTTTTCTAGGTCTAATTTTACATTATTGACGTGTTGAGTGTCACTTACAGAATAAATACACAGATATTATCTGAATTATATATATGTATATATATATATATAAATAAAATTATTATTCTCGATTTATTCAGATGAAGAAAGTGATGGTAAAAAAAAAATTACATTCGTTAATTAATACAACTTAAACAAATGAGTGTGAATCGCCCTTTTAAAAATGTAACGTTATGTCTAAAAGGCGACACATACAGTTCCCGGTTGTGCAATTCACAAAATTGTACTGCCATATTCACATCCTCAAGGGACTCATTACGACGATAATAATTCCGGATCAAGATGGCGTTTATCTCAACAATCCATGTCTCCATATATACCATGTTATTATATATATAGCTAAGTATGGTTAGAGTTTGGTAAGTGTAAGATTATACTTATATACCAGGGGTACTATTTTATGGTATACATTATCTGAAGACATATATATATTATCTGAAGAAAATTATTTAAATATCACTAAAATGCATGTTTGGCTGTAATCATTTTACATTATTTTCTAATGCTTACTTTTGAGTAATCCTAACTAATATTATAAAGGAGAATGTGAGTTTGTTTATCTGTCAAGCTTTTACATTTAAACTATTTAACGGATCAATGTGAAACTTTGCCAGGGGAACTGAAAAGAATAAAGAGAATAATTAATACCTAAAAAGTACAGTACCCGAGGAATAGAATACAAATCCTCCGTCCAACATAACAAGGCTTTTTTTATCTATACAGCGCAGGCTGAATCCAAGGGCAAAGCTAATGATTTTATAAAGAAAAGGACGTACAATTAATTACTTTATTGAAAGAGATTTTATAGTTCTTTCTTGAAAAAGAATAATTTGTGAAAGAACTTATTGGGTGTGACCTAAAACTATACCTAAAGTATAAAGTATACCTATACAGGGTTATTTGTAATTAGTTGAGCACCTTTTGCAGGCAACCCCTCTACATCAATCCTAACAACATTTGTTCTACGACTTTTTAAAATTAATAGTTTTAAAAATTTAGTTTTTCTCATACAAAATTTATTTAATGCCTCTAAACGTGCATTAAACTTGCGCAAAGAGAGGCCACGCAACTTGTCAAAATATGTGCCAAGGCCATGTGCCTCGGGGCGCGGGGGGCGGGGTGACGCAGCGGCGGCTATGCACGTTAGAACTTAAATAAAACAATAAGTTACTTACGAATTTCTTTAAGATGGCGCGTAACAGAAAAACGTCATAATTTTCATTAATATTAATTAATTAAAACGTAAGAAGTGAATCGAATGTTTCTGACGTATAATATTCTCATAGAAGAAACACATAAGTACCATAAAAACAGACAAATGTACACAATCCACTTTAAACATAATAACTTTAGGCTTCTTAACATGTTGGATCGTCACTATATCACAAATAAAATTATTCTTCATCATGGTTTCTGCTGTTTCGAGTTGTTGTTCGTTCTAGGTATAGCAAAACAGACCTTGTAAAGAACAGGACCCCAATGCTCCATTTCTCAGCCAAAACTCGTATTTCTTTTCATTCTTACTTCTTCTATTTCAGACAATCAATGTATTTTAAAAATATTATAAATTATATTTCATAATTTCTTCTTCATGTTATAATCTTGAATTTATTTATTAGTTTTAATAGCAAGTCCATAACATCGTATTGTCCAGTATGTAATTACAATTCATTATTTAATTATAAAACTAAATGTAAATTGTGTTTTGTAATCTACATACTTGTCATTTTGATTATTTAGTATTTCCATAGCAACATGGTGTAAAAGAGATGAAGCTATACGAAAAAAGCTGGCGCGCGCATTTAACAGTTTCTGACTTTCGCTAGCCTGCCGCGACCTATACTTTAAACTGCTTACAAAATACAGAGTAATAAATAATCGAGGGAGCAAAAATTTTTTTTGTTCGTTTATTCTGAGTTATTTATCAAGATTTTTTAAAAGTCGTAGAACAAATGTTGTTGGGATTGATGTAGAGAGGCTGCCTGCAAAAGGTGCTCAACTAATTAAAAATAACCCTGTATATAAGGCAGCGCTATGCGGACTCGTACTAGCAAGAAATCGTAGAAATTCTAGAATAAACTTAGCCGGACCTATTTTGACCTGTCTTGCTTTTACTATTCAATAGTGTGTTAATTAGTAATAAGTAGTAAGTATAGTATAAATCAGGATTGCTATAATAAATTAACGTGAAAATGATTGTTATAATAAATAAACATAATTTTTACGACTTGGATAATGATATTGTTTTAATTCAAGTTCGTCAATCGATTACATAGTAGTGAGGAAAACGCAATAACGCAAGGAATACAAAATATTTTTTAAGCTATTGCATAGCTTTTATCGCGGGCTTGGAGCGCGGCGACCGAATCAAGAAATTCTGTAACCAAAAAAACCTAAAACCCTCCCACTCCGCCTACTATGTAGCTCGACCCTGTATTGTGTACATATCATTTAAAAATAGTGAAAGCAGTATTTTGATAATATGTATTATATACTTGTTTGCTTACTAGTTAAGGTTTAGTTTAGAATAAATGTTTTACTTGTTCAAAGGTATTTTTTTCAATAAGTCTTTTCATTCTGTTATTGTGTTACAAAACACCCTAAGTATTAGTACTCAACAAACGTAATTTAACTTTATTCGTGAGATTTAAGGTTGAAAAAATTTTTAGCTAATGATATAATACTATCGTTTATGACATTACATAGCAATGACAACTTCTCAGTCATTTGTTCAATGGAACAAAAAAAAGTTTTCTTATCGGTCACCACGCTCAACTTCAATTAATATAAAAGAAAAAACTAGAATTAACATCAATAAAAAATATACTGTATAAATAATTATAATTGCATAAGTTGATAAAAAATGCTATGCAATAGCTTTACCGCGGCAGTCCCTGAGTGTCGCACGTTTTTTTATTGTTATTTTAATATACATTTTTTGGAAGGCTTGGCTAGACTGTCTATCTAAACTGTCTGTCATTTTGACTGTCATTCCGTACAAGATCAGAGATTGTTTTAGACTGCAATCGAATTTCTATAGCTTTGTAACGATTCTCATAAATACTGTTTTCGTTTGTATTTTAATAGTATTATGAATGACTTAATATGCTTTGTTATAAATATTTAATTCAACGAAACTTTTGAGAAAATAATGTTACAAAAATCTATATATAAGACATCATCTCGGTTCTTCCTTGATGTGAGTTACAAACATTTCTTTATGATAACTGAAAATAGTGTTTAAAATAATATCTTATTATTATGAAATAATTAGCCATCGGTGACCGCAGCTATTACATTACAACAAAGCCTTCTGTTGGAAAACTGATTGCCATATGCATTCAAAACTATAATCTGATATCGGGTTTAAGAGTAAATAGTGGTTAAAATGTTGAATGTTTAAATTCTGAGTATTGATGATTATTTTAAGCTTCATATGTAATTATAATATTAATTTCATATCTATTTAGTGGTGCATTTTGTAATTTATAAAATGTTAATAACAAATTGCAATAAATTTAATATTTATATATCTACAAATATCGTAAAGACTTGTATTGTGATATTGGAGATTTAACACAAGCTAAACTAGACTACAAGAAGGTTTTAACACGAAGTCAAGTTCTTATAAAAGTATTAGTTTGTCCAATAAGTTTCTTTCGTTCTACGCTATGATTGACTCTAAATAGTTGTTTATGTTTGAATCTTCTTAAAGCCCTTATAAAGCACGTTTCGTTGGTGATATAATCTCTGATAAAGACGGATACTGACTTCATTAAGACTATGGTCGTTAAAACCCGCGATACAGTATGCATGAGATAGTGGATGCTACTAACATTCCCAAAACAACGGTACATAAGCGATTAATCAATATTAGAATCGAAGAGAAGTTTGGATTCCACACTTATTGACCATTGATTGATTGACATTATAAACGGCATCATAGACCGATACGAATCTAAATGTGGTTTGAATCTTTGGAGAGGAATACTTCTTTTGTGCACTTGTTGGGGCTGGAAGCACGTAGTACACTACATTTATAATTAGTAATATTTAATATTCCAATCAACTAGATCAAGTAAAAGCGACAGAAAACCGCCACAGTTGATGAACCGACGAGGTGTCGTATTCCATCACGATAACGCAAGACCATGTGGTCTTGCGTTATCGTGATCGTTGTGTTGGTCGTAAGGTAAAAATTATTACAGTATTATTGGGACGTTTTATCTCACCCTCCTTACTACTCAGTTCTTGCTCAATCATATTATTATTGGTTCCTCTCTTTAAATAATTATCATCATCGTTTACCATCCAATAAAATCCATGTTTCATATCCATAAGCGAAATGAAGCCGCACCTAGATAGCACCTACCTTGAAAGTTATCAAACATTTTGGAACGGTGGCATAATGACGCTTTTTGAGAGATAGGCGATGGTTGGAGAACAGAATGGTTTATATACAATATAATAAATTATTCTATAACAACAAATATCATGTATCCATTTCGCATGAAAAAACAGGGAAGAAACATATGGGACACCCTAAGTATATCTGCAAGCTACAGCTGGTGAGAATTTCATACTTGATTAATATAAATATCTAAGGACAATCGTTCGAGAAGTAAGTTGAGAGTTTGAAAATGTGTTTGGCTCTATATCTACTTACCTACATCTTTCGTGTATAACAGAGAGGCCACCAAATGTCTTCGTTTGATTTACCGATCATAGTTTCGTAATTAATATTTTCTTGTCTTCATATTACTACATACATCATTCTACTGCAATAACTATTTCATTTAAACTATAAAACCGCTGGATCAACAGAAGGAGATTTTAGTCGTTAGCTGTTTACAAATATATTGGTAGTACCTGCGTCCGGCGAGGTATAAGCTAAATAAACTAACTCTTAGTCACAAAGAGCGACTAACGAACTAATGTTTGATGTATCGACGATTCAAAGTACTGCCAACAATATTTTTTTATGGTAAACACAGTTTTTTCATATCGTTGTTTGAAAAATTAAGCTAAAAAAGAATTATAACCTTCAAAAATCTTTATAGTCAATTGTACAATCAAATGTTTGTTGTCCAGACTGTTTTATTATACTAAAATGATATTTTAAAATGTCCTTATTAAACAATCTCATATTATTTATTGACGACTAAAATGTTACGGGAACTTACCTTGCTTTCCATGTTCATTTTCATTAGACAGAACTATATCTGTAACAGTAGAACATTAATTTAATATTAGTTCTCTCAATGTCATATCGATGCGGTTTGTTTCTGATTTCATTAACTTAAGAAAGTGATTAGTTAAGCGGTAACAATTTTATGAAACGATTAAATTGAAAAGTTTATAAAAAATTAATTGAGGACCTCAGCCGAATAAATGAAATTAAAGGTATTAGAATAGTTAGAGTTCATTTAGTTTTAGATTTTACTTCCGCGCGGCTCACTAAAAGCTTTCTCTAGATACACTTGAGCTATAAATGTTGAATATTTCGTAAAAAAAATATATAATCTAAGTTTAATAATAATAGTCATAATGATTTTTACCTTTAACTGTCTTCATTTTTAAGATTATGGTTAAAACAGTAATAGTAACGAGATGTTATCCTTGTCTCATTATGTTTTTCCATGGTGTACAAAGCTACAATTCTAAGTGAGGGCTCACAGTTCTTTTTTCCTTTAATTCCTTATCTAATAATATTATAATAATCTTTATTTCAGGACTAGCCCATATGTTGTTAGTAAAAATTTTTCTTATAATCTAGTGTTAGTAAAATAACAAAATTAAAACAAATACATTTGTATATACAATTACAGTATTTGGACTAGTTATTTCACGTGGAGCCACATCCAATCTCGCAGTATTGGACTCTCCCATCTATCTTGAAATACATTCAGATTATAAACTGCAGCGTATTCTTTATTAAGAACCTTCAGAGAATTCATTTATTCTCATAAAAAAGGGAGTTTTGTAATTTTATTTTACTACCAAATAATTTCAGTTATAAATATTACATGTAATTGATTGACAAAAAAATGATTTGATTGATTATAATTGATTATATAATTTGATCGATTATAATGCTCATAAAAATAAACATCATAAACGATAATCATATATATCTATTAACTATTTTTATTTCATTTGTAAGCAAGCTTAACATGGCTTATCAATTTAATAAAGTTACAAACGTTATTTATTTGATTTTATTATTATTTTTTCCTAAAACTATCTATCTCTCTAACTATCTATCTATCTCTATCTATCAAAAATATCTTTTAAAAAAATATAGCAAACATTCACAACACTCGTGTTTCGAATGCTTCCGGTGTTCGACGCGGGCCTCAGAAATTCCAGCGGTTATACTGAATAATCATAGACCACCGACAGTTATATGCTCAATACCGTAAATAAGTAGTAAAATAAAGCCATTTTACAAAAATAAACGTCTTATGCAAGATCCAGGATGCTTAAAAGAAAATACAATCGTTTTTTTATTACTCGTATATAAGTGATATAAAAAGCGCTTCTTGGTTTATCTGTCACCACGATCACCAGATGAACCATTTATTGAGAAATGGTGCGTGAAATGGCCACGCAAACGCACGTATGGCCAATGCAAATATAATTGCTTTGCATATCCTTGAGAAATGGGGAGAAAAAGAAGAGAGTAGGAAAAGGATTAGAAAAATGGCAATTATGCCATGATGCAAGAAGCCCATGAAGGCTTCTTGCCTTCTACGATAAAGCGTAACAATCGTATTAACTTGAATAAGTTTTGTCTTTTACTATAAAAATAAATATAAAATAATAAAATAATTTTGAAGGGTTATTATAATAAACTGTTAAAATATTAAAGACAAATGAACAGCCTATAATTCCTAGTATTGGCCGCAAATATTTCGATATTCTATTATACATGTATGAAAATATTTATATATAACTGAAAATAAATGTATAAAAATAAATATAGCTGTGAATTATTAAAAGGTATATTATGAAAAACAAATGAGTACGTCGCCTGGCACTCGAGATCCTGTTGCTATGTTTGGTTGATGGGTAATGTGTATTTAGAATACTGTAATACAGATAACTTCTATTTAGTTTCTATTAACCCTATGGTTTTTAACCATAATCTTAAAAATGACTATAGTTGATGATAAAAAACGTAAAAATCATTATGATTATTATTATTAAGATTTTACTATTAAAAATTTTACATTTTATAAATTTCCTTACGAAAGATTCAATATTCATAGCTCAAGTGTATCTAATAGTGTAAGTAAAATCTAAAACTAAATTAATTTTATTTTAATACTTGTTATTTAATTTTTGATGCTGAGGTCCTCAATGAATTGTTTATAAACTTTTACATTATCATCGTTTCATAAAATGGTTTCAATAAACCGCATCGATATGAAATTGGGAGAACTGCTATTAAATTAAAGTACCACAATTACAGATAAAGTTCTACCTAATTTATTCTGATATTGAAAGCAAGACAAATTCGCATAGTATTCTTAGTCGACTATAATTATGAGTCTATAAGTCTCATAATTATAATTATGAGACTGTAAGTCATAATATGAGATTATTTAATAGGGATATTTCAAAAATATTATTTGAGTATAATAAAATAGTCTGGACAACAAATATTTGATTGTCAAATTCATCATAGGGATTTTTAAGGTTATAATTAATTATAATTTTATTATTTTCTAGTACTATTTTTCAAACAGCGATATGAAAAAACTGTATTTAGTATTCACTTCGTATCGTCTATATATTAAACATTAGTTTGTTAATCGCTCCTTTGTGACTAAGAGTTAGCTTACTAAGAGTTATTTACGATACATTTTTTTTTTGTCGACCGTACTTCAAAACATCGATGCATCGAACATTAGTTCGTTAGTCACTCCTTTGTAACTAAGAGTTAGTTTATTTTGCTTATACCTTGTCGGACGCAGGTTCCACCAATATATTTGTAAACAGCTAACGACTAAAAGCTATGATCCAGCTGTTTTATAGTTTAAATGAAATAGTTATTTCAGTAGAATCATATGTATGAAGTAATATATGATCGGTATATCAAACGAAGACTTTTGTTGGCCTCTCTGTTATACACAGCAGATGTAAGTAGGTATAGAGCCAAACACATTTTTAAACTCTCAACTTACTTCTCGAACGATTGTCCTTAGATATTTATATTAATCAAGTATGTATATTAAGACCATGTGGTCTTGCGTTATAGTGATCGAATACGACACCTAGTCGGTTCGTCAACTATGGCGGTTTTCTGTTGCTTTTACTTGATCCAGTTTATTGGAATATTTGTCAGCATTGATAATATTACTTTGCGGAAGGAGCTCGTAGTACATTACATCCTTCCAGAACCAAAAAGTGCACAAAAGAACCTTCTTCGAATGAAAGCCTGACTTCACAACAGTTAAAATTCTATTTTATTTAGACCAAGTGACTTTTCGATGCTCATAATCATACAAAATTCCTGTCCTGTGCCAAGAATCTTTAAGAAAGGATTCCTCTCCAGAGATTCAAACTACATTTAGATCAGTATCGGCCTATGATGCCGTTTATAATGTCAATCAATCAATGGTCAATAAGTGTGGAATCCAAACTTCTTTTCGATACGAATGGGATATCTTGATTAATCGCTTATGTACCGTTGTTTTGAGAATGTTAGTAGCATCCACTATCTTATGCACACTATATCGCGGGTTTTAGCGACCATAGTCTTAATGAAGTCAATATCCGTCTTTATCAGAGATTATATCACCAACGAAACGTGCTTTGGGAAGATTGAAACATAAACAACTATTTAGAGTCAATCATAGCGTAGAACGAAATAAACTTATTGGACAACCTAATACTTTTATAAGAACTTGACTTCGTGTTAAAAACTTGTTGTAGTGTAGTTTATCTTGTGTAAAATCTCAAATATCACAAAACAAGATTTTATTAGTTTGAAAGCTATATAAATACTAAATTTTTTGCAATTTATTATTAACATATTATAAACTACAAAATGCACCACTAAATTATATCTCCGCCTAAAAAAAAAACACTTTTTACGTATCACAATATTAATATTTAAATTAAATAAATAGAAAATAAGTGTTATAATAGGGAACATTCACGTATTTTTTTTTTTTGACGTAAATTAATCATTTACCTCTCTATATCGTAGAAAAAAATATAAATAGGCTTGCAAAGATTCTAGTTTTTTTTCAAAGTGAAAATTAAAACATTGAGTAAATTTGACCCGTTTAAACACCGCCATTTTGCGCGCGTTTTGCGTGACGTCAAATGATACGATGATACGAGTGCAAAAATAGTATTAGAAAAACACCCGACAAAGTGTTTTTTGTATTCTAAGAGATGCGAAAATACAAAAACGATGGTATATGGTAATTAAAAGGGATAATATATGTCCTAAATCGTGTTTATATGGTTGTGAAGATAAATTTAACGTAAGTATACTTTATTTATAATAAGTTTAATCTAATAGTTTAAATTTATAATAAGTATTAAACATTAGAAAATTTGAGTTTAAAATTAACCTAACCTATCTTACAAATTTCAGTATAACTTTTTATAAAAACTGTAATCTTTTTTTATTTTACGCAATTTTTATGGTCTGTCGATTTATTTCAGGTTAAGGAAGATACAGCAAATTGTATTGAATATAATATGTGTAACGAAACAACAAGGAGAAAGATGTAATCTAAGTTTGAAGTAAGGAGTTGTTCCTTATATGTTTTTGTGGCAAAAACACCAGCTGATAGAATGAGAATGTGCATAGTCAAAAGGCAAAGATTGACATTGGTTAATGAAGCCTTTTCAGAGTTAGATTTCAAAAGTAGTGTTTAAAAAAATTGGTGACCTTTACAAAGAAGTGATATAGGTAGTAAGTCCTAGTACTGCCCATACAAATGTCTGTGATATTTATCAGCTAAGACTCAGTACTTCTCCTATTGAATGTGATGATTATAAGGCAGAGCCTTGCTTTTCGCATATTAAAGATAAATTACCAAGTGACTAAGCTGTGCAAGTTAATATTAAACCGAAGTATGGAAGTAAAGGTGTCAATGTAAATATACCTGCTGAAAAACAAAATGTAGCATTATCACCATTTCCTCATTTAACCCACAACATTGTTACACAACAGTTTTAAAAGTAAAACTATCTGTTTTAAAAAGAAAATTGTTTACTGAAAACACAGCTGATAATACTTCTATAGCATCTTATATCTTCTATATCTGCTGATTATCAACCAAGTTATTTATCTGAGTCAAGTGAAGTGAAAAATGATTCAGAGGAAGAAACATTTTAAAAATGTATTGTGTAGTAGCATGCTAACTGCTATTCAAAAAGAGTTTGTAGGTATTTGTTTTGTTAGAGTTGTTTGAGTATTTAGAAAATGTTTTTAAGATTACCTAAACAATTGTATCATTTAATAAAACCTTTAAGCACGAAAATATAGGTTTAAATTATTTATTTTTCTCAGTCACACTGATACCACAGTATGAACTTAAACGCCGATATATTGAATGGCGTGTCAAATGACGTCACATTTCCTTTCGACCAATGGTGGCGCGTTTTGGAATTTTGAATTTCGCTCCCTAAATTTACACTTTTCATAAATTATTTTATGGCCTTAAATGATTAGTAAATTAAAAAAAATGATTTTATTATAATAAGATGATAAAAAGTAATCGAAGAAAAAATATTTGAGACCATTTAATTTTTTTTGCATGTTCCCTATTACATATGAATCTTAAAAAAATCAATATCAATACTCAGAATTTAAACAATCTACATTTTAATTAGTATTTATCCTTAATCCCGATATCAGATTATAGTTTTGAATGCATATGGCAATAAATTTTCCAGCAGAAGGCTTTGTTATAATGTAATAGCTGCGGCCACCGATGGCTAATTATCTTTTTAAATAACAAATATATTATTTATTTTAAACACAGTTTTCAGTTATCATAAAAATGTGTTTGACTGTTTTTCGCATCAAAGAAGAACCGACTCAGTGCTTTGATATAGATTTTTTTAACTGTTTAACCGACTTTCATGACATTTTATACACATAAACAGGGAAGCTTGTATTAAAACATATGATAGTTTTTATCCCGAAAAGATGTTGCTCTGGGATTCGAAAGCATGATTTTGACATAATTTGCATGTTTTTTGACTTTATTGTATTTATTACTCCTTCACGCTCGAACTATTTATCAGATTTTCATGAAATCCTACTAATATTATAAATGCATTTTTTTTATTTGTTTGTTTTTTACTCCAACACCCAAAAAACTGCTTAACTGTATTAAGCATTCAGTGTCAAGCATTAAGAGTCAGGCATCAATTATCAAGTGTCAAGCGTAAAGCGTTAAGCATAAAGCGTTAAACATAAAGCGTTAAGCATAAAGCATTAAATATAAAGCGTTAAGAATAAAGCATTAAATATAAAGCGTTAAGCATTAAGTTTTAAGCATCAAGCATCAAGCATCAAGCATCAAGCATCAAGCATCAAGCATCAAGCATCAAGCATCAAGCATCAAGCATCAAGCATCAAGCATCAAGCATCAAGCGTCCGGAATTAAGCTTAAAGCATTCGGTGTCCAACAATAAGCACGTAGCATTAAGCATGAAGCATTTGGATAAAACATCAAGCATTAAGATTCGAAAATAAAGCATAAAGCGTCAATCATCAATCATTAAACATTAAACATTAAGCATTTAGCATAAAGCTTTAAGCATTAATCTTAAAGCATGAAGCATTAAACATTAAAATGAATCAAGCATTAAGTATAATGCATTAGGCGTTAAGCATTAAGCTTGAAGCATGAAGCATTATGCATTTAAATGAATCAAGCATAAAGAATAAAGCATTAAGCAATAAGTTTAAAGCATTGATCATAAAGCATAAAGCATTAAGCATCAAGCATCAAGCATCCAGCATCCAGCATCAAGCATCAAGCATCAAGCATCAAGCATCAAGCATCAAGCATCAAGCATCAAGCATCAAGCATCAAGCATCAAGCATCAAGCATCAAGCATCAAGCATCAAGCATCAAGCATCAAGCATCAAGCATCAAGCATCAAGCATCAAGCATCAAGCATCAAGCATCAAGCATCAAGCATCAAGCATCAAGCATCAAGCATCAAGCATCAAGCATCAAGCATCAAGCATCAAGCATCAAGCATCAAGCATCAAGCATCAAGCATCAAGCATCAAGCATCAAGCATCAAGCATCAAGCATCAAGCATCAAGCATCAAGCATCAAGCATCAAGCATCAAGCATCAAGCATCAAGCATCAAGCATCAAGCATCAAGCATCAAGCATCAAGCATCAAGCATCAAGCATCAAGCATCAAGCATCAAGCATCAAGCATCAAGCATCAAGCATCAAGCATCAAGCATCAAGCATCAAGCATCAAGCATCAAGCATCAAGCATCAAGCATCAAGCATCAAGCATCAAGCATCAAGCATCAAGCATTTAGCATTATACATTAAGCATTAGGTATAAAGCATAAAACATCAAGAATTAAGCATTAAGCATTAAACATTAAGCATCAAGCATTAAGCATTTTACATTAAGCATTAAACATAAGGCATTAAGCATTAAGCATAAGGCATTAAGCATTAAGCATAAGGCATTAAGCATTAAGCATTAAGCATAAGGCATTAAGCATAAGGCATTAAGCATTAAGTATAAAACAGTAAACAAAACGTGCGGCACTCGGGCATTAAGCATTAAGCATTAAGCGTAAGGCATAAAGCATTAAGCATCAAACATTAAGCATTAAGCATAAGGCATTAAGCATTTAACGTAAAGCATTAAACGTTAAGCATTAAGAGCTTAACATTACGCGTCAAGTATCAAACGTTAAGTTTTTAGTAGCGAAGCACCGAATGTTCAATAAGTATTTGGTATTCGGTCTTTTTGACGTCTTTTTCGCAATTCGTATTCGGCCGAATCATTCGGTTTTGGAGCAGAATATATTTGGTTCGAGTATTTAATTTGTTTTGGCTACACAAAACGGTAAAAAACTTAAAGTCAAAACAAAAATTTGTGTCATATTACAAGTTAAAGAAATCTTATAAGTAATGTGTTGAGTGAAGCTTAATAATGTAAAGGAATGAAGCTTCAAAAACCCATTCATTACGAAATATCTGAAGTCAACATATTTATTTTATTATTGCTAACATACAATTAGTATAAGGTATAATTTCTAAGTTTCAAAACAATATTTTTAAACACAAAATCAACATATTTATTCATCTAAGTAGCAACCACACATAACGCACACGTTAGGACCTGTTTATTATAAACAAACAATGTGATGGTATACCCAATAGTTCGGTCAAATATTCGGTTCGGAAAATGTTAAACCGAATAGTATTCGATATGCGGTTATTCGGTAAAAGCACTATTCGGGGCATCTCTAGTATTAAAATAATAAGCATAAAGCATTTAACATTAAGCTATAAACAATAAGCTTAAAGCATTAGGCTTAAAGCAATAAGCATAAAGCATTAAGCATAATGCAGTAAGCATTAAGCATTTAAATAAATTAAGCATTTAGCATAAAGCATAAAGCATTAAACATTAAGCATTAAGCGTTAAGCGTTAAGCGTTAAGCATTAAGCATTAATGTCATTAAGCATTAAGCGTTAAGTGTAAAGCAGTCTTGCGCGCGCGTCGGTCGCTTATGGACGTGCCTCCCCGAGTACTCAAGTTTATGAATAGAACAATGGCGGTGCCATCGCTAACGTTAAAATGTTCGAACTGTAACGTGGTTATAAATGAGGTGCTTTCGTTTGTCTCTAACAAGATAGATGTTATGGACGAAGAAAGTATAAGTAAACGAATATGTGTGAGTGCGTTTACGGAAGAGGATATAACACAAGCAAAGTGCTTATTGTTTGATTCTGTGCCGACAACGAAACGAAATATAAGAAGAAAACGAGATAAGAAAACAGTACGAGATATAGATGACATTATATGTCTCCTAAAAGAAACTGATTCTGAATTGATACCGACTTTCGTTGCGAGGGATCTCCAGAAACTTTCTCCGGTATTGTTTGACCATGTAGATGTTACGAGATTGCTTAAGGACTTACTTAGGATGCAAAATGAGATGAACCAAATAAAGGAACAATATGCAACGGTTCAACAATTAAATAGCATAAAACTCGAGCTGGAAGCGCTCACAGCCGTCTCAGTTGTAAATACTCATTACACTAACGACGCTAATAGAGGAGCTCGTGGAGATTCATCTGTTGAAAAATCATATCAGAATAATATTGTACCCGTGCCCAATAGTCCGTTGGTTTTATCACCAGCGGAGGGTCGCCGAGAAAAAGTAACTGACGGTAGGATCGAAAATACCAGCGCACCGGTTATTGATGCGGCGAATGGGATACGCGGTGCGATGACGCATATACCGGCCGCGCGCACATCGGAGCGAGTGAAGGCGACGGGACATACGGTCACTTCGGATGGCACATATGTTGGAAAGTGTGCCACAACCGACAAAGATGGATGGACTCTAATTGAAAAAAAGAAGAGATTTCGAGGAAATAAAGGAAAGGCTATTGTAAAACCTGAAGGAAAATTTAGGGCCGCGGAAATA
Organism: Napeogenes sylphis; assembly: GCA_959347405.1. Classification (NCBI taxonomy): domain Eukaryota; kingdom Metazoa; phylum Arthropoda; class Insecta; order Lepidoptera; family Nymphalidae; genus Napeogenes; species Napeogenes sylphis. The sequence continues at coordinate 7,099,618 of OY365781.1, read as the reverse complement.
AAGGTACCTATCTACATTTCTAACGTGGATAGAGATGTCTCAAAAGAAGATATCCTTACGCATATAAGAGAGAAAACGGATCTTCATGTAAGTGTGGAAAGGATGAGTATGAAGCAGACTAAAAATTATGATAGTTACAAGATCTTTATTCCTAAACAAAAGGAAGATATTTTTATGAATGACGACTTCTGGCCAGAAGGTGTTTCATACCGACGTTTCATATATTTTAGAAAAAACGTAACAGATACAGTTAAGACTCAGAATACAATCAACAATTCAACTAAACATGGATAGGTCTGTTAAAATAGTTAGCTTCAACTGCAAATGTGTGAAATCCTCGGTGGGATGTATAAGGCGGCTGTGTGTATCAGCGGACATAATTGCTTTACAAGAAACATGGTTATTGCCGCATGATCTGGCTTTTCTGAATGGTATACACGATGACTTTGGCTACACTGGGACCTCTGCGGTTGATACATCGGAAGGCTTACTTCGAGGCAGGCCTTACGGAGGTGTTGCCTTGCTGTGGAGGAAAAGTTTATTCTCATCGGTGAGTGTCGTTCAGTGTAATAGTGTACGTCTTGCGGCTATTAAAGTTAATATGTGTGATCGCGATATACTTATATTTTCAATTTACATGCCTACAAACTCTGGTGACAATTTAGTGGAATTCACGGACTGTCTAAGTGAAATATGTGCCGTCATAGAAAGTTGTAATATTCCGTGTGTATATATGTTAGGAGATTACAATGCCCATACAAATGAACTATTTCACTATGAGCTATTGAAGTTTTGTGAAGAGCAGCGTTGGTGTTGCGCGGACACCGAACTGTTGGCGAGTGACTCGTACACGTATGTGAGTGAGATTCATGGTTGTAAGCGCTGGCTCGACCACTGTGTCGTCACAGAGGGTGCGCGGCGTACTATTACTAACGCGCGTATTTTGTATGATTGTTACTGGTCTGATCATTTACCTATTCTTGTAGAATGTAATCTTAAATTAATTGAGCCAAATATTATACAATGTAATACAAATAGGAATAGTGTTATATGGGGAGATAGGAACGTCAATCAGATAAAATTATATGAGGATTTATGTAATTCTGGTTTACGGGATATTGATTTTCCTTCTGAATTTTGTGACTGTGTAAACACATTGTGTAAGAATCCTCAACATACAATTGTTTTAGAAGATATGTACAGAAAAATAATTAATACACTTACGGGGGCTGCCGAGCGAAGTGCTGTCATTGTAAAGAATAAAAAGTATAAGCCATTGAGAGGATGGAATTATCATGTACGAACCGCTCACTCTGAGGCTCGGCTTGCGTTTCAGCTATGGAATTCGCATGGTAGGCCGTCTATGGGAAAAGTCTATGACAAAATGCGTGATACGCGTAATTATTTTAAAGCTAAATTAAAATGGTGTCGCAATAATGAAACCCAAGTAAAATTGGATATGTTAGCAAAGAATCATGAGTCGAAAGATTTTGTAAAGTTTTGGAAAAATACAAACAAAATGCAACCCAAGCAGAGCCTTCCAACGAGTGTAGCGGGGCTGTGTAACCCTGCAAACATAGCGAATATGTTTATGAATCATTTTAAAATGACTTCACTTTTAAATCCTGAGGTAACGCCCTTACCGCCTGTGCTCGATGATGAGGATACGCGTGTTGATCTAAACGTTATGTTTTCTGCCCATGAAGTTTCTAACGTAATAAAAAATATGGTTAAGGGAAGATCTCCAGGGCACGATCATCTCAGCGTCGAGCACCTGCGATATCCTGGTGTACACCTGCCTAGGGTTTTGGCTATTTTTCTTTCATTATGTATCAGTCATTCTTATCTGCCGAGTGATCTTATGAAAACTATTGTAGTTCCGATATTAAAAAATAGAACCGGTGATGCTACACATCTTGCCAACTATCGATTAATTTCACTAGCCACTGTTATAGCTAAAGTTCTGGACTGTCTGATTGATTCATATATGGCAAGTCGTATTCCATTGCATAATGCTCAATTCGGCTTTAGACCAGGTCTATCTACAGAGAATGCCATCTTATGCCTCAAGCAGACGGTGCAGTACTACGCTGACAGAAATACTCCAGTCAACGCTTGTTTTCTTGATCTATCCAGCGCGTTTGACCTGGTGTCATATGACAAGTTGTGGGAAAAACTGCGCAATGAGAGCACCGTTCATCACTCTGTTATTAATTTGTTAAAGTACTGGTATAAATTTCAAACTAATAGTGTTAAGTGGGCAGGAGCTTTTTCTGATGTGTACGTATTGACATGTGGAGTAAGGCAGGGAGGGATAACCTCGCCCCGTCTCTTTAATCTGTACATTAACCTGCTGATCGGTGAACTCAGCAACACTAATATCGGATGTCACATTGACGGAGTCCCTATGAACAATATAAGTTATGCTGATGATATGGTGTTGCTGTGTCCATCGGTTAGTGGTCTCAGGCGGCTTGTTAAGGTGTGTGAGAATTATGCAGCTACTCATGGGCTCAGGTACAATGCTAAAAAGAGCGTAATACTTGTGTTTAAAGCAGCCACCAAATGTTATATTAACGTACCACAAGTTACAATTTGTAATACTCCATTAACACGAGTAACTCAGTTCAAGTATCTGGGTCATTGGTTAACTGATGATTTAAATGATGATATAGATATTGAAAGGGAACGTAGGGCGCTCGCTGTCCGCTGCAATATGTTGATTCGTAGGTTTGCACGGTGTACCACGGACGTTAAAATAATGCTTTTCAAATCATTCTGTCAGTCATTTTATACGTGCAGTCTGTGGGTCAAATATACGCAGAAGGCATATAACGCCCTTCGTGTTCAATACAACAACGCTTTCAGGATGTTGGTTGGGTTGCCGCGTTTCTGTAGCGCATCAAACATGTTCGCGACAGCGAGAGTAGATGGTTTTCAGGCCATCATTCGAAAGCGATGTGCTTCTCTGCTACGCAGAATGCGCGACAGCCCACACTGCATGTTGGGCGTATTGTGTGACAGATGGGACGGACCGATGTTAAGACGCTGGATACGACTACACATGACGTAAACAGTGTTCGAGCAACGGCCGGTCATAGTATTTAAGTTTTAGCATAAGTCTACTAACAATAGTTGATAAGTTTTGTAACTAACACATATGGCTTGTTCTGAAATAAATTATTATTATTATTATTATTATTATTATTAAGCATTAAGCTTAAAGCATTAATCTTTAAGCGTAAAGCAATAAGCATAAAACATTAAGCATTAAGTATTTAGCATTTCCCATTAAACATTAAGCATTTTACATTAAGCATTAAGCATAAGGCATTAAGCATTAAGCATAAGGCATTAAGCATTAAGCATAAGGCATTAAGCATTAAGCATAAGGCATTAAGCATAAGGCATTAAGCATTAAGTATAAAACAGTAAACAAAACGTGCGGCACTCGGGCATTAAGCATTAAGCATTAAGCATTAAGCATTAAGCATTAAGCATTAAGCATTAAGCATTAAGCATTAAGCATTAAGCATTAAGCATTAAGCATTAAGCATTAAGCATTAAGCATTAAGCATTAAGCATTAAGCATTAAGCATTAAGCATTAAGCATTAAGCATTAAGCATTAAGCATTAAGCATTAAGCATTAAGCATTAAGCATTAAGCATTAAGCATTAAGCATTAAGCATTAAGCATTAAGCATTAAGCATTAAGCATTAAGCATTAAGCATTAAGCATTAAGCATTAAGCATTAAGCATTAAGCATTAAGCATTAAGCATTAAGCATTAAGCATTAAGCATTAAGCATTAAGCATTAAGCATTAAGCATTAAGCATTAAGCATTAAGCATTAAGCATTAAGCATTAAGCATTAAGCATTAAGCATTAAGCATTAAGCATTAAGCATTTTGCATTTAACATTAAGCATTTAGCATTAAACATTAAGCATTAAGCATTAAGCATTAAGTATTAAGCATCAAGCATTAATCATTAAGCATTAAGGTTAAAGCATTAAACGATAAGTGTTAAGCATAAAGTGTCAAGCATTAATCATGTAGCATTTGGATAAAGCATCAAGTATTAAGCTTCCAAAATGAAGCATAGAGCGGCAATCTTTGAGCGTCATTCATTAATCATCAAGTGGCAAGCATTAAGCGTACAGTCTTAAGCATAAAGCGTCAAGCATTAATTGCCAACCATTAAGCATGTAGCATTAAACATTTGGGATAATGCATCAAGCATTACACTTCAAGCATTAGGCATAAAGTAAAATTATAATATTGAATAACGGAAAATAATAAAAAATATATATTATTAAGGATTTAAATAAACTCGTGGTCATCTAGACATCGAACATACTTGACATTGACAGTTTCAACATAAACAATGAAGAAGAGTGAGTTGCATATCGCATTGTTGTGTGTGTAATGCGTAAATCTTAATGCTTGCCATAAAAACGAAGTTATGATAAAATTTTTAATAACCATATACAAATTATATTTTTTTTTGTGTCGGGATTTTGTCAAATAAACAATAATGTTGTCAATGCACACTTTTTCTTGGCATATAGACCTGACAGTCTTTGTTTTTCGGTCCTCGGTTCTCTGTTAAATATTTAATCTTCTGGGTGTTTGCTCCACTTATCTATTATCTTATATATTATGCATATTAATAATCGTATCCTATTTAATATTTTTTTTATTTATACTGAGGACATTGTTTTAGAGAAATAACATTTTTGTAAAAAAGTTTGTACTCGGTTTTATTAGCTTTGCAATTGCCTCGGCTGTTGCAAATATAGGTTTTTTAGGAGTAGGTGTTCTAAATTATTATTAATACCCACTATGTTCTGTATATTCATTATTTAGTTCTTAATATTTTTTTAATTTAACTTCAATCTATTTATGTCAATCTTACATATATTTTAAATGCGAAAGTTAGTTTGTTTCTTTGTTACTCCTTCTCGCAAAAAACTGCTTAACCGATTTTCATGAAATTTATCATATTACATGAAACGTAGTAAATATTTTTTTCTATAAAAAACAAAACTCTGATTGGCCGTTGTTAATATTGAAAGCATATAATTATACCACTGACTAAATATAATCTTATACTTTTTTAAATTACCAGAGCACAGCTCTTATTTTTTAAGGGTACATTTTAAGATGATGTGATTAAATAAAATGTGAGGAATGACAGCGTGACACTTGTCTGAAAAAAGAAGACAAACTTCGCAAACTCCGTGTTTATTATTTAACTGTATAATATATAAACTTGTTTATAAAATAAAAAAAATAATATAGTAAATATGATAAGATGATTTTATAAAAACAGGTATAAAATCAACAAACAAAATGTTAAATTTGAATAACTATCAATAAATATGCAGAATAATTTGAAGATTATAGTAATTTAATGCAAGAATTTACAATATTTGTAGCTAATCATAATTAATTCCTATCTTCTTAAAATTAAATAAAAAAAAACGCGACCCCAAAATATATCTAAAAAGAATGAAAATAATATTATTATGTACTTATTGGACCGTTATATGTACGTTGTTATTGATTTCTATTTTATGAAGTTAGTTTTCGGAGCTAATGAGTGAGGCCTAGACTATACCATTTGATATTATTTTTTCTTTATTTGTCATGGTAACTTACTTGTATTAATTGCATTGATTGATTTGCATACTATGAATTTGTTTTTTTGCTAAGTATATTTAAATCGAATAAGTTTATTTGAATAATTAACTTCTGTTATTAATTTTGTTAGGGTTACATTATTTAAAACTATACTTTTTCTTAATATATCCATATCTAAATTACGAAAACATAAAATATAATTAGCATAAAATAAAAATATTTAATTTCAACATAAACTAAAACAGCTCTACTTTTATTAATATAAATTTATTAAAATGTATAAAGGTGATTTTATTATTAAGATTCTACATATATTTTTTTAAAGTTTATCTACTATGTTGAACATAATTTCGACATTGTCCTTATTTTCATTCATTCCCTTGATTGGTTCATTTATTGATGTTTTAATTTTTTATTTTTTTTAATTATATAAAAATCCAAAACAAAAAGGAAATATTGTAGCAATACACATTAAAACCCAAGATGTGTCTTATTTATCCAAAATCACCTGTAAACTATTATAATCCAATAAGCGTTAAAAGTAAAACAATTTAAATTTTAAACATGCATTTATTTTACTCATTCGTATTCATAACTTAAACATGTACAAGTTAATAAAAGACTTATATCTCTTAGAGATTTATATCTCCCCTGTACTGTAGTCACCATAAAAGAGTAATTAATTTGTAGCTGCAAGAGTACTGCTTCAGAGAGATATTCCAGAGATTAATTTTACAGCTCTCACCGCGGTCTCATAAAAACTGTATTTTTATTACGAAAACTCTTATGAATTATATTTGTCCCTTCATTGCTTCTTTGTAAATAATGCAAGTAAAAGTAATACTGTAATTATTACTTGTAATTAAATATTAATGTTAAAGACTATCTTGAAATTTTATTTTAAAAATTAAGAATTTGTTTCATTTTTTTTAGTATATATTGTATATGACTTGAGAATTAAAAGTAAAATTTAACACCTTATGCAATAATAAGTGGGTTTTTTGTAATAGCCCGACACTTGAGCCCCTGTTGATGTTTGGTTGATGATCAAAACTGTGAGTGTTTGTGTGAGAGTACTGTGAGTTCAGAATACTGTAATACAGAAAATATACTATTATTTTATATTTACGAACTCAATACTACGGACTTTTAAAAAGCATACAAATAGTCCTAAAAAGTTACAAAACAATAAATTCATAATAAATTATAACATTAATATATCTTCATGTTAGAGTCATTTTTCTAACAAATACCAATGTAGTGTTGCAAGATTTTGAACTAAGGAGATACAATTTTAGGCTTTAAAGTAAATAAAACTAATAAACTGACTGAATTGTAATATATTTCTATAATATATATATATATATATATATATATATAACTTACCCGTAGAAATCTTCACTTTATGAGTACATGACATTAAATTTTTTTAATATTATTTTTTATTATAATTATTTACAAAACAGCCACAAACGATGTTAGCATAATATTCAGTGTTTCAAAATATTTTTCTCCCTCTGCTCTCTCTCTCTCTCTCCCTATTCTTCATTTTTTAAACACCTCATGCAATTTCAAGTTAACTGCTGCAGTTTTATCTCTTTCTTTATATAAAGTGCAAGTCATTTACCAGTATAAAGTATGTTCATTAATGTATCCTTTATTATACAATATGCTACTTAATTGTTAGGTATAAATAAACTATAAGGTCCAACTAATCGCACCAACTGTTTAGATTAAAAACATTAAATAGAAAAACAATCATCAAATCCAATTTGAAGAATATTGTACTACTTACATATATTATTTGTCAAAGAAATAAGATCAAGCTATATAAAAAGACAGGTTCATGAAATTTATAACGATTTAAAGAGATTTGATTGCAATCAAACTGTTATTGGATACGTGACGTTCGAGACAGTGCTTCGTGCTTTTATTTCTTGTATTAGAAGTCAACAAGGAGCTGTTTAGTGGCTTCTGTCACCAAATAAACATCTGCAAATATAGTTAGTGTTAGGGTTAGATGCATTGACCTTGAGGGACAGGAAAAGATAAAGGTAAGTCTAAGATAAAGTAAGATGAAGTAAGCTTTTTTTTTTTTTTTTTTTTTTTTTTTTGTTGGAAAATCCTCATGGAGACCCCCGCCCTTGGGGAAGGGCGAGGGTACTGTCAGACTCTTACTGACTAAAAACCAACCGTGTCCTTCTCGTACCCATGTGTCGGGGGGCGGGTATCACCGAAGCATTCGTCACACCCGCCCGACGGGTATTGGCCCTCCAAAACGATAGGAGGGCCCCGTCACGGCCCGCCGATTCATGGCGGGCCACGTCACCCACTGCGGCCGACACCCCGGCCGCAGGACTCCACTTCGAGGGGCGCGCGTAAGGACACGACGCCGCCGCCTCGAGGCCTGCTGCTGGTCGGACGACAAGACGCCCCGAGTCTGTCGTCCGCAGGCCGCGCCCTACGGTGGCCGAAAGTCGGCCACCCTACGACGCCCAGTGCGTCTGCTGCGGGAAGGTAGAGAGGAGGCGACCTCTCTCTCCCTTTCCGCCGCCTCCTTAGCGGACATTACTGCCTCGCAAAAGGCGGCGACGGCACTCCACCCCGACTCGCTCCCGACCATCGTAGAGACAACAGCCGGAAGCGAGAGGGTTCCCGCAGCACCTACGGCCGCGACCAAGTCACGGCGCTGCTCAGCCCAAGCTGGGCATTCCGCCAAGGTATGCAGCGCCGTATCGTCGCGGCAATCATCACAATGATGGCACTGGGACGTCTGCTCCCGGCCTATGCGACACAGGTACTTCCCGAAACATCCGTGTCCGGTCAGCACCTGCGTCAGCCGGAAGCTGAGGGCGCCGTGGCTCCTCTTGAGCCACTCCTCCAATATGGGCCTTACCGCCGCTACAGCGGCGTGCCCCGCCGTGGGTTGCGCTAAGCGCGTCTGCCACTCCGCCACTAGGACCTGGCGGAGATCTGCCCTGCGTGCCTCAATCTGTCGAGGCACCAGGCGCTCGCCCCGCTCGACCGCCTCCGCGCGCCACCAATAGAGTGACGCGAGGAGCCTTGCGTCGAGATCCCAGGGCGCTGATCCGGCTAGGAGGCCCGCCGCCTCAAAGGAGATCGTACGGTACCCCCTTATGGCCCTGACGGCCATTGCGCGCTGCGGCCTCCGCAGCGCGGCGATATTACGGGCCGTCAGGGCGTCCGCCCAGACTGGCGCGGCGTATAACGCCATCGACCGTACGACCCCCATGTAGAGCCTCCGGCAGGAGGAGCCAGGTCCCCCGAGGTTGGGCAGCAAGCGCGAAAGCGCAGAAGCGGCGCCCAACAACCGGGGGGCGAGCCGCGTAAAGTGCGGCCCGAAGTTCCACCGACTGTCGAGGACGAGTCCGAGATACTTCATCGTCGGCTCGACAGCGATGGAGGCCCCTCCCACTATGATTGCTGAACCCGGAGGCGGCTTCATCCTCGGCCCATGAAAACATAGGGCCTCGGACTTGTGCAATGCCACCTCCAAGCCCAGCCGCCGGATCCTATGCACGACGTGCGCGACACCAGCAGTCGCGCGTATGGCCGCCTGCCGGTACGACTTCCCACGTGCTGTGACGAGCGTGTCGTCGGCGTAACAAATGACGCCGACGCCGTGCACAAGCGCACCGCGCAGAGCCCAGTCGTATCCGATGTTCCACAGCAGCGGTCCCAGGACCGAGCCCTGTGGAACACCGCACGACGTCTCCCGCCGACCCCATCCTTCTCGACCCGGGTATACGACAGCTCTCTCGGAGAGATAGGCCCCGACAATGCGTTGGAGGTAGCGCGGCACCCCGTGGTAGCGGAGTGCCTCCCTGATAGTGCTCCAGGGCAAGGTGTTGAAGGCGTTGGCGATGTCGTGCGACACCGCCAAGACCACCTCACCCCGGGTGACTGCCTCCTCCGCAAGGACCCTCACGCGCATGATGGCGTCCACCGTGGAGCGCCCCTGGCGAAAACCAAACTGGTTGTCCGCCAAATCCGGACCCACCCCAGACATGTGCCGGACGAGGCGATCGGCGATTACTCGCTCGAAGATCTTGCACACCTCGTCCAGCAACACGATGGGGCGGTACGCAGACGGCGAGTCTGCGGGGCGCCCCTCCTTCTTCAGCAAGACCAGCTTCCCGGTCTTCCACCGGTTTGGAAACTGGCCCCGCTCCAAACATGCGCTTAAGAGCCCCTCTAGTCGGGGCCCGAGAGCCCTCATGGCCAGGAACCATGCGCGGCCTGGAATGCCGTTGGGCCCTGGGGCGGTGTTCCTTATGCGAGCCACCGCCACTCTCAACTCTACCCGGGTCACTTCGGGCACGTCGTCGTCAATGTCGTCTTCCGCAAGATGAAGTAAGCTTACTATGTCTTTGCTTACTTATAATTAACAAGAACGAATTGAGGCGTGTCATTTTTAATAAAAAATATTATTCAATCGTTTATTCAGATATTAGGTTGAGAATCATTCTTTCATTCGGATTGTCAAGCGAGTAAAGTACGAAATGAAATAGGTAATTTAAAATTTTTAGATAAAGAATTTGAAAAACTATTATTCCGGATCGAGCCTACTGCTCGATTAATTTAAACAAAAAGCCCGCGCCACCTTAACAATGCAAACCATTGAAAATCATTTTTGGTAAAATATTTCTCAAGGACATGACCTATTGCCGATTTTTCGTTTATAAACATTATCAAAACCACAAAAGTAGTAAAAAATAACTATATTGATTTTAATAAATTGATATGAAAATTGATAAATCAAATCGGTTCAGTAATTCAGCTTTACTCCTCACTCGCTGGATAAAGACCAAGTTTTTTGCCTAGCATTAATACGAAAATACAGTATTTTGTTGAGCGGTGTATGTGTATTGTTACATTTCTAAGTTGGTTAATTTGTATATGAAAAACATCTGCTCTTGTGTGTTCTTGGTGTTTTTCTAATTATGACAGACATTGATTAGGTACTGACGAAATATCGGGGGTTTTAAGTTTTTGGAAAGTTTTATTTGAAAAGTTAGTCCTCAGTTTTGAAAATTTATGCAGAACACCGCACGCTGACAGAAAAAAATAGGATATTATATAGTATGTATCGCAGGTATATTTCACTGAAAGACTCATAACACTGGCTTGGAAACTTATTTCGATATATATATTATATTATATTATATTATATTACATTTAGGTACTATTATAGTAAGATAATTGTTGCAAGCTCTGAATTAGAAAAAAATCAATTTTTACAGATAAATAGAACGGAACAAATAAATATATAATATAAAAATAAATGGACACTAATATTATGTTATGCTATAAATATTTAACATATCCAACAAGAAAGGAGAAAACTCAAGAGAAAAAAAAGAAGTTAACAAGAAAGGAGAAAAACATAAAATACATACATACATTACAAAAAGAAACTGCTTCTTTAAGCCTTAAGCATTAGTTCACGCTTACCACAAAAATACCACCTTCAAAAATATTTTAAAATACTATAGAATCTTTTTGAAGTAAAGAATTATATAGATCAATATTTTATAATAAGATTGTCTATTGCCTGTGTTTACATTTGTTTAACTACTTCTTTGAAAGTTTTTAAATGTGAACGAATTAACATATTAAGTTTCTTACGGCAACGGATCAAGATTGTTGTTATTATAGTATTAGTAAACGTATAATTCAATAATTTATGATTTCTTATATTTTCTACCTTAGTTTTATTAGGATAGTCTTTAGAGTATAATTCGTTTCTTGCTCAAAACAATGTAAATAATAAATAATGTATATACATCGATACTCTAGCTTCATGTTATTTCTGTTTTCTTTGTTACTAAAAGCGAAGAATTTCTGTTTTTTAGACATCGATCTCTACGTTCAGTCACTGAATTACAAAGATAAAAAAAGATCTATTTTTAACATTATGATCGAATTATTGTTTGCTTATAATTTTTAAGCAATTTCTTGCTTATAAAAACCCTTTTTTAATTTGTGTATTATAAGTTCAGGCTACGTATGAAATTTTTACTTACTTCATAGTAATGTCACATAAATCAACCGACAAAATGTTATTTGAAACATTCATTAACTTTCCAACAGTTTAATTTGACTCAGAAGAAGTTAATGGGTTTAGAAAGCCACCATTGTGGTTTTTAATTTTGTTACTCATTTACTTCGGGGTTGTAAAACCTTCCTTTCTTAAAGTATTTGTTTTTTTTTATTTGGTATAATTAAACTTTATATTACGCAACACGTAGGTAGACATTATTCAATGTCAATGATTTTTAAGGCTATTTCAGGGTTAAGAAATATGTGATTCTCGTACACAATAATAAGGAGGAGTCTTATTGCAATTATAAATAGCTGTATGTTAAGGTAATATTATATGTAAGATGATTCCGACAAATTTTATGCAAAATTTTTAAATATTTAAAAATAATTGCTACTGAATAACGTAAAAAAACACCTTTAATTTAGCTAGCTTCGTTTATTTTTTCCCTTCGTTTATAAAAACTCAATTAAGAGTTATTTTTTTTAAATAGTTGCTTAAAAAAAGTACTTATCTCATCCTTAATTATTGAACTAATTAAAGCTTGATAAAAGGATTATCTCTAATACATATCTTTAAATTAAAAAAAAGGTTATATGACCTTTATATATATTTATTTGCTGTTGGTTTTAAGCTTATATTAAATGATTCAATTTTATTTTTACAGAAGATATATCGTATGATTATATTTTATTTTTTTGGAAAAACTAGCTTAAAAACATATTCTTTAAAAGTAGGTACAATTACTTTTGTTCTTAAAGATTATATTTAGTAATCCAGATATAAATATTCATATATTATTATGGTAATTAAACTGTTTAGTGCATAGGTTAATTTTTGCTACTCATAACGTTGATGTGATCTACTCTACTTCTCAATCCGGTCATGCCCTTTACAATCTTATAATAATTCTGCAGTTGCTCTTAAAGTTAATTAAAGTAAATTCAAAATATCTTTATTCAAGTAGGCACGCACTTTTTAATCGTCAATTACATTAAATTGGTCAGGATAGTCAGTCTGTGAATAAGCTACCGACTGCTCGGAATGCTGTTCTGCTGAGAAGAGCTGGCAAGAAACTCAACAGTTGCTCTTTTTAAATGAAATTTAAAAATGTTTGATTTATACATTATAACATCAGCCCTGCAGATGAGTCAATGACTCAAGTTCCACACATTTCGAAAAAATCTAAAATTCTTGAATATTGTAATAATATTTGTTAATTAATATTATATTTTTAATTTTAGCCCATTTTTATTTATTGTTTTAATCGTATGTCTGTCGCTGTTTTTAATATAAGCATTTAAAATTTGGTAAGTTATTAAAAATGTATTGGGAAGCGACCGTAAGAGTACCGATTTGTTTAAAAACATCTCTTAGGGAGTCTCTAGCTTTTAAGTTACACATAGCCCTTATGGAAGAATAAATAGAATTAATTCCGTAGAATTAATTTCGGCAGCGCTGCCCCATAGTAAAATACCTTAAGACAATACTGTAAAAATAACTAAAATAAACGAGTCGAGCGGTATTAACGTCTGTTATTTGTCTTACTTTTTTAATTGCAAAGACGGCTGAGCTGAGTTTGCCTGCGGTTGTCAAGAGATGGGGGTTGCACTGAAGCTTTCTGTCTAAAGTTATACCTAAAAAAGTTGTTAAGTCAGTGAGTTCAAACACTTCATTGTTAAGGAATAAACTACAATTTTGACTTTTTACATTAGGAAGTGTAAATTCCATGCATTTAGTTTTCTTAGTATTTAAGACCAAATTATTAATTTGGAACTTCTTAATTCGCTTTATTAGGCTTAACTTTAGAAATATACATCATCAGCAAAAAGTACAATGTCACACAGTCCTTTTATGTAAAAGGGCAAATCATTAATAAAGAATAAAAATAAAAAGGGGCTAAGAACAGATCCTTGTGGAACACCTATCTTTAGGTGAGAACGAGCCGATTTACAATTATTGACACTAACCGTCTAATTTCTTTGATTCAGGTAAGAGGCAATAAGATCAAGCGCAGCACTTAATCACTATGGTGTGCGACCATAGTGATTAAGTTTGCATAGTAATGCATGATAGTCCACGCAATCAGAGGCTTTAGATAAATTACAAAACATCCCGATTGCATTATGTGACTTCTGATATGCGTCGTAGATGTGCTTAAGAAGGGTGGCACCGGATCAGTTCTGGATTTGCCTTTGGTGAAACCATATTGTTCACTATGCATGATTTTATTGCTATAAACAAATTCTGTCATTTGGTTTAGAATATTTTTTTCGGAGATTTTACTTAAGGTAGGTAAAATAGAGATAGGCCTATAATTTTCGAGTTGTAGTCTATCGCCACTTATGAACAAAGGAATTACTTTACTATTTTTCATTAAATCTGGGAATGTACCGGTTTCAATGTATTTGTTAAAAATTAAGGATAATTGTGGAGCAATATGAGTTATAATAGTTATAAGTAATTTTACCGACATACCCCAAAGATCACCGTTTTTTTTCATATTTAGGTTTCTAAAAGTTTTAACAATTTCGTATGATGGAACAGGTTTAAAAACAAAACATTTATTACTGACTCTTACGTTATTCGTCAATTAGGCGCTTGCATCAAGTGGTGAAGAATTTAAATTACGCGTGATTGTTAATTTTTTCGTTTTCCAAGTTTCGTTAAGAAAAATTATTAAAAAAAGCCACCACATTTAAATCTGAATTTATTTCAATGTTATATTTTTTTTAACTTAATAGTTTAATTAGCACCTCTAGTTTTTCCAGAAACACTAGATAAAACATCCCACGTTGCTTTTATCTTATCATCAGAGTTGAAAATTTTATTTCTAATATAAATCGACTTGGCATGTACGCAAACGTTTTTAAATATTTTAGAGAAATTCCTAACTTAATTAAAGAACACAGGATCATGATTTCATTGCCTCTCACCATACAAATTATATTTTTTTTTCTACTTTTTTATATTCCCACGGTAGCCCAATCACTAAATTTAAGTTTAAGATATTTTGTTATAGATTTTGGCTTAAAAATATGATTAAATTCTTGTCACAAAAACTCAAAAAAGTTATTATATAAATTATTGGTATTATTATCGGTCATGTCTACTTTACCCACTTTTTGCTCAATAGTTTTCTTAAATGTTAGGATCCAGTTTTTTGTAATTGGTCTGCAAGTAAGCTTTTAGAGCTTTTCATTTTTTCAAATTTTAAACCACAGTGGTCTGAACGAATTTAAATTCGTCATTACAGTTTCTTCATAAATGTTACAACGACAGAACACATTATCAATACAAGTCGCACATTATCAATTTTGTATTAATCCATAAAAATATAAATGTCTCAGAATATCAGAAATAATTTTACCAAAATAATCAAAGGTGAGAAGGAAGGGCCTAGTTATCTAAACTGACCAATTGGAAGCTCTGATATTAACAAGATACTCACTAGTTTTTTGGTTTTAAATATAAGATACAATATTATTAAAGACGTTCCTATCCATACGACAATCGGACGATTATTTTTGTTTTTATTCAAACGACTAATCGGATGAGTATACACTTCTTTTGGCTGCATCTATTTTTACGAATACTAATATATTGTACGTTCGCGACATTATTGCATCATACTATTCAAAATTAAAATTCTCTATAATTTTTAATGAAAACCATTCAAAACCACTTAATTATAACGTTGGTTTATTTCAGGGCTGTTGTTTTTCTCCTATTATATTTAATATAGTTATTAATATTTTAATAGACAAATTAATTAGAAATGAAAAAAAGTGGGGCTATCGGTTTAAGTTCAACAACAAATACACAGAATCCGTACTAGCTTTTGCAGATGATCTCGCGATACTGACACGTAATCCGAAACAATGTCAGGTACTTTTAAATGTAGTTGAGGATTTCTGTACGTGGACGGGCGGATTGAGGACAAAACCAAGTAAATGTTTTAGTCTGTGTCTGGGTAGACGGAATACCAAATATACCTCTTACGATCCGGGTCTTATAATAGGCGGTCAGTGCGTTAGTACGGTTACGGAAGCAGCTCCGTTTAAATTTTTAGGTAAAAAAATCGATTACCAAGGCCGTACTCCATCGTTGGATGTAATAGTCGATAGCTTTTTAAACGATCTCAAAAAGGTAGACAACCAACCAATAAGTAACGTCAAAAAAGCTTGGATTTACGATAATTATTTAACATCACGTCTAAATTGGCCTTTCCTCGTGTATGATATAAATAAAACCCTTTTGTCAAAGTTAGATGCAAGCGTCATAAAGACATTGAAGTTATGGCTCGGGTTAGCGCACTCAGCGGACTCTTCAACCTTATTTAGAGACCGTAACAACTTTGGATTAAAATTAAAGAAACCATCGGAGCTCTACAAACATCTAAGAGTTACCAAAAGACATATCATCGGAAAATCTAAAGATGATACTGTAACTTCTCTCCCAAAAGACAAAGTTGCCTCAGAGCTTGAGTCACGACTTCAATTCCATAAAAAGTTTATGATAGGTGCTCAAACAAATAAAGTAGGGCTAGGATCAAGTAGGAAAGTTCAAGACATAGACATAACAAAATCTTTTATTCGACAAGACGAAAACGATAATTACCGACTCCACGCGATGAGCCTAGAAATTCAAAACGAATGGGTGACCATAGGAGATTTTTGTATTCCACTAGCTTTGAAGTGGCGCACCTTAATTTATGATTGGTCCCCAGCATTATTAAAATTCTATCTTAATGCATTCCAAATGACTCTCCCAGATCAAAGTAATTTAGTAAGATGGGGCAAAGCCACCGAAAAGTCTTGCAACATCTGTGGGGAGGCAATAGGAACCGCGAAACACCTATTAGTAGGGTGTAGGGTACTTCTAGATAAAGGTCAATACTCGCGTCGCCACGACAAGGTATTAGAAATTATACGGGAAGCGGTTAGTCTTTCAGTAGCAAGAGCGCGGAAGGGTATAACAACCACCGAACGATCTATAGAATTCGTAAAAGAAGGCTCCTCCAAAAAATCAAAAGCGAAGCCTTATTCAATATTAGGCGCGGCTCCTGATTGGATTCTCATGATGGACACGTATGAAAAGCATTACAAAATCCCTGGGGATGTTGGTGTTTCGTCATCCAGACCGGACTTATTCCTGTATTCGAAACATCTGAGGCGCGTGATACTTGTGGAGCTTACTGTTCCTTGGGAAACAAACATCCCAAGGGATCACACATTCAAGCTCAATAAGTATTACGAACTAACCAACGAACTGATCAGGAATAAATTTATAGTTAGTTTGTACGCGGTAGAAGTGGGAGCGAGAGGTATAACAGCAAAATCTCTCTATAGCCTACTTAAAGATCTTGGCCTTTCTAGAACAAGCATCGGTTCATTTCTAGAACGTACTTCAAAGGCGGCATTAGTAGGTTCTTTCCAAATTTGGTTAGGTAGGGAGAGGAGTGTGGAGGGTGAAGGTGAGCGTTTTTGCGCATAATAAAGGGGCCCCTTAAACCTACTCCTGGGTCGCAAGTCCCAGGCACTGCTTGCACTCCTCTCCTTGCAACGCGATGGGCCCGGCACCCGCACGGTGAATCCATGGATTGCTAAGAAGCTTCGTCTTAAATAATTTATGATTATTAATATGAGTAAATTATTATTTTGGTTTATTTTTTTTTTTAAGAATATTTGTCGACTTACCTCTCTGAAATTATGGTAGCCAGACATCAGCCCACCAAAAAAATCTCCTATCATGAATTTTATTACGTAGCCAGTTTTAGATTAAATAATATTTCTAGATATTTTAGGCTGCATTAAGCATTACTTAAATTGTACCACTGTTTAAGTGATAACTGCTTTTTTATGTTTAGTTCGGTGTATTTAGTATGTTCATATATGTTATGCAACTAATCAATTCTAAAATCTAATTCTCCTTTCCCATAATATATAAGCCTCTATTGCCTCTAGTTAAAAGTAAAAAATAAATTCAACTGATTTTTAAATGAGTATTATAATATCTTAATTATAATTTGATTTTTCAAACGTAAAACAGAACTGAAAAGCATATATCATCTTGATCTATCATCAAAAAATAACCTTTAAATATATAACAGGTAATAAAGATAATTTCGCAGAGGCTTGGTGTCTGAAACTTATACTACAAGCCCAATGATGTCAGAGGCAGCTCAGTCATGCTTATTATGGAAAATACAGCCTGACAAAATTTTGTAATTGTGTTTTCTCAAAAATAGTTGGTGTTATAAGAAAAGTGTAAGATAATTTTTGTGGCTTATTGCATGATATACATTTTTTGTCTTATATGTTTTTATCATAAAATTAACCGTTTCGCTGAAAAAATAAAAGGACCCATTTTTGCAACCTTTGACTTGAATAAAAATGTTTTGTAGATTTTTCACAATTTTATAACAATGGTGTCCCTAACTTCTAGGCAAATTTTCAACTTTCTGGGAATTTATGCACGGGTATCCATTTTTCAGCTAAATTGACTATAAAAGACTACATATATTTTTTTAAAGAACATTTATATTAATAGACTTATGAATAATCTTCTATGCTAATTACTTGAATGCTGGAGTTTATATGCTAATACTACATTATAAGTCATGTTCACTTTGTATGCAACAATTGTTTTAATTGAGAATATATTCCATAGTTGAACTTTTTGCATATTCCACGTCATTAGTAAGAAATACAAGAAAAAAGTAATTTTAAAAAACAATTTACACTTTTTAGCAAAAAATAAAAATATAAGAAGAAAACGATCGCATCAACTATCGTGACGTGAGATCAATGTAACCAACATCATATACTTCAAATTTAATAATTGAACTTCCATAACAACAACATCAATAACATTTATAAGTTTATTGTATAACTAGCTGTTTCCCGCGACTCCACGTGTTTATTGACAAACCATGTTTTTATCTCTCTAAGTTTTATTAACTCCCAGCTAAAATGTTTTCTTTAATAAAATATCCTATGTTACTTCTAATACCTCCAAAAGTATATGTGCAATGGTTTTATAATGATCGGTTGAGTAGTTTTCGCGTGAAAGCGTTACAAACAAACTTATATTCACATTTATAATATTAGTAGGATAACGAATGCTCATTCACAAATGTTGACATGTTATGTTATTAATAATAAGAGACTTGCTGAGACGACACAACATCAGATTTTATTGACTCTTCTGTTGACTTTATATATTTTTTTCTGCAACATAAGAAGGTATAAACTATTTAAAATTTGTCTTGTGTTTGAGTAACTTTTATCTTATATTGAGTATTAATAAACTTTCACTATATCCGGAAACAATAGAACAATAGCTTTAAGCACAATACAAATATTTTTGTGACATAGAGAATCAATGTAAATGTAAGAGTAATCTATGCTTAAGTTTTTGATAAAGCTCAGTATAAATCACTCCATCATAATTTATTGCTCAATCAGGAGGTGTGATTGTTTAAATGAGGCTTTCAAAGCTTGAGTTAATAATATTACACATATTATAGCACATATTTTTTTCTTACAATTCTGTTTATACACTTAAAAAACGTCTCAACGCTTTACAACCCATACAGTAGGTATAACCTCCGTCTTATAAGTGTAACATCATCAAAAATAAACGAAAACAATAAAAGATTTTCTGTTATAGTTTACAAAAGCTTAAAAAATTAAATCAGCCATATAAAAATAATATACCTTAGAATATTATAACAATATTAAAAATTACAACATTAATGCTATTTACTGTCGGTTAGGCCCGAAAAATGCAATTCTTTGAAACGGGAAGTACCTACATCTTATACGAAAACTTGGAATGAATTTACTTCCAGTCTAAATGATATATCTCGATTTTTTTTTCGTATTAAAAAAAATAAAATAGCATAACCCTAAGTTTTTGATAAAATAAATGAGTGTTGTTTGATATCACTGGTTACCAGTTAGTAAAAAAAAGACAAAGAAAATGTTATAACTTAATAATTTTAAATAAAAAAAAATAGGTTTTCGAGATCGTCAAAGAACTTATCAATAAAATAGATATATATTGATCATATTTTTGAATTTTAGAAAAGGAAAAGCTTAATAAATACAACACTTACTAAATCAGTCTATGCTCGCATTTAAAAAAAACATAATGGCTCATACTACATAAACTACTTTATAAGTATTAGAATAATAATCTTTTAACCTATATAGGGTTAAATAATAATTATAATAATACAGAACAATTACACCCATTGACCCCTAAGTAAGCAAATTATTTGCTTGTGTTAAGGGTGTTAGACGATGATACAAATATATAGAAATAAACATTATAAATACTGAGTATATTTTATAAACGACCAAACCCAGAAATACAGACATCTATGCTCATAACATACATGCCTGTCCCTGTCGGGGATCGAACCCGAGCCCCATTTCGTCGCTATACGTTAGGCGTCTGCGCTAACCACTCGACCAACGGGGCGGTAAAATTAAATGCCCCACCATCTTGAATACGATACACAAAAAGTAAATTATGTTTACGTACCCTTGATAAGAAATTGTTTACTTTTGGTACCGGTGTCAAGTAGAAGTTCTGATCAATTTAAGAACAGTGTAGAAGTAATTTGTCATTTTAAATGCGAAATGCTGAAAAGTCAGCTAATTTACCTAAATATATATTTTTTTATCAACTTACAAAACGAATATAATATTCAATAGTAGATAAGACATAGAATAGTCACATAATGAAACAAGTTAATATCTACCATTTAGTTTTATATCGGTAAATAAGCTAGCCTAGATGCAGAATTGTATGCTTATGTACTTACATAAGCATACAATTCTGCATCTAGGCTAGTATATTTACCAATACTTCTACTTAGAAGTAATAGGATAGATACCTTACACACATTAAGTTAATAAAACTTGAGACGGAAAATAGTTTATGCATATTTTGCTACTATAGTATTTTCTAAGACTGTCACAAGTACTACACATGGAAATGAAATCATTTTTAATAGATTTACGGAGGTATCACACAATGACATCTCCTCATACCGTAAACACTGTTGCTGCAAAGCATTCAAAACGTCGGGTTAAATTTAAAATTAATTATAAGCGAGTTAAATCCGTAATTTTTTTTTATTTTGTTTATGTTTATTATTCTTTCCTTTTGTAACATTTATAATTAAACCACATCTTTTTTGTATTATTAAATTCCATTTGTTATATAAAAAATATAATTTACAAAAATTATTGCTGTGAATTTCATTTCGTTTTAATTTTATTTTATTGGATAAATCCATAAATTGACTAACTACAGTTTTCCATCTCAAAACTATTCATTAAATCTCGACTTTACACTTCAACTCAGTAATGAGATACATCATATTTTATTATTGAAAATACAAATATTAAAAAAGGCTTTCAAATATTCATTAATATATGTATTTTTGTATAACCCTATCCAATATTCAAGAATATTCGTTGTATAATTTTTTACGTGGTATGTATCTCATTACTTACGGCCTCTTAGTATTCAGAGGCTCGTATAATGTAACGTATATTGTTATTAGATTTTGATCTTCTTTGTTTTTATATATTCATTAAACATTAGAATGAAATTTCGTTTAGTAAATCTGTTATAGAATTAATAATGACATATATATTGAGATTTATTTTTATTATTGTCTAAATAATTATCCATTTAATTGTATACTTAGTTTTATATCACAAAAGAAAATTTACTAAACTGAACTTTTTAACAAGGTTAGTTGTAAGTAAGGTTAGTTCAGATACTTTGTTCAGTCATATTATGTAGTAAAAAATAATGTTTTTTCTTTGTAGATTTATTTTGTAACTACTTATGGATGTACGAAATCTTTTACGCTGGACCTTATAAACTAAACTGTTCTTTAAAAACTAAAGAAACATGTAAAACATATTTTAAATATTACTAAAACTATAAGTTACAATTCAAAATATTTTTCAAATATATTGGTATTCTTAACAGGATATGTATCTCTCAGTAATAACACAACATCCAGTATAAAATACAAATGAACCCAGTTCTAAATTACACAAGAAGTTGCGAGTATAACGAGTTCTAATAACCGTTAAACCTCAATGAATGAAGCTGTGTATACAACGAATATACACTCCTTAGTGTAACCACGTTTTACAACAGGTTTACGTCTTAACTATTAATTAGATGGTGAGACGAGGTGCTTTTATTTTATTATAACATAATCAGGATCAATAATTTACACTACAATATACTGTTTTTCGGTTATCACTTTTTTATCCATATCTAAAACTATATTACATATATTCATAAAACGTAGTATATTCTTTCTCATATTCAATGTTAATATTGATAACATATTTAAAGGGAAATACTGACTATTTATGATCTTTTGTTAATTTTTTTTTAATTACTAAAGAACGACGCTGATTTTTTTAGGGGTTCATTTTACGATGAACTGTGTCAGATGATATGATTAGATAAAATGTGACGGATGACAGCGTGACACTTGTCAGGGAGAAGAAGACAAACTGTGCTAACCTCGTGTTTATAATATAACGGAATAATACAAACCCGTGTTTATAAAATAATAGAATAATATAATGTATATTATAGGTGTATTTTATATAACAGGAATAAAATCAGAAAAAAAATCTGTATTTGTATAACTATCAATAAATGTGCAAAAAAATTATGAAGAACATAAAGTAGATAATTAAATGCAAGGATCCAATTCATATAAATAGATTTTTATTGAGACATGAATGACTAGTAATTATTCGTGTGATTTCACCTCCACTGTTTTCCTGAAACCATCTATTCTCATATAATTTTAACAAAACTTAAGCGATTCAAAAAGTCCAACATATGTTCACTCTACTACTAATATTAGATATAGTCTACATAGCTCTTCTTCTTTTTAGTATTATGGCAATCTCGAAGTCGTCCAGTCAGTCATGAGAACATCACTTTAAATTATTGATCGGTAATTTTTGTGACTACACTATTCAGGTTCCTAAAACAACATAGAGAGTTAGACCATCATCATAGTTAGTAAATAAACAATATTAACTTACAATTTTAATTTGTTATGTTTAATAAAATTACATAGAACTATAATAAAAGGAGTGAAATAAGGAGGGATATAAGGAGGGAGAACGTCATACAGTGAAAAATCAAGGTTAGGGCAGTTGAAAAATATATGTTCCGGGCTGCCTTCGTCAAGACCGCATTCACAAAGGGAACTGTCTCTGATATGCTAAACTAGCTAGATGTACAGGCGTACACACATGGCCTAATCGTAACCGGCAGACAGTGGATGTAACTTGTTTATCAGCTTCGCGATATTTAAAAAACCAAGGCTTACTGGGTATATTACTTTGAATGTAGCTATAAAACCTACCTTTTGATGTCTTTGAAATTTCCCAATAATTGTTCCAAGAAGATGGTAAAGTATTATATGCTACGACTAGAAGATCATGTGAAAAAACTGTATTATATTTATTAATACCAACAGATGATGCCTCCTTCGCTAATTGGTCAGCAATCTCATTGCCTTCAATTCCTGAATGGCCAGGAATCCAGACCAGAGTAACCTTAATATGTTGAGAGTGACACCGAAAAAGAGCTTCTTTAATTTTGAGGATGATAGGAAATCTACTTCTACTGTTGAAAGGATTGGAAAGAATTGCTTGCAAACAGCTTTTAGAATCACTAAAAATTACAGTTTTATTTAATTTATGAGATTCAACATATAAAATTGCCTCATATAAGGCTATTGCTTCTCCGGTAAATACTGAAAATAGAGAAGGACATCTAAAATTTAAAATAATTTTGAATTTGGGAATCCAAACAGCCGCACCAACATAATTATTTTCTGCAAGTTGAGATGCATCCGTAAACATTACTAACCACTCTGGCCAGTGTTTCTCTAACAATTGTGAAAATTCAGAATTTGTTTCTAGGGTACTTTTAGAGATTCCAATATCAAGTAAAACATCTGGTTGAAATATTAGAGCAAGAAAAGATATTTCAAATAATGGGTTGGTCTTTGATTGGTAGTTAAGGGAATTCATATTAATAAGTTTATTATAACTGTTGGATAGACAGGGAATAGACTTATTTTTCCAATACTTCGCAGTGGGAATTAGTTCTGATAAGACTTTCAGTTTTGGAAAAAGACAATGTGAAGACAATTGGGCAGTCCGAAAAAGAAATCTATCAGCAAGAAACTGTCTTCTTATAAAGAGTGGAGGTTCTGAACATTCCACTTACATGGCATTTATTGGAGAAGATTTCATGGCACCGCATATAATACGGAGATATTTAGCTTGAATCTTATCCCAAATTTTTAAAACAGATTTATTACATGGTTCTAACAAAAAAGAACCATAATCAAAATGACTCCTTATGATAGCACTATATAAAAGTTTTTGGCAGTATGGATGAGAACCCCACCAAACTCCAGAGAGGGAACGCATAATATTGATATTCTTCTCACACTTTCTTGCAACGTAAGAAAGATGTGGGATACCTGATAATTTTGAATCTAGAAAAAGTCCAAGGAATTTTACAGTGCTATCATTCGGAATCACTTCATCTTCAATGAAAATATTAATGTTTTGAATAATCCTTTTTCTAGTGAAAAGAACGGAAATGCTTTTTGATGCAGCCAATGAAAGGCCATGATTTAATAATCAGACATTTAATTGACTTACAGCCGAGTTCAACTTAGAAGTAATTTGATGTATGGAATTTCCAGATACGTACATCACAAGATCGTCAGCGTACTGGAGGATGTTACATAAACCGTCAACAGATTTATCCAAATCTACTGTATACTATTGTTGTATTAAATCTACTGTAGATTATAAAGAATAGGACTCAACACAGAGCCTTGAGGGAGACCTTTCCAAAGCAATCTAGAAGAAAAATTATAATGGCCAACCGACCTAGCTTGCAGATAATATATAATAAATTTAATAAACCAAGTAGGAATGCCTAGTCTAATCATTTTCTCTTTTAAAATAGGAAGTAGCACACTGTCATAGGCCGATGAAATATCTAGAAAAACGCCTAGAACAGATTCACTTTTAGAAAAAGCTAGACGGATATCAGTAACTAAAATACTTAGATTATCCATTGTGCTCATACCCTTTCTAAATCCAAACTGAGCATTAGACAGTAGTAAATTATTTTCTAAATAAAATTCCAAACGATTTTTGAGAAGATGTTCCATGATTTTTGCTAAATGTTGAAGAAAGAGGTATTGGACGGTAGCTTAATGGGTCAAGAGGGTTTTTACCTGGTTTTAAAATTGGAATAATTATCTGTTTTTTCCATTCTTCGGGGACCATGTTACTAGTAATAAAATAATTAATTAAATTTAAAAAATATTTTTTTGATTGAATATCTTATTTAAAAATAAAAGAATAAGGAATTCCATCTTCACCAGGCGAAGAGTCCTTTAAACCATCAAGAATAATTTCGAATTCAGACATTGTGAATTTATCATTTAAGAAGTTATTATTATCGGTCTCTGTTGAAAAAGGGGAAGTCATTAAAAAATCCTCTGCTTCTTCTCTCGAAGGAGCCCAAGGAGGAGCAAGTTTATCAAAAAAGTGAGAAATCCATTGGGCATCGTCATTCGAAGTATCATTTTTTGGAGAAAAAATTCCACGAAATTTTTTAATATTGTTCCAAACAAGAGAAGAATCAGAGCGAGGGCATAGACCTTCACAAAATTTTATCCAACCATTCTTCTTTTTAAATGATAATAATCGTTTAGTCTGTGCTGCTGTTTTCTGATATTTTAAAAAGTCCGAATCTTGAGAAAAAAGGATTTCAGCTACTTTGCGTTTAATAACTGCCTGTGTACAGTCTGAATCCCACTAAGGAGGGGAAGAGATACGACTTCGGCCCATACTCTTTAAGGGGATTGCATTGTCAGCGGAGTATCTAAGAAGAGTTGTAAACGCAGAATAACATTCTAAAATATTTGTAGCCGAAATATTTGGCAAATTTTTGGTATTTACACTGGTAATATTGACAAACTGATCCCAATCAGCTTTATAAAGTTTATATTTCTGGAGGGGAGGAAGGATTTTTACAGGATTACAAGAATTAGGTAAGGATATTATAATGGGGAAATGATCACTTCCAAAAGAATGTGAGAGCACTTGCCACTTAGCTATGGAGGCTAAAGAAGGAGAGGACAATGAAAGATCAACAGCAGTTCTTATATTTTGTTGTGGGGGAACTCTCCTTGTTGGGGATCCATCATTTAGCAAACACATATTAAATTCATCAAATAGTTCAAGGAGCATGGATGCAAAAGTATCAATTTTATGAGAGCCCCAAACTGTGTGGTGTGCATTAAAGTCACCAACAATGATAAAGGGCGGTGTAAGAAAAGAGAAGATCAGATTAAGTTCTGGAATACATGAAGGTGTTGGATGAGGAAATTGATAAAATAAGAATATTTGCAACTTTAGCTGCCACAGCATTAAAAAGATTACTATTAAAAGGAGGAAGCGAGATACGGGAAAACGTAAAAAGTTTATTAATTAATAGGAGAGTTCCACCATAGCCATCATCCCTGTCATCCCGGAGACACGCAAATCCAGGGACTCTAAATAGAGAACCAGGACAAAGCCATGTCTCCGAAATGGCAGCGACTGCAACATTATTGTGATTGATGATGTAAGTTAAATCAGGTTTTTTATTCTTAAGGGAACGACTGTTCCACTGAAGTAGGGACAGGGTTTTGCATAGAGGGGGCATTGTTAATAATATTAAAGATAGAATGTAAAGTATTTGTCACGTCTGTCGGTAATTGAATATTGTGATTGGATAAAAGATTTAGTAAAGAAGATAAAAGGATTTGCATAATGTTATTAACAGGATTTTCATTTGCATAAACACTCCCATTTGGTAAAAAGTAATAACATTCTTTAATAATTTCATTATGAGCCATTTTGTCCTATCCAGGACCTGAAGGAGGTTTATACTGCTTTTTAGGTACATAAGAAGTTTTGGTGTAAGAAATTTGTGGTACTTTAGATTGACAGGAGGAAGGTGAACCATTTGAGGGGTTGTTCGGGAGCCATTCTGAAGTAACTTCTGCATAAGACCTTCTTACAGTAGGAAACTTAAGGGATGCCTCAGAATAGGATATATTATCCTGAGACATTATAATTTTAATTTGTCTTTGGCGTGAGTGCTCAGAACAACTTCTATCATTTGCTGGATGATTTCCTCGACACAGAAGGCAAGTAGAATTTTGGACAGAACATGAATCTCCAATGTGCTCTTGAGCACACTTGTAACAACGTGCCTTAGAGTTACATTGGCGCATGGTGTGGCCAAATCGACAGCATTTCATACATTGAATTGTTGGGTATAGATAAAGTGTTACAGGGAGAGATGTATAAAAAAAATAAACATGTGAAGCTAAAACTTGTCCGGTAAAAGTAACAACCACTGTCTGTGTTGGAATCCAACTAGCTACCTTGTCTATAATAACTTTACGATTTAAGCGTCGGGTCTTTACAATCTCACCACATCCTGATGGAACCTCAGCCGATTCTAAGAATTCCTGCATACTGGTTCCGTTGGTACATTTCTCACAATCCCCATGCGAGTAACACAGAATGTAGGAATTACTGCTGTTAACTTTTCTAAATTTAATAAAGGGCTATTTATAAAATTATGAGCATCTAAAGGTGTTGTAAATTGAACAGAAACTCTACTTTTATTTATATTTTTGACACCTCCCTTTACTAAATTTTTAACATTGTGTTTATGTAAAACCTTTCCAACTTGAATTACTGTTAATTTTAGGTTTGAAACACCATCTTCACATACTTTATTGATGTGTACAATAAAAGGGCCTTTGTGAACATCATTATAGATTCTTTTGGTCTCTATTGATGGATGAGTATACACATGTTGATATGAGGATGCCGGAGAGGAGTCCCCTTGGATTTTAGTTGGTAACTTATCTATGTTATCTACTGCTTTACGTTTAGAGCCTATTATATTCGTAGTATTAGCTAGATTCATAACATAGTCATGATCCGTAAGATTAAGCGAGGTATACTGGTGAATATCGGGGGTATCTGTATCCGCCTCCATAATGTTAAATAAAATTAATACCGACTACATATAATACAAACAGGATATAATAAATATTATTACCACTTACCCAAGAAAAAAAAAATAATAAAAAAAAAACACACACACACAAATAAGTTAACTAACGATGAATACACAACACAAATATATACGTTTTAATAACCAAATAGGTAATATAAATTATTTAAAATTGTATTTCAAACAGAGCGCGAAGTAATGTCTCGAACAGTCACCTGTCAAGTCTACATAGCTCTTATTATATCTCTCTTCATTTCAAGAAATGACTTTCCAGTCCTTGTCACATTAACAACTTTTAAATATAGCAACATTGTATACATTTTGTTTCATAAAGTTTATCTAACATCATCGTAAATAGGAAATTTTAAACTAAAGAAAGTTTTTTTCAATATATTCGTGATCCTCATTTATTACATTTTTGTTTTTTTAAATATAATTTAGACTTAAGGCTTTAACCGTTAAAACTATTAAAACAAACCAGACAAATGAGCATTAACCGCCTTAAACTAATGTTTCGTAATGTCTAAAAGGTGACACATATACCTGTACAGTTTCCGGTTGTGCGTTTCACAAAATTGTACTACGATATTCACATCCCAAAGGACTCATTTTAGCGATTATAATTCGGGATGAAGATGGCGTTTATCTCTGGAATCTATTTCCGTATATATACTATGACATATTTTTGTTAAGTATGGTAAATTTATTTAAATAACTAGCTTTTGTTAGTAATTTTGTTAAAATAACATATTGTAATAGTATTTTTTTTTTCTTAATATGAAAAGATACGTATCTTTAATTATGAAAACATAATTAATATTAAATAAAAATATTTAATTTACATATAAACTAAGAAAGCTATACACTTTTTTAATATAAATTTAAATAAATATAAATATAAATTTAAAGTGTTACTTTATTTGTAATATGTTACATACATTTGTCTGAAGTTTGAATATTATTTCGGTATTGTCCTTATTTTTATTAATTCCCTTGATTGGTTCATTGAACGAGGATTGATATTTCTTGATGTGTTCATTGAAATATTTTTAAAAATTATATAAAAATCCAAATCAAATGGTCTTATAAGCAAGAGACTGTAAACAATGATAATCAAATAAGCTTTAAAAGTAAGTCAACTTAATTTAAAGATGAATTTATTTTACTCATTCATATTCATAACTTAAACATGTACAAGTTAATAAAAGACTTAGCACCGGTGAGATTTATATCTCCCCTGTACTGTAGTCACCATAAAAGAATAATTAATTTGTAGCTGCAAGAGTCTACTGCTTCATAACACTAGAGAAATTCCAGAGATGAATTTTACAGCTCTCAGTGCGATCTCATAAAGATTGATTTTTTTATTATAAAATAGTGTTATTAAGTATATTATTCCCTTTATTGTTACTTTATAGATAAACCAAGTAAGATGTAGCAATATTGTTATTAGGAAATATTAATGTTGAACCCGGCCTAAGAACTTCTTTCTATATTCAATTTAAGTGTTTAAATAAATATTAGTACATATATATATATATATATATATATATATACATATATATATTTTAAAATAAGCAATAATAATGAGTTTTAAAATAAATTGTATACAATTTTAAACAAAAAGAAAAACCAGACCACATAAACAGCAGGTAGTCAGTTTTTTGGAATATGCACTATAGTAATCAATTACCTAGGGTACATTATAGGGTATACTATATATAAGTGGATTAGTCATGGAACTAATCCACTTACATGGTCTACTGGCCATGGGTCGACTTTATCTTATAGCTACGGATTTGTAGCCTTTGCTTTAGAATCGACCGACACTAAACTCGAACGATACAATTAACGATCGCTGTAGAAACAAGCCTCTATATTACTCAGCAGATCAATTTAATGCCCTCAGAAATCTCGATACATGAACTCCAATACAATTTTTTATACTACTATTTTCTCTCACCATTCTACTTGTGGTGGATTAATTATTATTTTTTTTTATTTATATAATATTTGTATTAACGTAATAAGTAATTTAAGAGCGTGCATTAAAATTAATTTAGAAATATATAATTTAGATAAAGTAGAATATTCAGCTTACAATATAGCATGAAATATTAGTATGTCGGTAAGATTTAAATTTATGAATATATTTAAATAAATACAGAATTCTATTTTTTTCAAGTAATTATCTAAGTAAACTTCTGAGTTAGCTTTTATGGTTACTTGAATATTATAATTTATTTGGTAACACAGCATTATAAGTCATGATTAAGGAATAATCATTTTAGTCCAGAAAAAAATCATAGGTACTATTTTGTATATTATGTGCAATAGAAGAAATGACCAAAAGCAAATTAACTCAAACTATTAATTCTGTTTAACAGAATACTGGAAAGGATCAACATAAAAAGTCGAGCTCTTAATTCATGGAACATAAAAATAATATATTTCCCCGTGCCATTATTACATAAGACATTTCGATTTGAATGATAATAATAATTTATGTATTTGTCACATATTATACCTATTTTATTATTATTACATATATGTCGGAAATATGAGTAAAGATGCTGAACGAAAAGCGGCGCGAATCACATGACATGTCAATTGACTAACTTCGTGCTTCGACACATGTCTACAATATGGAGCGGGTTTGAGAGGACAGACACTTATCTTGTGAAAGTCGTTCGGTAAGGTTACCAGTTAGAGACGGTAATTCACTTTGTAGGAGTTAAGAAGTGTACTTGGTATTACTTTTTTGTGATAAGACATTCCCTGGTATTTGCGATTACTATCGCTGCATCTCTTCTGCTCGGTTACCCTGTCTGGCCTGCAAGATATCTGACGATAGTGCAGGCCAATTCCAACATCCATATATATTTATATAAATATGTAATTTCAATATACATATATATTTACAGAACCATAATAATAAGTTTTAAATAATTCATTATTTTATATATATTACAAATGTTATTAATTTTTACAAAATAAATATGAACTGCACGTCATTTTCTAACACTTGAAAAAAGTTTAAGCATAATTGAAGACAATAAAATTTTACGTGATATACATTATCAAGTAAAATTTTATTGTCATGAGTCCTTTATAAATTACAATCTCAATATAAAGCTCGCGAGAAACTTTTGCTTTGTTTCAATCAAATGGCCGGATGGTTTGTGATTTATTTATACATTTACTTATTAGGTATCATTTATCATATTTTTAACCCCCGACCCAAAAAGAGGGGTGTTATAAGTTTGACCTTTGTGTCTGTAGCAACGTAGCAGCAAAACGCGTGGATGGATTTGGATGCTGTTTGTTTTTAATGTAAAGCTTGGTACGTCGAGATGGCTCTTAGCTATGTTTCGTCGAAATAGAAGCACTCGTCTCCCCAGCTTTTATTGGTGCTGGTGAAAGGTTAAAAAAATATTGATAGTAAAAACCTAAAAAAGTGAAGTTAGTGTGTTCGTAGGTTCATTTTATAAAATTTTCAGGGCTATTTTTAACTATCTTTGATTATACCTAAGTATACATGTCTTATTTTTTGAGACTATTTTATTTTTTTGTTTCCAGCACTTGAAGCGGAACGTACATCATCCTTGGTACATTCAGATATATTATTATTGTTATGGTTAATTTATTTTTGTTAACAGTATTATATTATTTTTGACGAAATTCATGATAAAATAACTGTATTTATATACACAATCCTTTACACGGACTCTATAAAACTTTGTCGGCTATTTTAATTTTTATATATTTACATTATATTCTTTTTTGTTTTTATATAAACGATTTAAACCACTTCCATTCAATGCCTTTCTTCATTCTTCCTCCTCAAAACCATTCATTAAGTCTACAACAGATAATTTAATGAGAGCTGCCCTTGCATTTTTAATTTCGTACCTCATTTATTTTATGGATTTCAAGTCTTTATAAGACAACTTGATTTTTTATATAGGATAATTAGATCCTATAGTCTTAGTGTACCTATTTCTTAAACCCAGTGGACTGAAAAAGCTAATTGACTATAATGAAGAAAATGTTAATGGAACCAATTATATATTTTTTTTAATAATTCTGAGATTCATGGGTTGGAGTCGTTTTGCACAGAAACAACTAGAAATTAAAAAAAATCATTGTAATCAATTGAACTACTGGGATTCAAATATTAATAGAACTTATCTTAATCAAATAGTAGCTTGCACAATATAAATACATTTTAGGTACAATCACAAAATTATAATACCTAGATTTATACTAAAAAAACACGTTTTTGATCAATGGAATCCGGTCTGATAATGTATTATCCAGATTTATCACTGAACACAGATATAAAAAAATCTACTTATTATAATACTACGGTGTTTGTCAACTATAGAATGGTTTGACGAATATCAACTTGTTGATAATTATAAAGTGATATAACTACAATTGTTTTAAATAATAATATTTAAAACTTTATCCTAGTAAATGTGAGGGCATCATAGAACTAGTAGTTCGGTGGTTGGTTATCCTAGTCTTCTTTTCGGTACCACTTAGGTTCTAATTTATTCTCAAAAACTCTGCTTAAATATTTTATATTATGAATGATAGTAGTTTTATAAATAAGTAAAAAGTATTCATGATTTCTGGCCGGGTCTTCTCCATAGATCTAACCTATGGAACCGAGCTTCTTGAGGCTCATGATTCATAAAACAATGTATGTCAAATATTAATAAAAAAATAGTTAAATGTTTTAATTGTTTCTATAGATACAAATAATATGATTTTACCTATATTATTTTAGAGCATTCAGGAACTTGTAGAATTTACAATGTAATTTGATTGTATTTTGTACATTTTTCTGTGTTAAATAAATACAATAACAAGTTCCATAGTAAATGTATTCTCGTATTAATAATGTTATATCATACATTTTGATGATGATATTTTTTTTATGTCAAATATATTACGATCAACAGATACTTACCTATAGTCCAGTGATAGTTCACAAGATAGCCAAGTGTTTCCTATGACGTCGTTATGATTGATTGATTAATGTTGGAAGTGTGGAGAGACTAAAGTGACCATCACTTAGTGGTACTTAGGATTGTTGTAGTTATTATATAAAAAAACAGCGATTAAGTGTGTACATATATATTTTTTTTATGTTAATAAAATATATTTAATAATAAAAGTATCCCCATTTTTAAAAACACATGGTATCACTATCGAATAGCAAAAAAGACCAAGTACGGAAAAGTTTGTTTTGGAATTCGAACTTCTTCTCTTCGGCTTCTTGACAGCACAAGTGTTTTTCGTACTTCTTGATAAACGCTCTTAATAACCTTGTTCACTTTCAGCAAGAAAATAATCTTTTAATATAGTTTTAGTTCAGTTCATATTGGTACTTTTATTCAGTTCATATTGGTACTTTTATTCAGTTCATATTGGTACTTTTATTAAAATGTGATAAAAAACCAAATCCGAAACTATAACACGTATAACCTATTTGTATGGCTACAATTATCTGAACGTGTTGATGAATATATTTATATATAATAAGTTTAATTAGCTTTTGAGTGTTTTTTAAACAATTATCTTTCAGTTTTTTATACGTTAATTTCATCACTATATCATGTAGTAAACTGTAAAGGTTGTTAAATTATTGTTAAATAAAAATAATATATTTGTAAAAAAAAAATATATATTATTTTGATTTATTTTATCGTACGAATTTGATTTGATATCACGTCATAGTACTTCCACTACCCTCCATAAGACGATTGAAGATGATAATACACCTATAGAGATATTATGCCTGAAAGTTCTTAAATTAATTGGTTTCATCAATGCATTCTCTCGATTATGACACCCTTGATCCGATGTAACATGATTATTTGTTACAGAACTAGACTGTTTCTCTTTTTATGTAGGGTTTGTTAGCAGGTTGCTCGCATCGATAGAAATATTTAAAATTGTTGTGACTTGTTTCCCGGTGTACCCCAAGATGGCATACGCAAATCTCCAAAAACTAATATTTTAAAATATTTAATAAAAAAAATCATTATCTATCCCACTCTCTCTGTGTAAAAGGTATTTTTTATTTATCTTTCCTTCTTTTTATTTATTCTTATCTACTTTTCAAATTACGTTACATGGAAGTCAAGTTGAATATTATATTTAACCACTTTAAAAGATTACAAACTCCTTCACTATGAACTACAGTGGTTTCTACTAGAGTTTTAAATAAATAACGAATAATACAATCTCCATAGTGTTTTTCTCTCAACACTCAACGTAGGCTTTTAACAAGTTCGAGGACTTGAATAATTTAGCATAACTTAGAAGATAATTGTTTATGTGATGTAAAACATGTTTATATCCAAAATGTATTTACTGCAAAATTGCTTAGTAATAAATTATTATTACTATCATTATTATTAAATAATGATATGAAAGTAGCTTCTTTATAAGAAAAAAATGCGTGAAATCTTATAATCGTAGGGATACGTTATGCGGAGAAATAACGAACACGTGAAAAGAAAAGTTATAAGTATGATTATGATTATGGTTAAAAGATAAGTTGTAATTCTCTTTGAACTTTTTATATTTTTGAAAGAGAAAGGAAAATATAGCCTACCTGTAAGCCATCACCGCTTACGATCACTGATATCACTAGAGAAATTGCAAAAAAACTTTGAAATAGAAGTTAGTGTTTTTATTAAAAATTATTTTGTCTTATCGAACTGGAAACACTTCCGACGGAAGCTCAATATTTTTTTTTTGGGATATAGGGAAGTGTATATTCACTTATTATATGTTTTTCTATAGCACGCTAAAAGTATATATATTATACTTTTAGCGTGCTATAGAAAAACATATCGCAAGAGTGGTGGCAAGCGAGTGGCGTGCAGTTTATGAAGCATTATCATTATGCCTGATTATTTCTTCAAGTATAATATATATGCAAGTTTGAATAGTCTAGTGCAATGAAATAATGATCTTAGAATAAGATATTATTATCAGAGATTAGTTATTAGTTTTGAATAACTGTTGCGGGAGAGGCCTTCCGTATTGCTTTGCACTTGCTCAACTTTGAAAAGTTTTTATAATTTACCAGCAAAACACTTTCTTTATGCACTGCAAGACTACAGATAAAATCTCAATGAAAAAGCATAATATTATGTACAACTAGGATCCGCCACAATGCGCTGCGGGAGTTGAGCTGAGCGCCCTTCTCCTTTTTTATGCTACTAAAGTCGGACCATACCGTGCTCAAGGACTTCCAATGAAGTTGCTGGCACCGGAAAGGTTAAGAGTAACGATTGGCGAGCGCGCGCAGGTTAAGTTAAGCTTAAGTCTATGGGAGATTCAGTTTTTTGACCATATTTTTAAAACCAAACAATATTTTTTTATTCTGTTTTTTGGAGAATAAGCCCAGTCACGTCCTTGATAAGCGGGCCAGTGGTTTTCCTGTGATGTTGCCTCAAAAAATTGATTCCCAAACGGTTAAGAGTTTCGCTTACGCTCAACTCAATAAGTTTTTTAAATATGCATTTGTTTCACTTGTTAGTTTCTTAGAAATATATTTAACAGCAGTGCGTTTAAAGGTTGATGATGATAATGATTCAGGATTTCTAGTTTCCAATTTTAGTGCGATATTCACTTTCTAAAAGTACCATACGATTATAGTTCCGAATTCAAATGTCGGTTTTTATCAAGAATCTTTGAAAATAAATTTATTTAGTGTTTTCTAAGGTTTTCACGAGTATTACACATTGAAATAAAATTATTTTTACGGATTTAACTCGCGTATATTGGATTAATTTTTAAATTTACATTTAAAAATTAATCCAATATACGCGAGTTAAATCCGTAAAAATAGTTTTATTTCAATAAATTTATTTAGCGGTGACTTTAATAATAAATGAATAAATGTCTTGTGTTAATCGTTTTGTTAAAATAATATATTGTAATTGATTCTATAAATTATATTATTTACTAAAAATTAAGATTAATTTACTTTAAAAATAAAGTAAAAAAAAAACGGCACTTTGTTATTATTATATATTAAGTCTAAATAGTAAAATTATTTCAAACAATTATAAGACACATAGAAATTGTTATATCAGTTCATCTACATCAAAAACTTCTAAACTTCCGAAATTAAAACTACTTAGCCGCAAAAACTAAGCTAACACTCGTCAAACATCAATAAAAATGAAAAATACTTTGTTGAATTTAGACATATATATATATTTAAATATTAGTTTCCTTATCAGCAATGATTTACCATTGGATACAAAAGAATTTAATACTTTTAAGTACTGTAGTATTTGTCCTAAACAGAAATTTAAACTAAATTTAATTGTAGGTAAGTTGATAACAATCGACCTCAGCTAGTTTTTCCTCGTCACTTCTTATCTTTTTATAGTTCTGTTGGGATTTTCTTAAGAACCCTAATAAAGTGCGCTTGGGTCTCACAAGTGCATTATATATTTATTTATGCTATATTCACAACTGGGAATATGTTAATAAACGTAACATCTTCCTCTCCTATGAATGTATGATGGAACAATCAAATACTAATAATATATTCTTTGATTATCGTGTAAACTTACACATTTTTTAAAATAAAATATTTATTTTCACAATGCAAATTTATAGAAAATGCAATTATAGAAAAAAAATATTATTTAGTTGAAGATCGCTTATAAATATTTTTTCCATAGTTACTGTTTTAAAATTTATTATTTATCGTGTGCTATGTTAATTGGTTGAATGTTGGAGTTTATTTGCTAATGTGAAATTATAAGTTTAAACAGACAAATTTAATTGTTGGGAGGAAATACAAGAGAGAAAGCTTTTATGTAAGAATAAAATGTTCATTTAAAATCAATAGAAAATCAATATGAAACAAATATCACTCACACAACAAGTATTAAATTTAGTGGGCGAGTTAAATAAATGCAGGATGTGATGTGAATTTCAATTCTCTCAATCTTAACAATTGTCAGAACTGTATGCACGATTTATAATTTGACATTAGCATGAAAAATAACTTTAGCATTTAACAATCAACATAATACAACAAATCAGAAATGTATCAACAAAAATCGTTTACGCAAGACGTTCAACTTATAATTTGAATCGTTTTATCACTTCAAATTTCAAATGAGAAATACCGTGGCTAAGAAGAAATAGAAACACGAATAAAGTTATGCAGCAACTTTATATGCCAATAAAACAAGATAGATTTTTTTTAATGTTTTGTGTGCAATAAAGTTTTAAATAAATAAATAAAATAAATAGATTAAGAATAATGCAGCCTTAAAACTAGAAGTATTAACTTATTATGATTGGTGAGTAATTTTCGTTTGCAAATTTAGCATTATATATATAATATAATTTTTAATTACTTACACACACACGTCAAGTCATTTGAAAAAACGACGAGGACAGACTCCAAGATTGTTGAAACAAACCCAACAATAATAATATAATATTTAGGTAAATTAAAAAAAAAAACAAACCTTCAATAAGGAACTTACAAAATATTAAATATTCATTATTTATATTAATATACAGACAATTGACATGGCTTTTTACCACGTTAAAATAATTAATAGTTGAAGCGCAAAGCAACATATCAACACGCTACAAGAATTATGAAAGAAAACATATTTTTTATATGATGCGATTGACACTGTAATCGTAATTTTAATTAAGTTTGTGTATTTTGTTATTTTTTTTCTTTAATAATATCCTGTGCTTTAAAGTTACCGGGGTATTATTTAATAAGAATTACTTATGCGTAGCAATCGAAATATAGCGTAAAAAATTATAAACATTAATCCAATTACTAAATCTGTTGAAAAAGAATTTAATTTATAAACAAATATATTTATTTGTTAATAAATTTTATATTTGTAGCGTAGTAATTTGTTTTAATCACTTAATTAATTTCAGACATCTCCAACTTATATTTCATACTACTGCAAATAACAGTTAGTACTATTTATAATCACAATTCAAATAAACCAATTTAAATAAACATTATTGAACTTATAATTAAATTGATCATCAGCATTATAACAAAGAAATCTACTGGAAAATTAACTAGAACCATTCAATGGAGAGGCATACATTACAATTATTTTAATGAACAATTATAAGTTCCAAACAATTTATACATTCCAAAACAAAAGACAAAACAATTTGTTTTCAGTAAAAAAGTAAAGAAGTTCATAAAAACAAAAATTATCATAAAACACTTTCAAGACCACAAATAATTTAAAATAAATCGTGTTAATATAGTAAAATGTTTGTTTCATGTGCAAAGAATAAAATGCGCTTTGATAGTGATTTAATTAGACTGTAAACAAAATGGAGACAGAGCTAGTCCTTGCAAGGTCTTACTCAGCCTTGCACTAACACGATTTAGTTGGAGTATTTGCAACAACACTTTTAATATAATTGTGTTCTGGCATTTATTTAAGTTTTTCTATAGATTGTGCTATAAAAATAAATATAATTTATTTTATATAATATAAAATCCAGCGTATGTCCATTAATTTATATATTGACGATAGTATTCTTTTTTTTTAACGATGGGAATATCTTTGGAGTACTCTAGGTTTATAAAATACCTTTTCATTTCATCATTGAACTAGTGATGTGCGATTACATTCACTTCGACTGTTTGCGAAAGATATAAACACAGTAAAGCTTAAATGTTTACGGTTTTTGTTATACGGTGTTCTTTTCTCTATATAGGAATGAAAACTAAATTTGCAATCGACTTTTAAACTTTTTTCTTTCGACATTAGTACGGGCTATCTACTTATATACGTCATGCAAACATTGGTTCATTGGTAATTTCTTTGTAACTAAGGATTAGTTAACTCAATTTTTTTCAGTTGGTAATGATTTTTTGAGATAGGTAGATTAAATTACTTATAAATAAGCATAATTATATGTAACAGTATGAACAAAAGAAAATAAGAACGCATCGAAACGAATTTCTAATACCATCTTATATTTTTGATTAGTATCGACGTAACTAACGTAAGGGAAAAATATGCAGCAGAAGTCTACTTTTCTTCGGTCTTTTTTACATAAAAAATGTATAATTGTCAAATCTAACCGAGGACAGTTAGTTGACCCTCTACTTACTACATATCCTTGAAGATCCAACGGCTTACTTGTTTCCGACTAAAGTCTAAAT
The DNA here is from genome assembly GCA_959347405.1 of Napeogenes sylphis. Classification (NCBI taxonomy): domain Eukaryota; kingdom Metazoa; phylum Arthropoda; class Insecta; order Lepidoptera; family Nymphalidae; genus Napeogenes; species Napeogenes sylphis. Next base: position 7,060,506 of record OY365781.1, on the reverse strand, counting down.
TTGTTTACGATCTCGAACTGTAATTTGCTTCGTGTCTCAGATTTTATTATTTGTATAAAATGAAATATTTTTTATTTTCGTTATTAGAAAGAACATAATACATAAATCTTTGCATAAATGAATTTGCAGGTTCAGTAGTCTAGTTAATATGTGCTACCTTAGTATTGATTAAAGAAGTTGGATATAAAAACGTAGGGACTCCCTATTTTTAATTTTGTACTTGAGGCCATATTCATTCTATACATTGCTTTTGTCAAGATAATAGTTATGCTAGTTTCTAATAAATGCAGACAGATGTCAATACATAAATATACTATGAAAAATAAACCGATACGGGCAGGGATTCGAACCCGCGATTTTTGGAAAACCGTCCCGTCTTTCGAAAGGTAGTCCCGAAAGGACGCGGGTTCGAATCCCTGCCCGTATCAGCTTATTTTTCATTGTATATTTATATAAATTAAAATGAACTTAATATGGCTGGCATAATATATGTTTAAAGAAATTTTCAAACAGATGTCAATACATACTACGTATATTTACAAATATATTTTTAAGAATACTTGTTTTGTAATCAAAAAATACTTGTTTTGTAATCAAAATCATAAAAAATGTGGTCCCGGCACACGACTCCGTGGTCGAGTTATTTATCGCTTATTTCATTACTTATGTTTTAGATTATTGAAAATGTTATTTTTGAGAAGTTTATAATTGAATTGTTACGAAATAAAATAGACTAATACGAATAATTTAAATTATGTTAAATAGACTGATACAATACAAATGATGTAAAATAGACTAATACATTGACGCAATGCCGTTTATTAATGCAGAGTAATGAGAGACAGAAGTGGAGCAGTCGGTACTAATTTATTTTGTTTATTTAAATTAAACAAATTAGCCAGGGGGTCTGCTATATTATTATTTTCATTAAGACTGAGCATTGAGTTTTAATGCTATTTGTCTAGTAAATTATATTTCTTATCTAAATTCAATCTTATATTATATATATAAATGTACTTTTTAATACTAGGCTGTAAAAAAATAGAAAAATTTCTAATACTTTAGTTTTAGCAATTTAATTATTAAATCCGTTAAAAGTTTTATTTAAATGTGTAAAACTCGTAAAAATCTTAGAAAATACTATATTATTAGTTTGTTGAACGAATAATCTATAAGTGTGCAATATTCAAAGTTGTGCAAATAATTCACAATATGATAAATATTTACTTATCTCGCATAAAGTAAAGGTTAAAAAAGATAATTTCATAAAATAATAGTTTTATAGCAATCAAAAATGCACATGATATATAAAGTTAACTATTTTTAGATATCTTCGCAAACCAGACACAGAACATTTTTTTTAAATAAAACTAATGTTTTCCAATGCGTCCCCATCCTTCATCTTAATAACATCAATATGAAGATGTTTTAGAGACATATACTTACTTCTACAACGGTATTAAAATGACTTTATACAACACATAACGGTATGTGTTGTACACATAATGGTATAATGCGGATAATGCTAATTGTTTGCCGGGTTCAATGAATAATTTCAAACGTGGACCTATACGCGTATCCTGGTAAACAACAGTGAACTCTTAGCTAACAGCTAATTAGTAAAAACAGACAATTTAATCAGTTTATAATGTTATCAAATCAAGTAAAATATCGAATCTGAGTGATTCAAATAGTAGCCCCCAACTAAGTTTGAATCTACACAATAAAAAGAATGAACGATACATCTGCATAATAATAGATCGGCGAAAGTCTTTTTGTTAATAGTACGTTTGAACTTCTAAAAAAACATTCTTTGACTGTACTATTTTTATCTGGTTGGTTTTAATGAAATTGAAACGTTAATTGCTGTCAAATTAAGTGAATCTAATGAAAAAAATCAATACATATTAAAATTTTATTACATAAGGAAAAAATACGACGCAAGTCATGTAAAAGTTTGTGACGTTTATGCGCCTTATCAATAAGACTAGCACAAAGTTGGTTTAAGCCTTTTCAATCCGGGAATTTCAATGTCAAAGAAGCACCTCGCTCTGTCTAATGAAACCGATCCGTAACCGATCCGTTTCATTAGAAACCGATCCGTTTTGGAAGAGATTGATAACTAGTGATGAGAAGTGGATCACATACCCTAAGAACGTGTTCAAAGTTTGGTCAAGCTTCACAGACTGTAGTAAAATACGGGTTAAGTCGCAGTAAGGAGATGCTGTGTGTATGGTGGAACTGACAGAGCATTGTTTATTATGAACTTTAACCCTCAGGTAGATCCATCAATTTGGATCTTTACTGCCAACAGCTGATGAGATTAAAACAAAAACGTGCTAAGAGATAGAAAGTGGCCTGAATTGATCAGTATAAAGGCTGTGATCTTTCATCACGATAACGCTAGGCCACACACATCTGTAGCCACTCGTCAAAAATTAATATATTTTGGCTGAAAGGTATTAATGCATTGGTGGTGGCAGACCTGACTATGCACCTTCAGATTTTCTACAGAATACTTTCAGTCTGTACAGAATGCTTTAGGCTCTGTTAGGCTAAGAACAAGAGACGACTGCCAAAACAATTTGTCTCTTTTTTTATCATATATCCTGAAATATAAACAGCAAAGATTGTGTCACTATCATCAAGACGACGAAAAGTTTTTAAATAAAATAGGACATATATACTATAAATAAATGTAAATAAACTTTAAAAAATATCTTGAATTTTGCGATGTAATGCGAAGAAACTTTTATCCCTACCTTTTATTTTAATCCGTTCTTAAGATCTGTTATCTTTATCTTTATCTGATTAGCTTTATTTTTACAATATGCCGTCTCCATCGAACGAAGTATTTTTGTTCTGATTTTAAAATGTATCATTTTAGTACAAATAATTGTAATTGTATAAAGCCAAGAATAATGCGCATGTTAAACTATAAATGCCATTTTTTATTATATATAAAAATACGTTGTTTTTTATGAAATAGAAAATACCGTGAAAATGGTCATCAAATTGTTCTTCAGCAGGTCTTACTAGCTATTCCTAAAATATTAATTGAATAAGCACAATCAGAATTAATTTAATAATTGTTTTCATTTGTAGTTGGTAACATAACAAAAAAATATATATTTATAAAATATCCAGCTATTTATTTCTAATAATATTATATTACAAGAGGGCTATATTTGAATGTACTGAACCGTCATAACACGATCTCATGCTCGGTTTAACGAATGAAATCGTCCCCAAATAATTTTAATTAACGATTCAGAGGAATCTGTAACATTCTTGTCCAACTATGACATACCTAAGAGAAAGGGTATGATTTTAGCACTCCAAATATGTATGTTTATTATGACCTGTGTTCCACCGTAGCACCTAAAGAACTGAACTGTACTGGTAAAGGTAATCTTTACACTTAATATATCTTATTGAAATTCAATTTAATAATCAAAGTAAAGTAAAATGGTGGGATATTATTTTATCATGTTATCTTTTCAAGTAAGACATAATATAAAAGAGGAGATAATTCCGTTGATATAATTATTTTTGTGATTGTTATAAGTGTTTGTGATACTTGTCATTAATGAAAATAAAACTACACACACTGCAATGAAAAATATTCACACACACACTACTATTTATGTCAAGTATATACTAGTCCGATATCAAATTATCGCCAAAAGTTGATTGAATAGAGTCATTATTTTTAGAGTAGGAGCCAAGGCACGCCTATATTTGAGGGGATCTTATAAATAATACAAGAGGGAAAAAGACCCTTACTTATCTTCGTCTAATCACACTTAGATATAAGAGAGAGACATATAGGTAGCCTCATATGCTTTCTCTTGTTTTGATATATACCTACATATTAGGATGGCTGTATGGTTGATTGCTACTTGACTTTATAAAAAAAACATTCATAGAGATCTTTATCCAAGTTCCACAAACGTTAAAACTTAAAATTATATTGAAATTTCTGATAAAAAAAGTTAATATAAAGGTAAAAAAAAATTACCTATTTTCATCGAAATGCTATATGCGGTGTGTATTTTTTATTACTGATTGACGACAGGGCCATCTTTTAGTTCAAAATGTCCATCGAATTACAAAGACGTTACTAGACGTGAATAGATGTGTCTATATTATTATAAATAACCAGATAATAAATTAGAACTACAAAAAAAAATGGTATTTGGAAAAATATATAAAATCACTTACTTACATTACCCCTTTTAAATTAAATTTACATTTTAATTTATATTTAAACATATTAAATATAATCTGTGAATAATTTATTATGCGGATGTACTGCTTTCGTTCCATACTGCTTAGACAATGCGTTTTAATATCTTTCCTTGTAACGCGTCATGATATTTATAAACTCAGTGCAATATATTTCATATAATTTAATATGCAATACAAAACGGGAAATGAAACAGAATATTGCTTCAGTATCTACCATTGATACTTTATTAACTTAGTATTTTAAAAGTTAACAAAACTTTCAGAATCGTAATCTTAATTAGATTGAAAATATAAAGTTTTATAAGGCAATAATTTAATATACACAATATTTTAGTTTAAATAAATTAATTTATTATTTTCTGATAAAAATGCATTATTTATTTATTTATTTATTTATTCTTTATTGCACAATTTAACAAAAAGAAAAGAGTACAACAGGCGGACTTAATGCTATTTGGCATTTTCTACCAGCAAACCTTAAAAGGTACAAGAATCAACGTCTCGGCGTGCAAATTACAAATATAATACAAAAAAAAAACAGAAACAAAGCGAGCAAATGAATCAAAATATATACTTGCAATATATATGTACACATACACATACATATATATATGTATGTGTATCTATATAATTATATATATATATACATATACAGTTCTAGTATAATATAATAAATAAATTGTGTAAATTGTGTAATTGTGCAAGTTTATTAAGTAGGTAGTAAATTGGTTGAGATACGATAATAATGTAATTATTATTGTTATACTAAATATGCGTACCTATATTTGGAAAGAAGACAAACAAGAATAACTTACTTAAGAGTTAGAATATCTATGTCACATGTTATTATGAGTAAGAAACCTTAAAACCAATGGAACGTCGAAGTGAACGCCGAATGCAAAGATTAAACAGAGTCAACTAATTCTGAGTCGAAGAGAAGCAACTAACAAAGTAAAGTTTACGTGACCTATCGACAGATTAAGTACAGTTAGCAGAATATATTATAACTGAAAGTTTAATCAAAACATTTACTGATATTAAGTAAAAGAAAAGTAGTATCGGGTAATTCTTATAAGATCTACTAAGATACTTGAAGTATGGACAACGTGATATTTATATATTATAAGCTACAGATTTTAATAATTTTCAGGTCAAAAACCTACTTTTTTAATATATGTAAATAAGTATAGAAATTATGTTGAATGTAGAATAAAATTTTAAAAAATCAGAATTATCTTATTAGATAAATGTTTTTGTGCCCAGTACAATGCCAGAGGTACAAAACCGACGCCTGACCAAACTTTGTTTACAAACGCTTCGTCGGAACATTGACTATGACAGCTGAGACTGTCTTTTATTACTATACGTGAATCTATAACATTTTTGATAGCCTTGCTACTAAGCCGAAGATCGTGAATATATTTTTAAATGGGTCAAATCGTATGTCAGTTATTTGTCAGTAAAACTAATTTTCTTAAGTAATTTTAGCATTATCGATTTGTCCGAAAAACCTACCAAATAACTTATAAAGTTATTATATATTACGTATAATTTTATATTCAATAAATAACTATAACCGCTTCATTGGTCGAGTGGTTAGCGCAGACGCCGAACGTATAGCGACGAAATGGGGTACGGGTTCGATTCCCGACAGGGACAGGCATATATGTGATGAGCATAGATGTCTGTATTCCCTGCTTGATTTCAGACAATTCATAACACAATATATTACATTATTCTAAATTATATTTAATACGTAAGAAGAGAACTGAATTCTGTAAATAAGTTTTAAAGTTATTGTTAACAAAGTTATAAGAGACGTTTAATGAAAGTAACAGTTGCTCATAAAGTTTTTTCAAGTTAAGATGTTGTGCAAAGCGATTGTATTATGCAGTTATATAATTTAAATATTTACTTTTCTGGCTAGTTAAGTTACCATTTTAGTGTTGCTAGGTATAAGCATGTTATTATTTATAAAGTATAATTAAATTAACAAATAGGATAAAAGTTTATCCTATTTGTTAATTTAATTATACTGTACAGATTTAATGTACTAGCACCAAGTGGTGCTAGATTTAATGTACTAGCACCAAGTGGTGCTAGTACATTAAATCTGGTAAAATTGTTCTATTTTCTTGCCTTCATTAATTTATATTACATTAAATAGCGTTACAGAAATCCGGTCAAATGGTAATAGCTGATACTGGGATGATCAAAAAAAAGATAAGTTAATATATGAACATACGGGGCCAAATCAGAGCTTTATTCAGAGCATACCTCTGGTTTTTCTTGATGTACTGATTACTATCAAATTCAAATGAATTTGATTACTATCAAATTCAATTCACCCATTTGCTTGTTTCTAGTTGCTCTGTCGAGCGGTTTCAAAGAGTAGCAATACGGCAAATGTGGTTTTCCTAGTGGTACTTGCAAACAAACAACTTGCTTTGTGTCTTCCGGGAAATAACCAAACCTCAACTAAAAATATCTGAATTCTGAAACTTTTCTGGAGAGGCTTTAACAGAAGACACAAGTTTCTTTTGACACTCTTGCACGTTTTCTCAAGAGCGTCTTGTACGGCCTTTATTTAATGCATTCTCATTGCTATCATTCACATATTAAAGAAAAAAGAATATTGGAGATATCATGCAGCTTAAACAAGTTTAGGGACCGAGAAAAATCTATTCAGAGGGGCCTGTATGCTCCACCCAGGAGGTAAGCTGGTTATCCACTTGCATTAAATCTCGGTAAGCCCATGGGATGGTAGTTTAGATATAAGGCATACAATATATCCAGATTACCAACTTTGGTTTCAAGAGCCGCACCAATCGGTGTGTTCAGTATAATACAAGATCGCACGCTAATGGACCATAGTAAAAAAATTGTAGTCAATGTTTAACTGCCAATTCTCAAAGTAAGCCAGGAGCTGGAGGTTCATAAGGTTCTCTATTGTTTGAATGAATATATAAGTAATTACAATAGGCCTGTAGTAAGCTGAGTCAGATTTGTCTCCTTTGTAGCGATCCGATAGATAAAGGAGGTCTTCCATGAGTATTTAATTTAATAATTGTAACATACATAAAATAAAATTAATCATTTTGGCTACTATGTCCATCCATTACATTTAAAAAATATATGATTTAATTTAGTGTATATTTTACTACGTTTTTTTTAAATTTCAATTTAAGTTTTCTATTTAAAGCGGCTTCTATGAAATATTTATTTCGACTTCACTTTTCTGTAGGACGAGCTAACAAACTAAGTCATAAAAAAATGTATAAGCTCTTGTTTCAAAGTGTATCTATGAACCGCATTATGCCAACAGTATAAACTAGACAGAGATTAACTTTCCAACATTTTAAAATAAAACTCAAAGTTTAAGCTTTTACATATGTTAGTGACGGTAGAAAATCTATACTAGCATACGAATAGCATGCATAAAACTATTCTACATAAACATGAGCAGGGGTTTGTTCATGGCAGTGTAACGACATGTGCACATGACACTGGTATTTATTTTGTAATGTTGGATGTAACTATTTTCATTTCAGGTTCGATATTTTTAGAGTGTTTAGAAATGTGCTATTATTATTTTTTATTTATAATGTCATTATTTTTTAATGTTTTAAACCTAATTATATATATATATATATATATATATATATATATATATAATATATTAATATATATATCTTAAACAGTGGTTAAGTTTTTTCGGATGAAAACGGATTATGGAACTACTAAAATTATGCAACTACATTCACCGAAGAAGGTAGTAATACGATGGACTGTTTCCCAGATGTTTTAGATTCGAAACCAACCTGCATAAATATTTTACACTATTAAACTATTTTTTTAGATATATTTATCAATCTTACGTAAATTTTATTACCCTGAGTTCATTAACTTCCAGCTTTGTGCAAGGATCCAAACAACGAACTATCGAAGTAGGTAAACCCCCCTCCCCTCCCCCCCCCCCTTAAAAATATGATAAATAGCTCCAAGTAATTGTTAGTTTGTGCATAGGACTATTAAAACAATTTTATCGGAATTTTGAACACAATAACCGCCGCTTTCATTTAAATTTTATAAAGTCTGTAATACTAAACCGTACTGTAGATGTAGGCCTGCGTGAATTACTGTTAACTTACACGCAAAGCTGATACGGTGTTTATGACGATTTCCTATTTCTATCCCAACCTAAACTATAGAACATAAGTAGGATTGTAAGACAAAATCATATTAGGCCAAGATTTACTATAGTAGAAACGTATGACCCATCTAGACTGGCCAATGCTTAACCAGTTTGGCAATTACTAATACTGGGTTAAGTTAAATTCAGTCTTATATTGATAGTTGTATGACATTAACAGCTTGTTTAATCCATTTTGCTAGCACTGTGATAAAAATTTACAAGTAAATAAAACAGATTACAATCTTCAGTCTAAAAGTGCTGAATGAAAATGAAAAGGATAGTGATATACAGAAAGCTACGCTAACTTCTTTAGTGGTAGAGCAGGTTAGAAATACTTATCCTTTATACTATATATCATAATATGCCTTTTTTAGAGTAATCTACTCCTTAATAAAAAAAATGGTTAGCTTTATATTTTTGTAGTAAAAAATCGTCGAAACCCTAGAAGTTTTGTTTTTATTTTTAGCAACAGAAAATATTAAGCTTTACTGAAAAACATATAAAAACAAAATATATTTACCTACGTAATCTACGTATCCCCACGGATATCTAAGATAAAAATGAAAATATACCGGTATTGAAATGTGAAATCAGTTTTGTTGTAAAAATGTTATTTTTATACATAAAATACATTCTTTTGGTGCAGTAGATTTTACTACGCTACTTCTATTTCACACTCATCATCTCTCTTCTATTTTAATCTTTAATCGGTTTAAATTCACTTAGTTTTATATCATATGTATATAAATAACATACAAATACATTTAATAAAAACTAAGTAAGTTTATGAATACAGATATGTACTATAATAAAATAAAGACCTTTTTTATTTTAATCATATTTATCGCATTTTAAGCACATTTATTAAGGATGATTTATGAGCTATATGACAGAAATAAATTTTACTATAGATCCCCTTTGTAATCTAATGCAACTAATTTGCAATTTCCATCTTTACAGCAACTCGTTAAGTAAAGTAAATTGTGGCTATTCTCTCAAGCCTAATATGAGCTCCCGCGTACTGTTTCATAACGTTCCACATATTAAGTCTATAGGAAACATTTTTATCTCTGTCTCAAAAACTACAATCAGAATTCATTTGAAAATTAAAGTGCAGAAATTTTAGCGAAGAAAGAAGATGCTGTTAAAATTGTATTAACGTAGTTTTAGGTCTATGAGGAAAGGCGAACGAAAAAGATAGAGTTGACAAATAAAGAGCTTTGCTTCGTTCCGCTTAATAAGTCAGGGAAATAACATTAAAACTGTTTACTTGTTGTTAATAAAAATAATATTATAAGGGAAAATACTTAGATTAAAATAAAAGAAAGTCTAATTGTGTCTCTCATTACTCTGTTGTAATAAACGGCGTAGAATCGATGTTCCATTATTTGTATTTCTATATTTCCCTGTAACTTAACCAAATCTCATTTTTATTTTCATTATTTTAATTAAACCTTAAGGAAGCTGATCTAAGTCAAGCTAATAATAAATAAGGTTAACTAATTCTTAGACACAAAGGATTGCATAACTAACTCCCTTCTGTTTTCGTGATGAGTTGACGGCAATGAGTACCTTAAAAAAACAGGAAAAAGTTGATTGTTATTGATATAGTTTTTTTTAATACACAAAATAATAATGTAGTATATTAATGGGCATAACCTTTTATGCATCAATTCTATTTATATTCTTCTTAAAACGTGTAATTAGCGAACACTGTTGCATTTTACTATTTCAGTGATACCAGTGATAGTGAACCAATAACAAATAAAATAAATTTTAAATAAATATGAAACGAGAAATAAATTAAACGGGCAGGAATTTGAACTCGCGACCTCAACTATCCTGTTTCCCAGAGGTCGGGAGACGGATCGTGACTATATTTATTCAAAATTTAAAATAATTTTAACATGGCTGTACATGTTTATAGATAAACAGGAATAACAAATAGGCCTACCTAAACCTAACTTAACTACAAGGTTATGCACATATCTTCTATGCATATAATAAAATTGTCACCAATCCATTTCTAAATATGGAAATTATTTAAAAAAAAACTTAAAAGGAAGAAAACCCAAAACAATGGTTTTTTATTTTGTCTGTTTGTCTGTATGTCTGTATGTTTGTGCACGCTAATCTCAGAAACAGATTATCCGGTTTGGATTAAGTTTTTTGGGAAGGTATTGTCATTGACTTCACTTTACATGTGGTGTTTTTTTTTATTTGAAGTCTCAGGCACAGCTAGTTTATTTATAAAACTGATGTAGTTAAACTGGAAAAAATAATATCAGACCTTAGAATTTATTAACTGACACTAAGGAAATATTATCATTAAAATGTATCAATTGTAAGCTCCTATTATTTATAACTAAAATTGTTGTAATACACGTCTTCTCATTGAAATATTCCAGTAAATCTACCAGCAGATTACTTTGTTATAGTACTATAGCTACTGATAGTTCAATATACGAATAATTATTTCAGATAGTTTAACTTTTGTGCTATAAGATTATTGTAACTGTGACTCGCATTAGTGCGAAATATAGTTTTATAATAAATGATATTGGATAAACTGTGAATACAAATATAGTATATTTATGTATAATATTAAGAATAACCCTAATTAACTATTCCGTGTCAGTTATCAATTATTCTTTGCACTACAATTCTGCCACTTTTGGTATTACGAATTAAAAAAACCTTTTCTTCTTTTTAAAAAAAAAAATCACTCCATTTTTTCTTTGTTTATATTTGACTAGGATTAGATACTTGTTATTTTATCGATAATATTATATAAATATCTCTTGAATACTGTAAAGTAATATAAATATTCGGCATCTAGCTAGTCTACTACCCAACAGATTTTAAGCTTATGATACCAGTAGCGCTACATGATTTGGTCTACTTTCAATACCTCGTTGATTCCAAACTGATTGAATTACAACGATTTTCGCAACTACATAAATGTATGCAACATATATATAATATACCTTTACACACCTTTAAAAAAAGGTTCATGTTCCCTAGTAAAATGATAGGTTTTCCCTAATACCACGTGATACTTAAGAAATATTATTATTTAATTATTAAACCAATTTCTTTTTACAATATGTTTTATATGTAATGTATTTTTTAAGAATGTTTTAAATTTAACAAGCTTATGCTAGATACCATTTTCTGAGAAAATATAACAAGGAATACGTATCTCGTATCCCGATCCCTATAAAATAAACATCGATCTGTGTTTATGAGAAACGAAAACAAACGGATTGCTACGCAGCATATAAAGCCAACGAACGTCAGCATCTTGTCAGCGAAAAAGGAACAATTTTAATCTCCATAATGTTAAACTATTTATATATTGCGATTTGTCGTATAGTCTATAGAGATAGCTCAATCGGTACGTCACAAAACATTACTAAAAAAACCTAACTCAGGGTTTTGGATTTTAATTTTATTATGTCATCTTTAATATGTGTAAGTCAAACATGATCTATCTGATAGCCATTGCTACCATCGTCCTTGGAACGTTGGAAATGACCTACCATCTATGAAGAATGGATAAAAGAGATAGGGATACATCAGAAACAGCATATTATTTAAGTGAAAAATAATAAATTTACTAATTTCATTAAAATAATCTCATAATCGTATCGCATAATGTAAATATCTGATCATCCTTCATTCACGTCTGTCTTGTAGCGTGAAATACGTTGCGTAGCGTTTCATTCATTTTAGATCACATTTTTTTACAGGCGTGATATATCCTATGATTTCGTTTTTCTAGTTTCTATTAATAATATGACTTGCAATAAAATTTACGATATTAATTTTAGGTACAAAAGAGAAATTGGAAGTTTTACAATATTTATATTACTTACAAACTTACTCTAAGAAAGTTTAAGAACTGTAAGCGTTTATTGAAACCGTTGCTTTTTACATTATAAATGAGAAAATGTTTTTTAAAACTAAATTTTGAAATCTTTAATACTAAGGTGGTAAAAATAATTGTATCTTATGTTTTTTTATAAATTTATCCTAATTACATAACTGTATTTTATTTGAAATATAATTATATGAAGTATTTATTTTATTAAACAATAAATATTATAACAAGAATAACCTAAAAGCGGTGTACATAAATACCGAATGAAAAAAAAACCGATACGGGCAGGAATTCGAAACCGCGACCTATGGAAAACGGTCCCGTCGCTCTACCAACTGAGCTACCGTTTTGCTGCCCGTCTCGGTGAATTGAGCATTCTATATTTGATCGTCTTTATCGAGATGGTAGTGACATCTATTAGGCTTTCAATTTCAAGTCTATTCAAACACTAACCGGTGTTTTTCTAAGCACACTATAATGTTGTACTCTACATTCATACATTACCCTGATAAATACAGCCAGCTTAGATTAAGTATAATCTGTTGAAACTATTCAACTTAACTTCTTTGAATTGGTTTGAATTTAGTTGCCACTGATTGTATCATTCTAGAATTGAAGGCTAACGTACGTTTCTTAATGTTCTAAAACAATTAATATTTTAGTTTGTGTTATATAACGTGAAGTTGTAGGCTTACATCAAGATCGCTATTGTTACTTCTGGTTATGGATACTCTTATATCAGACAAATTAATGTTGCAGTGGAAGTGCGGAGTAACAAAGATAGATAGAGTCGAGAATAATTATGTAAAAAAGAGTAAAAGTTTTTTCTGTGACGGAAAAGGTGACGAATCTGGCTTGGAATGGGCGTTATGAGGACGTAAGTATGTGACATAAAAAATATACTCCTTATGTACGTGTGTGTAGTCATACATACACGTACAAAAAAAGAAAAGTTTTTAATTTTTTTTCATTTCATAAAAATATTTAGAAAGGCTTTATAAAATCATACATAGACTCGTGTGTTGACAGAAATCCTAGAATTATTAATGAGTTTTAGAAAGTAGTTAATTTAAGCTAATTGCATAAAAGCTACATAATACTACGCTATGCCACCTATATCGCGTTGAGACAGATAAAAAAATATTATTATAACCACGCCATCATTAAAAAGTTATTTGATAATAGCGTGGATTAGAGTTGGTACACCGTAAAAGGAAACATTAAAAATAAATCTTATGTTCAAATTATTTTTTATTATTTTAATCGATTTTATTAATCTAAATTTGACAAGTTATAGATTTATTATTATACAAGAATATTTTTTGCTGAATAATACAAAATCTTATTTTTTTATATTAATTTTATCACCAGATTTAATATCTATATATTATAGTTACTTAAATGTATTAGATTAGTTCGAGTTTATGTTATATGAATGCATATGCATGTGTGATTATATAAATGTAAAAAGTTATGCAGTGCCCTTGCAGGGTTCTTGTTAGATCTAAATCATTGTTATATTACTTATTAAGACCATTGTATACTACAACAATTGCAGATATAAATAAATAAATAAATAAATCTTTGCAAGATAAAATAAACCTTTAAAAGTACAATTTATATAGCCCTTAAAAGTTCTTTAACATGGAAAATAGTGGATTGTACGTTTTGGAACCATAAATCCAAACTACAAACTATGACACTTTAATCCAAAAGTATTATAAGCAGTAGTACTACTACTACTACTAGTAGTAGTATACTTAGTTGCAATAAGCTCATAAACCTATATGTCACACACACAGACTGCATGCATAAAACTTTTCTACATAATATATACACATGAGAGAATTTGTTACGATGGCCGTTGTTTAACAGTATTTTGGTTTAAATATTATATTTCTATAATATTAATTTAAACTGACTTTACGATTTTTCATAGTAATCGTATTCACGGAAAGACGAATTGTTAGATGACCATGACCTTGAAAGTTTTTTAGTTTCTGGTAAATAATTCAGCTCAATCATCACACAGACTAAGTTATATCTTGTTCTATTTATCATACAAATTTTTGGAAGATATGCGGAGCATGCAACGCTGTATTTTGTACATAATTGTACCATTTCTGAGTTTTTTTCTATTATATCAAGGAATTCATTTTTTTCTTTGACTATTTATTTCATATAATAAATTATAATGCTGATAATTACATACATGGAAAATTCAAGAATCTTAATAAAAACAAAAAAAATGGCTGCTTAACTGTTTCTAAATAAGGTAGAACAAAACTATTGTTTATTGATTAAAATTTAAATTAAAAATAACAACCTATTATCATTATAAAAATCAAAATCATAATTTATTATAACAAATCTTATAATTGGCACCTTGTTATTTGGGATATAATAGAGTTGCGAATCAACGAAATCACAGTAATTATTAAAAAGATTAAATTCTTTTAGAAAATTCCAGTTCGGATCGTCGGATAACTAAAGTCACAATTAGACTTAATTTGATTCCACTCTTGAACTAGTGAAATCTCCAGCTTTGATTGTTAATTAATATTGAATTGAGACTAGGATTTTTTATTCTTTGCTATTTTAATGTGTAATAAGCATATGGAATATAGACAAAAATATAAATGTTTTTTTAAATGTGTACTCTATGTATAAAAAAGTTTTGTTTTCCAATACCGGTATAGTTTGGTTTTTTATCATCTTAAGTATTGAACGGATAATAAAAATGATATCAATAAGTATATATATTTTTAACAAGAAAAAATAAACATGCTGTAAAAATAAATCAAAATTTATTCTCTAACTACAAAGACAGACCTATAAGAAAACAAATTTTACCTTTTTATTAATGTTACAATATATATGAAACAAATGTTACTATGTTATGACATAATTCTTTTCAGTTATAAACTTCTTATAGTTTCTCATAGCATATATAACCTCAGGTCAACATGATGCAAGTTATATTATATTTTGAAATGCAATCAAATAAGAGATATGAAAGCGTAATTTATGGACAAATACTATTTTAAACAAATTCATGTCGAGTTTAATGATTTTTTGCGTTATTTTTAGAAAATTCATTTCGATTCTTAAGTATTTTTTTTTATATCTAGCCTGTTATATTCCTATACATCCTGGGTTCACCAAATAGATATTTATTATATTCCCATACATCTTGAAATTGCTGATTAAATGATGGTGAAATACATCAACCAATTTTCATGAAAATCCAAAAACAGAACGCCAAGATATCCGAAACCTTTATTTGTCCTACTTATTTTTCTGTAATCCTTTTCATTATAATTTCATTTATTTAGTGAGTCTTGGCTCCAACTTTGAGCAACTAACACGTAGCTTTGTAAATTTGTTATACTTATTAAGTATTAAGTCAAGAATTAGCTTAATATTTAATAAATATAACCAATTGTTTTATTTTGGATCCTCCGTTTGCGACCGCCGTAATTAACCTAATAACATACTTTTTTTTAGGCACTAAAATAGATCAAAAGAATTGGAATAGCTTTATCGAAAATTCCTCCAGGGAAACCCATGCCCATGTTCAAATTACCATTAAAAAGCCCATCCTCATGCATAAGTATAATAGTTTTGTGCGTGCTGTTCATGTGTTCGTACAGATTATGAACACCCAGAAATAAATAAACAAGCTTTCGAATTAAGTTCTATTTAACATAGTTGGTAAGTTACTAGTTATCTAGTATATGGTCTTGAAACTTTGTGTGTACAATGACACCTTGTAGATGGGCAGTTTCATAAGACCAAAACTCTCCTTAATGATTAGTTTATGGTTCTAATCTAGGGAGTAATGAATATTAAATGTAAATTTAAAAGCCGTTTTAAAGTTAGATAAGATTATATCGAGTAAGTATACATTAAAAAACATAAAAAGCTATTTTATATTAGTAACATAAATAATAATATTAGTTTAATAGATTAAATGAACTATTAACATCATCGCGAATGATTGTTGGGATAGTTTGAGTGTTCTTTCTTTTTAATTGATAAACTGACGAAGATATTAAGATGAATGTTTACATTAATATACTTTGTTCACCACATCATGTTTGTATTCATTTTACATTTGATTTTTAAAATTCCCAAAATTCCATTAACAGTATTGAGTCAAATTCCTGGAGAAAGTTTGTGTAAAAAACAAATATGTTTTTTTAATGGATTGGACCATTAAAGACAGAGTCCATATTTACTTGCATTACTTTTATGTTACAAAATCGTAAAATGTTATAAAATATATGTTATAATAAAATTATATATTACAGCAATAATAAATATTTATATAACCTAATTTAAATAAAGGTACAACATTTAAAAACAAAAATTGCAATATTTATATAAATATAGAATGAAAAATAAACCGACACGGGCAGGGATTCGAACCCACGACTACTAGGAAACCGTCCCATCGCTCTTCCAACTGAGCTACCGTATCGAAAGAAACCTAATAGATGTCACCATCGTCCCGATAAAGACGATCACATATAGAATGCTTAATTCACCGAGGCGGACAGCGATATGGTAGCTCAGTTGGTAGAGCGACGGGACGGTTTCCCAGTAGTCGCGGGTTCGAGTCCCTGCCCGTGGTGGTTTATTTTTCACTCTTTATTTATATAAATTTAAATAAGCTTAACATGGCTATACATGTTTAAAGATATTTTCAAACAAAAATTGCAATATTTCCCTTATAAAATGGCTTTGGCTGGCTTTTGCTTAATTTTTGCCTTATCGCTTAGCAAGTATCTACATTAAAAAATAAATCCCTACTCAACATTTTTGAACCGTAGCTTTATTATAGTCATAAATATAGCTATAAGTTTGTAAGTGCCTTCCTAAAAAGTTAAACTTTCCCTCATTATCTGGCTACCGACTCTTTTAAATTTATCTCCCCATTCTAAACTAAGCATTCTAAACATTTTATCACTCCATTAAAGTTAATAAACACAATAGTAATCAAATATAATGTAATACTACCGACCTGAAAACTATATAAAATCAATATTAATTTAAGTTACCGTTAATATTAACGGAAGAGATAGAATGGAAAACAGCTCCCAATGAACCTTGCTTATGTTATGAGACGCTTTAATATTGAATATGTTGAAATTGACATATTATTTAATGATGTTAAGAAGAGAACATGACAGACATGTTAAGAAGTTCAGTGACGAAAACGCAAAATTCATTGACAGTTGTTAGTACGCTGGCATCATTTTATGCCAATGTTTATTAAAAAAGAGTACTGGTTTGAAAATATCTATAAACATGTATAGCCATGTTAAGCTTATTTAAATTTATATAAATATATATGGTTAGGATTTTCGAAAGAAACCTAATAGATGTCACCACCATCCCGATAAAGACGATCACATATAGAATGCTTAATTCACAGAGACGGACAGTGTTACGGTAGCTCAGTTGATAGAGCGACGGGACGGTTTCCCAGTAGTCGCGGGTTCAGATCCCTGCCCGTATCGGTTTATTTTTCATTCTATATTTATATCAATTTAAAATTACTGGTATACAAGTAAATTTTATCTAATAATTATTGAACTATGGAATCGATACACCTGTAAGAGAATATAAAGTTATTGTTTACGTGGAGAGTTAGGTTGGTAAATAACAATGGAAGCATATCGTTATATAATATAAAGTATTTTTTTCTTATTATATTTTATGTCAAGACTTAGATCTATATTCAAATGTAGTGAACCGACATAACACGATCTCATGCTCAGTTTAACCAATGCGATCGTTCCCGTCGATTTTAATTTGTATTTTAGAAAAAATCAATTACTTTTTTTATTCATATTCCTTTTGCTAGACTTTTTTACAATACAACTGGTAAAGCTAGACAAGTACCTAAAGATTATAATTTTAGCACTTAGTAGAATGTACATCTGTAGGTATTTTGAAATATAAGAATTATGTAAAAAATAAAAATAAATATATAATTAACAGATACATCAAAATTTAAGTCAGTAATATAAATCTGCTGTACTATTTACTACATCAGTAATTTTACCAAACTGTAAAATGATTCGAAAAGGGTACTTTGTGAGTGACTAACATGAAGATACTGTCAAAACTAACCAAGAATTTTACTTATACAACCAGGTTCGAATGAAAAATTATAGCAATTATTACAAAAAAGATCTAGACTATGTTCCCTCATCAATCAATCAATTTTAGGTTTTTATATTGATTTTATGGCGATAACATTTATTAATAAATTAATAATAATGTAATAAATATATATGACTCATTATCAGATATAGTGCTGATAAAATAAAAACTTATATTTTGCGTATGTAGAACATTTAAATAAAAAACATTTCTAGTACTTCCAATGGTTTTTTCATTTTTTACAACGCTAGAGATACACACAATGTTTAGACCAGATATCATCGCAATACATCCGAATATTCCGATGTATATCACCGAATCCGAATATTCGAATATTCGATATAGGTACATCGGAATATTGACGGCGGTAGTTAAGATTGTTTTATTGCTATACAAGAGATTATAATACTTTTAATGACCTATACATACTTATAAATGCGGAGACGAAGTTTTTATTTGATTTGCACAGTAATGTATGTGACACGAATATATATGCCTAACTATTGTACCTACTTACATAGATTTCCTCCTATATACAGACTAACAAACTTACAAATACCATTTTAACCCCTTCATTTACCCTTTTATAATCTTTAAAATATCAAATTTTAAAATAGAAATCAATTAAAACTTATTTTAAATTTAAATCTGTCGATTAAATAAATTTTTCTCTTTAATGATTTCTTTTTGGGGCATTGAAAAAATAAAAAAAAAAGTAGTGTATTAAGAACCTATGTGTAAATGACCGCCAAGTGTATTACATTTTAAGTCATGTACTTGTATAACTCTATAAGTGAATGTAAGTTCTTTGAGTAATATATAAACATCTTTAAACTGAAATACCTCGAAGATTCCAAAAGGTTGTTCTGAAACTAGGTTGGTTAGAAGTACTTTCTTTGCGAAGCTAATTTCTTTGACTAATTTCCCGGTTTCGGAAATTGTTTTTATAAAAACAACACATTTTATTTTGTAATGTTTCAAGCTAAAACATATGCTCATACAGCTATTAATTATCAAGCAAAATTATATTTCATATTTGCAAGCAAGTCAGTGTCGTAACTTTTATATGTAAGCCTACACTAATTTAATGATTTTAACAATTAGTCTTAATATATTATTTTAATAATTGGTTTTTAAAGTTCCTTCTGAATAAAAGTCATCATGGAATTGTGATTATGAAGTAGTAAAATAAATAATACTGTTAATAGTTTTTAATTGAAGTTATTAGTAGTATTTGATTAACTTACACTTCTTTCAATTATGTTACAAATCCCTTTTAATTATAAGAGAATTGTCCTTATGTTACTGCAGTGTAGCACAAGAGGTTATGTGGGACTTTTAAGTCCACCCACTAACTAACCCCTAAGGCCATCTTATCAAGGTTGCAAATGCAAATTGTTGAAAGGTAAAAGAAAGAAGAAATATTATAATTTTTAGTAATTAATTAGCTAAACTTTCTTGAAATAAAACAAGTTATATTATATTAACACTATGAAAAATCAACAATTTTAGCATATTTCTAAGAACCTTATATTAAAAGTAATCTCACGATACTTAATAGTTTAAATATTATTCCATTAAAAGCCCGTTATCGGATATTTTTGGATACACGCGGTAATAAATTTTCCAGTAGAATGATTACGCTTTGACGTACTTAACGTAATGGCTGCCGGTAACCGATAGCTCATTATATTTGTAATTACATATCAATTGTTATTTTAAAATATATTTTAATAACTAGGAAGGTATGTTGCATAAATATAACAACCTACGATAATATGTATAATAAATAACTTAGTATATTAAATGATAAGTTACTCTTTAGAACAATTAAACTCGATTACAAATCGGAGTTTTGGCTTTAACTAAAATACCTACTATACACAGCATTATGCAAACAATACTGCGAGATCATAAACCAGACAGAGACTAACATTCTAATATTGTTCAAAATCTGTACGAACAAACGTACATGAATGAAACTTCTACATTTACATGAGGATGGTTTGTTGATGGCAGCGTAACAACATGTGCACATGACATTAGTTTTTATGATAAAACTTAGGATTAAGCTATTCTATTTATATTTTGGTCTGTTTTAGTGTATACAGAATATATTTACTTCGGGTGTCTGTAACGAGGCATGTTATGTTCTCATGCATCGTAGAATCGCTGATTAAACGACGGTGGAACATATAATGTCGCTTCAGAATCAGAGAATATAATGTTAAGATATCCGAAACCTTTGTTTAATTGACTTGCTCTTCTGTAATTCTTTTAATTATATTTTCATTACGTAAACGTACTATTGTGATTTTGTCCGACTGTAATTTATAAATGTGTCATGATTAATTATTAATAAATCTTAACTGAATGATTTATACTTTTTTAAATCTTCAATAAAGAAAAGTAATATATATTGTAAGACTGCATCGATTTTAAATCACGCAACTTTAGTTTTACTTGATATTATAGATAGCTATATCTTTTACAAAATGTTTATATTTCCTTAGGATTATATAATGTTGTATTTACTACTAAAGCTACATTTAATATGATTTAATTTTCTGTTTGTGTTTCAAAATTTAGTTTAAGGTGCATTATATTGCTCTGAGATCATAAATTTCAAGGTATGAGATGTTATTAACGTAATTTATTATAAATATGTATTTACGTATATTTAAATTATATTTATGTAATTAATGTGAAGATTTTTATATGAACACAATTTCTAAACTTTGAATAACTGTTTTAAGCATTATTCGAAGTTTCTAAAATATATTTTTAGGTATTACCAAATATTGTTACCTCTTTCGTTATTATAATGTAAAAAAAATATCACTTCGTTTTTTCCATTTTTTTATTTTCCAATAATACATATCGCCCGTCATAGCATATCAAAACATATTTTCTAACTTAATATATATATAATATTTGTTTACTAAAAAGTTAAATTAGTTTTTTTATAGGAAGTAATGTATAGTGCTTACTGAAAAAGTGCTTATCATTCACAATTTTACAAGATAAAATTTTCGGATAAGAAAGGTCAAGACCGTTTAATTAATAAAGGAAATTAATTGTTAAAGGGAATTTCATTAAAAGTTTTTATTTTGCTTTGTTTTTGCTTTGTTAATAACTAGCAATATCATTTTTTCCCATTTGACTCCGTTCCCTGTCCCGAATAATAAACCGACACTTATTTAGTTCTTCAGTAAGACATACTTTTGCATAAGTGAATAGTATTATTTGTGTTAAATCAGATGATAAGATAACACCAGACAAAATGTAATCCAATTCTATGAAGTGTGTGTTACCATTATTATAACAAAATAAACACATTTTCTTTTTAATATTTGCAGCATTACATACATTAAGCAAAAGTTACTAATATTTAATTTTATGCCAAACTTTTTGTTCTATAGTTTGGTCCGAAATATTTGTTATAAAAGTTTAAAAATATTTTGTAAATTATACAAGACAATCAATATGAGAGATATTTTTTCCACCTTTATGTAGCTTTTAATCACGGTTTTTCAATTCTATAGTTTCTGGCTATAGACGAGCGTTAGAAGTACAAGTTTGGTACATTAGATCACACTTGTACCAATTGCTTAGAAACAGTATTATGTACTTTTGCTATATTTCTGTTCAATGCATTTTCTAGTCGTAAGAAATAAAGTGTGAAAATAAATATCATTTTTATTTAATTAGAAATTAAAAAACCCCCGACACAAAAAGGCCTCTAAAAAGAAAAGAGATAAAATTATTATGTACTTATTGAAGTCGCTTTTGTACGTACGTTGACGATGGTGTCTATTTTACGAAGTTAATTATTGAGAACTTAGACTATACGATAAGATATCGTAATTTCTTTATTGGCCTAAGTAACTTACTTGCATTTTAATCTCTTCCTTTATTAAGCGGTCCCCCGACGCAACGACTTCAATAAGTACATAATAATATTATTTTTATTCTTCTTACAAGTCTTTTTGTTTCGGGGGTTTTTTATTATTTTTTTTTCTGCTTTTTAAAATTATATATTTTTTTGTATGTTGTACTAAATCAATCTACGAACACACTTATTTAACTTTTTTAGGTTTTTACTATCAATATTGTATAAAAACCTTTCACCAGCTCCAATAAAAGTTCCATATCTTGGAGAAGACTGTTTCTATTTCGACCAAACATAGCTAAGAACCACCTCGATGAACCAAGCTTTCGATTAAAAATAACCACAATCTAATCCGTTCAAGCGTTTGGCTGCTAGAATGCCACAGACAGACACACAGATATACACATTGACAGGTCAAACTTATAACTCTTTTTTTTAAATTATTTTTGACTCTTACATTTTTTTTTAATTATTTTTAGACCTATTTCATTTTATTCATATACAGTTTCTCCATTTTCTGTAAATACATTGTTATCAAACAACCAATTCATTTTATCATGCGTTAGCAAGTAAAATAACCAGCACCTACGTACAAGAAAAGCCACAAAACAACAGCTGAAATAAACTAAAACCTACTCGACTTCACGAAGGTTGCTAACATTGAGATAAATTATATGATAAATGAATGAGCTTCGAATGAGATGCAGTAAAAAACTTCTACCACAATATATTACAATGAAAGTTTCAACTCTAAATTAGTTACATGTTAGTATGTGCTCATAAATTTTACTACTACACTACACTGTAGTAGTAGTACACTATACTCTAGGTAGTTTCTAAATATATCAGTAACATAACGAGTAATGATTTTACCCTTCGGACTTAATTGATTTATGGAACAGAGACAATTGTTTAGATGAAAGAATATCTTTGAGAGTAACACCAGTATAATTCTGACAAAAGCTTTTTTTGTATTCTAAATAAGAAAACTACCTATATATTTCGTATAAAAAAAATATATATATACAGTTGAGCATCTACAGCGTTCAAGCGATCATTATACCGGTATTTCTCTCAAAATTGGACACTTATCCAAATTTTTATTGCTCTCTTCACACTTTATCGAACATAATGTAATATTGTTATGAAATAAATAATATAACAGACATCACATTTTTATGTAGTATATATCTGGTTTTTATTCAAAATATATACACTCATGGACATATTTAGGGGAACGCAAAAAAAAGGTCGAATAACGGAAAATATTTTCATATTTTCGTACTGGCCACTATACCAATATTATGTATTAAAAAAAAAGATGATTTTAAACATAATTTTATTTTAAATTTCATTTGTTTTTTTTGTTTATCTGCTAATTTCTGAGACACGTAGTGTATGGAATTTTCGTCGGCTTTTGTTGTTTTTAACAAAAACTTTATTTCTGTTTTTTTGACGAAAAATTGTCATTATTGAGTGAACTTAATTCGATAAATTTAGGCGATAATGCCAGATCTCAGCGTTGCTCTGGTTTCTAAAGCTGTAACTTTAATTGAAAATGGTTACACTGAAGTGGCTCAAACATTACATGTTTCCAAGTCTGTGATTTTCCGCAATATTAAACGATACCGGCAGACTGGAGAGTATACCATGCGTAAAGGACAAGGTCGCAAAAGAGTAAAAGGAGAGAGAGACGATAGATTTATTGTCAGCAGTGTTCTCAGAAACCGTACCTTGACTTCTTCTGAGGTACGAAACCAGCTGCAGGAAGTTCGACAAGTGATAATTAGTACCAAAACCGTCAGAAGAAGACTGAAGGCAGCTGGTATAGGGGCGTACATGCCTGCCAGAGGTCTACAGCTCACCGCAGGTTAACGAGTGGCTCGGGCCAGCTTTGCTCGTTTCCACCTAAATTGGAATAATGACGCTTGGGGAAAAGTACTTTTTAGTGATGAGTCCAGATTTTGTCTCAAACCAGATGATGGAAGGACCAAAGTATGGCGACGACCCGGAGAAAGATACGCTCAGTGTAACATTATTGGGAGAGAGCCGTATGGTGGAGGGTCAGTAATGGTATGGGGCGGTATTTGCTTAGGAGCACGCACGGAGCTACACATCGTAGAAAACGGCTCCCTGACTGCAGCAAGATACGTAACCGACATTTTAGAGCAGATTGTGATGCCTTTTGCCCCTTTCATTGGAGACAATTTTCTTCTAATGCATGACAACGCTCGACCTCACATTGCGGCATTAGTTTCGGAATATCTTAATGAGGTCGGAATCCAGGTTTTGGGGTGGCCGGCACGCTCGCCAGACCTAAATCCAATAGAACACGTGTGGGACAAACTGGGAAGACAAATTGAACAAAGAAATCCATCACCTGTCAACGTAAGAGACCTCAAAACCGCATTGGTTGAAGAATGGAATTCAATGCCGCAAAGTTTTATTGACAATTTAATAGAAAGCATGCCCAGACGCGTGCAGGCAGTTTTAACAGCAAGAGGTGGCAACAATAAATACTGATTGTATCACCCATCGCGAAAAAACCAGTCATTTGAAAATATTAACTTTTCTTTAGTTTTCATTGTGTTAGGTCAAAACTCTTCAGAATTAAGTCACTGACCTTTTTGTCTTTAATTTCGTTTCTTTCGCTTTAATTTTGTGATTTTTTATGTTCAAAAATGTTAATTTAATTAATTCAGAATAATAATCAAATGTATTGTACAACAAAAATGTGTTTTCATATGATCTTGCAGTCTGTTTTTTACGTTCCGCTAAATATGTCCACCGGTTTAAATTTTTCTTAATATTATTGGATAACATCGGCTTATAAAAGGAACGTAGAGCCTAAATTAAAATTCAATAAGGGACAACCAAGTCTTTTCAATATCTTTGACGTTATCATTTTTAGTTATGTCTTACCAGGGCCCTGATTCTGTATGATACACGAGATTTATTACCAATAACGCGTGACGACACAACGCGCTGTAAACTTAAACGCGATACATAAACGCAGCAAGATGTGAAATTGAAAATTGTATGCAATAACGTATTTGCTATGACCAGTTACGCACCGCGTTACGATAAAATCATGGAATCGTATTCACTATGCCAATGTCAAATATTAAAACACGTTTCCGTGTATTATGGGCTTGTTTTCAAAAGTCGAAATAACGTGCTTTGAGCTTGCGCTTTTATAATAACGTTAGTACGTTTTGGTACTTTTCTATTGAAATCAATTTATGAATTATTCAATTTAACAAAGTATTATTAAAATTAAGAAATAACGTACATTATTTATAATAATTATAAACTATATTCTTTATAAATGTTGTTATTCTAATAAAATTGACTACTACCAAAGCTCTGTCATTGTTTCTTCGTTATTTTATATTTATGTTCTATGTTATAGGGATAATTTAAAATACCTCTTAAAGAGAGATTTTATTTATTATGAAATTAAAACATAATTGTAAACACACAAATCAATAACACAAAACACTCAAAACTTGTAACTTTAAAAAATGTTTCTCAAATTCTTGTCTATGACGTATAAATGGTCTTCTAGTTTTCTTCAACACCGACTTTGTAATGCAACAATTATTACACTAAATAATATAAAAATCTCAATGTAAATTCTATCTGAAACTTTATTCTCTACTAGCGAACCCAGCCCGCTTCGCTGGGCTAACCCTTACTTTGCCTGGTGGCGAGTTACATCAATGGGCATAGCATAATCGTTTTCTTCGAGGAAAAATACATGGTCATACCAATTTTTATGACAATCGGTTGAACGGGGCGGAACTCGATATTTGACAGCGCCGCCTGGTGGCGAGTTACATCAATGGGCATACCATATAAACCTTCTCCGTGGAAAAATACATATACATACCAATTTTCATAATCATAGGTCCAATAGTTTCTGAGTTCATCGATTTCATATATACAAATATCCTTCTTTATATATATAGATTATTTATTTATTTATTTTAGGATATTTGTCTGAGAAAGTAATGTGGTAGACATTACAATGACATAACATTGATATTTGATGACATTACAAGTATTTATGTCAATTTATATTTTATATACATCATAATGCATTCTAAACTTTAACGCGCCACGATATGGAATTGACAAATTGTATTTTGCACGCCACAAGGTGAGTTATCTATGTGCAGTTTTTGATTTCACATTACGGGTACGTCAATGAATCTAATATCGGTTTTTATTCGAAGGTACCGGTTTTAAAAAGATTTTTATTATTTGTTTTTAGTAGGTTTATTTTAAATAAAGCGTTACCCTAAATTTATTTTTAAGCTACCGTAAATCTTATTTTATAATGTTATTAGAATTTTTGTAGGTTTGAAACCAAAAAATAATCTTAAATCTTTCTAAATTACCGATTAGTTTTAGAACGAAAATAGGAAGAAATTTGAAGTAAAGTAAGTTTTGAGTGTTTTGTCTTGTTTATTGTATTTTTAATTGTATTTTATAGTGAGGTAATAAATAAACTCTTTTTTTAAAGGCATTTTAAATGATCGTTTACATTACATAACGATAAAGCTACAAAAGAACCATCATACATGTTTTGGTAATGCTCGTATTTATTAAAAAAAATAATTGTAAAGAATGTAAATTATAATTATAATATAGATTATAAGTTGTTTTTTAACTTTATAATACTTTTTAAAATTAAATACCGAATATATTTATTTTTATAGAAACGTGCCAACACTTACCACATTTTTTGTAAACGCGCGAGTTCACAATATGTTTTGACACTTAAAAACAAGCTCATAACGCACGACATGTTTTTAGATTTGACAATGGCATAGACAATACGATCCCATGAAGATTTCACACATTTATCGTAACGCGGTACGTAACGCGACTATTTGCTCATAGCGAATAAGGGCCCTGCGCGTTTAAATTGATTTCAAATATGGGTATTTTTAATATATTAAATATCTAGACTGTTTTTCCGCTTAATGTTCATGCATCAAATCTAAATTACTAGATGGATGTTGATGCAATTTTAGGTCTGTGACAAAATATAAGATAAAAATAATTTGGTTGGCAAAAAAAAATATTACTTACACTTTTTAAACGAGTATTAATTATACCGAAGTTTTTTTAATTTCTAAGAAAGGAAACACTCTGAATATGTAATAGGTGAAAGACTATCTCAGTGTAACCACTGCCAAACTACAGATAGTCGTATTGTTGATAGTTTATATCGAAAATCAGTTAGAATATCGATAGTGTCTGTAATGGCAATAGTACGAAACTTGGTAATAATACTAAAGACTGTAATAGTGTCGATAGTATTGAACCTCAATAGTGGCTACGGTACTGATAATATAGATATTATATTCGTGTCTGACACACAAGACATTTTAAATATAGTTGTAAATATTAGTAATGGAATAATGCAACTACGTGCAACAAAAAGTACCTAATTAACAAGTTGTATTATTTATTGTTTTATGTACAATTTTTTTCCGTATGTACTGCAAGTGATTGAATTGGACTGCCTTCTAGTCATAAGTTTCAGGCTTGATTCCCGGTCAAGCTATTTTAGAATGACATAACTTTCGTTAAACTAAATAAAAGTTTTTTTTTATCTTATAAGATCGTAGCTTATTATAACAAAATAATTATTAAAAATATTCATAAAAATAAGCGTGTAATATAAATTAAAAAATATCTATTCACCAGATTATGGTCAAAAGAATATAAAGAAATGTTAGTCTTCTAACCTAGGAATAAAGATAAACAAAACAAGAGAAACTAAACCCAAATAAATTCTTAATCGGAGAAGTTAAATTGAATAGTTTGAGCAGATTAAACTTACTCAGAGCCGTATTTGTCTAAACTGTATACTGCAGTGTAGTATGTTTAGAATAACATATGATAGGGTTTTTAATGTAATTTTTAAAAAACATCAAAGATAAATTAAAATCCACAGGTTTTTTTTTTTTAACGCCGAATGTTCTTTAAGACGCAATTAAAATATTCTACTGCAATATATTTTACAGTCAAGCTCTTTATAAAAAAACTATTTACATCTTATAAACATTATCACTACTACCAAAGCCAATTTCTGGGATTTTATAACAGCTTGCGTTTCTACTATTACTTACTAGAAGCTAATTATATGGTCATACTAACCCTTAATCGCATATACATAATCTTACCATGTGTTTAATTTTATGTTCACGACTGAATCTTTTATAAAAAACTGAAAACTATAGAGGATTTTTTTTTTCTATGAGCAGCCTAATAATTTATACAAAAATTTAAAAAATATTCAAGGTCTTACGAAATCGTTTCTTAAACCTTAGACGTATAACATAAAAGCATCATTGAGATAAAATTGAATTTAAAAAAATGCATGGAATAAAATAAACTAAACAGATGACGATGACAACTTAAATAATATTAGGTACATCCATTATAAAAATACTCACTGTTGCCCGCACCTCCGTCCACGTCTTTATTTTCAAACAATGTTTTTATATTTGTATTTTTTTAAACTACCCGCTAAAATTTTTTTTTTATTAGAAAGTATCCTGTGTTACTCCTAATAACTTCAAAAGTATGTATACAAAGTAATATAAAGATCGGATGACTAGTTTTCGTGTGAAAGAGTAACCAACAAACTTACATTCGCATTTATAATATTAGTATACTTCTATCCAGAAGAATATTCTATATTGTCTCTAGCTAGATCACTTCATATAATTGTTTTTTTGCTGAGAATGTCTGTGGTTTTTGTCGTTTTCTCAGAGCACAACGTGGACATTATACAACTGCAGTGGAAGTTTGTTGAGGTGTAAGCTATCAAGAAATGACTGAATCAAATAAAATAAACCATACCAGCATTTCTGTAAAAAAGGTGCCAAAACTTTGGCTTAAGTGTATCAAGAAACGATTTTTGAGAAGACGGTTGAGCCTCTTATTCCACCATGTTCCATAAATATCCTTTTATTAAGACTCCACCTAAACGTGGTCATGCTCCCAGCTCATATATGATTTTTAATAAACGGTGTTAATAATAGGTATTATTATATAAGATATTATATATCTTATAGAAGATCAGCTAAAAATACTTCACAACTATTAAACTTAACTATCAAGTGGAAAGACCTAAAATCCCATCCTTTTCTATAAATATCTTTTTTTATTCCTCGGCAGTACTAACGTATCTGAAACTCTTTCTAAGTTTCAGATCTGCATGAGCATGAGTTTTCATTCAGTATCAGAGAGACCATCATCTAGACTACCGTTCTGTGTTATAAAAAAGAACTACCATATAATATATATTGAGAAAAAAGCTGTCCAAAAGGAAAAAAAAATACTTTATATCTTTTACTCATAGTTTACAATAATGATTATCTATCCCGTAATAAAAAAGTCGGTATGTGTAAATAAGAAGTGAAAACAAACCG
The DNA here is from genome assembly GCA_959347405.1 of Napeogenes sylphis. Lineage (NCBI taxonomy): Eukaryota > Metazoa > Arthropoda > Insecta > Lepidoptera > Nymphalidae > Napeogenes > Napeogenes sylphis. The sequence goes on along the minus strand of OY365781.1, from coordinate 7,030,657 downwards.
ACTGCCGTGCAGCATATACACTCAACAAATGTCAACATCTTGTCAGCAAAAAAAGAAACAATTTTAATCTCCATAATGTTAAAGCTATTTACATATTGCGATTTGTCGTATTGTCTTCCTTACATACGATAAAGCTGAGCCCAAACGTGTATTACATTATTATGAAATCCTTCCTAATTGTTTAAGATATATTTTATATAGTAAACATTTAAACTGTGATTGTCAGTGATACTTTCACCCATAAAACGTTGTAAACGCGCTACCTATGGGAAAAATGATCGAGAATTCTCGGACACCAGAAGGAAACATCTAGCTTATTCAGAAGCCACATTACTTCTGTAATATAATGGTTTATTAATCTAAGTGGAATATTAATTAAAATTTTGAAATGAAACTAAAGCATTTTCTTAAGCATTAACATCTGGCGACTTTATGTGGTAGGACGAATACTATGTACATGTTGATGGACTGACAATGGATTTCCCGGTCTCCCCCTTTGTTGGCGATATCTACATGGACCCTTCGAAGCGAAGGGCCTGTCCTCTGCACCGACTATGCCGAAGATCTTTTAACGGTACATAGATGACACCTTCACAATATTACCTATTAATCAAACATTTGAATTTCTAGATCACCTTAATGCCATTAACAATAAAATGCAATTTACAATGAAATTGCAGTCAAATAATACTATAGCTTTCCTTGATATTCTTATCATCAAGAATCCTGACAACACATTAGGAGACACTGTTTATAGGAAACCCACACATACAGATAGGTACCTCAATGGTAAATCACACCACCACCCTAACCAGTTAGCTACCGTTGGCAAATCACATCTGTGACGCTGAACACCTAGAGGGCGAGCTGCAGCATGTCAAGCATGTCTTGTTCAACAACAACCTGCCCGTACCTCGCCGGCGTCGCATAAACCACATCAAGCTACCCAGAGTTGAGCGTCAACCAGCCCTACTACCACATGTAAAAGGAGTTACTGATAGATCGGCAACGTCTTAAAAAAGGTTTCTATAAGAACTATTTACAAACCTCAAATAAAGTTAAATTTAAAATCTAAATTTAAAATATTAATAATTATACATGAGTTAAACCGTAATTTTTTTTTATTTCAGTTTTATTTCAATGTGTAGTACTCGTGAAAGTCTTAGAAGATATTATTAAAGTTTAGATTACAGCTCCAACCGCATCGCCTAATGTAAATATCTTATCATTCGTCATTCACGTCTGTCTTGTATCGTGACATACGTTGCGTTTCATTCATTTTAGATCACATTTCTACAGACCATATAATATACCCTATGATGTCGTTTTAGATTTTTATAGATTAAAGGTACCTACTAATTAGATTAATGAAATTTCACACCGTTAATATTTCTTACAAATTTACAATGAGAAAATTAATAAGGGCAAGCAAATTGTCTTATAAGAGCATAAGGTATTTTCTAAAGAATTACTCAAAAGTAACATTTAAAATTCTAGTAATATATTGTACCTAACACTGAAATAGTCACAATAATTATTCTTTTAAGTACATTTATATTACAATAAAACTCATGAATCGTGAAAGTTTGAATTGTTTTTTTTATATATTATTTTTAGGAGTTTACAAAACATAAACTGCCAAAATTAATAGTATACTTTATTACAATTTAAAATCATACAAATAAAGCATATGTTATTAATACTTATTTATTTTATTGCGTTTTTTATTTTATTTTTTTGTTTTTTATAATTTATATAAAATAAAAAATACTTAATATCAAAGTAAATGATTTATTTCACATTACAAAAATATATGAACTGACTAACCTTTAATCAAATCAAAAGGTTAATGAATCAAGAACATAATTTACCAAAACAATTGAATTTTAAGAACATTAAGTAATTTTTTTTTTTGTAAATATATTTAAAAAATATTATTAAAAAGAAATAAGAAAACACCTATAGAAAAATAAACTATGTACAGTTTACACTGACAAATACAGCTTAGAATAAGTTTAATCTACTGAAACTATTCAATTTAACTTCTCAGACTTAGAATTTATTTGGGTTTAGTTGCCATTGACCTTGTTTATCTTCGTTCCTAGTATTATAGATTAACATTTCTCATTATTTTCGTAAATTTATCTTTGATCCTATTAGTTTTTAACAAATAAGGTGATATCTTATAATATTTTGGTACATCATTACGGTTAGATATTAACAATTTCATACAAACTATAACATTGTAAACCAAACATATCTAAGTTAGTAGTACTTAGTTGTATTAAGCTCATAAAATCTTTCTCATACAAGCACAGCTTTCATAAAACTGTTCTACATAAATACATGAGGGAGATTTTACGATAGTCGTAATGATAGTACTTTTGTACATATTTTATATTTTATCATATTCTATCAGTTGCAGAAAAAACGGTTGAAAAACACACATGAGACAAAAAAGGCTAGTTAATTTTGTACTAATATAAACATAGTAAGTTATTTACATTATTATTATGAAAGTTGTGTTAAGGAAATAATTAAATGAATCAGATATTATTTTCGATGTGACTATGAATTGAAAACAATTATTTATTTTGACAAAACTAATTTGACAAAATGAAGTAAGTTGAAAATACAACTAAAATTATTCCAAGGTTCATAAATAGAAAATAAAAAGATACGTTTCGAATACGTAAATAATCCAAGAAAAGTCTGTTGATTTTGAGTGTTTTGCTTGTTACCACTGTCCTCCATCTACTTTAGATATTAGTTACTGCCTGTTCCATGCTGTTAGCCTGATACTCCAAACTAGAATAATAGAAATAGACAGACAGATTGTCATATTCACAAAATTAACAAATCCTCTCTATTAAAACCCTCAAATTGTTAAGTAAATCTTAAATAAATCTTTAATTAAATTATCTTCCGGAACAGAAGCAGTCACTAGCAACATTTATTTATAAATAAAATCCACATTATTATTAATAAATTCCACATGACTAAAGTCTCTCTTTTATTTAACTCCGTCCCATAGTAAAATTGCCCGGAACCAATTTTTTTTTTCGGAAATTATTGATGGTACCTTCTTTTAAAAGATGACTTAGTTCTTGTAACAGCTCTTATAGGGCAAGTGAGCTGTATATACATATTTAATATTATTATAATAATGTAAAAAATTACATTTGACTAACGAAAAATAAGTATTTTTCTAACTAAGACCATACCTTATAAGACAAGATGTAGAGTCCACGTGAAATAGGTTTTACATTGAAATGTATAATTTGATTTTGGTCTTATATAATATCAAGGGTGGTATTATATATAATATACATAAACCTATTTAGTATTATTATTTTTATACAGAAAAGCACAACATTTTCTGCTGTTATAAAAATAAACCAAAATTGGTTAAGGTTTTACAACAATTGCTATCAATAAAATACAAAGTTGACATTTTTGGTAAACAAAGTGCGAAACGTGAAATAAATTTTAGTACATGAATAAATAAATTAAATACATTAAGATAACAAAATATATGAAGATAAAAAAAATTTTGTTTCAAATAATTTAATCTACAAATAATACTTCAAAAAGTTGTTAAAACTTTCGAAATATTATTCATATACAAAAGGTTGCCCTTATATTTATTATAACAGGGTCTCATTCCTTGAAATGTAGGAACTTAGAGCAATAATAATCACTCAATACTACATTATGAAACACAAAAGGAGAATATGATATTAAAAAAATAGCCTCAGCATTAAATAAAACATCATATAACCTTAAAAACATATAAATCAACATTGTATGAGAATTGTCATTATTGAAATATTTTACATTACTTATAACTTTGCTTTAATTAACAATGTTTTAATTTTTGACTAAAGATTTATTAATAATTGACTATAAGGAAATTACCAAATAATATAAATATAGCACAAGAAGTTTTAATTAGACGAATATCAGAAAAGCAAGTTGAACAAATAAAGTTTTCGGATATCTTTTATTACATTCACCGATTTTAAAGCGTCATGTTTCATACAGTAACATAGTCTCATCAGCTATTCCGCGATGCAAGGAATTTAACAATCGTCCAATCAATGAATCCACGCTGTATGTGAATATAATAAACCTCACAACAGACAACCGAAGTAAATGTGCTCAGTATACACCAAAATGTAAATAAAATAACTTAATCCTAAATTCTATCATAAAAACTAGCGTCATGTGCACATGTTGTTACACTGTCATTTAGTGTAAATGTAGAATAGTTTTATTCATGCTGTTCGTATGTTCGTACTGATTTTGTTACACCACCAGCAGCGTACAGCTTACGATTTAAGTTCTGTTTAACAATGTAGCGAAGTTAGTCATTGTCTAGTTTATGGTTTTGAAACTTACCATGTAAAATACGGTACATAGATGTGTAGTTTAATTATTTCATATTATGCTTTATTCTCCTTATGATTTAGTTACCCGTCGTAGAGTAAACACATTTTTATTTCATAAAAATCGTTTTAAATAGAATACAATACTCTTCGTAAAGTCTAGCAAAAGTCTGGTTTTATCTTGTATGTAATTTATACAACCTTAACAAAAAAAATAACCACTACCAGGTTCAGCAGGTCCAGACACCATACTGCATACATGTCTTTAAAGTATTTTTTTAATGCCGATCACATTTTGATTCCTATATTTATAATTTTACCTCATATTTTTAACTTATATTCAGAATTTTACGTAAATAAATTTATATTTATAATTTTACCTTATATTTTTAACTAATATTCAGAATTCTACGTAAATAAAGTATGCAAGGTAGCTACTTAAGCAATATACAATTTCATTTCCGGTTTCGTATTGTATTGGACGTTATTTGAAATACAATACTCTGAGCTTATAAATCTCACGATGCGTTACAAGATAGATATTAAAAAGCATTGTATAAACAGTATGGAATAGAACCGGAATATTAAAGTCTCATAACAATATATTATGTTAAAATTTGATCAAATTCAAATATATTCAAATATATATATATATATGTCGTAGATCACGATAATTTAACGATAATTAGTAACTTAATTGATATCATTGTAACAGTGGGGTGTGAACATCGTGACGTAACGAGTCACGTGACCGGAATCGTTTGGAGGGGCATCGGAGATTTTAAATATTCGAGAGCAATTGAGTCGAGGAGGAATTGATTAGTGAGAGCCTTACAGTTCGGACCCCCAGGCGGGATCGGTAGTTCACGCAACTCTGATAATTGTATACCTACTAAGTAATTTGTGAGAATTGGTTACCTACATTTAATACAAGAATTGTCATATTGTGTGTGTGTGCTTTTATTGCCTGAGACCTACGCCTCGGATCCTGTACCAGAATACTCCATCAAGAACGAGCAAGTCACTAATATGCCTCTATCCCCGAAATCAGAAGTGGGATTCACTCGGGCATCAAAACCACCAACTACCCGCGAGATAAGTTTATTGAAGCTACAAATCACGTCAAGCAAGAAATGAAGTGATTTTATTATTTGAAACGCACACTACAAGATAATAACAATGAAGTTCCAGAATCAATACAATCAATCAATAGTTGATAATCAATGGTTGTAAATCAATCAATCAATCAAAATAAATTTATGTTATCTCAAAACTTAAAAATTGAGATCTACCCTCTCTTACATATCAAGAAAATCGAGTGAAAATACCTATTTAATCGCTTATGCAAGTCGTTTATTAGATTAATTGACAAAGCGTTGGAAGATTTCTACGAAAGAAGGAATCGTTGCTAATAAAGAAAGAAAAGAAATGAGAAATTATGGCGGTGACTACGCGGTGCGAATGGCGGTAATGGCGCGGCGCGGATGGCGATGATGGCGCGGCGCGGATGGCGATGATGGCGCGGCGCGGCTGGCGGTGACGGCGCGGCGCGGCTGGCGGTGACGGCACTGCGGGGACGGTGGTGACGACGCAGCGGTGATGGTGCTGATGGTGCTGATGTTGCTGATGGTCGTGATGGCGGTCATGGCGATGGCAGCTATGGCAGCGGTACTGGTAAAGTACGGTGCGAGCAACGCGTTGAGGTCTGAGCAACTTATCCACCATCGGATACGTCACAGCATAAAGGTGAAGTTACAGTTTACTTCCAATTTTTGCGTTAAATACTCGCTAGTTAAAGAAAATTAAGCGTTCAAATATAGTGGTAAGCACTTCATTATTGTTATTGCGATGACTGGTACTGAGATTAGCGATCAAACCCATCTTGTTTTTGTTAAATTTTACTGAAAATTATTTTACTTTAATTTAACGTCCCTCTGCTACGTGTTATGATAAGATAACTAATTTTTAGTGCTACGGATGTTTCATTTGACAAAGATCTTTGTTTTAAATTCGGTTACCAATGGTAACGCGATAGGTCTAAAGATTCAACCTGTAAAAACAAAAAAAAATGTAATTAGATTTTTGGAATATTTTATTTCTTGTCTACCTACATGTGTAGTAATCAAGGGCGAACTTACAATTATTAATTAATCGTATATTGCAAATGCGTATTATTGCCGATCAATTTCCTTAAAATGCCTGACATTGACAATTACGACGACAAAGATTTAGATTCAGACTGCAACAAAACTGACGAGACGAGCTCAGGTGATCACGGAGGGGATGGACCTTCGTGTCACTAGTTGTTACATAGTATGCAAGTCACTCAGATGGCATGCATCTCCATGCCATTCGTAGCGTAGGCGTAAAATCGGGCATTATAACCCGTCGCAGTGCGGCCACGACCGTGAGTGGCTTGCGTTTGGTTTGGAGATGTAGGCGGTCGTTGTGTTGCCGGATGGAGGCAATGTGTTGTGTTAAAACTGAGTCCTGGATGGAGGGAACTCGGATTGCCGGATGGAGGCAATGTTTTGTATTGGAAATGGGTACCGGATGAAGGTCACTCCGGTGATTGCCGGATGGAGGCAATGTATGGAGTTGTAGAGTATTGCATACTAGATTGACTAACTGAACTGAACGTTTTGAAATTGACAGACTGTTGGACTATTGAAATGAAACTGTTTTTGATGACTAGTATAGCTAAGGGTAATTAATAGCAATTTTTTATAGACGATAGACGTTGTATCGAAATAAAATTAAAAAAAACCTTTGTTTTTGATATATAACGATGCCAGAGGGTTAAGTACCACTTAAGTCGGAGCTTGTAGTAAAAGCGATTGAGTAAAAGTGATAGTAGTGAATCTTAGTTCAATTGGGAGTCCGTGGAACTCGGAATTGAAAGCAATGCCATGAAACAAACAGGAGGTTTGTTGGTAGGGCTTAGTGAAAAGCCATATGTGACGAATAAGATTCATGCTTTGTGTTTTATGATGTTTTTAGAATACATTTTTGGTTTAAAATGTAATGAAAAGTGGTGCTTAGTTGCCTTAGGCTTTAGTTGAGTGGGCATTTATTTTCAATTATGATGTTCAACTTTATTATAACTGATTTTTCCTTTTTCAATAAGTTGTAAAGGCACAGGTGCAACAGGGGTACGAGTAGTTTCGATACAGTGCCAGCTGCAGGCAGCCACAGAGAAAGAAGGGTTGAAGTGGTCACGTAAGCTACCTTAATGGTACTATAGGACTTTGGTGAGTCATTTTCATATTGTTTTGATTCTTGTGCTGGGAGTTCTCTGATCACAGAATGTGTAGCAAACAATTTTTGTGGCTAACGTTTAAATAACTGAGTAATTCTAACTGCCAACGATCATAGTGTCCAGAGTACGTTACAGATCTTATCAGAGGTTATTATTAATAATTTTCTATTAGAAAGTCTATTTCAAATCATTCCGATCACAAGGTCCCTCAGGAACTAAATGTTTTAGTTGAGCAAAGTGATATTGAATAGCTTGCCTACTCATACTTGTTGACCGCACCTCACGTGTGGTGTAACACGTGTAGGCGATGGGTCTGTTTTGGGTTTTACATGACCGAAGGACTGGTTCATGGTAGTTGTTTGTATATGATCGATGGACTGTATCATATTGCAAAAGTATTGAGTTGGCTGAGTTGAGTACGCAAGTCTGGTAAAATTATGATTGATTTTGTTAAGTAAAGTGATGGATCTAATGATCAGAGTAGTTTTTAACTGTTGTAAATAAGGTGTAGTACACACCTTGTGTTAAGAATGTATATAGAGTAAAAACCTGAGACGTGACATTCACTGGTTTTGTCAGAATAGCCGAGCAAGTTATCCTTGGAGTTATTTGTTTTATTTCAGACCCTACATCCCAGGACAACCGCCAATCCTAAAGCTACTCGATGGAGGTGGCATGGTTATCGTCACACGATGGAGGTGGCGTGGTTATCGTCACTCGATGGAGGTGGCGTGGTTATCGTCACTCGATGGAGGTGGCGTGGTTATCGTCACTCGATGGAGGTGGCGTGGTTATCGTCACTCGATGTAGGTGGCGTGGTTATCGTCAGTCAGAGGGGACATAGTTATTGTCACTCCATAGAGATACATGCACACGAGGACGTGTGACTTGTCAGTATGGCCGTGTCGTAGATCACGATAATTTAACGATAATTAGTAACTTAATTGATATCATTGTAACAGTGGGGTGTGAACATCGTGACGTAACGAGTCACGTGACCGGAATCGTTTGGAGGGGCATCGGAGATTTTAAATATTCGAGAGCAATTGAGTCGAGGAGGAATTGATTAGTGAGAGCCTTACAGTTCGGACCCCCAGGCGGGATCGGTAGTTCACGCAACTCTGATAATTGTATACCTACTAAGTAATTTGTGAGAATTGGTTACCTACATTTAATACAAGAATTGTCATATTGTGTGTGTGTGCTTTTATTGCCTGAGACCTACGCCTCGGATCCTGTACCAGAATACTCCATCAAGAACGAGCAAGTCACTAATATGCATCTATCTCCGAAATATACATAGATATATATATATATATATATATATATATACATATATATATATATATATATATATATATATATATATATATATGTATACTCAGACGAGATGTCAGATCGATACTTGTTGGATTTAGAATTTTGGCAAATTTTACGAATCATAAAATCATAAATCAAAGTTTAATATATACGTTCAAACAAACATATAAATGATAATTAGACACTTATTACTATTATTATTATTACACATTAACAATGATTCGTCTTACATGAAGTCTCGACTCTAACTATCCCTAAGCTCTAAGAACTTTATTCCACTAATTTGGTTTTTTCCATTAATAAAATTCTTTATGGATACGCCTCCGCCAAGGGGATGACCGTGGACAAAGCTGTCATTTTTAAGACTACCTTCTAAGAGACCCTACATAAGTGACCCTGAAGCAACTTAGGTTACTCTCTTTACGATGGCATCTAGCAGACATCTTTGGTAGGAGATTTTTTTTTTTTTTTTTATTTTATCTAGGGCAATGCTTGACTACATTCCACCTGATGGTAAGTGGAATGTAGTCTAAGATGGTAAGGCGCATTACCCTAGCAGCCTATTCACTCTTCTCTTGAATGTATCCACATTGTATTCTTTCGGAAATACCGACGCAGGAAAGCTGTTCCAATCCTTTGCTGAACGCAGTAAAAAAGACGAAGCAAAGCGCTTCGTTCGGACAGGTGGAATGTCCACAACAAAAGGATGGATTCCCGCCGTGCGTCGGAAAGTCCGATGATGGAAGGGGGCCGGGGGAATTAGATCGTGTAATTGGGTGATGATTACAATAGCTGCAGGCTATTGAAGAAGTAAATGGACGTATTTCTGGTTTCTTCTCCACAATCAAACCCCTAAGAAGGTTACCAGACCAAGCAGACTCCTTGTACCGCATGGTCTTTTTCGAATTGAATGAATTTCTCCGAAACTCTAATTAAAATTGTTTGAATGACTTGATGGACTTAACCGAGCATGAAATTGCGTTACGACGGTTCACTACATTCAAATATAGCCCTTTATCCGGAAATAGAATAATATTAGCAATAAATAATTATATTTCTCTAATAATATTATACATTAATTGTTATTTTATAAAATATGTAACATTCTGATTAATTAATAATGTTTAATTATGTAGACACAAATTAAAATATCTATACATATAATAAAATCGTCACTGAGCCATTCCTGTACATGGAATTAAAAAAAATAAAAACATCATAGGGGGGCTTTATAAAAGCAAGAGAACCCAAAACAATGGTTTTTCAGTTTGTCTGTATGTCTGTATATCTGTATGTCTGTATGTCTGTATGTTTGTGCACGCTAATCTCAGAAACGGCTTAACCAATTTGAATGCGGTTTTAAGGAATATATTATCACAGTCTTTACTTAACATTTAGTGTTTATTTCATCTAAATCGGTTAATAAATAAAAAAGTTATGACTGTTTATGTCAATGACGTAATAGGTACCATGAAAATCTTATTCTATACATGTAATAAATCTGTAGAGGAGTAGTCTTTGTACATTAAAAATATTTAAAAAATATACCAGGATGTGAAGTAATAACTAACAGATTCCATTTTCAGCATTTTTAAAATCTTTGTCTGTTTATCTGTTTGTCTTTTTGTTTGCGCTTACAATGCAAACGCCGCGCTGGTTGAACTTCACGAGATAGATCAAAATAATGTTCTAAGTATTGTATACCTTAAAAAGTTCTACAAGAAAATCCGCGATGGTATATGTTTATCTCTTAGGGATAACCTGTGGGTTATCCCATTCCCCATCCCATAGCAAATTTTTATCCTTTACTTTTTAAGAAAAATAATAGGTAATTTACGAAGCGATTTTAAAAAATACAGTTTTAATCCGTATCTAATTAAGTAACTTAAATACATTTTACATTTAATATGGAACAATATAGCCACAGCATATAATTTTAATGAATATTTTCGAAGATATTACAGATTTAAAATATAGGGTCTTCGCGTTTGCGGCGGTACGGTCTACCGGCGCACTCTGGAATGGAACCGTGCAAACCGTCTCAAAAATGGCTTTTGTGAATGTTCAGTATTGAAAATTTTGTTAATGCATATAGCTAACTCAATGTTTATCATTTAAAATAGATTTTTTTTTAATAAAACTAGACTTGCAAGTTGATGGTGAAAGTAACGTCGATTGTGTAGCTCAGAATTCCTCAAGTTTACATGGTCATATTTTAATAATATTCAATGAAAATCTGTAAGTGTGATATATGGTTAGAATGGTTATTAAGTACTCTGTTTAAGAAGTATTTAAATTAACGTTTAAGTAAAAAGAAGAGAGGTATAAAAATAATTACAGCACCTAAATTGTATCCTTATTAAATACTTTAAATATACTTTTGACAGTGAGCGATGTCTGCCGATGTCGTAATTTTGATTGTATCACTTAAAATAAGTCATATAGAAACCAATACAAAAAAAGGAAAGTGGGAATTGTTTTACTACGAATTGAAGGCGTGCGAAGCCGCGGGCAAAAGCTAGTATATCATAATATCCTCATAAGAACGGTCATAGTTAGCAAGAGTTGTGACGTTTTTTTTTTCTTTAACTTAAAGGATTTTAAACATAAATATTCTAAATATATATATATATATATAATTTAATATAATTACACTATAAAGATGCAGGACCAAAGCTTTTGGTCAATGACTGTATAAATACAAATACGTTGTTGGAGTCCGAATCAGGTTTAAACAAAATAAAGTAAACTAATTCTTAGTCACAAAGGAGCGATGAACGAACTAATGTTTGCGTGACGTATCGACAGCTCGGAGTACTGTTGACAGCAAAATAGACAAGAATTTTATATAGATAAAATAAATGGTAAATTTAAAAACAATAAACTTATTTTTATCATCTCTAGATTTGTTCAAAGTACTAGAAAGATTCTCACATAGGTAATAAAAAGTTTGGTAAAATAATAATTAATTTTATATGAGATAAAATTATATTTCATTAAAAAAACTAAAGAAAAATGATCCCATAAAAGCCACAACAAAATTTCATTTAAATTGTTTAGCTGGGAACACTCCAATGTCTATTGACATTGTGTCAGTACAAGGCGGAGTAAGGCTTTGGAAGGGCGATCTCTGGCCCCACCATGTAACTTTTTTTGGTATAAACAAGCATTTCTTAACGTGTGGTAGTATTCAATGACTTAAAAGTATAAATTCGTAAAATTTATAAACCAACATCAAGAATTACTTTTTGTATACATATTAGTCCGGTCAAATTAGACATTCGGTGCTACATAAATTCGCAACAAGCTGAATTTCGGTACAATTGTTCAAAACACGATTTTAAACAATAGCTGAAAGTTCCCCATCATTCCCGTGTGTGGAAAAATTTTTATTCAAGGTCAAATGTCAAAAAAATGAGTTTTTCGCGATTTTCAGCAAAACGGTAAGTTTTATCAGAAAAATACCTCAGACTGAAATTGTAGATCATTAAATTATCTATAAAAAATATATCAATACTTTTTTTCTCACGAGACACCGTTTCGGAGATATCGCAGTGTAAAAAGTTGTAACAGTTGCAATTGTCATAAAATGCACACGTTTCCACGCCACCTATGAGGTAGTACTTAGCGCGTTTTTTTTAACGTGGTTTCCCCAGTAGGCCTACTCCAAAAGTCAGTAATTATCCAGTTTAATTGAAACTATCGTAAATAATTGATATTAGTCAGAAAAAAGCGATGTTGATCAAAAAAAAGTACAGACATTTATTAGTCGGAGTCGTAATTTTCGAATTCTTCTCGATTTTCTCCTTGTTCTTCTTCTTCTAGATTTTCTCCTTGTTCATTTTCTTCTGGTTCATCCTCGTCTTGGGTGCAAGTAAATTCAGCCAATAACGATGTATCGCAAGTCGGCTCGTTGACGTCGAATGTATCATCAATTGTTGGTGATTCAACATTAGAGCACGACTTGCCTTGGCAACTTGTACACGCCATAGAACAGAATAGACCCAATTTTTTGCAACCACATTTAGCGCTGCATCCCTTTTTGCAGTTGCAAAAAATTGCGTTTAGCAATTTTTCAGCGCAGGTGGAAACAAAGTTGGAACTGGTTCCAATTCATTATTTACAAACTTCCAACCCCAGTCTGTGGGGTCTTTCTGACAACCAAGCCACACTTGAACTTGGTAATACCTATACCTGAAAAAGATGTTGATGAGCAGCAGCCGACGTTGGAGGAAGACAAGCTAACTGTACCTGTTTTTTGCTTTTGGTGTTTTTGACGAAACATGCATACCGATGTTTATCTAAGCACGTAGTTTTTTTAGGAGCCCCGTACATCGAAAGAAGAAAGCGAATGCCACTTGTGATGATCTCATGTTGAGTTGAATTACAGTTTTGAAAAACCTCAGCACATTCAATTAAATTTTGTTTTTCAAACATTTTGAAAACTGTCGTTTTACCCCTCCTATAAAATGCAGATGTCGTATCACAGCCTGTTATTGCATGCAGAAATAGTATGTGATTTTGACTCTTTGCAAAAGAAGATAATAAGCTTTTAGAAGTATATATTTCCGATTGATGTTGAGCTTTTCCTGGTTTTAAAAAGAAAATAGTTTTTTCAGTTGGAGTTGTTATAGTTATAGCTGATGTATATTTTATATTTTAAGTGCAAGTTACAATGACCGACAGAAAAATATTTTAACCTATACTACATAATATTACAACTCTAGGGATGAATATACGTGACGTACTCATGCATGTGATGACAATTGCAACTGTTACAACTTTTTACACTGCGATATCTCCAAAACGGTGTCTCGTGAGAAAAAAAGTATTGATATATTTTTATAGATAATTTAATGATCTACAATTTTAGTCTGAGGTATTTTTCTGATAAAACTTACTGTTTTGCTGAAAATCGCGAAAAACTCATTTTTTTGACATTTGACCTTGAATAAAAAATTTTCCACACACGGGAATGATGGGGAACTTTCAGCTATTGTTTATAATCGTGTTTTGAACAATTGTACCAAAATTCAGCTTGTTGCGAATTTATGTAATTTCACCCTAATTTTTTGGTCTAATTTGACCGGACTATATATTGTAAACTCCCATTGTAAATTTTTAATAAATTCAATCCATCAATATTTTGTTAGAATGCTATTGACTGTCACCGATGGCTCATTAAATTAATAATAATTATTTAAAATGGTTTTTCTCTTTTGTGCTTTAAATAGTTCTTTACAATATTTAAATTTATATTAACTGTAGAAAACAAATAGTAATACAAAATAATGTGACAAATAAATATATATATTATTAAAGTACGCGAAACGTGCGAAAAACAAATAAATATATGTATATATATATATTATTAAAGTACATATTGTAGTAGTATTTTCGCATATTCCATGTCCTATATTATTAACTTGTTCACTACATTTCTGCCTCTTTTGGCATTTTTATTTTTTTGTTGCCTTAAAATATTTTATCTCCTATTAAAATATTTTTATCTCCTTTCTGAAATAGAGTCTACGTTTGTTTCTTTTTTCAGTTCATACACTCGTAAAATTAGATTTATTGTCAATCTAATTTCAGTATCCTTTTCTAAAATATCCCTTAAAAATAGTCATCTAACTAGTGTACTACCTCTAACAGACTTCGAGGGTGTGACACCGGGAGCCCTGAATAAAAGCTAAATATTAGATTCACTTTCAATACTTCGTTGATTTCGATCTGATTGAATTGCATCTATTTACGTTACTAACTGGGTTATACAATATTGATGTATGAAAAATAAATGACCCATGAAAAAATTGTAACAAGGTTATGTCAGATTTATATAAATATAGAATGACCGAGGTGGACAGCGATACAGTAGCTCAGTTGGTAGAGCAACGGGACGGTTTCCCAGGAGCCACGGGTTCGACTCCCTGCCCGTATCGGTTTATTTTTCGTTCTATATTTATACTAATTTAAATAAGCTTAATATGGCTATACATATTTATAGATATTTTCAAGGTTATGTTAGGTTAAGTAATTTATTTAGGTGTATTTATTTAGTCACCACAATAACTTCTTTCTCTTTTACAAACTGAACCACATTCAAAAATATAGCATCACTCAAATAAAGTACGAGCTCAAACATCCTTGTATAATGGAGTATAATTATCCATTATCCTTTGTCCTAAAGAAAGACGTGAATTAAATGAAAGACGAGACGTTATTTCGTAGAATCTGTTAAACCACCTATCTGCGAATAGAGTTGGGACTAATGGGACACTTACAAGAATATTGTCAATAAATTCTCATAAATCTGATACAGGATATTGAAATAATTAATATTTTTATATGTTCTGCACTTTATTTGTTTTATCATTCCCTAAAACCAACATTGAAGAATTGTAATAAAATATAAAGTGCATCTTGAATTTGATATTGTCTTTATACAATATCGTCAAGTAGCAAAAACTAGCAATTCAAAACAAAAACTGGCAAATCCTATTTAGTTTGCCTGTTTTAGTCTTGGTTTCCTAATTATTTATAATCTTATGACAATTAAATATGAATATAACTATATTTTATAAATATATATTTTCTTTTTTTTAAATACTAGTATTATTAATCTATACCGTCACATCACTAATGTAAGCAACGACGTGATTCGTTTTGATAAAAAAAGTTTGGCTTTGGTTTATTATAGCTATACCTGTTTAATATTACTTTTTTATTTATTCTGTAAAAAATATAAAAGCTTTAAATTTTCTTAATTTTCGGGGTTTTCGGGGTAAAAATTTATACGTGGTTACGTAAGCAAATCATTTTACTGAGGACCATTTAAACAAACTTGAGGGACTTCATAACATTAACTACTAGATGTTCCTTGTGATGTCTGACGTAAAGTTTTTACACTTAGGTACTTACTCAATTACAGTACTTTTTTATTTGAACTACCTAATACGTGAGACATTATGTCTATAGGCTGATTTAGTTTTATATAAATCAAAAGTTTGTTGCATCTAGAACATAATTAACAGAAAACACTCTATTACTATAGTCTAAAGATATTAAGTGATATAAAATGTATTGTGTTGTGTGATTAATATAAATATATTTCAAATAAATAAAATGAGTACTGTCCCATATTGCGTCCAAAATAACATATATATGAAAATAACCTGCTTGATTGAAATTGAATTGCTGTATACAGAATGTGTATGTAGCAGTGAGAAATAAGCTTAGAGTAAGTTTAATCTATTGAAACTATTCAATTTAACTTCTCCGATTGAGAATTTATTTGGGTTGAGTCTCCATTGATTTTGTTTATTTATGTTTCCGGAATTGTGAACTAACATTTGTTAAAAATTCGTTTATTTATCAGATGGTTTCTAGGACAATTACTATTTATCGTATTTTAATTTACTTGTTCTTTTACTACCACTTTTTCTACGAATATGATGTTCCCAATTTGAGATACATCTTGAATATTGATTTATTTATAAATAATTAATCAGCACATATCTCAAATCTGGATTCCAACGACAAGTTTCATTAACATTAAATTATTAAATTAATGTTACTTTTTTTATATAAATATAAATATAGAATGAAAAATAAACCGATAAAGACGATCACATATAGAATGGTAGAGCGACGGGACGGTTTCCCAGTAGTCGCGGGTTCGAATCCGTGCCCGTATCGGTTTATTTTTCATTCTCTATTTATATAAATTTAAATAAGCTGAACATGGCTATACATGTTTATAGATATTTTCAAATATTAATTTCGGTAGTGGCATCTTTTCAATGTTTATCTATACTGCAAAGTTAGAAACGTTGGTTAGGATTTTCGAAAGAAACCTAATAGATGTCACCACCGTCCCGATAAAGAAGATCACATATATAATGCTTAATTCACCGAGACGGACAGCGATACGGTAGCTCAGTTGGTAGAGCGACGGGACGGTTTCCCAGTAGTCGCGGGTTCGAATCCCTGCCCGTATCGGTTTATTTTTCATGCTATATTTATATAAATTTAAATAAGCTTAACATGGCTATA
The DNA here is from genome assembly GCA_959347405.1 of Napeogenes sylphis. Classification (NCBI taxonomy): domain Eukaryota; kingdom Metazoa; phylum Arthropoda; class Insecta; order Lepidoptera; family Nymphalidae; genus Napeogenes; species Napeogenes sylphis. Next base: position 7,013,635 of record OY365781.1, on the reverse strand, counting down.
CATGTTTATAGATATTTTCAAATATTAATGTTACTTGCTAATTTTTACTCCAAAAATGATTCTTCTTTTAAAATATTTATCCAAAAAAAATCTTCCATCACGAGGATGTAAAAAGAGCTATAAAAATTTGGGGTCCTTCCACTTTGTACCATATTAATATTAACCCATTTTGATCCCCTGAGTCCGAATCTGTTGTCCGTTTTATTTGGCAGCGCCTCATTTTCCCCCCAAGGGGGAAAACTTAAAACTTTTTTTGCCTCAAATTTCGACCTACTAGTCAATTTTGGTACTAGTCACCGTACCGTACAACCAAAAATTTGTTAAAAGACTAAATTTGAAGCAATATCTTGGTAATTATAGTACTTGAACCTTACTAACAATGATATCACTATTAGTGTCGAAGATAATAATAGATTGTCGTATCTACAGTCCCTCTTTCTATTAGGTACTTAAGTTAGAAAAGAAAAGGTTTACGAAGATCAGAAATATATAAAGAAGTGTGTTATAAAATTTTGAAAATCTAGAGTGTACTGTAGTGTAGTTTGGTATTAAAATTTATGAGAGGCAAATAATAACATGTAACTATTTCAGAGTTGAAAGTTTCATTGTAATATATTGATGTAGAATATTTTCAATGCATCTCATTCAAGCACATTCTATAACAAATAATTTATCACAATGAACGAATGAATGGAAGAACGTGAAAATGTGTAGTTACTTTATATAAAAAAAAGTCTTACTTTTGCTGTAGGAACTTGTTATTATTTTACATGCTTACTAATATTAAATAAGTGATCTGAATGTTGATTGGAAATATGGTACTGAAAGTTACGAAATTGTGTATTGTTGTGTATTTAATTACATAAATAATAATATAATCAAAATCAAAATTATACATTACATAGTTGCTACTATATAATGTAAAATTACACTGTATACTAATATTTTATTTCAAAGTGGTTTATATTTTTATCATTTTAATTTAAACTGATTTAGGGTACGTTTTAACGTAAAGATTTGTCTAACAGATTTTCAGTTAATTCTGTTAACTTTCTTCAATACTTTCTTCGTTTTCAGACTTTTAGTTCCTAAAACAGTATCTTGTCTCGTAATGTAGTCTCAGAAAAGAAATTTTACTCCTATGATGAGGATCCCAGACAGGTCACCGGTGGCGGATGTGCAAAAGTGCAAAAAGGAAACCTCACGCGGCAAGATGACGTAAAATACAAGAGCCTTTTAAGGACGGTGACATAATTATTTCTTATTTTTATCTCTCCTATTGCATCAAAGCACTAAAAGGTAAAAATAACAACGGATATGTCAAGGCTCGAATTTATTTCAAATCCTTTACAAGTATTACAAGCATTTTACAATTTTTCTAAATGTGCAGGTAATAACTAAATTATTGCAAATCAATAGTACTCAAGACAGGTTATAATAGCATGGAAGCGCAACGATTAATTTTAATTTAGTTAAGTTTTATTCAATGTTAATTCAATTTGCTAAAGTTTCAAACAAGTTAAGTTTAAATAACAGTTATTTATTCGAGGGTCAATCCATATCTATCACAAATTGGCGTTAACGCGTTACAATAATAAAAAAAATCTTTGTACGCATATTGTTAATTTTAGTAATAATAATATCAATGTATAACGTAAAAAAGGGAGTGTTTCTGTCTAATTGTAAAAATATTTATTCATTTATACATGTGATTTGTTAACATTTTTTACTGCCTTCACCGTGCTATGAGTATCAGACAGATCTGCGTCCCTAGAACAATAAAAACAATTGTCAAAGGTATTCACAACCTGGACAAAACCGCACATGTCTCTATAAATTAGTCTCTAATTTTGGTTTCCTAACTTCTGAGCAAATATCTAAAAGAGATTATTTAGTGACATTATATGGATAAGAGAACGAACCACTTTGACAACCACTGACTTATTATTAAACAATTTTCTTATCTTTATTTAAAGTAAAAAATGTTTTTCCTTTAAATTTTATCCATAAACATTGAATAATCCACAGATGTTTAATAATACAATTAACATAAAATTAAGCGTAACCTAAATATAATGAATTGATATAAAAATCTAAATTTAATAAATTGTCTTAAGTAACGCACCTACGTTATCTGAATAAATAATATGTATTATAATTATCAAAAACCCTTAAAAAGTCATATTGAATGATGTTGTAATTTCGTTCTAAGTGATATCTAAAAATCATATTAAATTCAGATTCGTTATTTTAAATATACTGAGCTATCGGTAACCGCCAGTCTTAATACAACAAGCGTTCTACTGGAAAATTTATTGGCCTATACATTAAAAAATGTAATCATATCGGGTTTTGAGTTAAATAATGGTTATAATCTTGAGTATCGTATTATTTATTTTATTACACTACTGGCTATGCCTGCGACTTCGTACGCGTAGATTTCGATTTTGATAAAACGTACCCTTTGTACTTACCAATGTATGTAAAAACTATAAACCTTCTAACTGGTATCAGCAATGGTACGACAATAAGAAATTATTAACCTCTTTATTTGTTAACCGATTGTTAAACAAAAAAAATCATTATATAAAGTGAATCCTATGACAATATGTTTCCGAAAACTGCATCCAAATTGGTTAAGCCGTTTCTGATATTAGCGTGCACAAACATACAGACACACAGACATACAGACATATAGACATACACACATATAGACATATAGACATACAGACTAACTGAAAAACTATTGTTTTGGGTTCTCTTGCTCTTATAAAGGCCCCTTATGATATTTTTTTTTATATTTTCCATGTATAGAAATGGATCAGTGACAATTTTATTATATGTATAGATATCATATATTATATGAAATAAGTTTTATGTTACATACACATCGGTAAAATTATCTTATTATATTTTTACTTATTTAACTACCACAAACTACAATATAATGAACTGTTGCACTTTTCAAAAATTGATTATAAAAATATTTTTATGACTATAAAAAGCTTCATTGTTTCCAATTAAAAATTTTGTAATAACTGTGAAACTAACTTTTGTGCAATTAAAAAGTTAAAGTGAGTTTATCTAGCTAATACATTATATAATTGACAGTAATGAAAATGATTAGAGCAAACTAAATACCATAGAGTTTGTATGTGTGCATTCAAATATGTAGATAATCTGAACTCCTTGGAAACTCTAACTTGCAAGATTTAATATCAAGCAGATGCAACTAGCGAGATAACAGGAATTGGTCTTGGTATTTCGCTGATATATTAATTCAGCTGGAGTTATATTATTAAATATAGCAAATTATATTTATGACTTGCAAAGTCATTAAATATTATTGATATTAATGATAAATAAATTGAAGTAATAAATTAAGAATTAAGTATTAATGATAAATAAATTGAATTTTACTTAATAAATAATATTATACGTAATGTTTTAGTGTGAAATTTTACAAAATATATTAGGTTTTTTATTTAACCAACAAAAACTAGATGACACAAAGGTATATCCAATGAAAATCAATTCACAATCTGAAGCTAAGGTCAACAACAAGCCGTCAGAAAGGTTATGAATTTCTGTATAGTAACAAAAGACACTCTGAGCTACCATAGTAAATGTTTCGACGAAGCGTCTGTAAACAATGTGAGGTCAGGCTTCGGTTTTGTACCTCTGGCATTGTAGTGAGTGCAAAAAAAAAAATTTGAGCAACATAACAGGATTTAAATTTTCTTCAACATTTTTTGGTAAAGTACATAATAGTAATAATAATTTTGAGTCGTAAAAGATGCTTATCATATATTAGCAGAATGTAGTCGTGTACAGACTCAACGACATAAAACTTTCGGTGATTTTCGTTTTAGTATAGGGTTCTATAATAGCATTCTTGCTTCTCCTCTTTCGATTGAAGCTAGAAGGCTTTATAAATTAATTTCTTTGTGTTTAAGGTTAAAAGTAGACAATAAGTAAAATAAGCTAATTTAACAATTTTGTAAATAAATAATTTGTAATCAATCATAGGGGTGACATTTTCAGTACTGAAAAAAACACCTTTCACAATAAAGAGAAAAAAAAGTAATAATAATTTACTTTAAAAATGATTTTAAAATTAAGAATATTTTTTTGGATTAATATTTTAGGTTTAAATCAATAATATATTTAACAATTACTATTTAAAGTTATATTTTTTACTCATGTATGAACACAGTTTTATAATAAATATATTTTAAGTTGTACATTGTTAAAAATCATTTTAAAGTCCTACATAAAATACCTTATTCATCAATATTTAATTACATTACATTACATTACCAGAAGCCAATTTTTGTCTACTAATATCTGCAAACTTAATTTAATGCTGCTAATTTGAATCATAATGTATGCTGCTAACTGTACTTGACCTGTCGATAGGTCACGTAAACACTTCTTTGTTAGCTGTTCCTTCGGAACTTCGACTTAATTGACTCTGTTCCAGACTTGCATATGAGGTACGTATATGTGAAATTTCTCGTCATCAAGAATAGTATATTGCATTTAACTTATAATCCCATTACGTTACAAAGTAGATTTTAAAACTCTGTATTATAATTGTATCTAATAAAACAATAAAACATACTTACATGAAGAATTAAAATCATAACCCTACCTTTTGGTTTTGTTGTAGATGAATAAATTGTGTAGCGTTTAAAAAGAAAATAATAATAAAAATAAATGAACCAATTTCTCCAAAACGCTAATTAAAATTGTTTAGGGACGATTTCATTGGTTAAGCCAAGCATGAGATCGCGTTATGACATTTCACTTCATTCGAATAGAGGACTCTTGAAATACAATACTATTTGAAATAAATAACTATTCTTTATCACACAATATTACGGTTTTATTGTTATTAAAACAAGAAAAAAAAAATTATGGTGTGAGACATCTTACAGTGTTGATAATTTTACGTTACGTTAGGTAAACAGTCACGAAGTTGTTCCAGTGAATTATTTATCTCCATATTGCGGAATCTATTCTATTAACGTAGTCGTTCACGTTGAAATTAATTTCTTGGTTTGTACACCACATGTGAGTAGAAAGCTTTATTTTCTTTTGGTGTAATGACAGTTTTTGTGAGTACGTTTCAATCTTTTTAATCTAAATAGTTAATGGAAGGCTTATTTGCACACACTTTACATGATGTTTGTGGCTTGTTGTGACTGGGATTTCTTATTTAATTATTTTATCCTTTTGATACTTTGAGATGAAGCTTAGCTTAAGTGTGTTTGAAAAACATGTCTAGTAAATTGAATTGTAGCGAGTGGTTCGTGAAATCGCAGTTGCCATGCTACACGACTTTGCGGTGTCTGTGGCTGCCGGTGCCGCGCCTGTATACCGCTTCAAGGGTATACGGAGCTGTTGATTTCAGTTCTCCTATCCTCACCGGAGCTATTCGGTGGACTAACTCAACGCGGTAGACCGTATCATTGATGAGATACGATTTATAAATATGGAGAAGTGATCTCATAAATCTTATTACATTTCTAACTTTAATGCCAATATCATCATTTAGTATAAGGAGGTATACTCGTTACTAAAGGTTATCGTTAAATACGTGAACCTTATCCAATAAAAAAAAATTAAGGAGTTGCTAATTATTATTTCTATGTTTTTAGTATACGTTTATTTTTATATATTCTTTTTTTATTGTTTGTTGTATTTATATAAATGATATAATAGATCCAGCTGCAAATTTTAGAAGTTTAGATACCCATTGCGTATGTACTAAGTACAGGATACAAATTATAAATAAACAGTTTGAATGAGTCTTATCAAAGTGTAACGGTAAATAGATAAAGAACATTATTTACACAAAATACCTAAAGTCTAAAAGTAAAAGGTGGAATAAAATTTACTGTGTTGCGTGCTTATATTAAATACATTACTGTTTCAACTTACACACAATATAAAAATAAAAGTTAAAGCTTATATATTATCTGCTTTTCTAAACATACTATACTGCTGGATACTGTGGTCATTACACTGATAAATACGGCTTAGAATAAGTTTAATCTACTGAAACTATTCAATTTAACTTCTCAGACTTACAAATTATTTGGTTTTAGTTGCCATTGATCTGTTTATCTTCGATTCTAGGATTATAAGCAACAGATTTTTTGATATTATTAAATATATCATACCTGATATATTTAAAGATTTATTTCGTTTCTTTTAATTATTTGCCAAAAATGACTTGTAAAACACAAACGAATAAGATTTACACAACTTAAGATGCATCCGAGTTTCATTTATGCTCTTAGGTATTTAAACTATGAATGATATATATTTATATATAATTGTACTGTAAAAATAATAATATGTTCGTTATAATAGGATAAACGTAAGAATACAAACAATCTGATAGGCTTAATTTTTTTATATTATACGCTATCTTATTTTGTAACAATAAAACTATTACTTCCTGTAAGATTTGTAAGAATATAAAACATACAGTGAATTAATTCATCCAACGTTCTTGATTAGTAAAGAATTCAAATATAAACTATTACAAATAAGTCGAGTATTATAGCTCTGGCCTTTATGACCAATTACCGATCTACGAAGGGTTCAACAATTGTCTTTTATTTCAAGGGCAAAAATAATATCCATACTATCAGTACAGTAGTCACTATGGAGGTCTAATAGTATCAACACTATTAGAGTCTTCAGTAGTATTGCCAAGTTTCGTGTCATTGTTATTACCGACAATATCGATATTCTAACTGACTATCAATATAACCTATCGGTAGCCAGACTATCGTTACTTCGACAGTGGTTACAGACAGATTAAAGACAGTAATTCCACTGTTACATATTCAGAGTGTTTCTTATATAAAACAAGTATAATTCTTAATCAATCTAAAATGACATTTTATGGTAATCTTTAATATAATTAATTGGATAGTAAAAGTCTTAAAAATATATTTCTTCTGATAATAAGTTTCATCAATATCCATCTATTATTTTTATAGTGAGTTGCGAACATAGAAAGCAGATACGCAGACGAAAATATTAAAGCTATTTCGGGTGGTGTGGAGTGTATAACTTATACGATTAATCAATTAATATTATTTTATTGATTTAATTTTAGACTACTTTAGAAAAAAAAATCGTTTAGATGAATTGGATATTAGTACTGAATAACTTGAAAAATACAAGTAAATATAATTGTACTAACTTTATACCAATTGTGTAATATGCGCAATTATGTATTCAAATAAAAAATAATGCCCTGACTTTTAATTCTACGTTCCTGTTACGAAGTAGTAGTTACTAAGAATATACTTTTGAAAGTTTAATCCCAAAAAGAGGCAATAGGTCTGTCTGTCGAACTATAAAGGTACTGTAGTAAGGTCCGTCATTAAGCATTTTCATCTAGATTAAAAACTAGTTTATCGTATTAGATTTCTTAGTAAAGAAATATTACATTTGTAAAATTCTGCCTTTCATAACTTGATAAAATTATCCCATTCAAATTCCAATTTAATTCCTAAAGAATATCTTCTGCATTATATTTGACATAAATTTAACATTTTAAAATTATCAAAACTATTCTGATTCAACTTTTTCATATTTCGGTATTGGACAAATAATAAATACCAAATGGGAATAATGCTGATTCTTTCTTTACATATATGTAATAACTGCAGGTCTAGTCTAGACGAGAAAATTAAAATTAAAATAAAAGTTGAAGATTCTCAATATATATAGTACATTAAGTATGGAGCAGTGAAAGTGGTAGAGGTACACTGAAGACACTTTTCAGTAATTAAATTCTGTTCTATTATATGAAGAAGATGATGTTAATGCCATAAAAAGGCGCTATTTAAAATTACACAGAGACATTGGCAGGCCAGTGATTCAACCCTCTACAATCGGAACATTTGGCCAATCGATTGGTCAAATGTGATATTTAGAGATGTATTACATGATTACAATTAGATTAGAACCGCATGAATATGAGTAAAGTTTCAAAATATTTTAACAACACCAATCTATTTAATACAAGCTTTAACCTTGTAAGCTCAAAGTTTCTTAGTGGTACTTGTTTTAGTGAGCTCATAAAATGTATCTGTCTCAAACGAACAGTATGCATAAATTTACTATGTTTCATTTCAAGTTAAAGATGTGCAGAAAGTGCACTGTACAAAGCCGGGTGTTTTCAAATACCAAAATATACCTACTGTATTATAAGAAATACACACTAATTTTACTCGCTTATGTTTTTACTATCTATAGTGTGTAAGAACCTTCCACCAGCACCACTAAAAGCATGGAGCTTTTTATTACCACAAAGACCCAAATATAATCAAAAATATAAAAATATAGGTAAAAGGCATAGTAAGATCATATTAACAACTTCTTTTTCTCTATGTGATTAATAAACACATCTGAATCTCGAAAAACAATTTAAAAAATACAACTAAATAGACAAATATTTGTAATTTTAAATATGATATTTTGTATTTTTTTTTAATGTGATCTGTCGGCCACCGGCGGCCATTTTATATTTAAGTTTTTTGCTTCATTGGCGTATACGATCAAAAATATAACCCGATAACGGATTTAAAATCAATTATGTTTTATACTGCACGTCAATCTACATTATGTACATGTCAACCTTATCTTTTTAAATAGTTGAAATGCCCTTGTATTACTGAAGTATGGCAGGGACAATTATGTGGGACTCCTGGGGCTCCTACCTAACTAGCTAACTACTGCCCCCAACGCTTCCTGCACTTTATCGTGTCTAAAATTTGTAAGTTTGATATTAACCGCCATATAAATTTTAAGTTTGACAATTTATCAACCAAACTTATTTTACTACTAGGAAAAATTAAAAAAAATGTTTTTTGACATTATCTGCAAAATTTCCAGAATTTAATGATCTCATGTATTTATAATAGTTAAGATTATTATTTATAACTAAAGTATCTAAATTCCACTAAACATTGAAGTTGCAACATTTAATATCAAGTAGATGCAACTATCGAGATAACAGGAATTACTCTTGGATTTTCTCTGATCTGCGATTCAGATGCAAATATATTATTTATTAGCACAACGTAAATTAGTGTAAATGAATTTATATTTTTAATGCATGTTAATTTTTATTTTTATTTTATTAAAAATATTTTATTACAAGAATATTATTGAAAAATTAAACTATACATAAACAGGATCCCTCGTAGACTTGTAAGTTAATTTTTTTTAAGTGCTTAAACAATATTTTTTTTTTATATTATCCATAATAATATTACAATTTAAAGTAAAATCTTTATTCTTTCAAGATATTAATCTTCTTTCGTAATGTTGTTTAGTTTTTTAAAAAACTTTCCCTCTTATTATTTTATGGTCACATACTTGAGGTGTTGATAGTTCACGTAAACGTAACTTTGTTAGACGCTCCTTTGGGACTTAGATTCTGTATAAGCCGTGCATATGAGCAATAAATATAAAATTATCCGAAGCACGATAAAATGTTACATCATTAATTATATTAACTTAAGATTTTGTAATGAATGTGCGTTTATTTATTTGTTATGTTTTTACACCATAACTACTCAACTAATTATCAAAAAATAAACATTTTCATACAACTATCGGTTTGAAGTTAGGAACATGGACTATTACTTAAGACGTACAAGTTCTTTTTTCAATATAATAATATTTAATGTACACATGTTAATTTTTTCTTATAAATTAAATATAAGTATATAAATATGTCTTTAGATCATATAGGAACCATCTAATACTGAAATCAAATCTTAATAAATTCACAGAATAAAAAAAATATTTACAATAAATGTAATAAACTTAAAAAGGACTTAAATTTGTATGTATTTCAGTTCTGTTTTATTCGAACTGGTTTAAAATCCAATTGTAGAATTGTATTCTAATCTATATTAAAGCTCCAGGAGGTTCAGATTTACGGAGAGAGAACGATACAATTGAGTATTTATCATATTGTTATAAAACAATAATAAAAGATTAATATTTTTAACCTCAGGCATAAAATAAAAAAAAAAAAGAGTAGAAACTTAAGATATTATGTCAATAAACATTTGTGTAACAAAGCATCGGAAAATACGTTACATTACGTACACTCGAAAGAATTTGTCATTTTATTAGTAGCGACTGGTATATATATTTTTTTTTATACTATCTGTGTACTTGTGTACTATTTTTTTTTAAGTTAATGCTTGACTACTCTCCACCTCACGGAAAGTGGAAATGTAATCATAGATGGTAAGGCGCATTGCTTAGTAACCTATTCACTCTTCTCTTGAAGACACCCACATTATATTCGACGCAGGCAAGCTGTTCGAGTTCTTTGCTGTACGAACTATAAAAGACGAAGCAAAGCGCTTCGCACGGATGAGTGGAATGTTCACAACGTAAGGATGGATACCTGCCGTACGTCGGAATTTCCGGTGATTGAAGGGGACGGGGGAATGAATTCATCTAAATCTTTATTAATAAAGGATAATCATTTTAATCATGAAACAAATTAATCTGAACATTTACCCAAATTAAATTGCCCGTCTTTGTACCGCATTATACACTCAAGTTACAGGACCATAAACTATACAAAGACTAACTCTAACATTGTTACATGTAACTCAAATCACATGTATGTACATTTGTCAGTGAGTCATGTACGAACTTGTAAGGGTTTAGCTTCCATCTAAATGTAGTAAAGTATTTATAAACAACTATATCGGAACCTAGGCCACCAGACTATATTAAAAAAAAATATGTTAGTGCGTAGGTTATATATATATATTACATTCTCTAACATCGTGCATAAAATGGAGAACCCTCCACCTAATAAATTTAAATAATTATCAAACCCAATGTTTATATTTATTGTCATTATTGTTGATCATAATATTATTTTTTATCAATAATTACAGTTAAAATAAATGCCGTTTTTAACTATAATTTATATTTATCTACGGTAAATATGTTTGTGTACTCAGAATTTATTCCTCTTTCTTTTGATATTCCATTTGATCATTTGATAAGATTGCAAAAATAAATTAAAGACATGTTTTGATATAACATCCGTCTTCTTTATTTTTATAAGCTAATTTCAAATTCAATAAATTTATTTATATGCTACATATTCGAATAGTATTATATACAATTAAATTAAAAATTTAAAAAACCCCCGATACAAAAAGACCTCTAAAAAGAATAAAAATAATATTATTATGTACTTATTGAATTTGTTGCGTCGGGGGACCGTTTTACGTACGTTGATAGTGTATATATTACGAAGTTAATCATTGAGGACTTAGACTATACGATTCGATATCGTAATTTCTTTATTTGCCTTGTTAACTTACTTGCATTTTAATTTCTTCCTTTATTAAACGGTCCCCCGACGCAACGAATTATATTATTTTTATTCTTTTTAGAGGTCTTTTTGTATCGGGGGTCTTTTAAATTTTTTTTTCTTTTTTTTAAAGTTATATTACTGGTTTCTGAATTGTACTAAATGAACCTACAGACACACAAAATTTTCAATTGTTTAAGTATTTCTATTAATTTATCCTAATATTATAAAGAGGCGAGATTTGTTTGTTTGTTTGAATTGAATAGGCTCCGAAACTACGGGACCGATTTTTAATAAAATCTTTTAGCATTACAATCCTACATTATGATGTACAAAGGTTATATTTAATACGAGAAATATATATATTATATTTACAAAAATAAGGATCCACTTGCAAGTTTCGACAATGTAATAAATTATAAATGTATTAAGTAACATGATTCAAGACTTTTTCATATGGGTAGGTAGATATGTAGGTTTCATATATACGAATATTGATAAATATAAACATTTAGAGTTAAAATTATTTACAATCACTAATAACATATGATGAAGGGATTTATATTATCACTAGCTGTTGCCCGTGATTCTTTATGACTACGATCGTAAGCCATATAAAAATATACTTTTATAGTCTACGTGGACACAGTCACGGGCAATAGCTATCCCTAATAAAGTACTTTACCTTAGTAAGTACGTGTAAAAAACTTTTGGCCTTCATAACAAGGCTGTTTTTCCTGTATAGCGCGGGCGAAGCTGTTGGGAACAGCTAATTATTGCATAAGAACCTCTCCCCCGCACGAATAAAACGTCAATATCTTGGAGACGACTGTTTTTATTTCAATCAAACATGGATAAGAACTATGTCGACGAGCACAGCTTTCGATTTAAAAAAACCACATTCAAATCCGTCCACGCGTTTGGTCGCAAACAGTTAATTATTCCATAAGAACCTCTCCCCGCACGAATAAAACGTAAATATCTTTGTTACGACTTTTTTATTACAATCCAACATGGCTTAGAACCATCTAGACGAGCATAGCTTTCGTTTAAAAAAACCACATTCAAATCCGTCCACGCGTTTGGCCGCAAATTTGCCACACACAGATACACAGATCGATAGGTCAAACTTATAACACCCCTCTTTTTAGTCGGGGGTTAGAAAATGGCATTATTCCATATTTCCTTAATAAGACCTCGATTGACAACTCAGTAGTTTAGGTTATAGATATAGGTTATAGTAGGAAATATGTTAATATAGACATACATAATATGTTTAAATCCTTATTTTTTGGCTATGCTGTAGCCAAGTAAAAATGTACAAAAACATAAAGATGTTTTGAAACAGAAAAAACAAAAATAATTATGTTCCTCCGAAACACGAATTAAAATTGTTTAGTGACGATTTTATTGGTTAAACCGAGCCTGATATCGCGTTATATCGTTCACTGAATTCAAATAGATAATACCTTACTCTTTATAATAAAATATAATAAAAAATAAATAATAATATATTATTTACCAAACTGACTATTTTGTCGTTTCTTAATTGTAAATTTAATTGTTTCTTAATTGTAAATAACACAAGTCTCGCCGGATTGAATCTTATGTTGAAATATTACTTCCATATTGATTAAATAAAAATATACTTTCTGTTTTTTCTATCTTCGTCCTAACTAAATATAACATTTAGAACATGGTATCTGTAAATACCTTTGATATAAACAACCAAGAATTAGAAGGAAAACCACATATTGTAGAATAGGGTTGAAAATGTTTTCAAAATTAAATTTCAATGGATCTTTGAGACTCGTAAAAATATAGCTTTTTCAGTTCACTGTTCTTATCACGTAAGTAAGGCCTTAATGAGGGGATATTTCTTGTATGCACTAGATTGACTATTTTGAAGGATTTTGTTGTATAGACGAGACGAAGCTTCTTAGCAATCCATGGATTCACCGTGCGGGTGCCGGGCCCATCGCGTTGCAAGGAGAGGAGTGCAAGCAGTGCCTGGGACTTGCGACCCAGGAGTAGGTTTAAGGGGCCCCTTTATTATGCGCAAAAACGCTCACCTTCACCCTCCACACTCCTCTCCCTACCTAACCAAATTTGGAAAGAACCTACTAATGCCGCCTTTGAAGTACGTTCTAGAAATGAACCGATGCTTGTTCTAGAAAGGCCAAGATCTTTAAGTAGGCTATAGAGAGATTTTGCTGTTATACCTCTCGCTCCCACTTCTACCGCGTACAAACTAACTATAAATTTATTCCTGATCAGTTCGTTGGTTAGTTCGTAATACTTATTGAGCTTGAATGTGTGATCCCTTGGGATGTTTGTTTCCCAAGGAACAGTAAGCTCCACAAGTATCACGCGCCTCAGATGTTTCGAATACAGGAATAAGTCCGGTCTGGATGACGAAACACCAACATCCCCAGGGATTTTGTAATGCTTTTCATACGTGTCCATCATGAGAATCCAATCAGGAGCCGCGCCTAATATTGAATAAGGCTTCGCTTTTGATTTTTTGGAGGAGCCTTCTTTTACGAATTCTATAGATCGTTCGGTGGTTGTTATACCCTTCCGCGCTCTTGCTACTGAAAGACTAACCGCTTCCCGTATAATTTCTAATACCTTGTCGTGGCGACGCGAGTATTGACCTTTATCTAGAAGTACCCTACACCCTACTAATAGGTGTTTCGCGGTTCCTATTGCCTCCCCACAGATGTTGCAAGACTTTTCGGTGGCTTTGCCCCATCTTACTAAATTACTTTGATCTGGGAGAGTCATTTGGAATGCATTAAGATAGAATTTTAATAATGCTGGGGACCAATCATAAATTAAGGTGCGCCACTTCAAAGCTAGTGGAATACAAAAATCTCCTATGGTCACCCATTCGTTTTGAATTTCTAGGCTCATCGCGTGGAGTCGGTAATTATCGTTTTCGTCTTGTCGAATAAAAGATTTTGTTATGTCTATGTCTTGAACTTTCCTACTTGATCCTAGCCCTACTTTATTTGTTTGAGCACCTATCATAAACTTTTTATGGAATTGAAGTCGTGACTCAAGCTCTGAGGCAACTTTGTCTTTTGGGAGAGAAGTTACAGTATCATCTTTAGATTTTCCGATGATATGTCTTTTGGTAACTCTTAGATGTTTGTAGAGCTCCGATGGTTTCTTTAATTTTAATCCAAAGTTGTTACGGTCTCTAAATAAGGTTGAAGAGTCCGCTGAGTGCGCTAACCCGAGCCATAACTTCAATGTCTTTATGACGCTTGCATCTAACTTTGACAAAAGGGTTTTATTTATATCATACACGAGGAAAGGCCAATTTAGACGTGATGTTAAATAATTATCGTAAATCCAAGCTTTTTTGACGTTACTTATTGGTTGGTTGTCTACCTTTTTGAGATCGTTTAAAAAGCTATCGACTATTACATCCAACGATGGAGTACGGCCTTGGTAATCGATTTTTTTACCTAAAAATTTAAACGGAGCTGCTTCCGTAACCGTACTAACGCACTGACCGCCTATTATAAGACCCGGATCGTAAGAGGTATATTTGGTATTCCTTCTACCCAGACACAGACTAAAACATTTACTTGGTTTTGTCCTCAATCCGCCCGTCCACGTACAGAAATCCAACTACATTTAAAAGTACCTGACATTGTTTCGGATTACGTGTCAGTATCGCGAGATCATCTGCAAAAATTATATTACTATTAAATTACCGTAGTAATTAATACCGTAGTCATAATTATCGGTCCCCCGACGCAACGACTTCAATAAGTACGTAATAATATTATTTTTATTCCTTTTAGAGGTCTTTTTGTATCGGGGTTTTTTTTTAATTTTTAATTTAATTTTTAAATCTATTTTTAATACTGGCTGTAGACTAGTATTGTGATGTTATTCAGCCCATAACAATCTTCATAAGGCTTCTTCTATGATTGCAGTGTTTATATACGATGCCCATATTGAGAAAAAAATCATTAGTTATAAAAAAACTTTTCATTTTCATGCGTCATATTTATAAAAAGTTGGTACAAAAACATGGATTATGAATGTTTATAAGTTACACAATTTCCATTGTGCCAATATTTTATAAGGAAATTTCATTTTATAAAATTCCTTTTAGAATTTTCTTCATTTATTCCAGAATATTAGCCTAATCAGTATAATTCATAAAAAAACACTAAAAGAAAATAAAACTCACAAGACTTCACGAAAGCTCTCTACATTGTGATAAGTTACTTGTTATAAATGAATGTGGTTCCAATGATATACAATAAAAAAAACTTCTACTTCCAGATCCTACAATAAAAATCTCTCGTGAACAAGTAACTAGTTCCAAGTAACTATTTGCTTCTTTCATACTATGTATATGTATATTTATACACATTCTACTTGTGTCTCTCATTACTCTGTAGTAATAAAAAACATTGCGTATGTTCGAAGACTTCTAATTTGTAGTTATTATTTAAAGTTATGTTTAAGGTTCACTCCCCTAAAAAATATATATAATATAAAAATAATAATATACATATAATATCGCAGGACAAATTACACACATTGATCTAACCACTAAGTAAACAATTTATTTTTCCTTGTGTTAAGGATGTTGGACAACGATACAAATAAATAGAAATACACATTATAAATACTGGAAACATATTTCATAAACGACCAAACCCAGAAATACAGACATCTATACTCATCACATACATGCCTGTCCCTGTCGGGTATCGAACCCGAGCCCCACTGAGCCGCTATACGTAAGGTGTCTGCACTAACCACTCGACCAACGGGGCGGTTATATATATTTGCCTGAAGAGAACTTTGAGATCTATTGAAATGGATATAAGAATAGTTCATTTTTGCGACCACTACAGGACTATAACGTAGTGTTTTGGATCATAATGGCTTATTGTTATAAATTAAAAAATAAGATAGAACTACGATCGACCAAGGCTTAAACAAAACTAAGTAAACTAATTGTGAGTCCCTAAGGAGCAACTATCGAACTAAACCTATCGATGTCACATAGAAGCAGTTAATGTTAGCAGAAACATACAATAAAAAAATTCCCAATTCTATGTATAAAATAGATTATAAAGATGTGTATTTTTTTAAAACCTCATAAAATAAGTGTATGTATTTTTTTTAATACCACATAACATAAGTAACAGTGTTCCGTATAAATACAGAAACTATATATTATAAATCGCCTATTTCAAACAAATGTTTTATATA
This sequence comes from Napeogenes sylphis, assembly GCA_959347405.1. NCBI lineage: Eukaryota > Metazoa > Arthropoda > Insecta > Lepidoptera > Nymphalidae > Napeogenes > Napeogenes sylphis. The sequence continues at coordinate 6,996,996 of OY365781.1, read as the reverse complement.
CCCAGCGTAATGGGTATTTTTTTACCAATACTAAACTTAAATATAATATATACACAATATACTCCAATAATACTCCATTAATTAATAAAAGGAATACACTTAAGTCTTATTTTCTGACAAAGTCTATTCTCATAAATTTTACTTGGCCTTAATTTAACCAAATTTATTTAATTAGCACATGCACCTTTCTGTGAACATCAATATTTGAACCAACCAAATCAAATAAGTACTTGTAAAACGTAAGACTAATTTCGGTTAAAATCGTCTCTATTGTTTTACGCTGTTGCGAACAGTACAATGCGAGTACAATGTCAGTAGCAAGCCGGGCTAGGTCAGGCTCTGACCCTACATTGTTCATACAAACATAACTCCGACAGCAATTTTGAATATTATTGCAACCTCTTTCATAAACAATGACAATCAAATGGTATCAAATTAATGACATCAATTAAAATATGTCTTTGATAAAGTTAGTAGACTACTTAGCTTTTTTTAGGCATTAGGCCAACGAGATAAGTTAGGATTACTGATATATTGCTTATAGATATAGACAAACATACATAGGCGTGAAGATTAAATAAGAAGAGTTCATATATTTATTAGCAAAATGAACAAAATAAAACAAGATATTTATTTAAATTATATTTAATCAATACGATTTTCGAAAGAAGCCTTCTAAGCTGTATCGATACGGTATCTCAATTGGCAGAGCGACAAGACGTTGTTGGTTCGAATTCCTGTCCGTATCATAGACATAGAATAGACTACCCCTTATCTTCTCGAGAGTGCAGTAATAAAAAGTGGAGACCATATTTCACCATTTATCCGTAAGGTGACGGAAATACCACTAACATGCAATTCAACGAGGCTTGATGTCAGGCCGACGGCCTGTCCTAAGAACTCTTGCCAAATCGTAGGCAATAAGTAAAAAAAGGTATCCATTTAGGCTTTTTCTAACCCAAAAAGACATGATAATCTTAACTATAATAAATTATGATTGAACTAATGAAAAGCAAAACAAGTTATTCTTATATTTTAAATGGTTACTGATTACTGAGCCATGATAAATTGAATTTCTACACGGGATATTTGTTTTTGTGATACACAGTTCGTAGTTCTTACTCTTTGTGTACTTTGTGTACATTACATAAATGTTTGAAACTAAACCGCGACACTGGGATTGTTTTAAAGAGAGGGAGTTTCATTTAAAATATTTATATCCATTTGTACAACCAAATATCATGTATACCAAATACCAGCCTCATTCTTAACATGCACAACGTTAGTCTGGGAAAGTTTTAGTTCAATTGAATCCATTTTTTTATGTAACGCTTCTTAGTACAATTGTTTTTGTATTTCGACATATTTGTTCTTGATAAATGAATAGCATTATAGAATTTAAAATGTTATCTAGAAAAATAGCTATTTTTTCTTTTATATCCTTTCTAAAGTAAAAAAAATACTGAAATTGAAACTTTCTTATGTATATTTATTAATCTTTTAATGCTTCTTTTTCCTTTAATTCTTTATGTTTTTGATGTACTTTGGCACTTTGAGAAATTTCGTTGCGATGCAAAAACGTCCACGTCAATTTCGATTCAATTGATTTTTACGTAATAGTAATTTGTTTGCATTCCTGTTAAATTTCCAATTAATTCTCTAGTAGTGTGCATCATTATAAAGCAATGCACTAAACTATCGTGGAAGGCTTATTGATTTAATATTTATTTAAAATGCTCTTGTGTCTTGTTAAAACGCTTTTATGTGTTTGAGATTATAATTCGCTTTAAATTTAAGCGCAAAAACAAATATTTAAAAATATTTTGTATCTTGTACATATAGATATGGTTTTTTTATATTGCTCAAGAAAAATTAATGTTAAGATAAATTATATGAAAATAAATGGGCGGGTGGAGAATTTGTTTTAAAAACAGGTAGGTAACGTCAGAGTCTTGTGAGCACAAAAAAATATCTCCATAATATTAAAGTTCTTATTTATATATTGCGATTCACCTATGAGTATATTAATTTAAATACTAAATCTAGGGGTACGGATTTTCAGAGCTAAATTATTTAGAAATTCAAAAGAACTTAGTCTTTCTCATTCTGTAACTATGTACTGAGCGGTCTCTCACAAAACGTTCGTGTCTGACCGTCCATCTATTTGTCACAGCTATTCACATTTCAACTGATTTATATGATTCGTCGTATCACTTTAATTTTTTATAATAAAATAACCAGTAATATTTTTTTACACCCTTCGATTATGTGGAATATTATTGATATATGTTTTAAAATGTAATAAAATATTTTAAGCTGTAGAATAATTTGCCAGGTCAGGATCTTCGAACTTATTCAAAGATAACTGTACTACTGTTTTAATCCACTTGAAGCAAATTGGGAAGATTAAAAAGCTCGAAAGGTGAGTACTTCACGAGTTGACTGAAGCAAACCGGCAAACACGCGTCGACTGCTGCGTTACATTATTGAACCGGCACAATAATGAAGTATTATTTTTAATCGAATCATTACCGGTGATGAAATATGGATCCTCTACTATAATTGGCAGCACTCATCGCGATCCAAATCCTGCTCCAAGCGAAAGTTTACCCAAAAAAAAATACTTGTAAGCTTCTGGTGCCGGTTTTGTTCATTACAGTTTTCTCGAATCTTGCTAGACTATTACGGCTGCATCACGATAACGCAGGCCAGACCACACAAGGCGGGACAGACAGCTACCAAATAAGAAAAGCTTCTATTAGAATGTCAAAGATATCCACCGTACTCTCCGGATCTTGCTTCAACAGATTACGATTTTTTTCGAAATTTGGATTACTTCTTCCAAAAATTCAACACCGATGAGACAGTCCAAAGCGCCTTCAAAGAATTTATTGATGCCCGGCTGACTGTTTTTTTTAGTAAAGGAATCAATGAACTACCTATAAGATGGCAAAAGTGCATAGAAAACAATGTTGCATTCTTTAATTAATAAATACATATAGCCATGTTAAGTTTTTCATCCTATTTTTATTTCAAATCTATTTTATACTATTAATTCTGACATCGTAATTTTAAATTAAAAACCTTAGAGTTATTAATAATTCTTTGATATCGTTTTATTCAAAAAATTACATACGCATTCTATATATAAAAATAACATGATATCAGATTTGCATCTTAAATACAGTATAATACAATATTTTTTCTTAGATATCCAAATTATGTAGATAAATATTTTTTATTTTTATCCTGATAGGCTAAACATTTTATGCGGCTGTAAAAATAAAACCGAAATTGATTCCAGTAAAATAAGGAATACTTCGTAAAAAACACATTATTTCTTACAAAGGAACATTTATACCACATTTATTAATATAGGTTTATATAAAGTTAAAAAAATATATCTACATCTTAGATAAAAGATACGAACTATCCATAATATCAATGTTGGCCCAATTGAAATATATGTTTCTTTACATTGTTTAAGGACACATATTTTTTTTTATATTTTATTCTTCATAATATAATTCTGAACTAAGCATTTTCTGTACACCCTTTTTAGAACAAATCCATCATAAAAAACATGTCATGTGCATGTTTATATGAGAAACTTTTAGGCATACTGATCCTATTTTCGAGCAGATTTTGTACCGTCATTATATACAAGTTCACGATTTGAGTTCTATTTAACACTCTTGGGAAGCTAGTCAAGTTTATGATCTTATAACTTTGCGTGTGAAATACGTTACTCGAGATGGGTAGTTTAGTTAATACTACAACTCTTCTTTATTATTTAGTCTATAAGGCCGTCCTAGAGAAGAATAAAAAAATATATATGTAAAAGCGTTTTAAATGACAAATGAGTTATTATTAAAGAAGACAAGCCGGTACAAACTATAATACAGCTCTTATATCGATAGTATAACTCTATAATATAGGATTAGAATATTGGAATATAATTCTAGAATTGGAACCAAAATCAGATCAAACAAAGCAAATCTGATTCTATCTGATTCTATCTGTAGATAAATAACCGTAGGATAATCGAAGAGATTCTTTCCAATCAACTTACACTAAGCTTATTCCGTTTGTTACTTTAAAATATATAATGGTAGTTATTCATTGTTAATAACTGTTAAGATAAAATGTATTTTGATAATTTATTAACTGTTCGTGTTTGAATTACAAAGAAAACTAATTATTTATTAAAAAAAAACATCGTTTGATCGTTCTACGTTTTCTATAAACAATATCACTTGAAAAGACATCATAGGAGGTGTCTAAAATTTCCAAAATTTCATTTTAATTTATATAAATATAACAAACCGATACGGGCAGGGATTCGAACCCGCGACTACTGGGAAACCGTCCCGTCGCTCTACAAACTGAGCTACCGTATCGCTGTCCGCCTCGGTGTATTAAGCATTCTATATGTGATCGTCTTTATCGGTACGGTGGTGACATCTCTTAGGTTTCTTTCAAAAATTCTGACCAATGTTTCTAACTAATGTTTCTAGATAAACATTGAAAAGATGCCAATACCGTAATTAATGTTTGAAAACATCTATAAATGATAAACTTATTTAAAAACATCTATAAATGTTAAACTTATAAATGTTAAACTTATTTAAATTTATATATATAAATATAGAATGAAAAATAAACCGATCCAGGCAAGGATTCGAACCCGCGACTACTGGGAAACCGTTTCGTCGCTCTTCCAACTGAGCTTTATCGAGACGGTGGTGACATCTACTAGGTTTCTTCTGGCATAGCTCAGTTCAATAGTAACAGAATGAGAAAGACTAAATCCTTTTCTTAATAATTATGTTCTTTACACGAATCCAAATTATTTTCTTTATACGAATTCGGATTCGATGATAAACATTGAGATGACAATACATTAAGATATTTTGATACCTTATAAAGATGGATAAATTTTAATATACAAATAACTTTATCATTAAAATATTCTTTTGTGCTGAAAAGATGCTGACGTTCGCTGTCTTTAAAAAAGCGAGGTAGTCAGTTTGTTTTCGCTTTTAATAATTAATCTCAGATTAATATTTACATTATATGAATTACGAATTTTTTTATTTTAGTTTGACTGCAATAACCGTTTATTTGTTTTAAATTTTAATATTTCATAAGTTTTATGTGAATAGAAATACTTAAGATTTTTTGAAAAAACAATTTATTACTTGTGAAAATGTTCCCTAATGTCAATCTACTAAGAAATTTGTTTAAAAAAATATATTTCCTTTTTTTAAGCCTCAGTATCCTATCTAATAGTCAATGTATTACTATTGAAAAATGACTAAAGTACAAAAAAGTTTCCTTAGCGGAATAAATACAATACCAGTTAAAATATAAATAATTGGGATACCAATAACCTATTATAACCACGACCCAAAAAAAAACATTTTACAAAACAAATCACAGCGTTGACTGTCAAACACTAGGGTTGCGACGGTATCGATTAAACTTGTCAGTCTAAAATTGACAGGTATTTTAATAGAATTGTTATCTACAAAACTTGTACTTCGTAATATTCATTATTATTGGTTTTGTAAAACAATAGAAATAGTTTAATCCTGACTAAGTAAAAACTAAATTTAGTTTTTTATTTTTATTTAAATTAAAAAATAAAAAACTAAATTGCTTATATAAAGTCAGAATCTTTGTTTATATTTTATAATAATTCAGATCTTTAAAGAAAGCTGGTGTTGTTAACGTGATAAATTAAAATATTATTTTCAAAAATAGCTTTGATGAATCCGATTTTTATCGATTTCTGCAATATTATCAACCCTATTACCATGTAGGCCGTTTCGCCAAAATTAACAAAATTGTGTCTATTTATTTCGTTTAATTCATATCCTTTCTCAAAGACAAGAATGTTGTATAATTACACTTCATTCTAAAATAATGTTTGTGATCGTACTTTATTTAAAAGGATTTCATCCCGTTTTTCATCAAAAATAAAAGGTTTTATTATATTAAATATACAGTTACATTGATACACTCTCATGTTGTGAGATTTTTCTGAATGCAATTAGTAGATTATTATTTTAGAAATCAAGTTCTGTTATAAAATGAAAGTAAAAAAAAATTATATATAATGTAAAACTATTAGTGACATTTCATGATAGACAAATAGAGAAAAATATATCGAGTAAAAGTTTAAACTTTTAATAGTTAGACATATGCGGAGGAAAGTGTGTATCAAGAAGAAAGAAAGTATGAATGTAGTTGATGGATGGATAAAGTCATAGATGGAGTCCATGAAAAATTATCCGGTGAGAAAATCTCAACTGAGATGACATATGATAAAAGAAAGCCGAGGGCATTGACATATTAAGCCGACCGCAAATAATTAGGATAAGGACAGGTGGATGACATGTAATTGACCGGGAAATATTTTCTTTTGTAAGTTCGTTAACAAAATTAATTTAACGAATATCTTCAATTTACGTAACAATTATTTTTTGGCACTATCTCGAGAAAAATACAGGTAGCATATTTATCATATAAATTTCTGTATTATTTTAATTATTTCTTTCTAAAATAAGTTTTAATCAGAGATAGTTTTTTTTTTTCTAAAGTACAGTCCACACAAATATCAAGGAAATTTGAATTATTCTCAATATTATAATTTTAATTATCCTTTACTTAAAAAGGAAATAGAAGAAAAGAAATGTAACTTATCTTAAATTCAATAACAATCATCTAATTATCAAGATATTCTTCTTGCTTACTACTTAAAGCGAAATATAAAAGCAATCGTAGTGAAAAGCGTTATATTAGATAACTTATCTAGATTGACCTAGTGCATACACGAGTGTGTTTACCCGAATTTAGTGCGAGGTGAACTAATTAGTGTATTGGTACGAAGCCAACTGTGCAAATGATAATTTGTTATGCTTATTGATATTTATCTTCTCAATACAACTTACTTATTGGCAACTAGTCCCTGCATTGTAGGTTATTTCCAAACATTTTAATAACGGAAACCAAGTACACCAAGAATCAGAGCAAGTAACTGTAGGTCAGAAAAACAATAGTCCTAAGTAGAAATAAATTCTCTCTTGACTCAGTTATCAAAGTCACTAATCACTTCAATAAAATAAAAATAAAAATACTTTGTTATAAATCTAAAAAATAAGGATTTATTTTTAGTAAATCCAATACGACTTTGTAGCCTTGGAAAAAACTAAATAGATAGGTACGTATTTTTGCGTACGATTTGGCTAAAGTTTTGGCCTAATATTAGCCCTTTTTGGATATGCATCTATATATATTTGTTACATTTGGGTTTTATAGCTTATAGCCTAATGTTAGAAATTATTTTTAAGAAATATAGCAAAGAAATAAAAATATAGACCGCCCACCCATCCGGTGACGCAGTTTCGATCAATGGACTAACTGCATAGACAGTAATTAAAAATATAAAAAATTGGGAGTGATTCGTGTTAAAATGTTAAATATTGATAATGTGGCTTTATGGCTTATAAGCCTTTATGGCTTTACTATTACATATTTTGGAAGTGCTTGAGAGAAAGTTTTTTGAGAGCCGCACTGTAGAAAAATGCTATGAATCCAGATGGTGGGAATGATATTGTAACGGGTGGCGTATAGTGCGACATAGGAACTCAGTAGCAGGAATCAATCCAAAAACTGGTATATTAATCAAAAAAATGGGATAAAAATTACTGGAATACTAAAAAATGCCATATTGCTTCAAAACGTCGAAGTATCTTTAAGCCTTTTAAGGAGCACTAAGACTCCGAAGATTTAAGCTGCTTGAAGATTCGAGATACTAAGACAAGAACAGTGGTCCATGTGCGGACGAATCTGCGTTTTATATGCTAGAACCTTTCGTACTACGTAAATTACCTTGCGCCTTTCTTTTAAACACTGCCAGTTCCTTCGAGGCTAACTTGGCCTTACCAGGTTATCTCAAGCCAGATATAGTTGATATGTCGATTGGGGTTTTTATTAGTAAACACAAGAACTTCTGTCATTTGGATTGTGCCTAAAAAGTGGGCACTGAGTCAGAGGAAACAGATAGTGGGGTTTTTTCATAATGTAATAAATAATATTAAAATACATATTATATAATTAATCAAATAATGATTAATTAGTCATATAAAAAATATAATGAAGGAATAAATAATACGCAAATATTTATATATAAATATAGTATAAAAAATACATCATCACGAAATATCAATAAATGTTTCATTCTATATTTATTCTAAATTTATATGAGCTTAACATGACTAAACATAATACAATCTCAAACATAATATTACTCTCACAATACCTGCCCCGGGTGAACAAAGTTTCTAATTCTTGTAATACATTGTGGACTCTGCGTGTCTTTATGTACAACTTTCTTAGCGTTAGTTTGTAAGGAATATAAAAGTTGTGTAAAACTTTCTTTATATGTTTTATTAAGGATTATTTTATACAATAACATTACCATTTTATTTTGTTTTTTAACAAGATTGTATTTTAACAAAGAGACTTTCTATTGTTATCACTGCAGTTGCTACGAAATTGTTGCTATAGCAACTATTTATTACTACAAAACCATAAGATATTCTACCTCTGTAAAAATATATGATCCAAAATAAATGAAACGTTGTTCACTGTATATCATGCTACAAACAGACGGAAATGTAAAATTATAAATTATTTAGATCAGGCGATACGATTCATGTTTTATTAAAAACAAGCTTTTCCTCTCTACCGTTCGCATTATTACAGAAAATCTACTAGTGAAGAGTGTTGCACGTTCAAAAATCCTATACAAACACAGACATTCAACAGCAGTATCTATACATTTGCTAACAGCTGATTTTCTTAGGGTCACTGAGAGACACAGACTCAGATGGCCGCACCTCTCCCAGTGTTTCCATTTATTTCTTACTCTACTTCATCCCTTCCTAATCTATAAATAATTATATATTCTGAAGTATAGAATAGTATATAGTATAGAATAATTATATATTTGGAAGTATATATTTTATTAATATTTTATTATAATCTGTGTAGACGAGAGAATGTACTATTTCGAAAATATTATTCTCATTTAAAATAACTACTTTATAAGAAATAATGATTCGCAGAAAATAATTAAGACCCATAACATTCATTGTTTTAACTTAAAAATTATCATAAATTTTTGTGCTGCAAAGAAGCTGACGTTTGCTGTCTTTAAAAGCAGCGAGATAATCAGTTGCGCTTCTAATAATCTTACATCAATGTCTATATGTTAGAAGTTGAGGGTATCTCTAAGTAACTTTTTTTTTTTTTTTTATTTAACGTCTGGAATCCTCATGGATACACACCTCCATGCAGGGGAAGATGGAAGCGGCTATGTGAGACTCTTACTCACTAAACCAGACGGTCAACACCTCTCCGTCATAATGGAGCGCCACGGGAATGCTTGCGCACACATCCGCGTTGCTCCGACGGAAGGCCGCGTGAGCGACCACCATGGACTGACGCGCCCGGTTGACTTGAGCGCGTCCCACTCCGGTGGCCGGCTTGTTGAATCGCGAGGGGTCTCCTGCCCTCCGGCCGAGCCAAATCAAGACTCCCTCCTCAACGAAGAAGGTGTCCCGATCCGACTCAACCTCCCGGGGCCGGACCCCGTCCGAAAACGGTCGTGGTCCGAACCCGAAGCCGCCACCAACGGCTGGTGTGCATCGCAGGTGACCCTCCGAAGAAGACCACCCCGACACACGGGGCCGGAAGAGGTACACACATCTGCGCCGCAATTTAAACTGCCACCTGGAGACGACGCAGAATATGCGACCTCGAACGTCCCGCCACCCCGCCAACGAAGCCCTCCCTAGGAAGAGCTCCGCCGCCACCTCGCCCGGACTAATCATCGTCAAGCGCTATTGTACCTGACGATGACTATTCCGGGCCATCACCCTATCAGCGCAAACGGCCTCTCCCTCAGCAAGGAAGAGACCGCCGCGTACCCCCCACACAACCACGGGACCGCCCCACAGTCCACTCTGCGCACAGAGAAGTACCAGGGGCGACCCCGCTGCTGTCCCCGGTAGAGAGGGCCTGCGCCCTCCCACCCTCAGTGCCCAGGCCAAAAGGCCCGAGCCCACCCCGCAGACAGACCACCTCGAAAGGCAGCCCGCCCGCCAGCCATGAACCGGGCACAAACCCCCATGGCCGACCCACCCCGCGCCGAGTATTAGCTAACGGCTAATGCAAACCCGAAGGATCACATTAACCGTTGTTGCCCAGGGAGCACCGGCACGTACCGCTTCCGATGCCACCGGACGAATCCGAGCAACAAGGGAAACAGACCATTGCTATAAATAGGAATACAAGTTAAGGTCATGGAATATTTTTAAAATCATTTAAGATTGGAAGGTTTATAGGTGTGAGTAATGATTGAAGGTGTGATTTTTGAGTAATCTATCTTTTAGTACTTTATCTAACTTTTATTATTATATCACATTTTCCGTTATTATATTATTATATTGTCTCAAATAATTAACATAAATATGAATTCTTATTTTTTATATTAAATTTCTTCATTATTCCTAATAATATTATACCAATTATGATAAAGCTTTACGAAAAGTCAAAACCGTATAAAGTATAATTTTAATGAAAACATTTTATGAACAGAAATATTTGAGCAAATTGAACTTATTAATGATAAAGGATAAATAATATACTAAATATTGTTTGTGTTTATTCCTTTAAAAAACTACGTTATGGAAAAGATACTGCCATTGGATATGTGATAATAAATGTACGTATGAACAGTGATTAGTACAATGATCTGAAATATTACATTGATAAAATTGTAAAGCTTTGCAGTCGACTAATAGATACGAATGTTCATTTCTTAAATTATATTTCGTAATATTAATTAAATATTCAAATTTGTAAAACAATGCAAATAAGAAAAAAGTCATTTGTTTTCCATTTATAGGTGTCAGTTAAATTTGCTAGCTCAGTGGATTCCTTCAAATTATCGATATGATCCAACCCTATTCCCAGGTTGTCTATTTCAGCAAAATTAACGAAATTACGTCTATTTATTTTATTTACTTAACACGTTCACTGCGACATCATAATTAAAAAACTTTCAGCTGATGCGTTAGGGATCTAAAAGATCTCGAAACTGATTTATCCCCGTGTGCGTTGGGGACCTAATCAGTGCCTTAAAAGTACAATTCTGAAAATAATTTATATCTTCAACAAAAACAATGACATATACTTAAAAATTTCGTGAGTCAAAGATAGTCTACTGTTCTATATTTTGCTAGGTTCGCACGCAGTTATGACATAAGAATAAGCCACAAATACAATACAAAATACAAAAATTAGACATCGATTGTATCTCGTTCCGCAACCAGAGATAGAGCAATATGTGAAGTGACTAGTGATGGGAATAAAATAAAATGTTATTTGTCGATAGAAAAAGTTTAATTTACGAAATAGTTATTTATTATAAACTACGGAAAATGTTTGTCATTAAAGCAAGCACATCGACTTTTCGCATTGTGAGCAAATCGTAATGATTTTTTTTTATTTTATTTTTTATATATGACACACTTAACAGTTTGCGGCCAACATGGTATAAGATATTCTACACAATAATAAAGATCTACCTGCTCGTCACAAAATGTTTTTTTAGAAGCTTCAAAGCTGTTTACCGTGCGTCGTAATTTTTCATAACAACCCACGCAACGTCTTTTTTTTGTTTCCTCGTTGGAAAACATGATCAACACATCTTCCTTCAGGATTTTTTTAAATTATTTTACTGGATAATGCCGCGGTATTAACCGGCGATAATTTTTCTTTCTTAGAATGCTCACCAAAATTAATTGACTTTTTACACTTTTTTTTTTCAAAGTAACTCATTGTTTTTAACAACAATTAAAACAATTTAAAATATGAACACGTCGATATATTTACGCGAGTGCTATTTTTGAAACGTGAGCGCGTCCCCTCTCATCGATACTTGAACAACACTAAAACGAGACACGCAGCGCCCGCGCCGCCTACCTACGTATGATTCCACCAGTAATAAAATTTCCCCTAACGCAAGTAATGAAAAAAATCATAGTACTGTGCGTTAGGGACCTAATCCATCCCTAATTTTTTTTATTATGTCTATGAACTCACCTTCAAGTAGGATACAAATGTGTATATTTGTCTTGCTCATACATAAAGAACTTTACAAGTTAGAGCAAGGAGTGAAAAAACAGCATTTCAGTCCACGCACAATACGAAAGTCCCGCAAGAGATCTAATAGACCTCGTAACGTAGCGAACGTGTTAAGTGGGATATCTGTGAACTTCATTATACACACAACATTTTTTTTTTTTAAGGACACGTCGCCCGTGCACTTTTCACATTTAGTCTGTATTTGTCAGTTTAATCATTGAAATTTTAGATAACATGCTCGAAAAGAAGTCTGTTAATAAAAGATATCTTAAAAACTGTTTTAGTGAATCACACAACATTTAAGACCATTAACGAAACAAAGACTAATATCCCAACATTGTTAATTAGAACCCAATGGTAAGGTTGTAGGTAATATATAAGTGCGAATATAGGTACGATTGTACGAACAGTATGCATAACCTTATTTTATATATACGTAAGGACTCGATTATTAACATATTTTTGTACAACGAATTTCCTATGCATTTCTTTTATTAGTATGGTATTTTTATAAATACATACAGTACGACCTTAAAGATACATTTATTTTATTTAGAATAAATAAAATGTTAAAACCCAGGTAAAAATATAAATTAATAAGATAACCATTGCTTTTCACTTATGAGTTTTTTTAATATAATATTAGACACTCGCAAACTTATTACATTCCTTAAAATCTTTACTAAAAATAATCATTGATACACACCAATTATAAATATTTTATAAATATGAACTATTTATTATCTTCATGTTCATATTACATAATGTTTATTTGTAAGATTTCGAACAGACACCATACTGCATACATGTCTTAAAAGTATTTTTTAATGCCGATCACATTTTGATTCCAAAATTTATATTTATATTTACCTTATATTTTTAACTAATATTCAGAATTTTACGTAAATAAATTTCTATTTATAATTTTACCTTATATTTTTAACTAATATTCAGAATACTTAAGCAATATACAATTTCATTTCCGGTTTCGTATTGTATTGGACGTTATTTGAAATACAATACACTCAGCTTATAAATCTGACGATGCGTTACGAGATAGATATTAAAAAGCATTGTATCAACAGTATGGAATAGAACCAGAATATTAAAGTCTCAGAATATTAAAACAATATATATTATGTTAAAATTTGATCAAATTCCAATATATTCAGATATATATATATATATACGTTCTGGCCGTTCGACAATTACCAAAACGCGTTGCGAGCGTTTAAAAGTAGCCAGAACGCGTTCGGTGCATTTGAAGGCAGCCAGAACGCGATGTGGCCGTTTTTTCCGTCCACTGAGCGTTTTCGGTCTTCGGGCCTAACATATATATTATATATATATGTATACTCAGACGAGATGTCAGATCAATACTTGTTGGAGTTAGAATTTTGGAAAATTTTACGAATCACAAAATCATAAATCAAAGTTTAATATATACGTTCAAACAAACATACAAATGATAATTAAATACTTATTACTATTATTATTATTACACATTAACAATGATTCGTCTTACATGAAGTCTCGACTCTAACTGTCCCTAAGCTCTAAGAACCTTATTCCACTAATTTGGTTTTTTCCATTAGTAAAATTCTTCATAGATAGATAGATAGATAGATAGATCCAAGGGGATGGCCGTGGCCAAAGCTGTCATTTTTAAGACTACCTTCTAAAAGACCCTACATAAGTGTACCTGGAGCAATTTAGGTTACTCTCTTTACGATGGCATCTAGCAGGCATCTTTGGTAGGAGAAATGGGTGATGATTTCAATAACTGCAGGCTATTAAAGAAGTATATGGACGCATTTCTGGTTTCTTCTCCACAATCTAACCTCTAAGACGGTTACCAGACCAAGCAGACTCCTTGTACCGCATGGTCTTCTTCGAATTGAATGAATTTCTCCGAAACTCTAATTAAAATTGTTTGAATGACTTGATGGACTTAACCGGAGCATGAGATTGCGTTACGACGGATCACTACATTCAAATATTTTTATATATAATTAATAATGTTTAATTATGAAGAAACAAATTAAAATATATATCATAATATCCTCATAAGAACGGTCATAGTTAGCAAGAGTTGTGATGTTTTTTATTTCTTTAACTTAAAGGATTTTAAACATAAATATTCTAAATATATATATATATATATATATATATATATATATATATATATATATAAATATATATATATATATATATATATATATATATATATATATATATATATATATATATATATATATATGTAATATAATTACACTATAAAGATGCAGGACCAAAACTTTTGGTCAATGACTGTATAAATACAAATACGTTGTTGGAGTCCGAATCAGGTTTAAACAAAATAAAGTAAACTAATTCTAAGTCACAAAGGAGCGATGAACGAACTAATGTTTGCGTGACGTATCGACAGCTCGGAGTACTGTTGACAGAAAAATAGACAAAAATTTTATGTATATAAAATAAATGATAAATTTTAAAACCAATAAACTTATTTTTATCATCTCTAGTTTTGTTCAAAGTACTAGAAAGATTCTCACATAGGTAATAAAAAGTTTGGTAAAATAATAATTAATTTTATATGAGATAAAATTATATTTCATTAAAAAAACTAAAGAAAAATGATCCCATAAAAGCCACAACAAAATATTATTTAAATTGTTTCGTTGGGAACACTCCCATGTCTATTGACAGGCGGAGTAAGGCTTTGGAAGGGCGATCTCTGGCCCCACATTGTTTACAGTCTCTTCATTTAAAACTCACAACAACCACTTTTTTTTGGCATAAACAAGCATTTCCTAACAAGTGGTAGTATTCAATGACTTAAAAGTATAAACTCGTAAAATTTATAAACCAACATCAAGAATTACTTTTTGTATACATATGTTGTAAATTGCCATTGTAAATTATTAATAAATTCAATCCGTCAATATTTTGTTAGAATGTTATTGACTGTGACCGATCGCTCATTAAATTAATAATAATTATTTAAAATGGTTTTTCATTTTTGTGCTTTAAATAGTTCTTTACAATATTTGAATTTTTATTAATTGTAGAAAACAAATAGTAATACAAAATAATGTGACAAATAAATATATATATTATTAAAGTACGTATTGTAGTAGTATTTTCGCATATTCCATGTCCTATATTATTAACTTGTTCACTACATTTCTGCTTCTTTTGGCATTTTTATTTTATTGTTGACTTAAAATATTTTATCTCCTATTAAAATATTTTATCTCCTTTCTGAAATAGAGTCTACGTTTGTTTCTTTTTTCAGTTCAAACACTCGTAAAATTAGATTTATTGTCAATCTAATTTCAGTATCCTTTTCTAAAATATCCCTTAAAAATAGTCATCTAACTAGTATACTACCTCTAACAGACTACGAGGGTGTGACACCGGGAGCCCTGAATAAAAGCTAAATATTAGATTCACTTTCAATACTTCGTTGATTTCGATCTGATTGAATTGCATCTATTTACGTAACTAACTGGGTTATACAATATTGATGTATGAAAAATAAATGATCCATGAAAAAATTGTAACAAGGTATTATCAGATTTATATAAATATAGAATGACCGAGGTGGACAGCGATACAGTAGCTCAGTTGGTAGAGCAACGGGACGGTTTCCCAGTAGTCACGGGTTCGAATCCCTGCCCGTATCGGTTTATTTTTCATTCTATATTTATACTAATTTAAATAAGCTTAATATGGCTATACATGTTTATAGATATTTTCAAGGTTATGTTAGGTTAAGTAATTTATTTAGGTGTATTTATTTAGTCACCACAATAACTTCTTTCTCTTTTACAAACTGAACCACATTCAAAAATATAGCATCACTCAAATAAAGTACGAACTCAAACATCCTTGTATAATGGAGTATAATTATCCATTATCCTTTGTCCTAAAGAAAGACGTGAATTAGATGAAAAACGAGACGTTATTTCGTAGAATCTGTTAAACCACCTATCTGCGAATAGAGTTGGGACTAATGGGACACTTACAAGAATATTGTCAAATAAATTCTCATAAATCTGATACAGGATATTGAAATATTTAATATTTTTATATGTTCTGCACTTAATTTGTTTTATCATTCCCGAAAACCAACATTGAAGAATTGTAATAAAATATAAAGTGCATCTTGTATTTAATATTGTCTTTTTACAATAGCAAAAACTAGCAATTCAAAACAAAAACTGACAAATCCTATTTAGTTTGCCTGTTTTAGTCTTGGTTTCCTAATTATTTATGATCTTGTGACAAATAAATATGAATATAACTATATTTTATAAATATATATTTTCTTTTTTTTAAATACTAGTATTATTAATCGATACCGTCACATCACTAATGTAAGGAACGACGTGATTCGTTTTAATAAAAAAAAAATGGCTTTGGTTTATTATAGCTATACCTGTTTAATATTACTTTTATATTCGTTTTTTAGTTATTCTGTAAAAAATGTAAGAGTTTTAAATTTTCATAATTTTCGGGGATTTATACGTGATTGTTTATTGTAAATATAAGCAAATCATTTCACTGAGGACCATTTAAACAAACTTGAATGTGAGTAAAAAAAAAACCTTGTGATGTAAAGATTTTACACTTACTCAATTACAGTACTTTTAATTATAACTACGTCATACGTGAGACATTATGTCTATAGGCTGACTAAGTTTTATAAAAATCAGAAGGTTGTTGCATCTAGAACATAATTAACAGAAAACAATCTATTACTATAGTATAAAGACATTAAGTGAAATAAAATGTATTGTGTTGTGTGATTAATATAAATATATTTCAAATAAATAAAAAGAGTACTGTCCCATATTGCGTCCAAAATAATATACATATATATGAAAATAACCTGCTTGATTGAAAATGAATTGCTGTATACAGAATGTGTACATAGCAGTGAGAAATAAGCTTAGAGTAAGTTTAATCTATTGAAACTATTCAATTTAACTTCTCCGATTGAGAATTTATTTGGGTTGAGTCTCCATTGATTTTGTTTATTTATGTTTCCAGAATTGTGAACTAACATTTGTTAAAAATTCGTTTATTTATCAGATGGTTTCTAGGACAATTACTATTTATCGTATTTTAATTTACTTGTTCTTTTATTACCACTTTTTCTACGAATATGATGTTCGCCATTTGAGATACATCTTGAACATTGATTTATTTATAAATAATCAATCAGCACATATCTCAAATCTGGATTCCGACGATAAGTTTTATTAACATTAAATTATTAAACTTATGTTACTTGCTAAGTTTTACTCCAAAAAATGATTCTTCTTTTAAAATATTTATCCAAAAAAAAATCTTCCATCACGAGGATGTAAAAAGAGCAATAAAAATTCTTCGGACCCTCCACTTTGTACCACTTAACCCATTTTGATCCCCTGAGTCCGAATCTGTTGTCTGTTTTATTTGGCAGCGCCTCATTTTCCCCCAATGCAAGGGGGAAAACTTAAAACTTTTTTGCCTCAAATTTTGACCTTCTGGTCAATTTTGGTACTAGTCACCGTACCGTACAACCAAAAATTTGTTAAAAGACTAAATTTGAGAGCAATATCTTGGTAATTATAGTACTTGAACCTTACTACCTATAATGATATCACAATTAGTGTCGAAGATAATAATACACTGTCGTATATACAGTCTCTCCTTCTATTAGGCACTTAAGTTAGAAAAGAAAAGGTTTACGAAGATCAAAAATATATAAAGAAATATTATGTGTGTTATAAATTTTAGAAATTATCTAGAGTGTACTGTAATGTAGTTTGGTATTGAAATTTATGAGAGGCAAATAATAACATGTAACTATTTCAGAGTTGAAAGTTTCATAGTAATATATTGATGTAGAATATTTTTAATGCATCTCATTCAAGCACATTCAATAACAAGTAATTTATCACAATGAACGAATGAATGGAAGAACGTGAAAATGTGTAGTTACTTTATATAAAAAAAAGTCTTACTTTTGCTGTAGGAACTTGTTATTATTTTACATGCTTACTAATATTAAATAAGTGATCTGAATGTTGATTGGAAATATGGTACTGAAAGTTACGAAATTGTGTATTGTTGTGTATTTAATTACATAAATAATAATATAATCGAAATCAAAATTATACATTACATAGTTGCTACTATATAATGTAAAATTACACTGTATACTAATATTTTATTTCAAAGTGGTTTATATTTTTATCATTTTAATTTAAACTGATTTAGGGTACGTTTTAACGTAAAGATTTGTCTAACAGATTTTCAGTTAATTCTGTTAACTTTCTTCAATACTTTCTTCGTTTTCAGACTTTTAGTTCCTAAAACAGTATCTTGTCTCGTAATGTAGTCTCAGAAAAGAAATTTTACTCCTATGATGAGGATCCCAGACAGGTCACCGGTGGCGGATGTGCAAAAGTGCAAAAAGGAAACCTCACGCGGCAAGATGACGTAAAATACAAGAGCCTTTTAAGGACGGTGACATAATTATTTCTTATTTTTATCTCTCCTATTGCATCAAAGCACTAAAAGGTAAAAATAACAACGGATATGTCAAGGCTCGAATTTATTTCAAATCCTTTACAAGTATTACAAGCATTTTACAATTTTTCTAAATGTGCAGGTAATAACTAAATTATTGCAAATCAATAGTACTCAAGACAGGTTATAATAGCATGGAAGCGCTAAGATTAATTTTAATTTAGTTAAGTTTTATTCAATGTTAATTCAATTTGCTAAAGTTTCAGACAAGTTAAGTTTAAATAACAGTTATTTATTCGAGGGTCAATCCATATCTATCACAAATTGGCGTTAACGCGTTACAATAATAAAAAAATCTTTGTACGCATATTGTTAATTTTAGTAATAATAATATCAATGTATAACGTAAAAAAGGGAGTGTTTCTGTCTAATTGTAAAAATATTTATTCATTTATACATGTGATTTGTTAACATTTTTTACTGCCTTCACCGTGCTATGAGTATCAGACAGATCTGCGTTCCTAGAACAATAAAAACAATTGTCAAAGGTATTCACAACCTGGACAAAACCGCACATGTCTCTATAAATTAGTCTCTAATTTTGGTTTCCTAACTTCTGAGCAAATATCTAAAAGAGATTATTTAGTGACATTATATGGATAAGAGAACGAACCACTTTGACAACCACTGACTTATTATTAAACAATTTTCTTATCTTTATTTAAAGTAAAAAATGTTTTTCCTTTAAATTTTATCCATAAACATTGAATAATCCACAGATGTTTATACATATATTATTTTTAGTTTATATATAATACAATTAACATAAAATTAAGCGTAACCTAAATATAATGAATTGATATAAAAATCTAAATTTAATAAATTGTCTTAAGTAACGCACCTACGTTATCTGAATAAATAATATGTATTATAATTATCAAAAACCTTTAAAAAGTCATATTGAATGATGTTGTAATTTCGTTCTAAGTGATATCTAAAAATCATATTAAATTCAGATTCGTTATTTTAAATATACTGAGCTATCGGTAACCGCCAGTCTTAATACAACAAGCGTTCTACTGGAAAATTTATTGGCCTATACATTAAAAAATGTAATCATATCGGATTTTGAGTTAAATAATGGTTATAATCTTGAGTATCGTATTATTTATTTTATTACACTACTGGCTATGCCTGCGACTTCGTACGCGTAGATTTCGATTTTGATAAAACGTACCCTTTGTACTTACCAATGTATGTAAAAACTATAAACCTTCTAACTGGTATCAGCAATGGTACGACAATAAGAAATTATTAACCTCTTTATTTGTTAACCGATTGTTAAACAAAAAAAAATCATTATATAAAGTGAATCCTATGACAATATGTTTCCGAAAACTGCATCCAAATTGGTTAAGCCGTTTCTGATATTAGCGTGCACAAACATACAGACACACAGACATACAGACATATAGACATACACACATATAGACATATAGACATACAGACTAACTGAAAAACTATTGTTTTGGGTTCTCTTGCTCTTATAAAGGCCCCTTATGATATTTTTTTTTATATTTTCCATGTATAGAAATGGATCAGTGACAATTTTATTATATGTATAGATATCATATATTATATGAAATAAGTTTTATGTTACATACACATCGGTAAAATTATCTTATTATATTTTTACTTATTTAACTACCACAAACTACAATATAATGAACTGTTGCACTTTTCAAAAATTGATTATAAAAATATTTTTATGACTATAAAAAGCTTCATTGTTTCCAATTAAAAATTTTGTAATAACTGTGAAACTAACTTTTGTGCAATTAAAAAGTTAAAGTGAGTTTATCTAGCTAATACATTATATAATTGACAGTAATGAAAATGATTAGAGCAAACTAAATACCATAGAGTTTGTATGTGTGCATTCAAATATGTAGATAATCTGAACTCCTTGGAAACTCTAACTTGCAAGATTTAATATCAAGCAGATGCAACTAGCGAGATAACAGGAATTGGTCTTGGTATTTCGCTGATATATTAATTCAGCTGGAGTTATATTATTAAATATCGCAAATTATATTTATGACTTGCAAAGTCATTAAATATTATTGATATTAATGATAAATAAATTGAAGTAATAAATTAAGAATTAAGTATTAATGATAAATAAATTGAATTTTACTTAATAAATAATATTATACGTAATGTTTTAGTGTGAAATTTTACAAAATATATTAGGTTTTTTATTTAACCAACAAAAACTAGATGACACAAAGGTATATCCAATGAAAATCAATTCACAATCTGAAGCTAAGGTCAACAACAAGCCGTCAGAAAGGTTATGAATTTCTGTATAGTAACAAAAGACACTCTGAGCTACCATAGTAAATGTTTCGACGAAGCGTCTGTAAACAATGTGGGGTCAGGCTTCGGTTTTGTACCTCTGGCATTGTAGTGAGTGCAAAAAAAAAAATTTTAGCAACATAACAGGATTTAAATTTTCTTCAACATTTTTTGGTAAAGTACATAATAGTAATAATAATTTTGAGTCGTAAAAGATGCTTATCATATATTAGCAGAATGTAGTCGTGTACAGACTCAACGACATAAAACTTTTGGTGATTTTCGTTTTAGTATAGGGTTCTATAATAGCATTCTTGCTTCTCCTCTTTCGATTGAAGCTAGAAATATGGCTTTATAAATTAATTTCTTTGTGTTTAAGGTTAAGAGTAGACAATAAGTAAAATAAGCTAATTTAACAATTTTGTATATAAATAATTTGTAATCAATCATAGGGGTGACATTTTCAGTACTGAAAAAACACCTTTCAACATAAAGAAAAAAAAAGTAATAATAATTTACTTTAAAAATGATTTTAAAATTAAGAATAATTTTTTAGTTTAATATTTTAGGTATAAATCAATATAATATTTTACAAGTATCTATTTAAAGTTATATTTTTTACTCATTTATGAACACATTTTTATAATAAATATATTTCAAGTTGTACATTGTTAAAAATCATTTTAAAGTCCTACATAAAATACCTTACTCATCAATATTTAATTATAAATTACCAGAAGCTAATTTTCGTCTGCTAATATCTGCAAATTTAATGCTGCTAATTTCAATCATAATGTATTCTGCTAACTGTACTTGACCTGTCGATAGGTCACGTAAACACTTCTTTGTTAGCTGTTCCTTCGGAACTTCGAGTTAATTGACTCTGTTCCAGACTTGCATATGAGGTACATATATGTGAAATTTCTCGTCATCAAGAATATATTGCATTTAACTTTTAATCCCATTACGTTACAAAGTAGATTTTAAAACTCTGTATTATAATTGTATCTAATAAAACAATAAAACATACTTACATGTAGAGTTAAAATCATAACCCTACCTTTTGGTTTTGTTGTAAATGAATAAATTGTGTAGACGTTTGAAAACAAAATAATACAAAATAAAAAAAAGGAACCAATTCCTCTAAAACGCTAATTGTTTAGGGACGATTTCATTGGTTAAGCCAAGCATGAGATCGCGTTATGACATTTCACTTCATTCGAATAGAGGACTCTTGAAATACAATACTATTAGAAATAAATAACTATTCTTTATCACACAATATTACTGTTTTATTGTTATTAAAACAAGAAAATTAAATTTAATAGTGTAAGACATCTTACAGTGTTGATAATTTTACGTTACGTTAGGTACTCTCCTAAACAGTCACTTAGCTGTTCTAGTGAATTATTTATCTCCATATTGCGGAATCTATTTTATTAACGTAGTCGTTCACATTGAAATTAATTTCTCCGTTTGTACACCACATGTGAGTAAAAAGTTTTATTTTCTTTTGGTGTAATGACAGTTTTTGTGAGTACGTTTCAATCTTTTTAATCTAAATAGTTAACGGAAGACTTATTTGCACACACTTTACATGATGTTTGTGGCTTGTTGAGACAGTGATTTCTTGTTTAATTATTTTGCTTCAACCTTTTTGATACTTTGAGATGAAGCTTAGCTTAAGTGTGTTTGAAAAACATGAATAGTAAATGAAATTGTAGCGAGTGGCTCGTGAAATCGCAGTTGCCATGCTACACGACTTGCGGTGTGTGTGGCTGCCGCTGCAGCGCTTGTAACGCGCTTCAAGGGACTACAGAGCTGTTGATTTCAGTTCTCCTATCCTCACCGGAGCTATTCAGTGGACTAACTCAACGCGGTAGACCGTATCATTGATGAGATACAATTTACAAATATGGAGAAGAGATCTCATAAATCTTATTACATTTCTAACTTTAAAGCCAATATCATCATTTAGTATAAGGAGGTATACTCGTTACTAAAGGTTATCGTTAAATACGTGAACCTTATCCAATAATAAAAAAATTAAGGAATTGCTAATTATTATTTCTATTTTTTTAGTATACGTTTATTTTTATATATATTTTTTTTATTGTTTGTTGTATTTATATAAATGATATAATAGATCCAGCTGCAAATTTTAGAAGTTTAGATACCCATTGCGTATGTACTAAGTACATGATACAAATTATAAATAAAAAGTCTGAATGAATGAATGAATATCAAAGTGTAACGGTACATAGATAAAGAACAGTATTTACACACAAAACCTAAAGTCTAAATGTACAAGGTGGAATAAAATTTATTGTGTTGCGTGCTTATATTAAATACATTACTGTTTCAACTTACATACAGTATAAAAATAAAAAGTTAAAGCTTATATATTATCTGCTTTTCTAAACATACTACACTGCTAGATACAGTGGTCATTACACTGACAAATACGGCTTAGAATAAGTTTAATCTGCTGAAACTATTCAATTTAACTTCTCAGACTTACAAATTATTTGGTTTTAGTTGCCATTGATCTGTTTATCTTCGATTCTAGGATTATAAGCAACAGATTATTTGATATTATTAAATCGTACCTGATACATTTAAAAATAATTACATATTTAGTTTCTTTTAATTATTTGCCGAGCTTCATATTTTCGAGCTTCAAGCTTCCGAGTTTCATATTTTCTCTTAGTTATTCAAACCATGAATGATATACATATATTCTTATTTTTATATATATATATATATATATATATATATATATATATATATATATATATATATATATATATATATATATATATATATATATATATATTTGTACTGTAAAAATAAGAATATGTTCGTTATAATAGGATAAACGTAAGAATACAAACCATCTGATAGGCTTAATTTGTTTATATTATACACTATCACTTTTGTAACAATAAAACTATTACTTCCTGTAAGATTTGTAAGAATATAAAACATACAGTGAATTAATTCATCCAACGTTCTTGATTAGTAAAGAATTCAAATATAAACTATTACAAATTAGTCGAGTATTATAGCTCTGGCCTTTATGACCAATTACCGATCTACGAAGGGTTCAACAACTTTCTTTTATTTCAAGGGCAAAAATAATATCCATACTATCAGTACAGTAGTCACTATGGAAATCCAATAGAATCAACACTATTAAAGTCTATCAGTAGTATTGCCAAGTTTCGTGTCATTGTTATTACCGACAATATCGATATTCTAACTGACTATCAATATAACCTATCGGTAGCCAGACTATCGTTACTTCGACAGTGGTTACAGACAGATTAAAGACAGTAATTCCCCTGTTACATATTCAGAGTGTTTCTTATATAAAACAAGTATAATTCTTAATCAATCTAAAAGAACATTTTATGGTAATCTTTAATATATATAATTGGATAGTAAAAGTCTTAAAAATATATTTCTTCTGACAATAAGTTTCATCAATATCCATCTATTACTTTTATAGTGAGTTGCAAACATAGAAAGCAGATACGCAGACGAAAATATTAAAGTTATTTCGGAGTAGTGTGGAGTGTATAACTTGTACGATTAATCAAAAAATATTATTTTATCGATTTTATTTAATTTTAGAGTACTTTAGAGAAATCGTTTTGGTGAAGAGGATATAAGTACTGAATAACTTGAAAAATACAAGTGAGTTAATATAAATGTACTAACTTTATACCAATTGTGTAATATGCACCAACTATTATGTATTCAAATAAAAAATAATGCCCTGACTTTTAACTCTACGTTCCTGTTACGAAGTAGTACCTAGTTACTAAGAATATACTTTTGAAAGTTTAATCCCAAAAAGAGGCAATAGGTCTGTCTGTCGTACTATAAAGGTACTGTAGTAAGGTCCGTCATTAAGCATTTTCATCTAGATTAAAAACTAGTTTATCTTATTAGATTTCTTAGTAAAGAAATATTACATTTGTAAAATTCTGCCTTTCATAACTTGATAAAATTATCCCATCCAATTTCAATTTAATTCCTAAAGAATATCTTTTCCATTATATTTGACATAAATTTAACATTTTTAAAAAATATGGTCATAAAATTGTCAAAACTATTTTGATTCAACTTTTTCATATTTCGGTACCAAACAAATAATAAACACCAAATGGGAATAATGCTGATTCTTTCTATACATATATGTAATAACTGCAGGTCTAGTCTAGACGAGAAAATTAAAATTTAAAAAAAAATTTCAAGATTCTTAATATATATAGTCTGTTAAGTATGGAGCCGTGAAAGTGGTAGAGGTATACTGAAGATACTTTTCAGTAATTAATTTCAGTCCTATTATATGAAGAGGATGAGATTAATGCCATAAAAAGGCGCTATTTAAAATTACACAGAGACATTGGCAGGCCAGTGATTCAACCCTCTACAATCGGAACATTTGGCCAATCGATTGGTCAAATGTGATATTTAGAGATGTATTACATGATTACAATTAGATTAGAACCGCATGAATATGAGTAAAGTTTCAAAATATTTTAACAACACCAATCTATTTAATACAAGCTTTAACCTTGTAAGCTCAAAGTTTCTTAGTGGTACTTGTTTTAGTGAGCTCATAAAATGTATCTGTCTCAAACGAACAGTATGCATAAATTTACTATGTTTCATTTCAAGTTAAAGATGTGCAGAAAGTGCACTGCACAAAGCCGGGTGTTTTCAAATACCTAAATATACCTACTGTATTATAAGAAATACACACTAATTTTACTCGTTTATGTTTTTACTATCTATAGTGTGTAAGAACCTTCCACCAGCACCACTAAAAGCATGGAGCTTTTTATTACCACAAAGACCCAAATATAATCATAAATATAAAAATATAAGATCATATTAACAACTTCTTTTTCTCTATGTGATTAATAAACACATCTGAATCTCGAAAAACAATTTAAAAAATACAACTAAATAGACAAATATTTGTAATTTTAAATATGATATTTTGTATTTTTTTTTAATGTGATCTGTCGGCCACCGGCGGCCATTTTATATTTAAGTTTTTTGCTTCATTGGCGTATACGATCAAAAATATAACCCGATAACGGATTTAAAATCAATTATGTTTTATACTGCACGTCAATCTACATTATGTACATGTCAACCTTATCTTTTTAAATAGTTGAAATGCCCTTGTATTACTGAAGTATGGCAGGGACAATTATGTGGGACTCCTGGGGCTCCTACCTAACTAGCTAACTACTGCCCCCAACGCTTCCTGCACTTTATCGTGTCTAAAATTTGTAAGTTTGATATTAACCGCCATATAAATTTTAAGTTTGACAATTTATCAACCAAACTTATTTTACTACTAGGAAAAATAAAAAAAAAATGATTTTTTTGACATTATCTGCAAAATTTCCAGAATTGGTTACTTATTTATAATAGTTAAGATTATTATTTATAACTAAAGTATCTAAATTCCACTAAACATTGAAGTTGCAACATTTAATATCAAGTAGATGCAACTATCGAGATAACAGGAATTACTCTTGGATTTTCTCTGATCTGCGATTGAGATGCAAATATATTATTTATTAGCACGACGTAAATTAGTGTAAATGAATTTATATTATTAATGCATGTTAATTTTAATTTTTATTTTATTGAAAATATTTTATTACAAGAATATTATTGAAAAATTAAACTATACATAAACAGGATCCCTCGTAGACTTGTAAGTTAAATTTTTTAAGTTCTTAAACAAAAAAAAATGATTTTTATTTATATTATCCCTAATAATATTACAATTTAAAGTAAAATCTTTATTCTTTCAAGATATTAATCTTCTTTCGTAATGTTGTTTAGTTTTTTAAAAAACTTTCCCTCGTATTATTTTATGGTCACTGTACTTGAGGTGTTGATAGTTCACGTAAACGTAACTTTGTTAGACGCTCCTTTGGGACTTAGATTCTGTATAAGCCGTGCATATGAGCAATAAATATAAAATTATCCGAAGCACGATAAAATGTTACATAATTAATTATATTAACTTAAGATTTTGTAATGAATGTGAGTTTGTTTATTTGTTATGTTTTTACACCACAACTACTCAACTAATTACCAAAAAATAAGCATAAAATATTTTCTTACAACTATCGGTTTGAAGTTAGGAACATGGACTCTTACTTAGACGGACAAGTTCTTTTTTCAATATAATAATATTTAATGTACACATGTTATTTTTTTCTTATAAATTAAATATAAGTATATAAATATGTCTTTAGATCGTATAGGAACCATCTAATACTGAAATCAAATCTTAATAAATTCACAGAATATAAAATTTATTTACAATAAATGTAATAAACTTAAAAAGGACTTAAACTTGTATTTATCAGTTCTGTTTTATTCGAACTGGTTTAAGATCCAATTCTATAATTGTATTCTAATCTATATTAAAGCTCCAGGATGTTCAGATTTACGAAGAGAGAACGATAAAATTAAGTATTTATCATATTGTTATAAAACAATAATAATAGATTAATATTTGTAACTTCATGCATAAAATTAAAAAAAAAAGAACAACGCAGGCAAGCTGTTCGAGTTCTTTGCTGTACAAACTATGAAAGACGAAGCAAAGTGGAACTTTGTTCGGACGACTGGAATGTCCACAACGTAAGGATGGATACCTGCCGTACGTCGGAATTTCCGGTGATTGAAGGGGACGGGGGAATGGATTCATCTAAATAAAGGATAATAAAGGATAATCAACTTAATCATGAAACAAATTAATCTGAACACCTACCCAAATTAAATTGCCCGTCTGTTTACCGCATGATACACTCAAGTTACAGGACCAAAAACTATACTAAGACTAACTGTAACATTGTTAAATGTAACTCAAATCACATGTATGTACATTTGTCAGTGAGTCATGTACGAACTTACAAGGGTTTAGCTTCCATCCATATGTAGTAAAGTATTTATAAACATAACTATATCGGAACCTAGGACACCAGTCTATATTTAAAAATAATATGTTAGTGCGTAGGTTTACAAATATATATATATATATTTATGTAAACTGTAACTGTCACTGTAAACTGTAGGTAAATATATATATATATATTGTTACAGTTTGTTTGTTGTATATAAATTATTTTGCTACCCATGAGTTTTATTCATTTAATTATCGCTTAAACTTAATCGTGAATAAAATGAAGAACCCTCCACCTAATAAATTTAAATAATTATCAAACCCAATGTTTATTTTTATTGTCATTATTGTTGATCATAATATTATCTTTTATCAATGATTACAGAGATGATATTAAATACAGTTAAAATAAATGCCGTTTTTAACTATAATTTATATTTATCTACGATAAATATGTTTGTGTACTCAGAATTTATTTCTCTTTCGTTTGATATTCCATTTGATAAGATTGTAAAAATAAATTAAGGACATGTTTTGATATAACATCCGTCTTCATTATTTTTATAAGCTAATTTCAAATTCAATAAATTTATTTATGTGCTACATATTTGGATAGTATTATATAAAATTATATAAAAAAAATTAAAAACCCCCCGATACAAAAAGACCTCTAAAAAGAATAAAAATAATATTATTATGTACTTATTGAAGTATTATTAAGAGGAAAGATTCGTTTGTTTGTTTGAATTGAATGGGCTCCGAAACTACGGGATCGATTTTTAAAAACCTCGATTGACAACTCAGTAGTTTAGGTTACAGGTATAGGTTATAGTAGGAAATATGTTAATATAGACATACATCATATATGTTTAAATTGTTAATTTTTGGCTATGCCAACTAAAAATGTACAAAAACATAAAGATGTTTTGAAACAGAAAATACATTAGAATAATTATCTTCCTCCGAAACACGAAATAAAATTGTTTAGTGACGATTTCATTGGTTAAACCGAGCCTGATATCGCGTTATATCGTTCACTGAATTCAAATAGATACCTTACTCTTTATAATAAAATATAATAAAAAATAAATTACAATATATTATTTACCAAACTGATTATTTTGTCGTTTCTTAATTGTAATTTTAATTGTTTCTTAATTGTCAATAACACAAGTCTCGCCGGATTGAATCTTATGTTGAATTATTACTTCCATATTGATTAAATAAAAATATACTTTCTGTTTTTTCTATCATCGTCCTAACTAAATATAACATTTAGAACATGGTATCTGTAAATACCTTTGATATAAACAACCAAGAATTAGAAGGAAAACCACATATTGTAGAATAGGGTTGAAAATGTTTTCAAAATTAAATTTCAATGGATCTTTGAGACTCGTAAAAATATAGCTTTTTCAGTTCACTGTTCTTATCACGTAAGTAAGGCCTTAATGAGGGGATACTTCTTGTATGCACTAGATTGACTATTTTGAAGGATTTTGTTGTATATACTTATATTACTATTAAATTACCGTAGTAATTAATACCGTAGTCATAATTATCGGTCCCCCGACGCAACGACTTCAATAAGTACGTAATAATATTATTTTTATTCTTTTTAGAGGTCTTTTTGTATCGGGGGTTTTTTATATTTTTAATTAAATTTTTAAATCTATTTTAAATACTGGCTGGAGACTAGTATTGTGGTGTTATTCAGCCCATAACAATCTTCATAAGTCTTCTTTTATGATTGCAGTGTTTATATACGATTCCTATATTGAGAATAAAATCATTAGTTATAAAAAAACTTTTCATTTTCATGCGTCATATTTATAAAAAGTTGGTACAAAAACATGGATTATGAATGTTTATAAGTTACACAATTTCCATTGTGCCAATATTTTACAAGAAAATTACATTTTATAAAATAAAATATAATTTAAATAAAATAGAATTTTCTTCATTCATTCCAGAATGTTAACCTAATCAGTATAATTCATAAAAAAAACTAAAAGAAAATAAAACTTACAAGACTTCACGAAAGCTCTCCACATTGTGATAAGTTACTTGTTATAAATGAATGTGGTTCCAATGATATACCTACAATAAAAAACTTCTACTTCCAGATATTACAATGAAAATCTCTCGTGAATAAGTAACTAGTTCCAAGTAACCATTTGCTTCTTTCATACTATATATATGTACATTTATATACATTCCACTTGTGTCTCTCATTACTCTGTAGTAATAAAAAACATTGCGTATGTTCAAAGACTTCTAATTTGTAGTTATTATTTAAAGTTATGTTTAAGGTATAATATCGCAGGACAAATTACACACATTGATCTGACCATTAAGTAAGCAATTTATTTTTCCTTGTGTTAAGGTTGTTGGACAACGATACAAATACATAGAAATACACATTATAAATACTGAAAATATATTTTATAAACGACCACACCCAGAAATACAGACATCTATGCTCATGACATACATGCCTGTCCCTGTCGGGTATCGAACCCGAGCCCCACTGAGCCGCTATACGTTAGGTGTCTGCGCTAACCACTCGACCAACGCGACGGGGCGGTTAAATATATTTGCCTAAAGAGAACTTTGAGATTTATTGAAATCGAAATAAGACTAGCTCATTCTTGCGACCACTACAGGACTAAAACGTAGTGTTTTGGATCATAATGGCTTATTGTTATAAATTAAAAAATAAGATAGAACTTAGTAAAACTAAGTAAACTAATTGTGAGTCACTAGGGAGCAACTAACGTACTAAATCTATAGATGTCACATTAGACATAGAAGCAGTTAATGTTAGCAGAAACATACAATACAAAAACTGTTTTTTTTTTCCTAATTTTATGTATAAAATGGATTATAAAGGTGTGTTATTTTTTTTAAACCACATAACATAATATCAGTGCTCCGTATAAATTCAGAAACAATATTTTATAAATCACCTATTTCAAATAAATATACCAAACGTAGTGGGTATTTTTTTTACCAATACTAAACTTAAATTTAATATATACACAATATACTCCAATAACAATCAAAAAAATCAATAAAAAAAATCCGCTTAAGTCTTATTTTCTGACAAAGTCTTTTTTCATAAATTTTACTTGGCTTTAATTTAAACAAATTTATTTAATTAGCACATGCAACTTTCTGTGAACATCAATATTTCAACCAACCAAATCAAGTACTTGTAAAATGTAAGACTAATTTCGGTTAAAATCGTCTCTATTGTTTTACGCTGTTGCGAACAGTACAATGCGAGTACAATGTCAGTGGCAAGTCGAGCTAGGTCAGGCTCTGACCCTACTTTGTTCATACAAACATAACTCCGACAGCAATTGTGAATATTATTGCAACCTCTTTCATAAACAATGACTATCAAATGGCATCAAATTGATGACATCAATTAAAATATGTCTTTAATAAAATTAGTAGACTACTTAGCTTTTTTTTAGGCATTAGGAGAAGAAGAAGAGCGGAGAAGCGGTTGCCGTCTCTCTGGACGTCTCGAGGGCATTTGACAGGGTCTGGCATGCGAGCCTTATAAGCAAGCTTTCAGCGTACGGTATATCTCCTGGTCTGATCGGCTGGGTAACGGACTTTCTGAGCCACAGATCTCTCCGAGTAGTTGTCGACGGGTGTTCCTCGGAACCCTTGACAATAAATGCCGGAGTGCCTCAGGGGTCCGTTCTTTCTGCAACTCTGTTTCTGCTGCACATTAATGATCTGTTAAAGCCCGGTATCTATGGGTATGCAGACGACAGCACAGTTGTAGAAAGATATCTGCCGAGTACTCGGGCTAGTCGAGATCAAGTACAGTCTGAAAGAGAAGCCATGGTGCAACGTTTGAATGACAAACTTCAGGCAGTCTCCGCATGGAGCAATGCCAACCTTGTCAAGTTCAACGCCACCAAAACGCAGACGTGTCTATTCACCGCCAAAAGGAGCCCTTTCACCTTGGCTCCTACTTTCCAGAATGTATCCTTGGAATACAGTGACCGGCTTCAGTTGTTAGGCTTAGAGATTTCCTCGAACCTCAACTTTGGTCGGTTCATTGAGTCCAGAGCAAGAGCAGCTGCAGCAAAGCTTGCCGTTCTTGCGAAGGTTCGGCAGTACTTTACACCGGGACAGCTTCTTGTTTTATACAAAGCAAAGATCCGGTCGTGTGTAGAGTACTTTGGTCACATATTTGCTGGTGCCGCAAAGTCTCATCTTGCGGTTCTGGACTCAATTGAGAGGCGAGCAAAGAGGCTTATAGGCGATCCCGAATTGGTTGGAGCCGACCTCCAAAGCCTTGAGCACAGGCGTAGAATTGCTAGCCTCTCAGTATTCTATAGGATACATTTTGGTGAGTGTGCGCAGGAATTACACAATTTAATTCCCCCGTCCCTCTTCCATCACCGGACGTCCCGTCACAGGTTTTCATCCTTTTGTTGTGGACATTCCACCTGTCCGAACGAAGCGCTTTGCTTCCTCATTTTTACTGCGTACAGCAAAGGATTGGAACAGCTTGCCTGCGTCGGTATTTCCGACCGAATACAATGTGGTCACATTCAAGAGAAGAGTGAATAGGTTGCTAGGGTAATGCGCCTTACCACCTAAGACTACATTCCACTTACCATCAGGTGGAATGTAGTCAAGCATTGCCCTAGATCATATAAAAAAAAAAAAAAAAAAAAAAAACGAGATAAGTTAGGATTACTGATATATCGCTTATATATATAGACTAACATATTTGAGCAAATGCGTTGCCGCCCGTAACAAATTCGGAAATGTGAGGAACACTAGGACGTAAAGATTAAAAAAGGAGAGTTCGTAAATTCATTAGCAAAATTAACAAAATAAAACAAGATATTTATTTAAATTAAATTTATTAAATACTATTTTCGAAAGAAGCCTTCTAAGCTGTAGCGATACGGTATCTCAATTGGCAGAGTGGCAAGACGTTGTTGGTTCGAATCCCTGTCCGTATCGGTTTTATTTTTTGTATATTTAAACAAACTTCTAATAGATGTCGTGACATAGGGGCCTACCATGAACTCTTAAAAACTATCATAGTTTTAAGACGTTTTGTAGCAATATTACAATAATATTACTTTGATTCGTACCATGAACTTTATAAAACAAGATTGTTTTATTCCTGCTTAGTGACGTAAATGAACGAATGCTATTCTATTCCTGCTATAAGAGGGAATGAGACATCACTTTTATTTCGTATAGCTTCATCTCTTTTACACCATGTTGCTATGGAAATACCAAATAATCAAAATGACAGGAACGTGGATTACAAAACACAACTTACATTAACCAAAAATAAAATTATCGGATTAGAGTTTTATAATTAAATAATGAATTGTAATTATGTACTGGACAATACGATTTTATGGACTTGCTATTGAAACTCATAAATAATTTCAAGATTATAACATGAAGAAGAAATTATGAAATATAATTTATAATATTTAAAATACATTGATTGTCTGAAATAGAAGAAGTAAGAATGAAAAGAAATACGAGTTTTGGCTGAGAAATGGAGCATTGGGGTCCAGATCTTTACAAAGTCTGTTTTGCTATACCTAGAACGAACAACAACTCGAAACAGCAGAAACCATGATGAAGAATAATTTTATTTGTGATATAGTGACGATCCTGCATGTTAAGAAGCCTAAAGTTATTATTTTTAAAGTGGATTGTGTACATTTGTTGTTTTTATGGTACTTATGTGTTTCTACTATGAGAATATTATACGTCAGAAACAGTTGATTCACTTCTTAAGTTTTAATTAATTCATATTAATAAAATATATTGATGATAAACCGTTTTTGAATTAAAGAGGTGGTGCTGAGTTTAACACTATACCATTATATTTATAACTAGGGGCCTACCATGAACTCTTATAGCAGTATTACAATAATCTTACTTTCGATTTTCATACCATGACAACCTAAAAGTAATATTACTTCAATAATGTTTCGATAAGAAATTTTGATGACGTCATCCTAATTAATTCGTTCTTTTACCATATAAAACATTATTAACTGGCACCATGAACTATTTATTGACAATTGAAACATAAAAGTAATATTGCTCTTATGTCTAATTTTGACATTTAAAAATCGTTAGGTTTTCGCGACGAATTTGCAGTTATTTTTTAAAAAACTGCTTTATTTTGGTGTCTTATCAAGGCGAATCATTAAAAAGTAAGTAAATAATGGTTGTAGTCACACTGCAGCACATAATACCATATTTTTTTTATTTAATAAATTTCATGAAATCCATTTGCGTTTCTTTAAATTATCATGTTGTACTTCCCAGATGGCTAATGAATACGAAACATTTATTTTTTTGGAAGAACAATCTTCTTCTAACATTTCTAAAAAAGTAAACCGTAAAAATTTGCGTGTGGAGTGTGATCCCTTTTATTTAGAAGATGCAGTATTCGTTAAGCGTTACAGACTTTCAAAGGTGCATGCTTATGATTTATGCGACGAGTTAAGACCTTTTATAAGCAGTCCAGTAAAATCTACAGATCTATCTGTAGAGACAAAGGTAATTTTAGTAGTATTCATTACCTTATGTGTTTTAAAAGTTAGTATAATTTAATATGGTTTGTATGATGTGTTTTAAAAGTTAGTATAATTTAAAATGGTTTGTCAGGTCTTAACAGCGTTATCTTTTTACGCCACTGGATCATACCAACGATCGGTTGGCAATATAGATGGGCATTGTATGGCACAACAAACCGTGTCATCGGTAATTTCTGAAGTCACAAAAGCTCTTAACTCGTCGACAATTAGAGAAAAGTATATATATTTTCCAAAAAGCATTCAAGATAGGAACAAACTGAAAGTAGAGTAAGTTAATTATAATCACTTTTTTAATATAAATGTTGCTGTTAGCTACAATTTCAGATTTAACTAATTCCAAAGTAGCCACACCCAGAAATCACAGGGTCAAAGCCTGCCTGTGCTAATAAATGATTATCTTATTTTGTTATAGAAGTTCTTGTCTTTTTTCTTCTTAATAAAAACATAATGATAATTTGATTGCATATTACAGATTTTACAAAAAATTTAAAATTCCTGGTGTATTAGGGTGTATCGATTGTACACATGTGGCCATAGTACGTCCCACTAATAATGAAGAGCGATACTATTGTCGGAAGCATTACTACTCATTGAATGTGCAGCTAGTGAGTCATATGTTCCAACCTAATCTTTATCTTAATGCAATAATTAGTTATCAATTTTATTAATCTCAATATTGATTGCATCTTTTCTTGCAATAGACAAAGCTCAGCATATTAATAATAAAAATGTTAATAACCACAAATGAAAGTTATCTATTTTAAATTTACAGATTTGTGATGCACATATGAATATTATTAGCGTAGATGCGAGTCATGGGGGTGCTAACCATGACTCCTTTATCTGGAGTAATCATCCACTTAAGCTTCATTTACATAACATTTTTAATATAGAAAAAAATTGGCTTTTGGGTATATATTTATTTTATTTATTATTAAACTAACAATTTAGTGGCATAAAAGTGGCAATAGAGATTATATAAAGTTAATTAAGTAATAAAAATATAGCAAAGCAATAAAAATATAAATACATTACATAATCAATTTTTCGTATTTAAGGTGACTCTGGTTATCCTCTACGGAGAACAATGATGATTCCAGTTTTAAATCCAATAGCAAATTCTCCAGAGGCTCATTACACGAAGCTACATGTACGGGCCAGAAACTGTATTGAGCGAACTATTGGACTTCTTAAAGCACGTTTTCGTTGCTTAATTGTACACAGAGTATTGCACTACTCCCCAGAGGTAGCTGGTCTTATTGTTAATGCATGTGTTATATTACACAACATTTGCAATAAGGCAAATACTTCTGTGTCACAATTAAGCGATGAAGAAGTGAATGAAGAAGTCCAATCACAGTTAGAAAACACTGGAGATGAAGTTGCGTTACCCAACAGTAATAATGTTGGACTGCAGCAGGGTTATGCTACTCGCAATACCCTTATTCAGCAGCTCTGGGAAGGACGCCACACGTCTTAATCCTTTTATATTTATTTCTTTTTTATTGATAAGTTTTAGATTTTTGTTACTAAGTTAGGAATTTTAATATAATATAGATATATATACTGTTTTCATTTTTGTAGTGATAAATACGATATATATATATTAGTTGCGATAGCGACCCCTCATTTAAAAAGCATCAAACTTTCCTATTATTAGTACCTGGTTTTAAAAAAGCACTTAATTTTTTTTTTTTACATTATAGACAGTTGATTTTATATTAAAGTAAATATAAAAAACTTGTTGATGCGAACAAATTAAAACAAAATAAGTACAGATAACAAGTATGCCTTTATGTGTGACACAAATAAAGAATTAAAAATAGGACGAAAAAAATGGAAAATATACACATATGAAGGAATATAATAAAATATAGCCTTATAACATTTTAAAGATTTAATAATTAATAATTGATCAATACACTTATAATAAATTTCAGGTTTTTTTTTTCTTTAATCTTCTTATATCTTTGCTAACTGAAATGTTAAAAGAAATATTAGAGTTGTAATAAGTTAAACGATACAAATAAACTTAACATTGATAATTTGAAAATACAAAGTTTGGTCTACCTCTCTGCAAAACATTTTCAATATTGGACATAGTACGACTAATGTCTGTTAGGCTCTGTCCAATCGTCTCTAAGGCACGACTACTACTTAGAGTAGCCTCTGCTCTCATCTGAGATGATTGAACAAGAGCTCGTCTGGCGGCCTCCTGCGACATCGGTGGCTCCCGTCGACGTCGCCGGCGGCGCGGGGAGCGTGCTGGTGTGGCCGCTGTTAAAACATTTTGTGCCGGAGTGGTTGTAGTAATTGTTGTGGCTGGTGTAGTAGTAATAAAAGTGGTTTCTGCAGAAGTAATAATAGTAGTAGCTGTTGTTATAATGGTTGGAGATAGTAGTGGTGCTGTTGTTATAATGGTTGGAGATAGTAATTGCACTTCTAGGAGCGGGTTTAAAATTGATTCTGAGGCCGACGACATATGGGTGCTACTGCCCGTTGATGAATTTACGGAATGCTGTTAAAAAATAAAATAAATATTAATATTAGTATACTGTATGTAGCATAAAATACAATAAATTGTTGTTATGAAATGGATCATTTTTAATACTTGGGGAAATGGCTCGACCCGAACTCCAGGCAACCCTTGTCCAAAATCGGGGCCAAGTAATTCGAGGAATTTAGCGTCGATTAAACTTAAAAGTTGCATTGGAGGTCCTCCTCCAGTTCTTTTATTGGTGGATACCATAAAGGCTGCCTTTTTTTTTAATTTTGCCCTGTAGTCCACCCAATACTAAAAATTAAAGTTTTAATATGAAGGAATGAAACGATTAGTACATATTAAAAAATGTAATAAAAAATATATTAGGATAATAATATGGAACAAAGGTACCGTCATACTTAGGTTAATTTCAATAATTATGTATATTAGATAACTATTACCTTGGACCAGGCCTTCCAATCTTTATGGGCTCCATCTCCTTGGGCATTTAATTGGTCTGCCAAGTCTTTCCATTTCGTCTCTGCGAAAGATTTAGCGGCCAAGGATCTGTTAAATGCGGCAGCTATATTTCTATTTTCATTCAAAAACTCCCAGAGTAGTTCTAGGTGGCTGCCAGACACGCGACGTAATCTCATTCTACAACATTTGTGAACATTTGTAATTCAAATCCAACTTTACGATAGATTTTTTATTTTATTAACTTTATTAATACATTTTACAAATAAATAATAATTTTATAAAGATTTGATACTTACTCTCTTACTGACATTTTGATTATTTCAATTTGTTGCGAAAATTCATATTACCAAAACAAAAACACACTTTAAGCGTTCCGATTCCGAAAATTGTAATATTTAATATATTTTTTTTAATAAATTATCCCATAATTCCATAATGTATTATTATTTTTTACGGAAATAAGTAAGTTTTATTAACTATTGCACGCTATGACTATATTTAAAATAATAAACAATAATATTTTTTTTTACCTAATATTACAATCTTTTTATTAAGTGCGTTTTAAGGAATTAAATTTGCAACATGGTGTAAAAGAGATGAAGCTATACGAAATAAAAGTGATGTCTCATTCCCTCCTATAGCAGGAATAGAAAAACATTCGTTCATTTACGTCACTAAGCAGGAATAAAACAATATTGTTTTATAAAGTTCATGGTACGAATCAAAGTAATATTATTGTAATATTGCTACAAAACGTCTTAAAACTATGATAGTTTTTAAGAGTTTATGGTAGCCCCCAATTCTCCTTATTTGTATAACTTTATCAATTATTAAGAGTCAATGCTTTTTTGTTATCCTTTTGTATTATAATTAAATAAAAATATTTAAAAGCACTTAGTTACCTTTTATTATATTTTTTTATGAGTAACAATATAAAACAACTAATAACTTAAATAAAATAGAATTTTAAAATTTTTATTTCATTACGTAGATAGATTTTACCTGCATTATATGTAAATAAGAAACAGTAATGTTACGTATTATTAAATTACGATAGTGTAACTTTTACAAACAAGATTTAGCTTTAAACAATTGTTTATTCAATTCGATATGGTTTTAAGAGTTAGGACTTGTAGAGTTTAAGACATACGGATATAATCTGTCCCGATAAATATAAATTAAAATGTTAATTAAATACTATACATGGAAATGGATGTTTTTTAATTAGAGAAAACTTTTATTCTTCAAAAGATTATTACTTCTGATTCTCAGTAATGATGTATTTTATTATTAATATACAAAATAAAAGGTTTGTTTATTAAATGTAGAAGAACTTCTGTGAATGTTTATTACTTAATTACATATTGCATAATTACGACAATTGACATTCTACGAAAACTGGAACAATGGTGGTCTTTCGACATGAGGCAACTGCATCAACCATGTAGACCGCTGAGGTAGCTGGAAGCGAGCCACCCAGTCCGTGGGATTGCAACACATTATTGGAAGCGCGGGATTGCAACACATTGTGGGGAGCGTGGAAACGGACGATGGCTGGGGGCGATCGCGTCACTTCAGATTCACACTTCGAATCGAGCACATAGTTTAGTTTAAACTTAAGAATTTTATTATAATATTTTAATATTTTAATTTTAATAAATTAGTTGCAAAGATTTTTGGTTTCTTTAAGTCCTTCGGCTGCTGCTCGCATAATTGGCGCAGTCGGTAGGATCTAGAGTCAGTGCGCGGCGGTCTAATTGCTCTAAAAATCGGCTAGACTCCGATAGTCGCTGGCAGGCTCCTTAGCCTTCATCTGGATCCGAATCTACGTGGGCGCAACACCGAGGACGAGTATCCGACCATTGATACGCGGAGGAAACCAGAATGCAAATGTAAGTACGCAAAACTTTCTTTTTGTGTTGCTTCCTTCCTAGTTCTTATCCTTAATCGTTCAAAATTTTTCATCCTCCAATTAAGGGTGCTAGCGAGACTGCATCGCGCCAGTCTCGCCGTAATAGAGAGTTAGATAGTAATAGGCAGATAGAAATAATAGATTTAAATTCACCATTTAATACTGAAATAAAAATGCCTTACGACCCAGACGTAATTTATAAGGCCTTACGCCCAGTTCCGGATTTCAACGGAAATTCGAATATATTAACTAGATTTATTAAAATATGTGACCAAATTGTTACGACTTATATGAGTAACGAGCCCGGTAGTGAGTTACCTAATTTATGCTTGTTGAATGGTATATTAAACAAGATAACGGGGCCCGCCGCTACAATTATCAACTCTAATGGCATCCCTGATAATTGGTTAGGAATTCGCGATTCCCTCATAAATAATTTCGCTGACCAGAGGGACGAAACTGCATTGTATAACGATCTTTCTCTAGCTACACAAGGCCATAAAACACCACAGGAATTTTATGAACATTGTCAGACATTATTCAGTACAATAATGACTTACGTGTCTTTGCATGAAACTATTCCTACAACTATAGAGTCAAAACGCATGCTTTATAAAAAACTTACAAAACAAGCCTTTGTGCGCGGTTTGCAAGAGCCTCTTGGCTCACGAATTAGATGTATGAGACCATCCACTGTAGAGCAGGCATTGGAATTTGTACAGGAAGAACTTAATATATTATATTTACAGCAGCGCAATAATGAAGTGCATAAAACTCAGCCACTTGTAAAAGGCCATACTTCAATTCAAATGCCTCCTCCAACCAAGCAGGCTTTCCAGCCTTCACCACATATGTTGTTACCACCTGTAACTCAAAGACCGTTATTTATGCCACCCCAGGCGTCTCAACCATTTAAATTTGTTCAACCGCAGAACCAACCTAGATATAATACGGGACCTCAAAATACTAACCCATATCGTATGCCTACACGCACACAGCAAATGTTCGCTGCGCAACCACCGAATTATAATCCGCGAAGTAACGTTTTTCGCATGACACCTCGAAATCATCCACAAAATTTTAACCCTAAGCCAATGAGTGGAGTACAACATTTCACCCCTAGAGCTTTACCCCCGACGGGACTAACTGGACATGACTGGACAAAACACGGCAACCCATCACCTACTAGTTATTTTAGAAGCCGTGAGATGAATTTTAATGAGTGTGTCGACGACGGCTACGCTAGCTACGTAGACTATTGCTACGACCCCGACCTTAGTTACTATCCTGACTACTATGAGTGCCCGACTTATGTAAACGCACCCGACTATGGCTGTTACATTGACCCCGAGAGTCACACTACTGAAACAGCTGAAGTACATGACTTTAATGAATTAGCCACTGAACCACAGCCTTCCACTAGCCATAAGGAAAATTTTCAGAAGGCTTCAGTGTCAGAAAGGCCAAAATAGAAGTAAACTTACAGACTCAAAGGCAACTGCCATTTATTCAGACTTCAAATCCGCCTTTGAAACTTCTCATAGACACCGGTGCGAACCAATCTTTCTTAAGCCCGGATGCTGTAGAATATTATTATCCACATGTGCAGTTAGATTATGATCCGTTTGAAGTCACGAACGTTCATGCAGTAAGCCAAAATGAGTATTCGATCACGGTACCATGTTTTAGCGAAGTTAACGACAGCGAACCTATAAAATTTTTTGTATACAAATTTCACCACCATTTTGACGGACTAATTGGCCTCGATTTACTAACCAAATGGGAGGCAAAAATCGATCTCAAGGAGTTGCGGTTAAACACCAAATTCGCCGTTAACCCTATCTTATTATACAACTCGCGAAATGTCAACTTTTATGAAGATATTATCCCGGGAAAAACCACTAAGATAGCTAGGATACCTATTAATGCGGCGGACGGTGACGCTTACATTCCTGAACAAATACTGTGTAACTGTATTATTCATGAATGCGTTACTAGCGTAGTTCAGAATAGAGGATATTTAGAGATCGAAAATCCGAACGAAAACGACGTGGTTTTCTCGTTAGACCGTCCTGCTCACGCGGAGCTATTTAATATTGAGTACACGCGAACTGAAGGGTCGTCAGCGCGAGTAAAAAATGTCGTGTCGCGACTACGTACGGAACATCTTAACGAAGAGGAAAAAGCGAACTTAATGACTCTTTGTTCGAAGTACGTTGACGTTTTTTATCTTGACGGTGAAGATTTAACTTTTACAAACCAAGTAAAGCATCGTATTCGCACAACCGACGAAGTCCCGGTTTACACAAAAAGCTATCGCTACCCTTTTGTTCATAGACAGGAGGTTAGCGAACAAATTGATAAAATGCTGACCCAAGGCATTATACGCCCATCCGAATCCGCATGGAGCTCACCTATCTGGATTGTTCCCAAGAAAGCGGATGCTTCGGGTAAGAAAAAGTGGCGTCTAGTGGTTGACTTTCGCAAGTTAAATGAAAAAACCATAGACGATAAATGCCCTATCCCGAACATAACGGATGTTTTGGATAAACTAGGCAAATGTCAATATTTCACCACCCTGGACCTGGCCAGTGGATTCCATCAGGTCGAAATGGACCCCATCGACATTTCGAAGACAGCATTCACAGTAGAACATGGCCACTTTGAGTTCCTCAGAATGCCAATGGGACTGAAAAATTCACCATCAACGTTCCAAAGAGTGATGGATAATGTCCTCAGGGGACTTCAGAACCGGATCTGTCTGGTTTACCTTGATGATATTATTGTATACAGTACCTCCTTGCAGGAACACATGACCAATCTAGAAATGGTGTTCCAAAGGCTCAGACAGTCCAATTTTAAAATACAAATGGACAAATCCGAATTTTTAAAGTTGGAAACGGCTTATTTCATTTATAAACATTTAGTTATAAACGGTCATATTATTAGCAGTGAAGGAGTGAAGCCTAACCCGGATAAGATAGCAGCAATCGAGAAGTATCCGATCCCTAAAACGCCTAAAGAAATAAAACAATTCGTAGGC
Source organism: Napeogenes sylphis (assembly GCA_959347405.1). NCBI lineage: Eukaryota > Metazoa > Arthropoda > Insecta > Lepidoptera > Nymphalidae > Napeogenes > Napeogenes sylphis. Next base: position 6,954,414 of record OY365781.1, on the reverse strand, counting down.
CTACTCGGATATTATCGGAAATTCATACCGGATTTCGCACGAATCACTAAACCGTTAACCCAATGTCTCAAGAAGGGCAAAAAGATAACTTTTGACCCTGATTACGTCAAGAGTTTTGAGATGTGCAAAACTCTGTTAACAAATGATCCGATTCTCCAGTACCCAGACTTTGATAAAGAGTTTCTCCTTACCACCGACGCATCCAACGTAGCTATAGGCGCTATTCTATCTCAGGGACCCGTTGGCTCCGATAAGCCCATTTCCTATGCTTCCCGTACGCTTAATGATAGTGAACTTAATTATAGCACCATCGAGAAAGAGCTTCTCGCGATAGTTTGGGCCACAAAGTATTTTAGACCGTATCTTTTCGGACGGAAGTTTAAAATACTTACCGACCACAAACCGTTGCAGTGGATTATGAGCTTGAAGGAACCCAATTCACGACTTACCCGATGGCGCTTAAAACTCAGTGAATACAACTTCACTGTCGTGTATAAAAAAGGCAGGGCAAATACGAACGCGGACGCTCTATCCCGCATAGAGATACATAATGAGGAAACTAACTCCCTCATAGTGAATAGCTCGGAACAGTCAGAATTAGGCAGCGGTTCTACAACTGTGACGGTACACACCAGTCAACGGTCAGTACTAAGCAGCGGTTCTACAACTGCAACGGCACACACTAGTCAGGAAAACCCTATACTGGAAGTTCCCATTAGCGATGAGCCGCTAAATAAATTCCACCGACAGTTAGTTTTTTCAATAGTTAATATTGTCAAAAGAAGACCGGCAGTATCTAAGCCGTTTGACACCCATACACGCGTTTCCATTCAAATTACAGAGTCTAATTTAGAACAGGACGTCATTAACGCAATTAAAGAATTTGTTACCCCGAAGATTAAAACTGGAATTTTGATCAATCCACCTCTAGGCATATACTCGATAATACCCGTAATACAAAACCACTTTAAAAGTTCCGCCATGAATCTCATTCTTACAAAACGCGAACTTGAAAACGTAAAACCTTATTTGAGACAACAGGAAATTATAAGGCACTATCACGACGGTAAGACAAATCATAGGGGAATTAACGAATGCTACCTTTCTCTTTCTAGAAAATATTATTGGCCAAGAATGAACGAACAAATTACTAAATTTATTAACGAGTGTACTGTATGCGGACAAGGGAAATACGATCGTCACCCCATACAACAACGGTTTAATGTCGTACCACCTCCTAGTAAACCAATGGAAATAATTCATATGGATTTACTTACAGTAGACAGCGAGAAATACGTAACGATTGTCGACGCATTCTCAAAGTATGGACAGGCCTACCACCTTTGCGACGGCACTGCCATCAGTGTCTTACAAGCTTTGTTAAAATATTGTACACACCATGGATTACCTTTAACTATCGTTACTGATAACGGCCCGGAATTCAATAACCAGTTATTCTTAGAGTTTTTACGTATACACAGCCTTAACCACCATAAAGTTCTTCCCCATTCACCCAACGACAACGGCATGATAGAACGATTTCATTCGACTATCCTTGAACACCTACGTCTTCTAAAAATACAACGCAAAGATGAACCGGTAGCAAATTTAATGCCATATGCACTTATCGCCTACAATAGCTCAGTTCATAGCTTTACCAGGTGCAGACCGTTCGACATTATTACAGGTCATTTCGACCCGAGAGATCCAGTTAGTATAGATTTATCACAGCACTTATTACAGCAATATACTGAAAATCACAGAGACCAAATGAAACTAGTTTATGAAATCATTAATGAGTCAGCTTTGCACAACCGTACCGTTTTAATAGAAAATAGAAACAAAGATCGGGAGTCGGAAGTACAATATGAACCTCGACAACAAATCTTTGTTAAGAATCCGCTCGCTAGCCGCCAGAAGCTAGCGCCGAGATACACAAAGGACACCGTTCTTGCCAATCTTCCTATTCATATATATACCTCACGCAAACGTGGCCCGGTGGCCAAAGCTCGGCTAAAGCGGGTACCTAATAGCAATAAATTGTTTCAGAATACTGGCGATGATGCTGGTGCATCTTGTTCACGCACAAGAGATTAGACTCGACAGTCTTAGCAACGGTCCGGGACTCCTGCCCTATAAACTAGGACAGACTCGTCTTATTACCCATTATCACAGCTTCTTGCAGTATATTCAAATAGACGATATAGAAGATAAAGCTATCGCGGTTAGAAATCAATTATCAGAATTTAAAGATAGGCTTCAAAATGATACTTTTGCTTTATACGAGCTTCAAATTGATTATTTGTCCCATAAAATTGATAACGTTGTTAAACATTTGAAAGCTTTAGAACCTAGCCGTGTAAAAAGGGGCCTAATCAATGGATTAGGATCTATAGTAAAAAGTATAACTGGCAACTTGGATTATCAGGATGCAATTAAATTTGATAACGCAATCAAAAATTTAAATAATAATCAAGAGAAAATTATAACCGAATTCAACTCTCATATAAGCCTTAGCAAAGATTGGATGACGCAACATAATGACGTCATTGACCAGCTAGTTAGGAATCAGCAATCAATTAATTCCACGCTGGGACTTTTACTTGACAATAATGCGTATGAAATTAACAGCCTTGTAAAATACGCTCAATTCGCTCAACTTTTAACTATTATAACTGAAAATGTGGACGATTTATTAGAAGAAATAATTAGAATAGAGAATATTTTAGCCCTAGTGCGCGCCTTAAGCACACACCATTCCATGGTGGATATTGATACGTTAGGTAAGATGATAGGTAGACTTCGAATAATATACGGAGATAATAGATTGTTAACTTTAGATTTACGTGACTATTATAGTATAATAAAACCTGGGTCTTACTTCATAAAGAAACAGCTAGTTATAGTTTTTAAAATTCCTATAGTTAGTATAGAAGTTTTCGACCTTTATAAACTCTCTATAGCCCCAAATAGTTATAACCAAATCCTTATTCCACCCTACCCATTCCTTGCAACCAACAAGGAAGCCTATGCGTACATGGAGGCTGAATGCCCGAAGATAGACAAGCAGTACCTCTGAGAAGAAGATACTATCGCACGCGTCAAGAACCAGCATGATTGCGCTCGGGAACTCACAATCAACCACGTCCTAGGAGAAGCCTGTAACCTGACCACTGTAGTACTGAAGACTGAAGCCATGGAGCAATTGGATGACAAGAATTACGTCATGTCATTCCCCCATCTTACAAAAATTCATTTGCAATGCGGGAGAGAAGAATTCAAGCAACTTCAAGGAAGCTACCTAGTCACGGTACCCATAAACTGTACCTTGATAACATCGAAATTTACAGTAGTTAACGAAGATAATGAAGTACATGGCCAGCCTGTAATAATAACTGGCACCTCATATAACTTTGAACAGAAGTATACGTCGCCGCACAAACTGACGCTACAGTCTATCGACTTAAGAAAACTACACAATTCATACAATCAAGTCATGATGGAGCGAAGCATAGAACGAGATACGACAGCGGACGACGCACTTTATCACACCACTGTCCCCTTCTATGTGGTACTATGCGGTGCGGTCGCACTTGCTCTTGCATTAATATGGCGACGATTCTATCTTGGCCCACGCAACCGCAACATACCTCAGCGCCGAGATGACCAGACTACAGAACCAGAAATTTCTGAAGATTTTCCAGCAACATTTCCACTAAAAGTTGGAAAATAGTTCCTGAACTGCGGGTGGAGAAATTACATATTGCATAATTACGACAATTGACATTCTACGAAAACTGGAACAATGGTGGTCTTTCGACATGAGGCAACTGCATCAACCATGTAGACCGCTGAGGTAGCTGGAAGCGAGCCACCCAGTCCGTGGGATTGCAACACATTATTGGAAGCGCGGGATTGCAACACATTGTGGGGAGCGTGGAAACGGACGATGGCTGGGGGCGATCGCGTCACTTCAGATTCACACTTCGAATCGAGCACATAGTTTAGTTTAAACTTAAGAATTTTATTATAATATTTTAATATTTTAATTTTAATAAATTAGTTGCAAAGATTTTTGGTTTCTTTAAGTCCTTCGGCTGCTGCTCGCATAATTACTTCCAATAATATTCTTAATTTTATATAATATTAAATAAAAAGTTGAGGTATTAGTTAAAATATTTATCTTCCTTTTTTTCTGTTGTACTTTTAAAGTGTCGAGTACTATTAAAGTCTATATAAACTATTGCTTTAGTGTAAAATAGGAATATTAATATTAATTATTGTTTTATTTTATATTTTATAATCGAAAGTAAACTTAAATAATTTTGAGAGTATCATATAATTACGTGTGGTGTGGTTAGCTAGCCTAGACGTCTTTTGTAGTATTTATGCCTATTGTAGTTGCTGGCTAAAAAAAATACGTAATAAAAAATACTAATAATAAATAAATCTGTCGCGAAAAACTAACTCAAAATAATAAAATTGGACATATAAACAATATTACATTCTAAATCCGTCTTCAAAACCTAAAGATTTCTAAATGTCAAAATTAGACATAAAAGTAATATTACTTTCATGTCTCTATTGTCAAATAGTTCATGGTACGAGTTAATAATGTTTTATATGGAAAAAGAGTGAATGATTTAGGATGACGTCATCAAAACTTCTTATCGAAACATTCTTAAAGTAATATTACCTTTAGGATGTCATGGTACGAAAATCGAAAGTAAGATTATTGTAATACTGCTATAAGAGTTCATGGTAGGCCCCATAGAATAGACTACCCCATATCTTTTCGAGGATGCAGTAGTAGGCAAAAAATTGGAGACCATATTTCACCATTTATCCGAAAGGTGACGGAAATTCCACTAACATGTAATTCAACGAGGCTTGATGTCAGGCCGGCGGCCTGTCCTAAGAACTCTTGCCAAATCGTAGGCAATAAGAAAAAAAAGGTATCCATTTAGGCTTTTTCTAACCCAAAAGACATGGTAATCGTAACTATAATAAATTATTATTAAACTAATGAAAAACAAGTTTTTCTTATATTTAAAATGGTTACTGATTACTGAGCCGGGATAAATTGGATTTCTACACGGGATATTTGTTTTTGTGATACACAGTCCGTAGTTCTTACTCTTTGTGTACTTTGTGTCCTTTACATAAATGTTTGAAACCAAACCGCGACACCGAAATGGTTTTAAAGTGAGTGAGTTGCATTTAAAATATTTATATCCATTTGTACAACCAAATATCATGTGCACAGCTAGCCTCATTCTTAACATACCTACATCTGTATGCACAACGTTAGTCTGGAAAAGTTTTAGTTCAACTGAATCCATTTTTTTATGTAACGCTTCTTAGCACGTTTGCTTTTGTATTTCGACATATTTGTTCTGGATAAATAATTGCATTATAGAATTGAAAAATGTTATCTAGAGATATAACTATTTTTTCTTTTATACACTTTCTGAAGTAAAAAAAATTACTGAAATTGAAACTTTAATGTCAGTTAACAATCCCACGTTTTATGTATATTTTAAAAGTTATTAATAATTTAATTGCTTCTTTTTTCCTTTAATTCTTTATGTTTTTAATGTACTTTGGCACTTTGAGAAATTTTGTTGCGATGCAATGGCTTCCACGTCAATTTCGATTCAATTGTTTTTAACGTAATAGTAATTTGTATGCATTCCTGTAAATTGTTTCCAATTAATTCTCTAGTAGTGTGCATCATTATAAAGCAGTGCACTAAACTATCGTGGAAGGCTTATTGATTTAATATTTATTTAAAAAACTCATTTTGTTTTTGTTTGAGTTTGTTTGAGATTATAATTCGCTTTAAATTTAAGCGTAAAATGAAATATTTAAAAATATTTTGTATCTTGTACATAGATATTGTTTTTTATATTGCTCAAGAAAAAATTATGTTAAGATAAATTATATGAAAATAAATGGGCGGGTGGAGAATTCATTTTAAGAACAGGTAGGTAACGTCAGAGTCTTGTGAGCACAAAAAAATATTTCCATAATATTAAAGTTCTTATTTATATATGAGTATATTAATATAAATACTAAATCTAGAGATACGGATTTTCAGAGCTAAATTATTTAGAAAGTCAAAAGAACTTTCTTTCTCATCCTGTAACTATGTACTGAGCGATCTGTCACAGAACGTTCGTCTTTGACCATCCATCTATTTGTGACAGCTATTCACATTTCAACTGATTTATATGATTCGTCGTAGCATTTTTATTTTTTTATAATAAAATAACGAAGTATATTGGGTATTAAAACGTCCTAACTAGAACCACTAATATTTTTTTACACCCTGCGATTATGTGGAATATCATTGATATATGTTTTAAAATGTAATAAAATATTTTAAGCTGTAGAATATTTTGCCAGCTCAGGATCTTCGAACTTATTCAAAGATAACTTTTAAGAGTGCTGCGTTACATTATTGAACCGGCACAATAATGAAGTATTATTTTTAAACGAATCATTACCGGTGATGAAATATGGATTCTCTACTATAATTGGCAGCACTCATCGCGATCCAAATCCTGCTCCAAGCGAAAGTTTACCCAAAAAAAAAATCTTGTAAGCTTTTGGTGCCGGTTTTGTTCATTACAGTTTTCTCGAATCTTGCTAGACTATTACGGCTGCATCACGATAACGCAGGCCAGACCACACAAGGCGGGACAGACAGCTACCAAATTAGAAAAGCTTCAATTAGAATGTCAAAGATATCCACCGTACTCCCCGGATCTTGCTTCATCAGATTACGATTTTTTCGAAATTTGGATTACTTCTTCCAAAAATTCAACACCGATGAGACAGTCCAAAGCGCCTTCAAAGAATTTATTGATGCCCGGCTGACTGTTTTTTTTAGTAAAGGAATCAATGAACTACCTATAAGATGGCAAAAGTTCATAGAAAACATTGTTGCATTCTTTAATTAATAAATACATATAGCCATGTTAAGTTTTTCATCCTATTTTTATTTCAAACCCATTTTATATAATTAATTCTGACATCGTAATTTTATATTAATTACTTTAGAGTTATTAATAATTATTCGAATTCTTTGATATACTTTTTACTCAAAAAATTATATATGTATTCTATATATAAAAATAACATGATATCAGATTTGCATCTCAAATACAGTATAATTCAATATTTTTTTCTTAGATATCCACGGGGCTTATCCAAATGTTAAAAAAATTATCTACACAATTATTATTTTTTTTTATCCTGTTAAGCTAAACATTTTCTGCCTCTGTAAAATAAAACCGAAATTAGTTCCGGTAAAATAACGAATACTTCGTAAAAAACACGTTAATTCTTACAAAGGAAAATTTTACCATATTTATTAATATAATCTATATATAAATTTAATATATAAATTTTATAAAATATTTAGATAAAAGATACGAACTATCCATAATATCAATGTTGGGTCAATTGAAATATATGTTTTCTTACATTGTTTAAGGACACATGTTTTTTTTAATATTTTATTCTTCATAACATAATTCTGAAGTAAACATTTTCTGTACACTCTTTTTAGAAAAAATCCATCATAAAAACCATGTCATGTGCACATATAGGTAGACTGACATCAACAAAGTCATTCTCGTTTATATAAGAAACTTTTAGACATGGTTATCGTATCTTCAAGCAGATTTTGTACCGTCATTATGTACAAGTTTACGATTTGAGTTCTATTTAACACTCTTGGGAAGCTAGTCAAGTTTATGATCTTATAACTTTGCGTGTGAAATACGTTACTCGAGATGGGTAGTTTAGTTAATACTACAACTCTTCTTTATTATTTAGTCTATAAGGCCGTCCTAGAAAAGAATAAAAAAATATATATATATAAGCATTTTAAATGACAAATGAGTTATTATTAAAGAAGACAAGCCGGTACAAACTATAATACAGTTCTTATAGTATAACTGTGTATAGTGTAACTCTATAATATAAAATTAGAATACTGGAATATAATTCTAGAATTGGAACCGAAATCAAATCAAACAAAGCAAATCTGATTCTATCTGAAATTAAATGTAGATAAATAACCGTAGGATAATCGAAGAGATTCTTTCAAATCAACTTACACTATGCTTATTTCGTTTGTTACTTTAAAATATATAATGGTAGTTATTCATTGTTAATAACTATTTAGATAAAATGTATTTTGATAATTTATTAACTGTTCGTGTTTGAATTACAAAGAAAACTAATTATTTATTAAAAAAAACATCGTTTCCTGGTTCTACGTATTCTATAAACAATATCACTTGAAAAGACATCATAGGACGTGTCTAAAATTTTCAAAATTTCATTCTTATTTATATAAATATAAAATGAAAAATAAACCGATACGGGCAGGGATTCGAACCCGCGACTACTAGGAAACCGCCCCGTCGCTCTACCAACTGAGCTACCGTATCGCTGTCCGCCTCGATGAATCAAGCATTCTATATGTGATCGTCTTTATCGTACGGTGGTGACATCTATTAGGTTTCTTTCAAAAATCCTAACCAGTGTTTCTAACTTTGCAGTATAGATAAACATTGAAAAGGTGCCACTACCGAAATTAATGTTTGAAAATATCTATAAATATGTATAGCTATGTTAAACTTATTTAAATTTATATAAATATAGAATGAAAAATAAACCTCTCGTCTCGTCGCTCTTCCAACTGAGCTTTATCGAGACGGTGGTGACATCTACTAGGTTTCTTTTGAATTAGGTTTCTGCCCGTATCGGTTTCTGACATAGCTCAGTTCATAGTAACAGAATGAGAAAGACTAAATCCTTTTATAAATAATTATGTTCTTTACAGGAATCCAAATTATTTTCCTTATACGAATCCGACTGATAACCATTGAGATGACAATACATTAAGATGTTTTGATACCTTATAAAGATGGATAAATTTTAATATACAAATAACTTTATCATTCATATTATCATTAAAATATTATTTTGTGCTGAAAAGATGCTGACGTTCGCTGTTTTTAAAAAAGCGAGGTAGTCAGTTTGTTTTCGCTTTTAATAATTAATCTCAGATTAATATTTACATTATAAGAATTACGAAAATATTTTAGTTTGACTGCAATAACCATTTGTTTGTTTTAAGTTTTAATATTTCATAAGTTTTGAATGACTTTAGATTTTTTGAAAAAATAATTTGTTACTTGTGAAAAAGTTCCCTAATGTCCCTCTACTAAGAAACTTGTTTTAAAAATATATTTCCTTTTTTTAAGCCTCAGTATCCAATCCAATAGTCAATGTATTACTATTGAAAAATACAAAAAAGTTTCCTTAGCGGATTAAATACAATACCAGTTAAAATATAAATAATTGGAATACCAATAACCTAGTATAACCACGACCCAAAAAAAACATTTTACAAAACAAATCACAGCGTTCACTGTCAAACACTAGGGTTGCGACGGTATCGATTAAACTTGTCAGTCTAAAATTGACAGGTACTTTAATAGAATTGTTATCTACAAAACTTGTACTTCGTAATACTCATTATTATTGGTTTTGTAAAACAATAGAAATAGTTTAATCCTGACTAAGTAAAAACTAAATTTAGTTTTTTATTTTTATTTAAATTAGTTGGAAATATAGTTGACACTAATTGCCTATATAAAGTCAGAATCTTTGTTTATATTTTATAATAATTCAGATCTTTAAAAAAAGCTGGTGCTGTTAACGTGATAAATTAAAATATTATTTTCAAAATAGCAGTTGATGAATCAGATTTTTATCGATTTCTGCAAAATTATTCAACCCTATTACCATGTAGGCCGTTTCGCCAAAATTAACAAAATTGTGTCTATTTATTTCGTTTAATTCATATCCTTTCTCAAAGACAAGAATGTTGAACAATTACACTTCATTCTAAAATAATGTTTGTGGTCGTACTTTATTTAAAGGATTTCATCTCGTTTTTCATCAAAAATTAAAGGTTATTTTAAATTACTTTTACAGTTACATTGATACACTCTCATATTGTAAGATTTTTCTGAATGCAATTAGTAGATTATTATTTTAGTAATCAAGTTCTGTTATGAAATGAAAGTTAAAGAAAAATCATATATGATGTAAAACTATTAGTGACATTTCATGATAGACAATTAAAGAAAAATATATCGAGTAAAAGTTTAAGCTTTTAGTTAGACATATGCGGAGGAAAGTGTGTATCAAGAAGAATCTGAAGTATGAATGTAGTTGATAGATGGATAAAGTTATGGATGGAGTCCATGAAAAATTATACGGTGAGAAAATCTCAACTGAGATGACATATGATAAAAGAAAGCCGAGGACATTGACATATTAAGCCGACCGCAAATAATTAGGATAAGGACAGGTGGATGACATGTAATTGACCGGGAAATATTTTCTTTTGTAAGTTCGTTAACAAAATTAATTTACGAATATCTTCAATTTACGTAACAATTATTTTTTGACACTATCTCGGGAAAAATACAGGTAGCATATTTATCATATAAGTTTCTGTATTATTTTAATTATTTCTTTCAAAAATAAGTTTTAATCAGTGATAGTTTTTTTTTTTTTTCTAAAGTACAGTCCATACAAATATCAAGGAAATTTTAATTATTCTCAGTATTATCCTTTACTCTAAAAAGGAAATAGAAAAAAAGAAATATAACTTATCTTAAATTCAATAACAATCATTCAATTATCAAAAACTTCTTGCTTACTACTTAAAGCGAAATATAAAAGCAATCGTAGTGAAAAGCGTTATATTAGATAACTTAACTTACTTAGATTGACCTAGTGCATACACCTGTGTGTTTACTCGAATTTAGTACGAGGTGAACTAATTAGTGTATTGGTACGAAGCCAACTGTGCATATGATAATTTGTCGTGTTTATTGATATTTATCTTCTCAATATAACTTACTTATTGGAAACTAGTGCCTGCATTGTAGGTTATTTCCAAACATTTTTATAACGGAAACAAAGTACACCAAGAGTCAGAGCAAGTAACTGTAGGTCAGAAAAACAATAGTCCCAAGTAGAAATAAATTCTCTCTTGACTCAGTTATCAAAGTCACTAATCACTTCAATAAAATGAAAATAAAAATACTTTGTTATAAATCTAAAAAATAAGGATTTATTTTTAGTAAATCCAATACGAGTTTGTAGCGTTGGAAAAAAACTAAATAGATAGGTACGTATTTTTGCATACGATTTGGCAAAAGTTTTGGCCTAATATTAGCCCTTTTTGGATATGCATCTATATTTATTTGTTACTTTTGGGTTTTATAGCTTATAGCCTATTGTTAGAAATTATTTTTAAGAAATATAGCAAAGAAATAAAAATATAGACCGCCCACCCATCCGGTGACGCAGTTCCTATCAATTGACTAACTGCACACAGTAATAAAAAATATAAAAAATTGGGAGTGATTCATGTTAAAATGTTAAATATTGATAATGTGGCTTTATTTCCTATAAGGCTTTATGGCTTTACTATTACATATTTTGGAAGTGCTTGAGAGAAAGTTTTTTGAGAGCCGCACTGTAGAAAAATGCTATGAATCCAGATGTTGGGAATGATATTGTAACGGGTCACGTATAATGCGACAAAGGAACTTAGTAGCAGGAATCAATCCAAAAACTGTTATATTAATCGAAAAAATGGGATAAAAATTACTAGAATACTAAAAAATGGCAAATCGCTTCAAAACGTCGAAGTATCTTTAAGCCTTTTAAGGAGCACTAAGACTCCGAAGATTCAAGCTGCTTGAAGATTCGAGATACAAAGGCAAGAACAGTGGTCCATCTGCGGACAAATCTGCGTTTTATATGCGAGAACCTTTCGTACTACGTAAAGTACCTTGGGCCTTTCTTTTGATCACTTCCAGTTTCTTCGAGGCTAACTTGGTCTTACCAGGTTATCTCAAAACAGATATAGTTCATATATCAATTGGGGTTTTTATTGGTAAACACAAGAACTTATGTGATCTGGATTGTGCCTCAAAAGTGGGCACTGAGTCAGAGGAAACAGATAGTGGGGTTTTTTCATAATGTAATAAATAATATTAAAATACATATTATATAATTAATCAAAAAATGATTAATTATTCATATAAAAATATAACGTAGGAATAAATAATATTTATATATAAACAAAGACTGAAAAATACATTAACACGAAATATCAATAAATGTTTCGTTCTATATTTATTCTAAATTTATATGAGCTCAATATGGCTAAACATAATACAATCTCAAACATAATATTACTCTCACAATACCTGCCCCGGGTGAACAAAGTTTCTAATTCTTGTAATACATTGTGGACTCTGCGTGTCTTTATGTACAACTTTCTTAGTTTGTAAGGAATATAAAAGTTGTGTAAAACTTTCTTTATATGTTTTATTAAGGATTATTTTATACAATAACATTACCATTTTATTTTGTTTTTTAACAAGATTGTATTTTAATAAAGAGACTTTCTATTGTTATCACTGCAGTTGCTACGATATAATTGCCACAGCAACTATTTATTAATAAATAAATAAATACTAAATAAATAAATGAAACGTTGTTCACTGTATATCATGCTACAAACAGACGGAAATGTAGATTTATAAATTATTTAGATCAGGCGATACGATTCATGTTTTATTAAAAACAACCTTTTCCTCTCTACCGTTCGCATTATTACAGAAAATCTACTAGAGAAGAGTGTTGCACGTTCAAAGATCCTATACGAACACAGGCCAGCAGCAGTATCTATATATTTGATAATGGCTGATTTTCTTAGGGTCACTGAGAGACTCAGATGGCCGCACGTCTCCCAGTGTTTCCATTTATTTCTTACTCTACTTCATCCCTTCCTAATCTATAAATGAAACTCCTCATTAATATTTTATTATAATGTGTGTAGACGAGATAATGTACTATGTCGAAAATATTATTCTCATTTAAAATAACTACTTTATAAGAAATAATGAAACGCAGAATATAATTAAGACCCTTAACATTCATTGTTTTAACTTAAACACTATCATAAATTTTTGTGCTGCTAAGAGGCTGACGTTTGCTGTATTTAATATCGGCGAGGTGGTCAGCGTGGTGGTTCGCTTCTAATAATCTTACATCAATGTCTATATGTTAGAAGTTGAGGGTATCTCTAAGTACCTAGTGAGCAATAGTTACTAAGTAGCAAAAGATACCATTGCTATGAATTGGAATACAAGGTAAGGTCATGGAATATTTTTAGATGCCAATACCGAAATTAATGTTTGAAAACATCTATAAATGTTAAACTTATTTAAAAACATCTATAAATGTTAAACTTATAAATGTTAAACATATTTAAATTTATATATATAAATATAGAATGAAAAATAAACTGATCCAGGCAAGGATTCGAACCCACGACTACTGGGAAACCGTCTCGTCGCTCTTCCAACTGAGCTTTATCGAGACGGTGGTGACATCTACTAGGTTTCTTCTGGCATAGCTCAGTTCATAGTAACAGAATGAGAAAGACTAAATCCTTTTCTTAATAATTATGTTCTTTACACGAATCCAAATTATTTTCTTTATACGAATCCGAATGATAACCATTGAGATGACAATACATTAAGATGTTTTGATACCTTATAAAGATGGATAAATTTTAATATACAAATAACTTTATCATTATAGACATTAAAATATTCTTTTGTGCTGAAAAGATGCTGACGTTCGCCGTCTTTAAAAAAGCGAGGTAGTCAGTTTGTTTTCGCTTTTAATAATTAATCTCAGATTAATATTTACATTATATGAATTACGAATTTTTTTATTTTAGTTTGTTTTAAATTTTAATATTTCATAAGTTTTATATGAAGAGAAATACTTAAAATTTTTTGAAAAAATAATTTGTTACTTGTGAAAATGTTCCCTAATGTCCGTCTACTAAGAAACTTGGTTTAAAAATATATTTCCTTTTTTTAAGCCTCAGTATCCAATCCAATAGTCAATGTATTACTATTGAAAAATGTCTGAAGTACAAAAAAGTTTCCTTAGCGGAATATATACAAGACCAGTTAAAATATAAATAATTGGGATACCAATAACCTAGTATAACCACGACCCAAAAAAAAACATTTTACAAAACAAATCACAGCGTTGACTGTCAAACACTAGGGTTGCGACGGTATCGATTAAACTTGTCAGTCTAAAATTGACAGGTATTTTAATAGAATTGTTATCTACAAAACTTGTACTTCGTAATATTCATTATTATTGGTTTTGTAAAACAATAGAAATAGTTTAATCCTGACTAAGTAAAAACTAAATTTAGTTTTTTATTTTTATTTAAATTAGTTGGAAATAATTAAAATAATTAAATAATTTAAATTAGTTGACACTAATTGCCTATATAAAGTCAGAATCTTTGTTTATATTTTATAATAATTCAGATCTTTAAAGAAAGCTGGTGCTGTTAACGTGATAAATTAAAATATTATTTTCAAAATAGCAGTTGATCACTCAGATTTTTATCGATTTCTGCAATATTATTCAACCCTATTACCATGTAGGCCGTTTCGCCAAAGTAACAAAATTGTGTCTATTTATTTCGTTTAATTCATATCCTTTCTCAAAGACAAGAATACTGTATAATTACACTTCATTATAAAATAATGTTTGTGGTCGTACTTTATTTAAAAGGATTTCATCTCGTTTTTCATCAAAAAATAAAAGGTTATATTAAATTACATTTACAGTTACATTGATACACTCTCATGTTGTGAGATTTTTCTGAATGCAATTAGTAGATTATTATTTTAGTAATCAAGTTCTGTTATGAAATGAAAGTAAAAGAAAATTATATATGATGTTAAACTATTAGTGACATTTCATGATAGACAAATAGAGAAAAATATATCGAGTAAAAGTTTAAGCTTTTAGTTAGACATATGCGGAGGAAATTGTGTATGAAGAAGAATCTGAAGTATGAATGTAGTTGATAGATGGATAAAGTCATGGAGTCCAATAAAAAATGGTATGGTGAGAAAATCTCCACTGAGATGACATGTGATAAAAGAAAGCCGAGGACATTGACATATTAAGCCGACCGCAAATAATTAGGATAAGGACAGGTGGATGACATGTAATTGACCGGGAAATATTTTCTTTTGTAAGTTCGTTAACAAAATTAATTTAACGAATATCTTCAATTTACGTAACAATTATTTTTTGACACTATCTCGAGAAAAATACAGGTAGCATATTTATCATATAAATTTCTGTATTATTTTAATTATTTCATTCAAAAATATGTTTTAATCACAGATAGTTTTTTTTTTCTAAAGTACATTCCATACAAATATCAAGGAAACTTTAATTAATCTCAGTATTATCCTTTACTTTAAAAAGGAAATAGAAAAAAAGAAATGTAACTTATCTTAAATTCAATAACAATCATTCAATTATCAAAAACTTCTTGCTTACTACTTAAAGCGAAATATAAAAGCAATCTTAGTGAAAAGCGTTATATTAGATAACTTAACTTACTTAGATTGACCTAGTGCATACACCTGTGTGTTTACCCGAATTTAGTACGAGGTGAACTAATTAGTGCATTGGTACGAAGCCAACTGTGCATATGATAATTTGTTATGCTTATTGATATTTATCTTCTCAATACAACTTACTTATTGGCAACTAGTTCCTGCGTTGTAGGTTATTTCCAAACATTTTTATAACGGAAACCAAGTACACCAAGAGTCAGAGCAAGTAACTGTAGGTCAGAAAAACAATAGTCCCAAGTAGAAATAAATTCTATCTTGACTCAGTTATCAGTCACTAAAAACTTCTATAAAATAAAAATAAAAAATACTTTGTTATAAATCTAAAAAATAAGAATTTATTTTTAGTAAATCCATAACGACTTTGTAGCGTTGGAAAAAAGCTAAATAGATAGGTACATATTTTTGCATACGATTTGACAAAAGTTTTTGCCTAATATTAGCCTTGCTATTAACTATATATTACTTTTGGGTTTTATAGCTTATATCCTAAACTTAGAAATTATTTTAAAGAAATATAGCAAAAAAATAAAAATATAGACAGCCCACCCATCCGGTGTCGCAGTTATTATCAATTGGCTTACTGCATAGACAGTAATAAAAAAAAATGTGAGTTAAAATGTGAAATGTGATTTATGTTAAAATGTTAAATATTGATAATGTAGCTTAATAAAGGCTTCACTATTACATACTTTGGAAGTGCTCGAGAGAAAGTTTTTTGAGAACCGCACTGTAAAAAGATGCTCTGAATCCAGATGGTGGGAGTGATATTGTAACCCGTGGCGTATAGTGCGACATAAGAACTCAGTAGCACGAATCAATCCAAAACCTGCGAAACATCGAAAAAATGGGATAAAATTGACGAAAAGACAAAAAAATGCCATATCGCTACAAAACGTCAAAGTACCTAGCCTTTTAAAGAGAACTGAGACTTCGAAGAATCAAGATGCTTGAAGATTCGAGATACTAAGACAAGAACATTTGTCCATTTGCGGACGTATCTGTGTTTTATATGCGAGAACCTTACTTACTGTGCCATTCTTTTGATCACTGCCAGTTTTTTCGATGCTAACTTAGCCTTGCCATCCAGGTTATCGCAAAACAGATAAAGGTGATATCTCGATTGTGGTTTTTATTGGTAAACACAAGAACTTGTGTCATCTGGATTGTACCTAAAAAGTGGGAACTGAATCAGAGGAAACGGATAGTGCAGTTTGTATTATCTAATAAATAATATTATAATACATATTATATAATTAGTAATACATATTATAATACATATTATATAAAAACTTAAACATTATCATAAATTTTTGTACTGCTAAGAGGCTGACGTTTGCTGTATTTAATATCAGCGAGGTGGTCAGTTTCGCTTCTAATAATCTTACATCAATGTCATACCCTCAACTTCTATATGTTAGAAGTTGAGGGTATCTCTAAGTACCTAGGGAGCAATAGTTACTAAGTACCAAAAGATGCCATTGCTATGAATTGGAATACAAGGTAAGGTCATGGAACATTTTTAAAATCATTTAAGATTCGAAGGTTTATAGGTGTGAGTAAAAAATAAGGTGTGAATTTGAGTAATCTATCTTTTAGTACTTTATCTAACTTTTATTACTATATCACATTTTTTCGTTATTATATTATTATATTGTCTGCAATTATTATAATCAATACGAATTCTTATTTTATTATATTAAATTTCTTCATGATTCCTAATAATATTTTTCCAATTATGATAAAGCTTTACGAAAAGTCAAAACCGTATAAAGTATAATTTTAGTGAATACATTTTATGAACAGAAATATTTGAGCAAATCAGCTTGAACTTATTAATGATCAAGGATAAATAATATACTAAATATTGTTTGTGTTCATTCTTTAAAAAACTACGCTATGGAAAAAATACTGCCATTGGATCTGTGATAATAAATGTACGTATGAACAGTGATTAGTACAATGATCTGAAATATTACATTGATAAAATTGTAAAGCTTTGCAGTCGACTAATAGATACGAATGTTCATTTCTTAAATTATATTTCGTAGTATTAAATATTCGAATTTGTAAAACAATGCAAATAAGAAAAAAGTTATTTTGTTTTCCATTTATAGGTGTCAGTTAAATTTGCTAGCTCAGTGGATTCCTTCAAATTATCGATATGATCCAACCCTATTCCCAGGTTGTCTATTTCAGCAAAATTAACAAAATTACGTCTATTTATTTTATTTACTTAATATCATTTCTTAGGGAACAAGTGTGGGAACAAAATGTGATATGCTCACATAATTATAGAAAGGTTATATGAAAAAAATAGGTAATATTAAACTAAGTAAGATGTAGCAACATCATCTCACATAACAAAGTACAAGTAAAATGAAATTAGATGTGAAAGAAAACTATTATCCACGTTCTTTGTTTAAAGGTTCTTCGGTTAGTTATTTTTCAATAAAGTTCATTATTGAAAAAGATATTAAGTAAAAAAATATCGGTTAATTAAAATGTCGGTCACGTAGTGCAGATGGATGAAGAACTTTGTCAAGAGAGTCTGAAGTATGTAGTCTGAAAATATAAAAGGGAAAATTGAACGAAGAAGACATGGATGTAGGGTGTACTAATGGTAAATGGTGATAATTGTATAGTGATTGAGATATTACGCCGAACCCAAACAATAAGGTAATTGGATAAAAAAAAACATTAATACGGATGTATTTTCTTTTGCAAGACCGTTGATAAGAATTCTTCATAAATGAATATCTTCGATTGCTTACAACTTTATCCCTTTAGCCTACAACTAGCCTGCAAGTCCAGGAACTAACTGTTTATCCTTTCTCTGTATCGTGACGGGCCTGTGAGGGTTCACGATGATTCTGTAGAGTACTATGATGTTATATCCCTCAATATTGTTAAATCATTCGTAAGTCTATACTTCATATGTTTGCTGGTGGAGACAATATTATTTGAAATATTTTTTTTTGTACAGTAAAAACATTTCATTATATCGATAAAGCTACGAGATATAAAATATTATAAAATGATTATATCATATTGCCGAATAATTGAGCTAAGCGAACAGAAGCTCTTTAACGGTCAACTCGATCTTTTTTCGTTGGTCTACTCCTACATCCTCGAATGAATTAAAAAAATAATAAAAAAAATTGAGGAGAACGCTCTTGTATTGCATCATAATTTCTCAAGTTGCAAAAGTACAATAAATACTTTTTTTTAACAGTGAGACGTTAAATGATTGATAACTTTTTAATTAAATGTACATAAAATAGCTGAGATTGCTAACTTAAACTAAAGTTTCAATTATCCTCGGTATTTCCATTACTTCAATAAGACAAGATAAAAATATTTTTTTATAGATAGTATTCTAAACTTCAATGAGACAATTCAATTATCAAGAAGTAGAATGTCGGAATAAACATCAATCATATTAAAAAGTGTTGTATTAAATATTTTATTTAGCTGAACTAAAACTTACATAGACTTACGTAGTGTATATAGTATATGTGTGATTATTTATAAGATACTTGGTTGTTTATTGGAAGTATCTCTTTTGGATGCAAATAATGCACTAGAAATTAATCCCTGTGTCGCGGTAGAGTTCCTAACATTTAAGTAGAGGACTTAAAGTACAACAAGAGTCAGAACAACCGACTGTGTTGACCGACTGTATTCACAAAACTATTGTGTGTAGAAATTAAATCATCCCCTATCTTGGTATACATATCATGGCTATACATTAAATTAATAAATATTGGTTGTTGCTAAAGCTACCATGACTTAAGTATTACTGACTACTTGACAAGAAGTCAAACAATTATGGATAGTTAATAAACATCTGTCGTGTTTTTTTGATAATTAATTGAAATTCAATTGGCCACATCATAATCCCTCCTTTGGCTTTGTCTAGGTTTGAAATAAAGTAAGATATCTAGAAATAAAAAGCTATTTAAAGAATTAAATTCCTCCGAATCGCTTATTAAAGTCGTATTGACGATTTCATTGGTTAAGCCGAGCTTGAGATCGTGTTATATCGGTTCACTGGATTTCTAATAAAGACCTTACTCTTGATAAAAAATATAATCAATACATTACTTAAAATTTACTATAATATGAAAATTTTTGCTTTTACATGAAAACTTGTAGGTAAGCCAAATTAGCTAAAACATGTAGCATTATTCTTACTTATAAATAATTGATACAGTTAAATACTTCTAACTTATTACAATACAATGTAACTATTTTAGGAATTAGTAATTACTTACAAGTTAAAAGTTCAAATTATGTACAAGTTAAAAGAAATAATTTCCTACACACATTGCGTAGATGTTACATAATTCGCCGCCCCGTTGGTCGAGTGGTTAGCGCAGACGCCTAACGTGTCACGGCGCAATGGGGCTCGGGTTCGATGTTTCTGGGTTTGGTTATTTATTAAATATATTCTCAGTATTTATATGTGTATTTCTATGTATTTGTATAGTTGCCTAACACCCTTAACACAAGCAAATAAATTGCTTACTTAGGGGTTAGATCAATGTGTGTAATTTGTCCTGATATTATTATTATATTATTATTACAAATTATAATAATAATATTATAATTTGTGTTTTTTCTTTATTCTCAAAATTAAACTCTTTTTCTCATGACTCCTGACTAATTAATTTAAAGTTATGTTGAAGTTTTGTTTGAATCGAAAAATCAATTAAAATATACTTTCCTGAAAAGATTAACCTATTGTTTCTATTAAAATTGAAATAATACTAACTCATTCTTGCGATCACTATTAATGATATAATGAAGAGCTTTAATAAGCGATTTGGAGAAAATTGATTCTTTTAATAGTTTCTTTGATACTACAGTAGCAATTTGGTGCATAGCAATTTAAGAGATAGTTGCTTATAGTGTTTCTTTATCTTGTCATATACTAAAAGTTCTTTAAAACATAACAGGTTTTAGGTAGAACATCGATCAGGCAAGGCTTAAACAAAACTAAGTAAACTAATTCTGAGTCACAAAGGACCTACTAACGAACTAATTCCATCGACAGCACTGAGTAACGTTAGGAAAAAAATAAAAACCAAGATCGAAAATAAACTTCTCGTAATATAATTTATAATAATGATTTCATAAAATTTCTTATTTTTACAACGACATTGACTATTCTTAAACATTTTAATAAAACTTAATTAAAATAAATTTTATTTAGTTAGCATGGACGTCTTGTTTTAAATATAAATATTTCATGCAACCAAAAACGAGTCATGTACTTCTTAAATGTAAGCTAAATTCCATATAAAATAGTCTATATTTGTATTACGCTGTTGCGAACGGTACACTTCGAGTACAATGTCCGTGCCAGGCCGGCCCAGGTCATGCTCTGAACCTGCATTGTTCATCTAAATCTAACTCTCACTTTTAAATATTTTGAGCATCTATTTCATGAACAATATCAAATGTAATAAAATTATTTAAATCATTTCATCAATCATGAATATCTGAAGAATTCGCTACCTTATAACATTGAACATCAGCGTCTTATCTGCACAAAAAAAAAATCTTTATAATGTTAAAGGTCTTATTTATATTCTACGATTCATTTTTCTTTACAAGGTTTTTGAATAATAATAAAATTTTACAAGTACATTCTATAGTATACATATAGTATACAATATTAAAGAGAATCCTAAAAAAAGGCTGGAATAGGATGAAGGAAATTTAAAAATAGAAGGAGATCATGGAAAAGATTTGGGCATCTAGGTCTTAGCAAATATATGGAGTCAGCTTTTAGCAAATATATGGATAAAACTTTTTGATACCTGTGCTGGAATAGAAGTTAAGTTTAGTTAAAAAGCTCTTCTGTAGTAATTTTTATCGTAACCATATAAACTGAGGCGGTGAAAAGCTTGTTTTTAATAAAACATGAATTGTATCGCCCAATCTGAATATCTTATCATTTCACATCATCGTCATTTGTAACGTTGTAAACGTTGCACAAAGTTTTATTCATTTTAGATCACATATTTTTACATACGTAGTATATCTTATAATTTTATTGCCTTAATACATAATTAAGTAAATAATTGTTATCTACAGTTGCTGTAGCATTAAAGTCGTCCCAGCTGTAGCTAAAATAATAAGAAGTATCTTTGTTAAAATATAATCTTGTTAAAAAACAAAATTAAATGTTAATACATTAATAATGTATGAAATAATCCTTTTACACAACTTTTATATTCCTTATAAAACTGACAAACTGAGAAAGTTGTACATATAGACACGCTGAGTCCACAATGTATTACAAGAATTAGAAACTTTCATTCAAGCGGTATTGTGAGAGTAATATTATGTTTTCTTTTCTCTTTCTATTTTAAGGAGGATTTATTCTATTTAAAATATGCCATCATCATAGTACTAAACTCGTATGTTCACAATTATAAATTTATATTTTCTATCTTAATAATTAATTATTAGTGTGAAACCTGTCTTCACTTAATACCTTTAATAGCTATCTCGTACAACGCTCTCGCAACATCAGAAGTTGGAAAAGCTACAACACTATTGCACAAGCCTATTTCTAAATTAAAAATATTTTTTTACCAAGAACTCACACCTTTCAGTCTCGATTCGAACAGATTCCATCATAACGTGATAACCATCTTCCTCTACTTGATTCTAGACATTTTGGTGAACGTTCTTTTCCCATAAATTAACTATTACTATTTAAAGGTATGTCTCCGGAACGAAGCTGAAAGGCTACAACAATATTATTCCTGCTCATGCTGGCTCCATCTATCCAGGTAAACTTAGGAGGTTCTGTTTGTATAATCTTATACCAGATACCCTTGTAAAGGGACCGGTCATCAAAAAATTCCTTCCATAGCTGTCTACATCGGTGTTTACTTAAATACAAAACATCTTTGCAAGAGGTTAACAACTTAGTCAAAATGCTTGTTTAGCTAATTTATCTACAATTTCATCACCATTTAATTTTTATATGATTAATTAATTATTTATTGATTGGTAATATAATATTACTGAAATATTATATACTTACTAAATTATACAAAGTACACAGAAGACACAAGTTTTACCAATAAAAACAACAATTGAAATATCACCTACGTTTTTCGAT
Organism: Napeogenes sylphis; assembly: GCA_959347405.1. Classification (NCBI taxonomy): domain Eukaryota; kingdom Metazoa; phylum Arthropoda; class Insecta; order Lepidoptera; family Nymphalidae; genus Napeogenes; species Napeogenes sylphis. The sequence continues at coordinate 6,931,686 of OY365781.1, read as the reverse complement.
AACCTGTAAGGCCAAGTAAGCCTCGAAGAAACTATCAGTGATCAACAGAATGTGGCAGTAGGTAGGTACTTCACGTAAGACCGAAGCTTCTCGCGTGTAAGAGATTCGCGCAGATTCGTCCACACATGGAGCACTGTTCTCATCTTAGTATCTCAAATCTTCAAGTAGCTTAATTCGTCGATGTCCCAGTGCTCTTTGAATGGCTGACACTTTAACGTTTTGTAGCGATAAGGGATTTTTAGTCTTCGTTATTTCTATCACATTATTATCGACATTTCGCAGATTTTGGATTGAGTCCTGCCACTGGCTTCCTATGTGACACTTAACGCCTCCGGTTACAATATCATTTCCACCATTTGGATTCAAGGCTATTTTCTACACTGGCTCTCATTAACCCAAAGCTAATAGAAATACAAATGTGATAGAAATAGGTTGGCAATTCAGCCAAATCGTATGCAAAAAGTAAAAAACAGATATTTATTTAGTCTTTTTTCTAAGGCTAAAAAGTCGTATTAGCGTTATCAACAATAAATCCTTATTAAATAAATTAGTATTAATATTTTTTTATTTCATCAAAAGTGACCTTGATTAATGACTCAGGATAGAATTGACTTCTACTTAGGACAATCGTTTTTTTGATTCATAGTTACATGTTCTGACCCGGGCCGTGGTGTAATTTGTTTCCGTTAATTTAATGTTTGGGAAATACTCGCAACACAAGGATTAATCTCCATTGAGTGAATTGTATTGAGGACACAAATATCAATTAGCACAACAAAGTATCATGTGCACAGCTCGTATCGTACCAATACACTAAACTAGTTCATCTCGTACTAAATTCGGGTAAACACACATGTGAATGCACAAAGCCAATCTAAATAAGTTTTAGTTCTGCTTTATCTAACTTTAATATAACGCTTATCACTACGATTGCTTTTATATTTTGCTTTAAGTAATACGAAAGAAGTAGTTCTTGATAATTGAATTTATTATATTTAAGATAAGTTAGTTTTTTCTTATCTTGCCTTTTTAATGTAAAGGATAATTCACTTTTTAATTTCAGTTAACAGCTTCATCATTTTATGTATATTTGAAAAAGTTTTTAATCTTTTAGGATTTCATTATACATGATATTGTGTTATTTATACACCTTGAAAAATATTCATACAACACAACCATAATTTAGACTCTGCTTATTCATTTCACTAAAATAATAGTATTTTTTTATTTTCTTGTTAATATTTAATCAATTTTCCAGTCGAGCGCTATGTTTTATGTTTATGGTTGCCGGTGACTGATAGCTCATTGATTCAATATTTATTTTAAATGCACTATTTATGAGTCCGTATGGCATTATAATTAGATTCAGTTTTTTACCCTAAAAAAATATTTATTTTTAAATATGTATGTGTAGGTATATATAAGTACCTTGTCTTTGTATCTGTATAGTGAAATGGTTATGTTGTACAAGAAAATAAATATTAAAAAATATTTAATATCCTCCTTCCACATAATACATACACATACATGGGCAGTATGGAGTTATGAGATAATTATTTACAAATAAGGAAGGGATGAAACTTCTCAGCATTTTGCAGGGTCACAAACAGTTCCTGGGACTTGCGGGACTTGCGGGCTTGGGCTTGCCAGGTGTAGGTTTGAGGAATCAATTTGGACTTACTTGGCTGGATATTTGATGATTTACTTCCATACCATACCATATCGTAGTGTAGCCATATAAATAACCATAGAAGTATACTCCTACCTACAAATTCTTGAACTTATATTGAACATGAACAACGACTCTTACTCGACAAGTAATGATGACAACATCTCCAAAAATCCCTGTGCCTATTTAATCTTTATGTAAAGTTATATAAAGTAATGATAAGGGCTGAAAACTATTATAATTATATATCGGGTTGACTTTCAATAGGATAAAGAATCAACTGAATGTCGACATTACTGGATGAGGAAAAAAATATATTAATTATTTTTCGAAAATCTAATTCCACTTCGCTATGTAGGTACGTGATACATTTTTTTGTGAACTGTGGTTCAGTAAATAAATTATATCTGGTTAGTATACGACTTTAATGAAAGTAATTAAATGTTCATCCTTCATCCTTACTTTAGGCTCTTCTCTTTCCTTTTTGTATTTTGTAACCATAATAACAATAATAATATGATAAAGTCTGTTTATACCATAGTTCAAAATTTACATTTCAATTGTTTGTTAATGGGTTGTTAATAGTTTTCTTAGGTTATTATTAGTATGGTTAGTCTACTTCTGAAATATGTTTGAAAATATATATTTCCTAGAGGTCGGGTTCGAATCCCTGCCCGTATCGGTATATATATATATATATTTTTCTATATTTATGTAAATTTATATAAATTTCTAAAATATTATTATTATGTGACCATTAAACTAATACCTAAATGTTTTACTAAACATTTCAGTCATAGAATATCGCTAATGGTTCTATTTCACTTGTATTTTTTTTTGCTTGCACTTTATTACATGTTTCTTAAAATAACTCATTTAATAACTTATCTAGAAAAGTCGTACAATGCGATAATCTATCAATAGAACTGAATATTCAAAACATATATTTTTATGTACTATAAGATAAATAAAGTATGAACACAAACAATTTTATAATGGAGTGTAATTATACAATATCCTTTGTCTTTGAGAAAGGACCTGAATAAGGTGAAATAAATAGACGCAATTTTGGTGTAATTTGCCGAAATTTCTTTCCGGAAAATAGGTTTAGATAATATAGGAAAATTTGCAGAAATCTACCAAAATTTAATATATCGCCTATTGTTTTTATTATTATTTTTAGTATTATTGAAAAATAATATTTTAATCATGTCATCATTATCAACAGCTTTATTTGAAGGGCTGAATTATTAAAAAGTATAAACATTTTTTTTTAACTTTAAGTGGCAAACTAGTACTACATTTATAGCCAAGTAGTGTCAACTATACGCTTAACTAATTTACATAACGCATTTAAATAACTTTTTTATTTTGTATTCCACCATCTTTTATATTTTGAAATACAACTTATGAAGCAAACATTTGTATTCAAATATTTGACAGTTTTGGACTGACAAGTTTTATCGATAGCGTCGCAATCGATTTATCGTTTAAACGTTTAACCGTCGTTTTATAAAAAGGTGTTTTGGTCCCGATTAAACTACGTTATGCCGTCTCAATTATTTATTTTATTACTGGTCTCGAATTTACTCTGTTTATGTTTCTCGTATTTGTTCAGTTTACCTAAATTATAAAGACGTCCATGGGTTAATTTGCGCAAGTACTTCTGTTCATACAAAAAATCATAAAATATATTTAAAAAACTATCATAAAATATACTTAAAAAAGCAAACGTTTCTTGCAGACGGACTAAAGTAAATTAAAATATAGATGCACGAAATTTGCGGACTGTGTACAATGCTTTATCGTAAATCATATAATGGAAATATTGATCTAAGATTATTTATTAGAAACGAAAACAAACTAAGCACGTCGCTGCTTTTGAAGACAGCGAGCGTCAGCGTCTTTTCAGGACAAAAAAAACAACAATTCTAATCTCCATAATGTTATAGTTTTTTAGATATTGCAATCTTTATTATGTGTGAAGACAGCTCAGTCTGTAGTTACAAAATGAAAAATACTAAGTTCTTTTCAGTTTCTTTCTACAATACAGAATCAATACATTTCTTTAAACATAACCATTTTTTTTGTGATTTTGCTACAGATATTACACATAGAACAGAATTATTTAGATACTCCTAAAAACTTAGTCTGAGTCTGAGTCTGAGCTGTCTGTCTCAAAACGATGTGTTCGTCTGACTGACTGTCAATTGATTAGTCACAAGGCTATGAACATTTCAACCAATGTATATGATTTGTTGTATCACTATTATATTTTATGACAAAATTAAGAAGAATAAATAATAAGGGTGACTTCTCCATAACTAGACCACTAATATTTTATTACACCCTTCCATCATGTGTGGTTTCATTGTATATGTGTTTTAAAAATTAAGCGTAATTGGAGCCTGATGGTCTTCTTTAGTTATTTAAAAAATTACTTTTTCTTTTTTTTATTATTTAAATTAACAATTCTGAAAAATATGATACGTTTGAACACAAATAACGTAAATTTGAACGTGCTACGCTCTTTTGTAGTCAATGCTGCCGGAGGTGGAGGAAAATTTGTTTTTAATAAAATATGAACTGTATCGTATGAACTGATCTAAATATCTTATCAGTCCACATTACCGTCTGTTTTGTTACGTGATTTACGTTGCACAATGTTTTATTCACTTTAGATCATATGCTTTTTCTTATGATTATGTTATAGTCAAAAACGATTCATAAAAGTAGTAGTTTTTTAAATTGATATAAATATAGAATGAAAAATAAACCGACACAGGTAGGAGTTCGAACCGGCGATCTCTGGAAAACGGTTTTCCCTTCCTAACCGCCGTCGTCCGTCCTAATCTTCCCAGAGGTTGCAAGTTCAATTCCTTGGCCGTATCGGGAACATACATGTTTATAGATATTTTCAAACATTAGTAGTTTTTTTTTAATATATACAAAGTAGATTAACGCTGGACGACATTCCACCTGATGGAAAGTGGAAATGTAGTCATAGGTGGTAAGGCTCATTACCTAGCAACGTATTCACTCTTCTCTTGAAGACACCCACATTGTATTTGGCCGGAAATAGCGACGCGGGCAAGCTGTTCCAGTGCTTCGCTGTACGCACTAAAAAAAGACGAAGCATAGCGCTTCGTTCGGACAGGTGGAGTGTCCACAATGTAGGAATGAATACCTGCCGTGCCTCAAAACGTCCGGTGATGGAAAGGGGACGGGGCTATTTAGTGGTGTCAATTCTGCGCACAGTCACCAAAATATATTCTATAGAATACATTTAGCTGAGACGCTAGCAATTCTAGGCCCGTGTTCAAGGCTGTGGAGGTTGGCTTCAACCAATTCGGGGTCGCCTATAAGCCACTTTGCTTGCCTCTCCTTTGAACCCAGAACCGCAAGATGAGACTTTGCCGCACCAACAAATATGTGGCTACAGTACTCCACATATAACCGGAGCTGCGCTTTGTATAAGACAAGTAACTGTACTATCGGACTTTCGCAAGAACGGCAAGCTTTTCTTGCAGCTGCTCTTGGTCTGGACTCAATGTTCCGACCAAAGTTGAGGTTCGAAGAATTCTCTAATCCTAACAACGGAAGCCGGTCACTGTATTCCAAGGATACATCCTTGAAAGTAGGAACCAGGGTGAAAGGGCTCCTTTTGGCGGTGAACGGACACGTTTGTGTTTTAGTGGCGTTGAATTTGACAAGATTGGCATTACCCCATGCGGAGACTGCCTGAAGTTTGTCATTTAAATGTTGCACCATGGCTTCTCTTTCAGATTGTACTTAATCTCTAATAGCCTGAGCAAATATCTTTTTGCAACTTTGCTATCGTCTGCATAGATACTGGGCTTCAGCAGATCGTTAGTGTGTAGCAGAAAAATAGTTGCAGAAAGAACAGACCCCTGAGGCACTCCATAATTTATTAGAGGAACTACTCAAAGAGATCTCTGACTCAGAAAGTCGATTGACAGCCGATCAGACAAGGAGATATACCGTACGCTGAAAGCTAGCTTATAAGGCTCGCGTGCCAGATCCTGTTAAATGCCTTCGAGACGTTCAGAGAGATGGCAACCGATTCTCAGTTTTTCTCGATGGCCTCGCCTAAAATCTGTGTAGCGTACACTAGAAGCTCAGCGGAAGCCTGTCCCTAGCAGACCTCTTTCGGCGAAACTCATACTGTTGGTCACTGAGGAGATTGTGTGCGGCAGATGTAACATTAACATCGTAGCAACAGTAGCTAGCGTTACTGTAAATATAGTCCTCGTCTCGCACAAAACCAATGTTATAAACAACAAATACAAAAATATGATAGTACGGTTAATGCATTAATAATATATAAAATAATCCTTAACAAAAACAGACATGGAAAGTTAAATACAACTTTTATATTCTTTACAAACTAAACTAAACTAACTAAACAAAACTAAACTAACTAAACATACTAAATTAACTAAACTAAACTAACGCCAAGAAAGTTGTTCGCAAAGGACACGTCAGAATTTACAATGTAATCCAAGAATTAGAAAGCCTGGAAACTTTTTCACACTGGAAGGTGTTGTTGTGTGCTTTGAGAATAATATTGTTAAGCTTTAAATTTTATAAAATCATTTTGAATAAATATAAAATTTAACATTTTTTGTTGAAACCTTTAAATTACAGAATTGATAATGTGCAAGTACTTCACCTGTATCAAATATTCTCGCGTAAAAAGCGCAGATTCGTCTACACACTCTTCTCATCTCTTCTCATCTTCTCTTCTCATTATCTAACATTTGACCGTGGAACAGCGAGCAGCTTAAATCATCGGTGTCCTAGTGCTTATTGTCATGGAGAGTGTTCGCAAAAGCTGAATTCCAATATCGCGCTGTACGCCTCCTTTTACAATACCATACCCACCGTCTGGGTTTCTAGTATTCTCCTACAGAGGTTTTCTCTTTTCACGCATATTTTGGAAGTACTTACTTCCAAAATATGGAACAAACCATAATCATGAAACAGCATTTTCAGTTTGTATTTTTTTATAAGATTCACTTCTAATACTTCTAAAAACTAAAAGCTTTCCAAAAAATATATATATTCAAATGCTTAATTCAATTGGAAGATCTAAAAACTCACTCACTTCACCTTTGGAACTATAAGGACTAGAAACTGAAAATTTAGTAAGAATATTCTTTTTAACAAGTAGAAGTCATCTAACAATCGTTTTCACGAATTTTCACAAATCATAATAGCGGGGACAACTAGTAATTTATAAAATTATCTAATCAGCTAGTTATCTATATTTAAAAATGACTTAGACTCATCAGCGCCCGATCCTATTTTTTTCAACTTATTAAACTGAAAAAACAAAAACCCCGGGAAAAATTTCCTATGTGAATTTAATAGAGGTTACTTTTTTTGTAAAAATACCAGTCTCAAAATAAAATATAATATAAAAATATATTTAGCTCTCTGGTTAAATTATCTGGGTTTGATGTCGGGACAGGAAGTCTGTATGATCTTTGACTCTATTTATATATATCCGTAAATATTTGGATAAGAAAAGGTTAGGGTTATTTTTGTTTACTTAAAGGTTTTTTACTCCTCATATATTTTAAGCTATGTTAACCATCAGTTTGTTGTATATTTTTTGTACATTTACATTTTATTATAATATTTTTGAGGTTTATTTTTTTCTTCTTACTAATTGGATCAAACCCATAACTATTCTATTTTTAGTCAAAAATTTTTCTTTATAAAAGTAATTATTAATTAATTTTATAAATCTTCATTCAAATTTACAAAAAAGATAAGATTTATAAAAATAAACTTTGCAATATAAAGAAATATAAAGAAAGTGAATTAAATTCACAAAAATTTTATATATCCTTATTTTATGTAAGTAACAAATAATAATAGTATTTTTTATCCTATAAAGTCTTTTTGTATGTTAATCATATTCTATACAACATGTTTGGAAACGGGAAAAAAATGACAGTTTCATAAGAAAACAAAAATATGATAAGCAGGGTGTTTGTATTCGCTACAGAATCGCCTGAACTTTACGAGTTTTGAGCGCAAAATACATATTACACAGAGCGGTAAAATTACGCTATTTTACTACAAATTATAATATTTAATATATTAAAGGGATTGTTAAAAAAAAATCTAGTATGATATTAGTTACATTTCAACAGATTTTATTTTTATAATTGAAATAAAAGTTGACATTGATTATTAATTACCATGACGGGAAATAAATAGTTAATTTATATGTATATTATATTATTATTGTTTAAATAACAAGTGAGTAGTTTTTTTCACTTTAAGTGCTATTTATATCGTAGGTACTTCTAATAACAGATTTTTGACGTTACATCGTTAGACAGGTCTGGATAAAACACAAAATGTAATAAAATTATTATTTTTTATAAAGAATCATTTTATGTTAGTATTAATTAATATGAGATGAATAATTAATTAACTAGAACACGGCCCAAACCCCTGGTTACTGTCGAAATTAAAGAAAATCGGTTTTTTAAATTTATGATTTGTTCGTAAAGTAGACACTTATTAGGACTGATTCCGATGTTTAATTAATAGACACTACACATATTTAAGTAAACTAGTGATCGCCCAACGGCCGAAATTCGACCGCTATCTAAAGTGTTAATATTTATGAAAGTTTGGATTAAAATCTCTTTAAATATTTTTTTTTATTTTTATTCTAATACGTCAAGTGACTATCAACTCTGTGCGACTATTTGACATCAGACAAATATACATTGAACATGTCAACGTTTACGTTACCAACGAAGTAGTGTGTGTAATGTTTAGCATCGTAGTGTGTGTAATGTTTTTATAATTTATTTAATGTATTAAAAGTGCATTATTATTGAAAAATATTAGCGTTCTGACTTCTGCACTTCTCCAACACATAAACTATAAGTATGCGAAATTTCATACTCCTTCGCCCGCGCAATTTTCGTAAAAAGGGATCCAAAGTTTTTGCTTCACGTATTTATATATAGATTACAAACATTTGTTAAGAATTCAATATTTTTTTAGTTTACATTTAAATTTTAAATTTCTAAATAATATGTAATAAAAAATGAATCAACTGGGGTACATACTCAATCTGTTCTTCGGACTTCTGAGATACCCTCTTACCGCGCCGTTGTGTATTAAGTTATATGGTTTCTTCTCCTTGATTAATTTTTACCTAATCGTCTTTATCAGGATGAACCCATTTGTTAAATAGGCATCTTTCAAAAATAATAACTGTTTCTTAGTTTATAATATAGATTAACTTTGAAAAGATTGACACAACAACAACCTCAAATTGGAAATTAACTATATTATGTTTATATTATATAACATATAACATGTTTAATTTAAATGATCAATTGGCAAAGAGGACGGAACGGTGTCCGAGAGGTCGTAGATTTGAGTCTTACTCGTTTTGACGTTTTTTTTAATATTATGTTTTCCTACTCCTGAAGATTTTCAAGCCAACCCACCAACTTTGGAGGAAATCAATAAAATAATTAAAATGAAACCATCTAAGTCAGCACCAGGTCCGGATGGTATCCCTTATATAGTTTACAAAAAATGTCCGTCGCTCCATAAACATCTTTTAAGTATATTCGGTAAAATCTGGTCAAGAAAGCAAATACCGGTATCGTTCGGAAAAGCCCTTTTTGTCCTCATTCCGAAAAACGACAATGTCAATAATCCCAAGGATACTAGACCGATAGCCCTAACAAATACAATTTCCAAAATATTTTTCTCTTTTTTACAAACTAAAATGACGCAATTCATGATTAACAATAGATATTTCAGGCCTAATCACCAGAAAGGGTTTTTGCCCGGAATTTCTGGATGCCTGGAACATAATACGTTAATATCGGAAAGCCTTAAAGATGCTAGAACTAGCGAGAGACAAATTACGGTTTGTTGGATAGACTTAGAGAACGCCTTTGGGTCGGTACGACATGAACTAATGATGTTCGCGCTTAAATGGTATAACTTTCCTATGGTAGTTCGCGACATTATTGCATCATATTATTCAAAATTAAAATTCTCAATAATTTTTAATGAAAACCATTCAAAACCACTTAATTATAACGTTGGTTTATTTCAGGGCTGTTGATTTCTCCTATTATATTTAATATAGTTATTAATATTTTAATAGACAAATTAATTAGAAATGAAAAAAAGTGGGGCTATCGGTTTAAGTTCAACAACAAATACACAGAATCCATACTAGCTTTTGCAGATGATCTCGCGATACTGACACGTAATCGGAAACAATGTCAGGTACTTTTAAATGTAGTTGAGGATTTCTGTACGTGGACGGGCGGATTGAGGACAAAACCAAGTAAATGTTTTAGTTTGTGTCTGGGTAGACGGAACACCAAATATACCTCTTACGATCCGGGTCTTATAATAGGCGGTCAGTGCGTTAGTACGGTTACGGAAGCAGCTCCGTTTAAATTTTTAGGTAAAAAAATCGATTACCAAGGCCGTACTCCATCGTTGGATGTAATAGTCGATAGCTTTTTAAACGATCTCAAAAAGGTAGACAACCAACCAATAAGTAACGTCAAAAAAGCTTGGATTTACGATAATTATTTAACATCACGTCTAAATTGGCCTTTCCTCGTGTATGATATAAATAAAACCCTTTTGTCAAAATTAGATGCAAGCGTCATAAAGACATTGAAGTTATGGCTCGGGTTAGCGCACTCAGCGGACTCTTCAACCTTATTTAGAGACCGTAACAACTTTGGATTAAAATTAAAGAAACCATCGGAGCTCTACAAACATCTAAGAGTTACCAAAAGACATATCATCGGAAAATCTAAAGATGATACTGTAACTTCTCTCCCAAAAGACAAAGTTGCCTCAGAGCTCGAGTCACGACTTCAATTCCATAAAAAGTTTATGATAGGTGCTCAAACAAATAAAGTAGGGCTAGGATCAAGTAGGAAAGTTCAAGACATAGACATAACAAAATCTTTTATTCGACAAGACGAAAACGATAATTACCGATTCCACGCGATGAGCCTAGAAATTCAAAACGAATGGGTGACCATAGGAGATTTTTGTATTCCACTAGCTTTGAAGTGGCGCACCTTAATTTATGATTGGTCCCCAGCATTATTAAAATTCTATCTTAATGCATTCCAAATGACTCTCCCAGATCAAAGTAATTTAGTAAGATGGGGCAAAGCCACCGAAAAGTCTTGCAACATCTGTGGGGAGGCAATAGGAACCGCGAAACACCTATTAGTAGGGTGTAGGGTACTTCTAGATAAAGGTCAATACTCGCGTCGCCACGACAAGGTATTAGAAATCATACGGGAAGCGGTTAGTCTTTCAGTAGCAAGAGCGCGGAAGGGTATAACAACCACCGAACGATCTATAGAATTCGTTAAAGAAGGCTCCTCCAAAAAATCAAAAGCGAAGCCTTATTCAATATTAGGCGCGGCTCCTGATTGGATTCTTATGATGGACACGTATGAAAAGCATTACAAAATCCCTGGGGATGTTGGTGTTTCGTCATCCAGACCGGACTTATTCCTGTATTCGAAACATCTGAGGCGCGTGATACTTGTGGAGCTTACTGTTCCTTGGGAAACAAACATCCCAAGGGATCACACATTCAAGCTCAATAAGTATTACGAACTAACCAACGAACTGATCAGGAATAAATTTATAGTTAGTCTGTACGCGGTAGAAGTGGGAGCGAGAGGTATAACAGCAAAATCTCTCTATAGCCTACTTAAAGATCTTGGCCTTTCTAGAACAAGCATCGGTTCATTTCTAGAACGTACTTCAAAGGCGGCATTAGTAGGTTCTTTCCAAATTTGGTTAGGTAGGGAGAGGAGTGTTTAGGGTGAAGGTGAGCGTTTTTGCGCATAATAAAGGGGCCCCTTAAACCTACTCCTGGGTCGCAAGTCCCAGGCACTGCTTGCACTCCTCTCCTTGCAACGCGATGGGCCCGGCACCCGCACGGTGAATCCATGGATTGCTAAGAAGCTTCGTCTTATTTTCAAGAACTAATCAGATTGTGAGGTTTATACTCAGAGCTACTAAACCTTTTAATAAAGCAGCTAGTGTCAAGATTTTGCTTCACATCATAAAATTATAAACAACAAATGGGATACTAACGAACTATTAAGCCACTTTACACTAAAAACTTGTAGTACTCGCATTCAAATATTTTTTCATATACATGTTTTTTCGTATGTCGAAATAATTTAGCATATAACGACCCACCCATGTTCAAAATGTGTGAAGCTCACAATTAACAGTGTAAAAGTTTGGACATCAATGCACAAAGTCTGCCTGTTTATTTAAAAAAAATGCAATATTAATAGAGGAATATGTGTATAATCGCTATATTATAAGTTAAATATGTGTATTTTTCGCCTTTTTTTATGGTCTTATTTAGTTTGTGGTATGTAATATATTATTATTTTATATTCTAGTTTATTGTTATTTAGTTTTAATTGTTTTTGAATCCGGATGTACTTATGTCTAAGTCAACGATACACCTCTAGATAAATTATTTTTACTGTTCTTAGTTACATGTTGTGCGTAGCTATTATCGGGGTTCAAACTTATTCTGTCTCTTGTTGATATTGTATAATTCTACTTTTTATTTTTAGTTTTTACTCTGTCGTAAGGCCTTATAATCAATAAATAAATAAATATTTAAATAGGCTTAACATGGAAAAACATGTTTAGTAGTCAATTTTAAATATGTTATTTTATTGAAAAATTCAGGGAAAGTATCAATAATGTTTTAAAACAAAAGTATTACAATGAATATTAAACTGAATGTGTAAATAATGAAATATAAAAAGTTGCAATAGAAGAATACAAAATACTAAATAACTGCTAACCTATAAAATTTAATATACGTTCATTTCTTCGTGAACTAATAAAGCTTCATTTGAGACTTTCCAAATGAACTTACCGCATAACGTTTTAAGCTTTATTAAACAATATATGCCTGTGTGTACTAAATATCAAAAGTTCTCATAAGTTTATATATATATTTTTTTTTAACCAAAATGTAAGTTTTATAAAGGGATTACATTTTACATATCGGTCATGATTTACATGATATTCATGTTACATTACGTTACTTTCATTAATATTGAAATAACATGTTGTTAAAATAGAAATGATTATGAAGTCACTCGAGATAGCTCAATTTTCATTTTATTATTCGTATAAAGAATAGTAAAATTCATGTTATAATAACTACAAAACCGGAAGCCTCATAGAGCCACACAATAGCTCAGTATTTACAATTTAACAATAGAAATTGCCATTTGTTTTCAAATAATGTGAAATTCTCGATTGTTTTTGCAAATATAAATTGTAAGCATCAGTTGTTCATTTAATTCACTAAAATAATTGTAATTTGTATGCTTTCTCAATTAATTGTTTCCAACCAATTTTCCAGTAGAGCGCTTTGTTATAATGCAATAGCTGCCGGTAACTGATAGCTCATTAATTTAATAATATTTATATAAAGTGTTGTTTGTATACTTTGGGTGTGTTTGAACGTACAAGTTACTCGTAATACGAAATTTAAAATGTGTTTTTAATTTAAATAAGTTTTATACATATACAGGGTTATTTGTAGCAAACAACATTTGTTCTACGACTTTTTAAATCGCACTACCAATTGAACTACCGCATTTAACGTATCGTACGTACTGCAACATTCACTTGTATATACAAATGGACACCCGTGTTTAACCATTTTTACAAATGTTTGTAGATATTTTCAAAAATTCAATTACATCTTAAGTGTATTGAAGACAACAATTGATCTAAATATACTAAAACAGTTATGTGTATTAAAACCACTTTGGATACTCGTGTTGTATGTCATCGTCAATCATTGTCTTCAATACTTTTTGTGTTTTATTTTGATGCTACTTACACTTATTGATGTATGAGAAGTTTCTTATTTTCTTAACATAAATATATATATATATATATATATATATATATATATATATATATATATATATATATATATATATATATATATATATATATATATATATATTCTTCTTTTTATTCCTCTGTATTATGATGTATTTTTTTATTGTATTTATTTTGAATGCACACTGGGTTGCTACAATATGATTTAAATATTCGTCATCTAATTATTCCACATCCATTGAACTCCGAGTACGTGTGACCGGCTGTGTTGAATAATTATTTATATTGTTTACTTTCAATACTTCGTTGATTCGAAACTGATTGAATATAACTATTTACACAAGTACCTGAATGTATGCAAGAATGATATGTGATATGATGAAAAATCAACAAAACATTTGTTGAGTTTTGTGAATAATAGTTTTGTCGCTTTAAAAATAAAATAAAAATACGTTACTCATACAAATATATAACGCACACAATATTATCATATTGGTAAATGTAGAAGGATGTGGAGATGAATTGTTTATTTGGTTATTAGCTAGGGTATAAAAAGTTCTCACCTGCCGCGTGAAAAACTTTTTATCGACTTAGAAAACTGAAGGTTCTGTAATTTAATGATAATTAAAAAAAAAACAGAACTCCACCTATATTTAATAACCTGTTGTTTTTGTTGGCTATTGGCATTATATTGAGACACAGATGAGCTTCCACAAGATAATTGTTTACGTTCCACAGATTTTTTTATGTACTAGCATATACCTACTTTGATTTTCTAAGTAACAATTCGAAAGTTCATATCTAATGAAGTTGCGAAAACAATGTTAGCATAAAAAAACATATTTCTAAATTTAATCTAAAAACATGTATGACACGCTTTACATAATTACGCTTAACATTCATTCATTTTATTACATTCATTTTCCATATACTGTATATGTTAAAGTTCATTACATTTTTAATAAACAATTACAAATTACCCTAATGTAGTTAGATAACATAAGTAATATTGCAGAGGTAACAGAATTACCCTGTAACAAATAGCAGGACATTCGCCGTAACTCGTCCTAATGGAGGCAGTTTACTTGGTAATGGTGTTTTTTCTACCGAGATTGATGCTACCCTTTATTCTTTGTTGTGGGAAGCTGTTTGAACACAAGAGATAGAGAAAGCTAGTATGAAGCGTTTTTTAGCTTAAGGAAACATTATTGAAATATGCTAAAAAAAAATATCTGCAATTCCTATATTCTTACATTTTGATGATGGTAAAGTTAGAACTATATATAAGTAAAAGTCATCATAAATACCTATATTGTTTTTAAAATGAATACATACCCTCATAACCATATAGTAAAACAAAAAAAAATTTGTTCATTTAAATGAGAATTATATTTTAATAAAGAAATATTAAACCTTCAATAGAAAAATATTAATCTTATAAGCTCTATACCAAATAATTAATAGATGTGTGCATCGAACACTTACATATTCTTGTTGCTCTTCAAACCTAAATAACTTCAAGATAGTAATATATTTTCGCAGTCAAAATGTCTGCTAATATATTATAAAAATATAAGAATGAGTTTAGAAGATTTTATCATGCCCTGAATACAAAAAAAGCTTAAAACCTGAATTCATCACAACCGAACTGATCCAATTGTGAATTGTATACAGGAAATAAAAAAGATCTAAAATTGATGTGTTCTAGGTTTTATTCAAAGAGCCTTTTTCTTGCTGGTCTCGGCTGATCACCGTGGCTGGCGGTAAAGGCCTGTCGGGTTCGGCGTTGAGCCCTCTACGTGAGCGGACTCACGTTCGACTCCAGTGTGTTGCAGTGAGGCCGTCTGCGCATCACTGGGTCTTATGGGAGTGTGCTCTTCCAGGGGGTCTGACCAGTGGTCTCCTCTCGGGGAGATAACCGGCGGCGGAGCTGGACATGGTCAATGGTCAAGTCGGTCTGTCCAACCGGTTCGATTCTGAGACTGAGTCCAGCTAGAAGGGGGTCTCGACCCCCCTTCAGAGGCATCAGGCTTGGGTGGGGGGAAGGGGATCCCTCCACAATCTATCAAGCCTGCGAAAAAGGGATGGGTTGTTCCTCGTTACGGGGTGCCCTTTCCGTGGATCACGTCGGGGCATCGCGGTGAGTGCGAAAGCGATCCCGTGGTGTCCCATTATGACGGTGGCGGCAACCGTCAGGTTTAGTGAGTAGGAGTCTCACATAACCACCACCATCATCCCCTTGAAAGAAAGAGAAAGAAAAAGAAAGTCTTACCTCAATGATACGAAAATAAAAGATTATTAAGTTCTTTATTTGTTTAAATAAAAAAACAATAAATGTAAAGTGAAGCTCATGACAATATATTCCCGAAAACTGCAACCCAACCGGTTAATCCGTTTCTGAGATTAGTGTGCACAAACATACATACAGATGTACAGACATACAAACGTACAGATGAGCAGACAAAATGAAAAACCGCTATTTTTGCTTGCTTATATGAAGATCCCTGCATTATGAATTTTTAAAAATATTTTCCATGTACAGACAGCGATCAGTTATAGTTTTACTATATGTATAAACATAAATTTCTTAAACGATTTAAGTACTTATAACTTCTGATAGAGTGGGGAGTGTGCAATGAAAATGAAAAACTGAATGTTATTCAGAATGACGCTAAAATTTTTATGCATAAATGGTATTTACATTGGCAACATATTTTTTCGTGTTGCGTGCACAACTAAAACCGAAATAGATAAACAAACAAAAATTTCAAAAATGTTAGAAAAAGGTTGTGTTAATTGTCCGTTCACATTCTGGCTACATATTTATTTTATATTTTCACTGTACAGAGACTACTCCTCTACAGATTTTTACATGTATAGAAGAAGATTTGCATGATATCTATTACGTGCGTGACATAAATTGAAATAACTTTTTTATTTCTTAACCGATTTATATGATTAAAACACTAAATGTTAATGAAAATTACTACAATATATTATTGAAAATTGCATCCAAATTGGTTAAGCTGTTTCTGAGATTGGCGTGCACAAACATACAGACATACAGATATACACATACAGACAAACAGACAGGATGAAAAACCATTGTTTTGGGTTCTCTTGCTCATATAAAGGCCCCCATTATGTTTTTTTTTTAATATATTCCATGTACATAAATCGATCAGTGATAATTTTATTATATGTATAGATGAGATGTGATGCGCAGAACAAAACATGTTTATTTATCGCCAGCAGTACGTCCGTAGTCTAATTTCCATTGTTCCGTTAAAATACGGCGTCACAAGACAATGTTATACGAGATGAAGACAATATAATACCTTTCTTATCATATTAAATCCCAGCTCTTTGTGATCTTAAGAGAAATAGTCGATCTTTTATTATAGCGAAAAGTTTAAATAGATTACTGTGTTATAAGTGTCAGTAACTTTGTCATTCTGTTTACATCTTTTCTATATAAGCATTTATCTCATAATGTTAGAGAAAAGCGAAAATTCTGATTTAGGTTAACAAAACTTTTGCCCAGCTGTGGGATAATATGATTACTAATAGAGCGAAGTGATCTCAAGTCGTCGGTGCCGTTTAATAATACTGTAACAGCGAAATAAACTCAAGAGATAACTGCAGTTTAAACGTATTGTAGGTACTTTTGTAAATTATTCAAGATGCATTGTTTTACATTCATGACAGTAGCAGTAGTAACTCATCCGGTTAACTCGAAGATCCTAGTACTTCCAAGGTCACCCGCAATTCAATGTAAAAATCATTTTGTTTCGTAAATGTCTTTGTACTGGACACAGGCTTTTTTTCACTTTTTAATCTTATAAAATATGGATTGAATGTTTAGGTATCATTTAATTTTCGAATATGATAAATCAATCATATGTCCCGCTTATTTTTTCTTTAGTGGATAAGTATATCTATCATAGAAATTAAACACAACCCGGGGTTGAATCTGGTGTGTTAAATATTCTGTTCTACCGTATTTTATTCAGTCGTATAAAGCGGTATATGTGTATATTTTATATTTTCTATAACTTAATGTAGTAAACATCAAAATTTTAATAATATTCATGAACAAATCGTCCATTTTGTAAGCCGTTTCGTAAGCCGTAAAACTGTTGCAGATTATAAAGTAGGTATATAATACCTACAACGTTGTCAAGTTTTATCTAAGAGAAACTTAATTAAAACAAGGGAACTTCAGGAACTTGAAGCGGTTTGAAATTTGTTGTGCGAATTATTTATACCCCTTTAAAATGTTTCTTATAAATAAATATTTTTTTTGTATTAATATATTAGATATACATAATTACTACTACTTACTATGCATTATAATTAACAAATTTTACAGCTGCTGCGCTGAAATATCAAAAGACTTATTTATTAGGGTTAGTAAAGGACCAGACATCCATCCAATATTAAGTGGCAGCCGCCTTCCATCTGCCACAAAATGGGAAACGCAGTGCTATGAATGAGGAAAAAGGACCGAAAAGAGGAGTAGAGCACACATAGGGAAAATAAGAGAGTTCGCGTTTTGAGTTCTCTCACTGACGGTACAAATCGCATCTGTACAAGTTATTTTACGCAGATGATCTGTCATCTCGCTTTCAAAAAATCAAATGGCTACGCGAAATATGTTAAAAATTCCAAAAATAACATTATAATATTGCACTGCATCATGATTGATGGTGTTAATAAAATATTAATTAATTTAATTATTACTTCAACTTATGCGGAACCTTTTTGAGGTTTTCTGTATTGGTCATTAATAAAAAAATAATTCTACCATTATCTTAACACAACAATGATTACACCCCAATTGATCTAGAAGTAAAACGATCACTAACGGATCCAACCAACGATTATATTCATATGTTATATACACTAGATGTTACCCGTGACTTCATTCGCTAGGATTACCGGAGGTTGTTACACGTTCAGAACATTAGTTTAGAATTACTGATCGAACCTGGAGAAAAAGCAGCATTATGCGCGTTTGACATTATTTTATAGAAGGCGTCTACTTTGTAAGTATTCTTTTATTATGTACCTTCCTAAGCTTGTAATTCTTGTTGTGAAATTTGCCATAGATATTATTTTAAAAGATATTTATTAAAACATTAAGTATAGTAGTGTTATATTACATAACTTACATGTTTTCTCAGTAAATGTTAAGCTATCAAATGAAAATAAGCAAATGTTAATTTATGAGATTATTTATTCGTAGTTGTTTACAATATATAACCAAGCTGTATATACAATTTAACTAACATTCATAATAACACCAATTTCGAAAATTTATTATTGTAGCTCCGGAATCCTTCCCCTGCCGACAAAATTAGCTTTTTCAAAGAAAATACAAACTCTTCAGTTTTATTATATGAATTAACCTTTTTTATGCTCCAGAGAATCCTTTATAGATGACCCTTGGACCAAAAAGGTGATAGCCGGGCCGGTTATGTAAGACTACCGAGCATAGAGGGTGCTAGAAATTTTAAATTTACCTACCTACTAAAAACCAACGGCTACCATCGCTTAGTGGGACGTCACGAGATCTCATTATAATTCGAGCATAATATTATTATTGTATAGTTAAGGCAGTTTTTTTTTTTTTTTTTAGTAATATTTGCATACTTGTTATAAGAATCGAGAACATTACATTAGTTAGGTTCAGGTTCCATCTCCTTCTTAAACAGGCTTCTAATAGGCTGATTTTCGTTCTATTTGTTACACAATTCAGCACAAAATTCTATGTCATCTATTCCGCATTGTGCATGCATGACATCACATATATACATAAAGTGCATATATTAAGAGGTGAGCATGCACAGGCTTATTCTGTTTAAAGGAGAATTTTAAATTTAAAGAGCTTTTTGGCTGAAATTTTATTTGACACATGTTTGGAACATCGTATGATCGAATTCGGTAAATTAGTTTCTTATAATTATTTAAATTAAGGAAGACATTTTGTATACGTCATTTTTTAATAATTTTATTAAATAATAGTTTTATTAATTTTACTTTTAGGCAAATTAAAAACTTATATAGTTATAATATTAAACCGCTATATACTACAAGAATAACGAAGTTTTATAGGATTCACGCCGGTTCAAACTTATTACAGATTAAAAGAGGCAGACAGGTTATAGGCGACTCTATATACTTATAAAATAAAGGTGAAATTCCCATAAAATAATCCC
Source organism: Napeogenes sylphis (assembly GCA_959347405.1). NCBI lineage: Eukaryota > Metazoa > Arthropoda > Insecta > Lepidoptera > Nymphalidae > Napeogenes > Napeogenes sylphis. Next base: position 6,911,835 of record OY365781.1, on the reverse strand, counting down.
CAAGTACATTTTAAGTTGCGAGCCGTGTTCAAAATTTTCAAACTTCAGTGTTTGGATTTTGTGCATTAATTTCAGTTTTTATACTCTTTTAAAGGATTTACTAAAATACCTGTATAATTTTTAATACTTGTCGTTCACTTGAAGTAAACTATAATATTTTAAAAGATGTATTATTTTTATCTTAGTTCGAGTACTTTTGTAACGTAATAGAGTTTATTGATAAATATATACACAATCAAATTCAGATAAAATTACAATTATACCTACCTCGTATTTAACATAGATTGGTACCTATATTAATTAATAATATAATAGTACCTATTAATTGTTATCAAAATATACTTATTATACGTGAAATACAAGTCACTGGCTGTCTTTCTATTATTTATCTCAAAAATAATCATTCCTAGGTATTATATATTTCTTTATATACTATCTACTTTTATGTACGGTTCTTATAGAGTATTGTAAGTATTATAGAGACTCCTTCATGATACTTCAGCATGTCAAGCTACAGGTCATTAAACTTGTACATAAATTTAGGCTAAGCTTTTAGTATGTATAATGATAATACTCGTATATCTCACGTATCATATCACAGAGCCCTTTGTGTCAACACAAATATTTAAATCTTTGCTTATTCGATTTTGCTTGTTGTGATATAAAATACTAGATACGATAATGACTAAGGCATTTTTTATCAATAAGGTGTGTTATGAGTTGAACATGTATGTGTGTATACGCGTATTTGTGTGTCTGGCGGTGGCAATATAGCTCCCAAACGGATCGATTTTAGATTCAATTTTTTATTGAAAGCTTTAAAGCTTTTGAATGTTTTTCATATATTTAGTGGAAATAAAGGCCTTTGAAAAAAAAGAAATAATAATTGTCTTCAAGATATACTTCACATTAGAACTAGTGATAGGATCTTAAATAATATTATATCTTAAGCATATACTTACGAATATTGGTTAAATACATTTTATTTCTGCACCATTTTATATTTTATTATATCCGAAGTTTTTATTAATGCTCTTGTTACTCAGTATTTATCGGTTATTTGATGTGACTATAATTTTATAATCCATAACAATTAATTCTATTCTATTTTTAAATCACAATAATATAAAAACAATCTATAAGTATATAAATCATAATAGTTTTTATTCTTAAACGTACTTCGTGTCTAGATTGAACTAGATTCGACAGGGAACATGGCAGCTACTCATTTAAACTTAGTTTTCTTCTTTGAATTTAATTCGTTTAAATCTTTATCCATTGCAGGACTTATTTGCATGCTGATCGAAAAAACAGTTAACTGAATATATTTAAATAAAACTATGTTTTAACTAATTTAATTGTCATGTAATGAATTATAATAAACTTTACTTTTAACGAACTTTTACGTCTAAATCAGTGCCTCTAGTATGAGTTTGATATTACGAATATTATGGCAGTTTACTAAATCATAAAATCAAAAAATAGTATTATTATACAATATTAATGAAAAACTATAAAAAAACTATTAAAAATTATATTTATCTTTAGTTATTTAGAATCATGTTTGAAAATATCTTTAAACATGTATAGCCATGTTAAGCTTATTTAAATTTAAATAAATATAGGATGAAAAATAAACCTTACTTTTTTTTTTAACCTTACTTTTTTTTAGGGGCTCGAACCCGCGACTACTGGGAAACCGTCCCGTAGTCGCGGGTTCAAGTCCCTGCCCGTATCGGTTTATTTTTCATTCTATATTAATTTAAATTTATTTACAATCATTCTATAAATGATCCTAAATAATGTGTTTTAATTTTTCCATTTGGTAAACTGTCACAATTTTCATAACAACTAAACTCGTTATAGGGATACGGTTAGTTTTTGTTGTACTAGAAGTAAGTACTATCAAACATTTGTTTATTTAGGAATGTTACATAAGGCCCTTTATAATTATACTATCACCGTAAGACCCTTTATAATTGCACCGTGTTCCTATCACATTACCAATTACCCAAAATTTTATTATTCTGTATAAAATATAGATTACAGTAAGTAGAAGAAGGGAAATTGTATAATCCTCCGGCCCTGGATTTGGCTAACAATGAAAGCGATGTAAAATTAATAGTTTAAAATATGCTTATAGACAATATCAAATTTAAATATAGAATGTCGTTTCCAGGTACTTTAAGCTCATAACGTGTTGTTATGCAAGGTCACGTATTACCTCTAAACTGCTTAGTTACTCTTACGAGGTTCAGGCCTGGTATTTTTATGGGAATTATGTGTACCGCACCACGTGTCTTGGTTGGGGAGAATACAGACTTAAACGAATCTATATGTATTATTTTATTTATTTTACAAATAATATTTCGATCACATCTGTTTTGATATATACTAAATTTAAAAATGTTGTCGTCAATGTAAAACATTACAAAATAAGTATCCCCATTTAAAATATAAGTGGTAATATATTCTATAGTTAGGTGATTTTTGAGTTCTTAAGTTAAACAACCTTAAAACGCTTTAAAATTTATATCAGTAGCTGTTGCGAACGGATTCATCGGTGTAGTAATAAAAAATCTTTATGCTTCTTGAAAGATTTCTACGCAGAAACTTTAGAAACTCCAGTATTTACATAGCCTATAAATGATAGAAAACCATGTTAATACTATCACATACAGACAACACCAATAGAGTTAGAAATTATTAAATATTGTAGAGACCAAGAAATTTGTATAGTTGTATATAGATTATATAAATTTAACAAAGTAATAAAACATTATCTAAAAGAAGTCACAGCGAAGAATTCTATTATTTATGAATCAATCGTTACATTATATACGCAAGAACATCTCTAATCCGACATGTTCGTATTAGAAGTTGATTATAATTAATTATGAAATTACAACATAGTTAATAATGTACCAATACAATTTTCATATGTTGAGAAGTCTGTCGCAAAATAATGATATAGTTCTCAAAAGAGTATTACATAAAGAAAAAATATAACATGTCAATAAATACAATAATAAAAATCTCTGAGCAGCGATCGTTGCAATGTTTGATGAATTCGATTTTCAAAACTGATTATTATGTTGTTTCATTGCTTTTATATATCACAGGAGTTGTACAATATTGTGCTCAATCACCAAATAATTTGACAAAAGCTCAGGAATGCAATTTTTACAACGACGAGGCGACTTAGTGTTGGAAGGTTGCCAATATCATAATAGAGTTATAGAGAGCAGCATCTCACGTTCAGATGACCATACTTCTACTGGATACGTCAACTGAAAATATTGTTTTTATACTAAAATAGACATTTTCATTTTACAGATTGACTTGAATGATTTAAAATAAATTCTGGAAAAAATAATCTTTAGAGAAAACAATCGAAATTCTTACATGATTTTTTGTAATTAAACTTTCGAGAACTTTAATGATTACTAAATATATATTTACCCGGCTATGTCCACGAAAAATTAATCGGAATTTTGGCTTTCTAGTTCACGCCGCCGAATGGGTTCGAAATTAGTCAAGTAAAATTCCGATTAATTAACTTGAACATAATCTGGTAATATATTTATAATATGAATAATAACTTAAATCTTAAATTCATATATTACCACACCGTTGGTCGAGTGGTTATCGCAGACGCCTAACTTATAGCGACGCAATGGGGCTCGGGTTCGATTCCCCTTGGGGACAGGCATGTATGTGATGAGCATAAATGTCTGTATTTCTGGGTTTGGTCATTTATTAAACATATTCTCAGTATTTATAATGTGTATTTCTATGTATTTGTATCGTTATCTAACACCCTTAACACAAGCTAATAATTTGCTTACTTAGGGGTTAGATCAATGTGTGTCATTTGTGTTTTATTATTAATATTATATTATAGATTCCAGACTTCAATCTATATCCTCCATATTCCTCAAAAAGATTTCCTCCGTATTCCTCTATATCCTTCAATAAAGGAAACTTCATCAACACTAGACACTTAATAAAGACAAAGCTCTTCTATAATATATATGGTATAGAGAGTTGCCAATATCGGAAACAAAGGAAGGAAACAATATCCGATCACCAAGATACCTGAGTAAAAGGATTTGCAGCTTGAATCACCTTGTAGTATGGATAGTATTTTGATTTCTTATTTTATTTTATACGAAAAAAAATCTCAGGAAAAAAGCAACAAAATTAATGTTAACATTTAATTATCCACATTTCCTGAATCTTTAATTACTGCGATATGTGCGTATGTGTGTATGTAAAAAGCTGCCAAACTTATAACTTATTAAGGGATAATGGATAATAAAATTGTAATATTTCTCATAAATATGTATATAAGTATAGTATCACATGGACTCCATTTGTCAAAAAATATATAAAAAATACAAAATGATAAATATTTTTTAAAAAAAAAATATGTTCAATGAAATAAACAATATTCATTTTTATTGTACCTAATATTTTTTAATATTAAAAGCGGATATTAGACTAATTTCCTAATGGATTGTTGAACTTACTTCCTGTTTTGTTAGTTGTTGGTCAAAACTGATAACTACATTTAAATTAATAGGTTCCGTTCATACTTTTCTAACGTTTCTGTGTTATAAAACAAATATTATATTAGTATAGAAATATTATTATAGTATGTATAGTAATATTAGTATGTAGTTTTATCTGTTAGTGGGCATACCCACTAAAATTTATTATTTATTTTAGTATTTAAATATATAAATTATTATAGTATACTATTTTCATTAAAATCTACAAAAAGAACTTTTTGAATCTAAAATCATAACGTTTTTGCTTTATCATAGTCTAACAAAGTTATACTCAATATCCAGTTTTATGCCATGACCTGGCAATTTTATGAAAAATTTATCTTGTAGAAGTTTTAAGTTCAACTTCTTGTCTTATCTGCAAGATGAATAATATAACTACAGTCTGATACAGCTTCAGTGTAATCATTTAATAAATAATGTTGGAAAGAAAGTTTTAGTTATGTATTTATTTTTTTACCCATTTTATAAAATATATTAAATATTACTAATACTTAATATTCAAAATATAATTTCATATGGCCAACACTAAAAATACGTTTACATATATCATGATACGTTCAGCCGATTATCGACACGATAGCTCAGTTGTTAAAGCGAATCTCACAGAATAAAGGAAAATCATAGGTTCGATTACGGTTAGCTAAAAAAATATCTTTGTTATTAATTTGTGAATAAAAAATGAAACCGTGACATAATTTCGATTGTATTTCTAATAGAATTATACAAAGTATTGTATAACAAAAAACACGAATCGACACAATTTCTTTCTAAGATTTATAACATATAGTTCGGTCTTGCGGAACTCTAAAAGAATTTGGAAGTTTACCTCAATAGGGATAACCGTTACGCGACCGGCTCGTGACTGACTCGTGTCGTGTCTGTCTGACTGATATTTTATATAATATTTATATTATTTGAAATTTGTGGTTAGGAGGTTAATATATTGATTTTTTGATTTGAAATATGCTTATAAAGCAACATATTAACCTCCTAATCACAAACTTTTCAAAATTTACATGTCTTTAATGTATTTACTCAACATTTAGTTACGAAAAATACTACTGAATATTTAAAGTTTATTTAAGCATTGTTTTAATATGAGGAATATAGTTTACTGTATTGGCATTTTTAATTCCATTTATCTATTTCATTCACCTGACTTAATAAATGCAATAAAATAAAAACAATATGTATTTATTTTTATGTATTTTTACGTACGTACGTACAGTTTGTAAAAATAAATATTGTTTTTATTCTAATATATACGTATATATACGAATTCATATATAACTTGTATGTATGCAGATACAAGTTATATATATACAATGTATATTCAAATATTTCAATCTGCGGTAACTAAAGTACCATAATTTATTAATTAATGAAATTATAGTATAAGAGAATTGAGTTCTCACGCCTGCTACGAGTAAACCTTCATTACAGTTTTATTATCTCTTTTCTGCATTTATGAGAAATACAAAATAATTTATTACATAATAGGGTTACATCAAATATATTAAAAAGGGTTTAATCAAAGGCGCATCAATGATTTTTTACATTTCAAATTTTAAGCACGTACCAACCCTAAATTTCTGAAGAACAAGTAGTAACATTTCTGATAATATTATCAAATTTGTTTCATTTAGTAGTACCTACTTCCTTTTTAGATCACGACATTACTGAGATTACAAATCGTAATTGTATACGTATAATAAAAGTGGCTGCAGGGTCTGCTATTATCATTTGAAAACACACTCTCGAATGCAACAGTGGTTTTTGTAGTTATTGTGTTTTATTAGCATGTGATGTGTTTTTAATTGTATTAAATCAATAAAGATTGTGTTAAATTTAATTATTGTCGATATTGTTTGCAATGTAAGTACATAAGACACTTAATAAGCTGAATAGCTTATATAATTGAATGTTATTATTACTTTGCTCCCAAATTTAGCCGCATTTAGAAAAGTTTTCGGAATAGTTGTAACTCTCTCTACAAAGTAATACTTTCGGAATACAATATCTTGTACCATTTTGTACAAAACTGTAATTCAAAGATATATATTTTTTTTTTATTTTTACTAACAATATTTAGATCTTATACATTTAATTAAGAAATCCTAGTCATATAAATATTTAAAAAGACCTATTAAAATAAATTCACTAGTATATATTTTATAAATTGTACATCTTTTGGTCTGCGTTTAAGAAAAACAATTGTCAAATATTACATTATTCGTAAATTTTAAATCAGCAAATGTGCGTGTTATTAGACACGAGAATTAGAAGTTTATCGGAAAACTATTATCTGAGGTAACTTCAGGTAATTGAAATTACAACGGACACTGCGATACATTCGTCTATTTGAAAGCTCAGTAAATACATCTTACGCCAATGTTGTGTTATCGTATCTTACTTGTCGTTAGTATGTAAAATAGATTGTAGAAAAAAGATAACATTACACAGTACTGTCAGCAACTTAATTCTTAAGTATTCGAGAAAATTTTACTTAGTTTAATAAGAAACATTTAAATGCTTCATATGTTCATTATTGAAATTCTTATAGGTATTTGAAACTTAAAATTATGTACGGAAGTACAGCCTGATAAACTTAAATATTTTATATAAAAACTTTTTTGTAGATAAAGCAAAAACCGTACAAAAGCAGGTTTAATATTATTAATTAACAAAAACAAGAAAATATAATTATATAATATTAAATTATAATCATTACAGTGTCCCCAATTCGCAAAAGCCTGACCATTAATTATTTAATTGCAATCCATAAATAGTTAAATAATTTTTAAATTAAATCCATAAGTGATTAATTAACATCAACTTTGTGTAATACACGCAATCTTGCCATTTTCCCATAAACACAATAGTACAATATGCTTATTTGTGACAATTCCCACAACGCAATCAGTTTTTTTATTCATTTCATTATTACATGTCTGTAGCCTATAATTATATACATATAGATATTTTGCATTGAAATTAACACCTTAAAACCAATATTTATGCATTTTTTTTATAACAAATACTTCTACAATAGGCAATCTCGGTTTACCATAGTATGAATTAAAGACACAAAGAAAACCCAGACACAATATACAAACATAGATTACCGACACAGAATGAACCTAAATTAAAAACAACGCTCTATGCCACACAGATATTATCCCAGGGAGGGAAGGAATCGAAATCACAACCTTTACTTCAACAAATAGGGTAAATAACCAAAAAATTATCAACCCATTATAAAAGGTATTGTATAAAGTAAATATAATAAACATCAAAAAGACTGATTGTAAATGTATGTAATCGTTGTATGTAAATTTCGTTGCTTGTATGATAACTCATAAGATATATAAGTATATTTCATTCTGCTCTGACAGACAGACAAATAAATTACTGCACTCGGTTCTGTTGATGTATTAATGTGGAATTGAGTTGAAGTGTAGTTGATTAAAAAGCTTTGTTGCCTTGCTGGCTTTTGGTTTTAACATATTTATAAATTATATATTATATATAGCCATGTTAAGTTTATTTAAATAATCCATGTGTGTATTTTTTATTATTTATTTTTATGAAATATCTCCTAATTTACTGTACTGTATCTCTATTTTTAAAGAGTCATTTTAGCAAAAAGCATTTGTATTAATATAATGTTTTTTTGTTCCAGAAATATGATCGCTTTAATACTTCTATACTTGTCAGAGGTGACGTCACAGGAAGTCACCACCCCGGCCAGTTTGCTTGGACCCCGGAACTTTAACTACCACCCGTATAATATAAATCAATTTATCCAAAACGTGGAGCCCACAAAGTAAGAAAAAAAAATTGATCCTGTACCCATACGCATTCATTGCATTCTAAATTTAAAAAATCAATACCTAAAAAAAAAACAAAAAAAAAAGTATTTAAAAAACTGTGAAATCACTAGTTTTCACCACTTTATTTTCTAGTATTTCAACCATAATTCTCTAAGTTATTTTAGGTTTATTAGTTTTTAATGTTTATTTATTATATCGGGTTTACTTGTTGACAATGCTTTTAGTATTGAAGGCTGACATGTGTTGGCTTAGTAAAAAGAAGTCCTAAGTCTGTCCATTGTACTTTTCAGACAAAACTGATTAAATAAACATAAATACAAATCCATTTAACGTGTTCTTAAAGAATTAACATCCGAGAATTTTATTGATTCAATTTAAGCTATAACTAGTCTGTCTACTTCTGGAACAGAATATTGAATAGTTATACATTTATATAAACACCTGTCCAAAGTTTAATACGAAATTTAAACAACAGTCGTCAGGTAGAATAGTTAAAAGTTACCTCCTCCTTTATTGATAGCTTTTAGTGCAGAATCTCCATTAACAACCAGTAATCAATGAGGGGTAAAACTTAAATCGATCTCATTTAACTACCGTGGTACAGGAATTTCAAATTATTGAACTGTATCAAGGAACGGTTTTTCACAATCACGATATTTAAAATACATTTGTATTTTAAAGAAGACAACCCATTTTAATTTATAATCCTTTTTCTCTTTACAGAAAGGGACCAGTACTATTTCCTAATGACGCACCCCCGCCTCCTAGGCCTCCACTTGTGGTAACTTCTCGTCCGATTCTAGAATCCATAGCCCGAAGTGAACTCAACCCTCTTCCTCTGAATAACTCCATATCAGAATCCGAGCATTCCTTACAAAACTCTCAAAATCTGAACTCTTTTAGCAACACTGAAACTTTCGATTCTAATCTTGGAGTTTCCAGCAACCCTGTTCAGAATTTTGTAGATGTAGATTTCACTGGATCGAATCCAGAATCACAAGCTAGTTCATATAATTTAGTTCCATACGCCAATTTGTTGAGGAGGGCTGAAGTGAACGAATATTTACAGGATAATACATATGATTTTCAACAGGTATGCCACTTGATTTTTGTTTTTTTTTTTTTATTTAGTTTAAAACTCTAAGAAAAGTGACACATTATAATGTTTTTTCTACCATTGTAACTGACTTGACGGAAGTCATGTAACTTTGTGCCCGAAACCTGGAATGGAAACGATTCAAATTCCTTCAAATTATATTTCGTATAAGATGAATTCAGAAAGGAACTTCTTTCATTTCTTTCCTTTCGCTAACATATTTTTTTTACAACAGTTAGACACCAAATATTCACAGAATATTTAAGTAACTATTCTGGGAATATTTCGGATGTGTGAGTAAATATAAAATTATGTATTCATTTAAAAATAAATTATTAAATTTAAATTAAATAAATATTTAAAGGGTACTTAGACCAAATAGCCGTGAAAGCGTATTACATAATATTTTTTTTAAATATCTTATATCTTACATAATAATTTTTTTAATACATATTTTTTTGTTAGATAATTTAATTTAAAAATTATAACATATTTACAAATTAATCACTTTTCTGATTAACTGCTAAAAATCCTTTAATAAAGTTTCCTCATATGCTCTCAAGTATTTCAACCCACATACAATATATTTCTAGTAGCTACTTGTTTCGTTGCACAGGGCCTTCAAAGCAACTTATGTTAAGCTCTTGATAACTTCAAGGAGTCTTTTGCTGCTTGGTCAAATGCAAGCGGGATGTAGGACACAGACGCACTTATAACTCTGTATAGGGCAAGGGGAATATATTTACTGTCTTATTTATAACCTTTTTATCTTATAAATTTTGTAAGAGTAAACATTTCAGCCTTTTTAAGCAAATGATAATTCAAACCTGCTCTGGAAGTGTTTATTATTTGGAACATAAAGTAACACCATTTTATAGATAATTATAAATATTTGCTTAGGAATTATGAAGACATATTTAAATTGCCTATTATTTGAATTAGATTACAAATATATAAAAAAAATATTTTTATCTATTATTGTATAAGTTATGTCTGGATATTTTTTGGTTTGCAAATCTGTTTGTTATAAATATTTATTTCGCGAATCATTAACACAAATTTGACTTCAAAAAGTAAGTCTAGAAACTATTTATTAGATCGTAATAAATAATACCAAACTAGTAGTGGTCACACGGATTAATTATTTTTCTTGCTACCATATGATTGATGCCATCCCAGTAGTGTTTGTCATTCCTAATGTATTTTATTAACGTCCTTAGTGTCCTAACGTGTTAAGTCACTGTGTTTATTATCAGATACTTAATCATTTATTTATTAAAAGCAAACCAAAACTCCTCATTTAATTAAGATAGCATTTATATTTATATGTGATAATGTCAACAGCAAACTTTACCACCGATTTACAAAGCAATATCCGATAACGCGAGGCATAACTTAATACAACTGAAGAAAAAACCAAGGCGATACAATATACAGGTAATCATTCAATGTTTTTATAACAAATTATTGTACTATAGGAGTAGTAAAGTTATATTCATTGAATATAATCTTATCATACATATCAACATACTCGTAGTACGTACTCGAATAATGCCGTAGAAGACACAAAGAGTTGTGACGTCAATACACAATTCCTCAAGTGGTTCTTTGAATTCTTGTTGTTCTTCGTTGTACGTTATTGTATGGCATAAACTGATATAATGAAATAATTCCAAACCAAAGATGATAATTGTACTTCTTGTGAGGCTGGATATAGAAAGGAAGTCTCTAGTTCTTAAGTACTGCTTCGCTCTATTGATCCTGAAGCTGCAGATCTTATTCTTTTGCCACAGTCCATCAGTTCACTATGCCAGTACTGAACTGTTGCTTGAATTTGGAGAGCAAAGATTCTTTCCTATGAGTACGTACGCATACTATGTAGGAGTGCTGAACTAGGCACATATTTTGGAAAAAGAATTTAATAAATGCACTTCAGCTCCCGTTTCTCTTGAAATTATAAAAATTTGTTATCGTATTTTAAAATTTTTTAAATCTTTATAACTGTGTATCACAAAATATTTTATATATTGCCTAACCCAAAAAATACTTAATAAGAATTAAAAGAAGAATTCCCAAATTTCTTTTTCCTATATTATGCACGTGTCAATTGAGAAAAAATAAATTATTATCTTTTGAACCAATACTGACTAATGAGTATAAAAATTTAACCCTGTATATCTTATATGTATTTAATTAACAATAACGCAAATAAAATGAGATGGTAAAATGTTTCAGGATGAAGATTATCAATACGATAACAATGTTTCTGATGGCAACCGCAACACGGAATATGATGAGGTAAAAATTTATTCACGAGCACTTATAATTAAATATTAATTAATAAATACTTATTAATTGAAAACATGACTTTACTACTACATTAATATGACTCTCCACGAATGCCGGAACAAATTTATATTTTCTAATGAAAGCAACCTGGAAGGGTAAACTATATAAATAAGAATTTTTATAGTTACAAATAGTTTTCCATTAGAGCTGTGAGATATTCATTTATATACTTTTACAGAACAACAACTACGCTTTTTCATACAGAGTGAATGACCATAAGACTGGAGACGACTTTTCTCACTCGCAACAATCCAGTGGCTCAGGTACCAATGGAGAGTACCGGGTTCGACTTCCAGATGGGCGAGTACAGATTGTCTCATACACAGCTGATGAGAACGGGTATAATGCAAATGTTAGATATGAGGAAGCAGCTGTTAAAGAAAATCACGGTTTCAGTAATCAAAATAATCAAAAACAACTCAATTATGTCCCGAAAGTAAATATTAATTATAATCGTAAGAATGATCTACAAAATGAATATGAAAATAATGATTATATAGATTATAAAACGAAAGAATACGACACAAATATAAACGTACCTACTAACGATTACAACAATAACGATTATAACAATAATGATTACAACAGTAACGATTACAACGATTTCTCCAACGAATATGGTCAAAACTACGATCCATACAAGAGCAAATTTTCCGTCTACAATCCTATCTACTCATCTACACCTAAACCTGTAATTGAAAATGATATTAGCGATTCAGTTAGATACGAATCTAGTACAGAAGCAGTTGTGTTAATTGGAAATAGAAATCTTTATACGAATGTGAATAATGTTAAACCATCTTTTGTTACTCCATCTGTATCCTTCGTGACACCTTCAACGTATCTCGCGTCAACCATAGCGAGTTTGAGAGACAGGATAACAGCGAAGCCAGTTTTAACTAAAAGCTTCATAGATAAAATAAATAAATATTTAACATTCAAATAGGTTAAGGAGATTTTGTAAGTAATGGTAGTAATTTATTTTTATATTTTTTTTAATAAATGTGGAATATTATTTTGCGTATTTTTATATATTAAATAAAAATCCTGGTAATCTAGTATTTGATTATGCTTAAGTATTGCAGTATGTTTAGTTTATACTAAAGCGGTCGTTTTAATAAATTATTCAAGATTTTGACCAATAAACATTAAATTCTAAAAAGATGTACAGAATATATAAAAAACATGTCACCCATAAAATAGAATAAAGGCAACAATTTTTAAATTGCTATAATATTTTACCAAAAACCCTTATTTTAAAACTGTAAATTTTATACAAACAGGGAGAATTTCCATATAAACATATATAGTTGCGATCCATCACAGAAGTCGGCATTCGTCTAACATAGCACAGACCTTCACGATGAATATCTGCGGTTACACGTACATACTCACTGATGGAGTACACTTCAATAGAAATACAATAACTTACAAATTAAATTCTTAGATAAAAATCATTCAAATAATTCAAATTTAGAACATAATTAGTTGGTGACTTACTAATTATACAAAATCTGAATGTGTCCCCACAGATAGAACACAGTTAAATATATTTTTAATATATATTTTTTAATAAAATTAAGGTTACAAACTTCCAACAATAATCCAAATTCAATAATGATCCAAACAATAATTTTGGAAACATGTCTAAAATGTAACAAATAACTTACTTATATACAACAATTCTATATTACTAATTAAGTAACAAAGTAAATAAATAAAGTGATGTTCCGTTGCAATGAACGTTGTATTATATTGTATACTATCAACAAGTTAGTGGTTTCATTGAACCGTGTGTTTAGAACTAGACCTTCTAGACTTGTTAGTCGAGTTACGAAGCATAGGAGTTCACCCATTGTACAAGCTAACTCTAACTATTTATATGCTACATGCTATGGTATTTATTTATTTATTATAAGGCATAATTACAGAGTAAAAACTAAAAATAAAAAGTAGAATTATACAATATCCACAAGAGACAGATTAAGTTTGCACCCCGATAATAGCTAGGCACAGCATGTAACTTAAAACAGTAATAATATTTTTGCTAGAGGTGTATCGCTGGCTTAGACATAAGCACATCCAGAATAAAAATAATTAAAACTAAATAAACAAAAGAATAACAATAATCTAGAATATAAAATAATGATAATAAGGTCATATATTACAAAACCACCCTGTCAACCGCCTCGTACGTCGAGTGGCTAGCGCATATGCCTAACGTATAGCGGCTCAAGGGGGCTCAGGTTCCATTCCCGACAGGGACAGGCATGTATGTGATGAGCGTATATGTCTGTATTTTTGGGTTTGGTCGTTTATTAAATATATTCTCAGTATTTATATGTGTATTTCTATGTATTTGTATCGTTATCTAACACCCTTAACACAAGCAAATAATTTTCTTACTTAGGGGTTAGATTAATGTGTGTAATTTGTTCTGATAAAAATAAGTGTAAGTGTAGTAATTTGTTCAAAATAAGACTATAAAAGAATGCGAAAAATACACATATTTAACTTATAGTATAGTGATTATACATATATTCCTCAATTAATATTGCATTTTTTTTAATGTTATGTTTAATATCGTTTTATAGGATTTACCAATACTCTTTTTTTAATTCTACATCTACTAGTACTAATTTATATTTAATACTTTACAACGACATTAAAAATTCTTAAAAGTCGTCAATAAATACTAGCTATTTATTAAGGAATCGATATATTAAACACACTTATTATTGATAATATGTACACATTATTATAGATTTGCAAATAACTGTGATTAAAAGATTTCAATAAAGTAAATATTTAATAAAAAAAACTTTGTACAACACCTAGATTAAAATGTAACAAAGAAAAAGAAGAAAAAAAAATGGTATAACTAAATAAAAATAAAACAAGTGACTGCGATGTACAAAAAAGTTGACCATTCAGACTTAACACTACTATATGACTACGCTGAATAATTATATCAGTGACCGCCGTTTGATATCTACAAATGTTTCTAATTTAATTTAATTTGTTTAAGCATATTTACTTATGGAATATATATCACTGATCGTCACTGGGTTCTGCCCATGTCGAGTTATTGTTAAAAATGTAAATCTTTAAAATGTGCTTTTACTTCGACGTTACAAAGTCATAATAGTAAGCTGTCTCTGATGGTTTATGAAATTATGTGACGACTTACAACTGCATGCGAGGAAACTTTGTTATGAAGTTGTTTTATGCGACAGTTTAACTACACGTTTGTCGTATAAATATAACATGCTATTTGGGAGTTGCTAGATTATTTTGATTTTTAAAATATTATACAGAATTCTTAATAAATACCTTGTTTAGTGAATAACCGGTTAAAAATGAATATCGTTATACGTTAATTTTTATAATCTAAAATGGTCTTTACTTATTTATCAAAACACATACTAGCTAAGTGGTTAAAAAAAAATCTCGACTAAAGGTTCCTTTTGTAGGCATGTACTAAGAAAAGTTATTTGGTTTTTTTAATTTTAATTCAAACTTCAATAAGCGAATGATGTTTGTATAAACCTTCATAATATCTAAGAAAATTGGTATTCCAATTGGTCTTTGATTTAAAATTATTATATAAATATTTAAAGATGATTGGATATTTCTCTACGAGAGCAATTTCAGAAATTATAACCAAACAAAGTTGGAGATGATTAACTTAGCCATGTATATTAAAGTAGACTACCATTTGAAATATTAATTAAAATATTAAAATATATTAATACAATATTATTCCTAATAAATTGCTTAGAAATATACTCTAAGTTATGTCTCTAGTCTGTGTGTCATCAAAGAAAACTAAACGGTCAGCGCGGCTCAAGTGTACTCAGCTAAGCTAATGTAGGTCTGAAAAGTGTTGACTTTTACTGAAAAAACTAGACTTTATATTTAGCTTTAACAAAAGAATTAGGTTAGGAGTTTGGATTATTTTCTTTTTTAAATTCATCGACTGGTTTTGACATAATTGAAAGTACCGTTTAATGATAATAATTATATATTTTTAATATTAATATTAATAATTTATTTATTATTTTTAATTTTATTTTTATATTGAATGTGTGATAAAACCTATATATACAAGTTGTGAATTACTTCAATTATCATATGTCTTAGAAGTGATTACAATCGGATTCACAAGTAATTAGGTAATTTGGCGGCAGTTCTTTTGTTCATAATCACTTTGTTTCTAGTATTTTGTGGTAAGTATCTTCTCTCCTAATCCATATTGACTATAATTATTGATATTTGATTGATATAACATTCTAACTACTAATTATAATTTATTAATATATCATATTTTCAGAAATCAGGATTTCTGACAATATGATATTCTTCAGGAAGAAGTTAAAAAAAGAATAATAAAAAAATAAAGTTATTGTCAAAATCACGTATTTCACGTAATTTAATACCACGAAAGCCAGATTACGACGTTATAACTAATTTAGTAATAAAACTATGACATAAAACGACAAATCTAGTCTAAGTAGGTACTCAAAGATCACATCGACAATCACTATTCACACCTACAGAACTTTCGCTTTCAAACGAGTATGACGTGATAATTTTTAAACCTAACACTTGTTTACTAATTTATAGTAATTGATGCCTACTAATTATTTAGAAATACCCTCGACTCCTAAAAATATAATTATTAATTAGCCCATCTAGTTTCAAACCCGTGAGGGGATCTCACTTGTGATTTCAAAATTAACGTGATTACAGCCAGTTATGAAGAATATCTTCTTTGTTAAAATTTCTGTTGTCCCTTAAAATAACAATGCCACCACAAAGTCCAAGATGCTCCAGGTAGAGACCAGTTTGCCTAAAAAACGCAACAGCCCCGTTGGTAGAGTTGTTAGCACAGCTCAAACGCCTAATATTTAGGGCCGCAATGGGGCTCGAATTCGATTCTCGACAGATGATGTATTTCTGGGTTTGGTCTGGGTTGTATAGAGTATTTCTGGGTTTGGTTGTTTATTAAATATATTCTCAGTATTTATAATGTGTATTAAATGTATTTGTTTCATTGTTTAACACCCTTAACACAAGCAAATAATTAGCTTACTTTGATAACTTACTAAGATAGATCAATTTGTGTAATTAGTCCTGTGGTATTATTATAATTAATATATAAGAAATAATTAAAAAGAATTCGGGTTAACTTAATGACATTGATTGAAATTAATAAGATGTCATATCCAGTCAGGGTATCTAATCTAAACGCAGTCTTCCGTTTTTCTAGGAATTTTAATTTTAATAAACATCTAGAAAATTTTATATTCCTGAAGGATTAAGTATACCTAGAATATAATACTGATACTAGATTTAGTTATGTAACTAAATGCCCTATTTTAAAGAAATGAATAACCAGAATAAAAACTGTTTTGTAAGCTTAATTAAGATATTTTTAAAATAGCACACAAAAATTATTTGAATTTGAATCCGTTTTCAGAATATAAAATAAATAAGAATAACCTAGTTACAAAATATGAGTTATATGAAAATTCCGACGGAACTTGTTAAGGCGGATGTCATATTACCGTTTTCTGCAGTGAATGGAGAACCCAACAGAATTGCAAGTCTATCGGAGATAAGGCTGTGCGGTCTATGGGCTGTCGATTATTGCCAACGATTCTTGTAGGGATGGGATATTTATCGATGTTATGAACCGAGTGGTATAAATAAATAATATATGTTTATCAATTAAGAAATTACTTTAATCTAGTAGGTTAATGGATTTTGTATGATCTACACGAGCTGCAGTCAAAAGACCCTAGCATCTAAAAAACTATTATTCATCAGTGTCGACTTTTTTTTAGGAGTAAAAAGTTTTGAATTAATAATTATGTCATATAATAATAATAATACTGTATATTTTAATGATCAATTTTAACATTAATCGTACACAAACATATTACACAAACATATAAATCGAAATATCTTTGAAATATTTACCGCTCTTTACCTATTCAACTGTATACTGTATACACCCTCCAGTAATCCCTGATTCAGAATCATCGATATCGACAGCACATCACTACCAGCACGTGTTCCGCTGAGTTCGCTGGCGTGTCGCCAGCTCCATACAATATGGACTAGGACAGAGCCTTGAGCAATTTATTAGCTTCATTGGCTTCTTGTTTGATGCTAGCTTAAAATACCATTAGTTATATTGAGTTTAAGCTATTGTTCCTTAACTGATCATATTCGGAATATGATGGCCTAATCTTTAGTCAATAATTCCTAAGATTTTGTTTCATTTGTATTTAATTTTAATATGATCTTTACGTGTACATTTAATCCTTATCCATAAATAATAAGACTGAGAATCAATATATTCCGTTCCCAGTGCGGTATGTCCGTCTTAATATGTGTTTGGGGCGAACTATCCCCATATCAGGTATTAATTTAGCCGATGGCAAGATATTAGCAAGATAATGAAATCAATTATATGTTAAGGATAAAAAAGATACAGCGTTAGCTATAATATTTTTATGAAAACACTTTTAATACTTTTCAAAATAAATACGCACAAAGGCCACAAATTTTAAAATCAAATATTTCTATTCTGTATAGTTTCATTTACACTTATCTAATTTTCTATAAGAAGATATTATTTCGTATAAGAATATTTTGTATAAGATAAGACTGCCCTTTTTTGGGAATTGTCAAAATTCCTTCAGTTTTATTGTTATATCCCAAACCAATTTTTGTATTTTCCCAAGGCAATGACAGAAGAAATCGGCAGTTAAAAATATCCAAAATCCGTCAAGTTGTTTAGTTTTATTGCATTTATATTGCCCAAATCAGTTTTAGTGAGCTTAGTGGAAAATTTGAACATTATAACATATATCAAAGGACTGCCTTTATAGCAGGGAATTCAAAACAGTCTTTTTATTTATATTTAATATAATAACGAGATGTCGTTACCATTTTATTATATTATGTGTATATAATTAGTAAAATATTTAGGCTAATACCCACAAATTAGCATACCTATGTACAAAACATTGTGAGAAATGGGCTAAATTTTTGGGTAATTTAAGAAACTATTGTCCTACCCCCACTTATTCTACCACCAGTTGACTTTCTACCATGATATTGTATATTTAAGGCCAACATGTTACCCGACTGCACGTAATTTTCGGGTATATATTTTTTCTTGGTCTTCGTCTATTTTTTAATATCTGAGATGATATACTTTTACATGTAGGTACTTTCTATACAAAATAGCCAGTACCGATAACATTGAATAAAAAAGATTATCAATAAAATAACAGCCTTAATGAACTGGAATTAAATTTAAAATCCAATATATAATCCAAAACCTACCAATATAACATAGAAAAAAAAAACAAAAAATAAAAAAAGGAAAAAAGGAAAACGCTTGATAAATTGAAGAGAAAACAGTACTAAACTCCGTTGGCTAGTCTTTTTATAAATAGAATAAAAACTGAACGAATACAAATTGAAGGAAACTAAGAACTACTTTGTTCAATTTAATATATTTACTAGATTTTATCAGTTATATTTATAATTTAGTAATTTTTACATGAAAAACATACCAATGAAATCGAATGTAGATGTTATTATTAACATTGTGTTTCTTTTTTTATATATAAATTAATAATCTTTTTCTAAGACATAATACATACAGGGTTAGGGATAGGGTTTTAGTGTCGTTATAATATATAGTAGGTATATTTTATTTTATTTATTTATTTATATTTTTAATTCCAATCATTATTCATATCTTTCATAAAAATCTTTACTCATATATCTATTTCATATTTATAATAAGCCTTAACAAAATCATAACATACGAGTACAATCACTATATAATTTAACCTATATAATGTACAACACAATATATTTAATTAACAATAAGTAAGAGTAATTTTAAGTAATTCTAAATGGAAATGATTTAAATTTATTTTTTTGTTAAATTTATTAAAACAGATGTTTGTTAAAAATGATCCGGGGCGGCATAAATTACCTGCCACACAGGTTAAATCCTAGTGCAAGTAATTTAATAAACCATGTATGTAGTTATAAGAATCTTTGAAATAAATCATTATTATTATTAATATGCACTTCGTAGATTTTATATTTAAAATTATCAAATTTGTAGGTAATTCAGAAGAAAGTAGTTTTGGTATAATTAATGCTGAATTCTGTGTATATATTTTATTCTTACAGCTATAAAAACCCTCTCTCATATTTCAGAGGCTGTAATTATTCAGTAACAATTTATTCGAAACTTTGCAATGCCACGGGTACGCTTAAGCTGTTTTACTTACAAACTTATTCTCATTATAGAGTAGACATCGTGCCACGGAGGTCATAATAATGGATATGCCAATTAGAATAGTTTAAAACTATTTTTTATTATATGATATATATTATTTCATTTGATTAAATAGTGATAAGTATATTCATATTTAGGAAATAGGTCACCCAATTGTTAGTTTGTAGATTTTTTCGTTAATTTCAAAGTAAAGTTTATTATTCAAATAGCCTTTGCCCGCGGCTTTGCACGCCTTAAATTCTTAGTAAAACAATTCCCCTTTCCGTTTTTATATGACTTAGGTATTTTAAGTGTTACAATCAAAATTACGCCATCGCGTCGGCAGACATCGTTTACTGTCAAAAATCTATTACAGTTTTTAATAAGTATACAATATTAGATACTGTTTTTGATTAGACCTCCATTTAACAGCCATTAATAACCATTCCAAACATATATCCCACTTATAGATTTTCATTAAACATACTGTTTTCTAAAACTTTCACGAGTACTACACATTGATTGTAAATGTAAAATGTAATGATCTAATTATACATACAGACATAGGGACAGACGCGGAAAGCAACTTTGCTTTATTCTATGTAATGAAGTAAAATCTTAGTACTAATCAATCGTTTTTATTCATCTTGTATCAGTTTTACAAATATATTATACAGGCTTATTTGTAATTAAATAGCCACCTCTTGCAGGCAGCTTTTCTACACCAATCCCCACAACATTTGTTCTACGACTTTTTACAAATCTTGATAAACAGCACAAAAAAACGAAACATAGAATTTTTTACTCCTTCTTTTACTCATTACTCTGTAATTTGTAAGAAGTGCTTAAAAAGCCAACGCCCGGGCGCCTTGCCTAAGCTCAGAGTTAATGCCAGTTCAGAGGCAACAAATAAGTTTTGTATAGGAAAACTTAGATTATTAAAAATGTTAATTTTTAAAAGCCGTAGAACAAATGTTGTTGGGATTGATGTTAAGAGGCTGCCTGCAAGAGGTCGCCAATTACCTAATTACAAAAAACCCTGTAGATATATAAGCCAATATAAAAAAAAATACTAGTGCATTTAGAAACTATTATACATTAATGCAAACTTAAGCCAATTGATAATTACCCGAAATCTTTTATACCATAAGAATATCATAGATATATATAAAATGGTGTGTATGTTCTGAAAAGTTAATTTAGAAGTAACTTTTTATTTAATTTTTGGAATTCAGTTTGAAGTTATTTTTTCAATTGGTAGATATTTTTTCTGTGACCTAACAACATTTATATACATTTATGACATTTTATATTTGAACAGTGTTTCGGTCTAGCGGTTAGTGACCCTGATGCACAAAAGCTTGGGGATCCGATTTTCACACGGGACAATACTTTGTGTGAATCCCAAATTGTTATTTCGAGTCCGGTTCAACTTTGTATCCGTTATTGATATGTATGTGAAGTCTATTGTGCCACAAGGATTATTCTGTAAAGCGAGAGGGTCTAGTTTCTAGACTTTAGTATTATATATTTTATCACAAAAATACCACAGACCGACAGCGGTTCTGTTAAACATGAAAATTACAATTTATAACAAAATCATTTCATAAATATTTTTTTCCAACTTGCTAGAAAGATAAAACAATACAGCTACATCACATTGTATTATTTTAATACTTTAGCTAAACACAACATTTCACATCATCATCAAATCATTTTTATAAATTTGTGGTGATTATAATTAATTGGTGGAACAAACGAAACAAAGTAGGTTTTTCTTTAAAAAGGGGGCAATATGTTCTGAACAAGCTTTTGTACATGTTCCCAGAGATAGCGCGTTCGAATCAATACCCGTATCGGTTTTTCATTTTATATTTATTAAATTATATTAAAAATCCTTCTGTAAGTTTTGATTGTCTTTTATTACAACTAAGACATAATATAACTTTAAAATACTAGTCATATGTTTAAGAGATAACATTTAGCTTTATGAACCATTTTTAATTTTTTTTACATTATTTCGAAAAGAGTAAAAACATTATTTCTTAATAACGTGCCAGCTAAAACATAATAAAAAAACAAAAGAAATTAAATAAATAACTAGTGATTAGATATACTACAGTAGACGATTCTGATTTATTGTACCTCCATAAATTTATGTGGAAGGTAACGTGTTCCAATGTCCTTAGTTAATGGTTTCCTAAAAGATTAAATACCGCATCAATATATTCGTAGCTTCTGTACCTGTGTTAATATATTCCACAAGTGTCGACAGTAGCGAATAAGCCGAAATTGCTAATGAATTCCAAAACTGTTGCAATCATGTTTGGGCTTTGTTTTACTTATTGTCTTTGATGCTGGAGTAATAAATATGTACCTTCATCTTATCTTTTTTCTGTTCCCATTCTTTTCTTTATCTGTTTTAATTTCTTTTTTCGAGCTTAGTACTTAATATTTATTAGACTCTTTTTCGTTATTATTATACTTTTGTTTTTTCGTGTTTACTCTTACATAAAATACTTTTGTATTCCGTATTCAATGTAGGTATACTGTATAAGCTTTATAAATAAAACTAAATTGTATATTTTGGTTATTTTCCGCAGTCAGTTCCTTAGCTCTTAGGTCTTTGGAGCTAGATTCATAAAAAATCTAGATACTTAGTCCAAAGCTCTCCAGACGCTAATACCACTTAGCGGACACTATTCTATCGCAAATGGCTTCACACCAGTCTATTTAAAGTGTGCACTAGACGTAAGCGCCTTTGGAAAGAAAAATAGTAAGAGAAAAGGAAAACTGCTTGAAATTTAATATAAGACTTGTGTCATCGGTATTTGAAATTCGTTTGTTATTTCCGAAAAGCATAATTACCACAGCTTCAAATTTCATTAAGAGGATTTCACAATGTTCAATCCCAATCAACTGACTTAAGAACTAACAGATATTTCCTACTGATTTCCTAAGTAGTTTGCAAACTTGAATTGTTGTTTTAAGTATGTATTTATAAGCAACATTTCCTCAATAACATTCACAGTTTGACCACAACTTATAAAGTAAAGATCTGATATTGAATGTAAGTTTGTTTCAATATTTGTATGCAATAGCGATTATTTTGTTGGTGAGATAAATAAATAAATATAAATTTCTGAAATGGATATATTGTTACGTAGATAGGTACTAATCATTTGTAATTAAACCAATACATTATGTATGTAACTTATGACATTAGGCTTAAAAACTAAAATGATTTATGTAATAGATGTCTTCTCAATCAATATAAGATAATCTAAGGTTTTACGACAAATCTTCAGAATGGCAAGGAAATAATAAGTAGGTACCTTCGTTAAATGAGAACCAAGATTGTAACCCACACAAAGAAGTGACTGAATTTCGATTAGCGCTGACACTTATTTAATCAGCCAATCAAAACACCTCCAATGGCTGGAGGTGAGGAGGTGATGAGACAAGGTTTTAAGACACTAGTCACTTGCGTTCCGGGGCGACGCGTTATTCAAAATACGAAAGCACCTACCTACTTCTTATTTTGATGCGATTCACTCTTTGATCCTGTTCGCCTCGGTCTACTCTACATCTAAATCATTCAAAGGACACATAATCTCTACACTATAAAATATGCAGGTTGCTGCAACCAAAAATTTATATATTTTTTTCGGAATAGATGGGTAAAAATCACAGGCGTTTTAGTTGGATTTGGAACAGTCCTAAAATTAGTCGCTTAAACTTTATACGTAACAATAATTATAATGTTATGAATAATACATAACAAATCACGAATACAGTAGGTACCTACCTACTTTGTAATGAAAAATAAATATTATCTATCTTTGTCTGAATTATTACAACATCGCTGTCAGATTTTGTACACTTTGAACAAAAATATTGAATATATTTAAATCTATAAATAAAGCTAAATATCCTCAAAGTAAATGCGTCTAATGACTACAGTAACACGAAGATACGGTTATAGCGGCCATTTTGAGAACGCAGAAACGGCCGCCATTATCCCTGAATGTATTTGCTTTAAAAATTAAAAGTCAGAATTTTTTATATCAATAAGTAGCAGGCGTTGCTTTGTTATTACGGTTCCGGAATTATGTCATATTTTATCTAGAATATTATGCGCGTAGACATTTGAGCATTGAGCATCAGTACAATACAATGGTTACTTGTAGATAATAGGGAACATTCATGTAATTTTTTTTTGACGTAAATTAATCATTTACCTCTCTATATCGTAGAAAAAAATATAAATAGGTTTGAAAAGATTCTAGTTTTTTTTTCAAATTAAAAATTAAAACATCTTTAAATTTGAGGCGTTTAAACACCGTCATTTTGCGCGCGCTATGTGTGATGTCAAATGACACATCCAGTGAATGTTTACTATAAACTTTTTAGTTACTTCATACATATTTTAAGTTTTAATTGCTTTACAAGTCATGGAAGAAGATAAAATCATCTTAAAAATATCGTATATTACCGGAGTGCAAAAATAGTATTAAAAAAACACCCGACAAAGTGTTTTTTGTATTCCAAGAGATGCGAAAATACAAAAACAATGGTGTATGGTAATTAAAAGGAATAATATATGTCCTAAATCGTGTTTATATTGTTGTGAAGATCAATTTAACGTAAGTATACTTTATTTATAATAATTTTAATCTAATAGTTTAAATTTATACTTACGTATTGAACTTTAGAAAATTTGAGATTAAAATTAACCCAACCTAGCTTACAAAAGTTTAGTATAATTTTCTATAAAAACAGTATTCTTATTTTGGGTTTACGAAATTTTTATGGTTGTCGATTTATTTATTTATTTCAGGTTAAGGAAGATACAGCCATTTGTATTGAATATAATATGTAGGTATAACGAAACAACAAGGAGAAAAATGTAATCTAAGTTTAAAGAAAAGAGTTGTGCCTCATATATTTTTGTGGCAAAAATACTAGCCGAGAGAACATTCTCATGAATGTGCATAGTCAAAAGGCAAAGATTGACCTCAGTTAATGAAGCCTTTTTAGAGTTAGTTATCAAAAGTAGTGTTTAAAAAATGGTGACCTTCACAAAGAAGTGATATACTAAATAAGTCCTAGTACTGCCCATACAAATGTCTGTTATATTAATCACCCAGGACTAAGTACTTCTCCTATTGAATGTGATGATCATAAGGCAGAGCCTTACTTTTTGCTTATTGAAGATAAATTACCAAGTGACTAAGCTGTGCAAGTTAATATTAAACCGAAGTATGGAAGTAAAGGTGTCAATGTAAATATACCTGCTGAAAACAAAATGTAGCATTGTCACCATTTCCTCATTTAACACACAACAGTGGTACACAACAGTTTTACCAGTAAAACTATCTGTTTTAAAAAGAAAACTGTTTACTGAAAACACAGTTGATAATACTTCTATAGCATCTTATATCTTCTATATCTGCTGATTATCATCCAAGTTATTTATCTGAGTCAAGTGAATTGTCTACTATGTTATGTAGGATTGAGTTATTTCGCGTATTTTACTATTAACACTTGACTTTTAATTATTATAATTATTTCAGCCTGGTGTGTCCCATCGCTGGGCAAAGGCCTCTCTACTCTCCTTCCACGTCTTTCTGTTTTGTCCTAGACAAGGCTAATCCTTTCGGCAGGAGTCCAGATCATCTCGCCATCGCCGTCGCGGTCTGCCACGTGGTCTTTGTGCATTCTGGGGCACCGACTGATATGTGATCTTAGCCCGGAGATCATCAGACATGCGGCAGACGTGACCAGTACAGTTCCATTTTAAAGTAGCAGCCTTCCGAGTGACATCTATTATTCCAGTTTTGGAACGTATTTCGGTATTCTTAACCCGGCACTATCAATTTGATACCAAGAATAGTTCGCTCCATGGATCTATGGCAGACCGCGAAGGTGGATCCCTGTTGAAGTGTTAAAGACCATGTTTGGGAGCCATATGTACATATGGGGAGTATGCACACGTCCATGAGTTTCCTCTTAAGAGATAATGGTAAATCACCCTTCATTAGGTCTTTCATGGCCCAATAGATCCTCCAGGCATTTTCGGTGCGTCGAGCAACTTCTTTATCTTGTCTTGCCTGAAAGGAGACTATTTGGCTAAGGTTGAGGTTCTCATAGACTCCAGCCTCCCGCTCCTAACGGTAATTAGTTGATGAAAGATGTTGGTCATCCACTTGGTCTTCGACATGTTCATACATAGGCCCACCTGCGGCTTGCTGTGCTAAGGTATTCTAGCATTAGAGTCAATTCGGACGCTAGAGACGAAAAAAGGACAATAACGTCGGCAAAACGGAGATTAGTTAATCTCTTGGTACCGAGGATTATACCCCTTTCGGCCCAGCTGGCTGCTACTTTCTGAAGACTTCTTCCAGTACGGCTGTGAAAAGCTTCGGTGATAGCGGATCTCCATGCTTCACTCCTTTTATATGCCGAAAGCTTGTCCTGTGGATGAGTGGATTCTGATTGCGGCTGTACTTTGGTTGTAAATATTCTGAATGAGTTGTATGTATGTACTTTTTATCCCTTGACTATGTAATGAAGAAAATATTGAGTTATGTGAGATACTGTCAAAGCTTTAGAGTAATCAATGAAGGCTAAGTAGAGAGGTAGTTGTAGTAGAGTAGTAATAATTAATTTAATTAAACCTTATTGTTTCCTATAATTTAATTTAAATCAATAATTCATTAATTTATATGAATCAATATAGGAACCGTCAAAATATAGAAACCATTACAAATTATTATTCAATAGTCGTTTAACAATAATGTAACCTACACACCTAAAACAGTTATGATTTTATTTAAATTACCAAAAGTTATTGTGATTGATTGTAGATAATTTATTCCAAAATAGCCAAATATTTCAAAATAATATGTAAGATACGTTTTAAGTGCGAAGCAGAGTAAGAAATGAAACAAAATGTTATAGAGAAGCTATTTTAGTCAGATGTTTAATTTATTATTTGAAAGATATATTCGACGTCAAAATATTATGTTATTTATGATCTTCCTCATAAGTTGATTTATTACACAGAATATATTACTCTCTAAGGAGAGTTCTAATATTTCCAGTGATAACCATATGTCAATTGCTATCGGATATTTAGTCTATGGTTCTACATCAGCCCACACGATCCCGCTTGAGATACCCATAGACCATAATCAGAATGAAATATCGCTTCGTAGCGCCTTTGTTCTACTGCAGCTTCGTTGTTTCTTATTTTTTTTAATTTATTATTTTAAGATCTATTTGCTTATTTAGAATAAAAGTAAAGTATAACATTAGTAAGATGAACAAACACAAGAAATATCTGTTATTTTGATAAATACCAAATTAATATTATTTACTATTAGCACTAGGTAGTAGGTTTTTTTTTTACTAAAAAGTTGTTTATACTGTCAACATATAAAATTCCCAATTCAAACACATATTTAAATCGACTTTAACTAACTACACACACGAGAGACCAAGAGAAGAGTGTGAAACAGTGAAGTTTTATTAAGGATTTAGGTTTTCTTAGATCCAAAGCAAATAAACCAGATGATTGTTACATAAACATACCTAATTTTGAACTAAAATTCCAAACTAAAAACGATTTCCTAGAATATTCGCAAACAGAGTCGTGGGCTATAGCCAATTATTAAAAGTAAGTAGAGAATATAAAGACGTACAGATTTTTAAAACATTTTAGGAGATTATTATTGTTCTTACGACACAGATACAATTACAGGCAAAAATTACAAGCAGGTTAAATAATAATAAAGAAATATACATACAGTTTAAAACATACATACAGTTTAAAATTCAGTTTGAAATCAGAAATGTATGTAACACGAACACAGAACAA
This sequence comes from Napeogenes sylphis, assembly GCA_959347405.1. Lineage (NCBI taxonomy): Eukaryota > Metazoa > Arthropoda > Insecta > Lepidoptera > Nymphalidae > Napeogenes > Napeogenes sylphis. The sequence goes on along the minus strand of OY365781.1, from coordinate 6,883,784 downwards.
CTAATTATGCTTTACCTATAAGGAATTCAGACGCGCTTTGTAGTCACTAAAAGCAGCTTTAGATTGATTGACTACTCGGCAAATCTATCGCTTTGTTAGCTGGCTTTGTTGCTTGATTAGATTTAAACAGAGAAATTAGATCGTACACTACAGTTTGATACTATTTAAAACTGTATTGTTTTGTTAAAACGACTTGTTATTTCAAGTTTACTTCGCTTGTTCTAAACCTTTGAGATAATTGCTGTTGTTCTCGTTTTATGTACTTGGAATAAAAAAGTAACAATTCAAAATTCTCATTTAAAATTCCACAATTAATATTTATGAAACAAAATAGTTTTTTGTCTAAAAAAAAGTTAAAAACAATCGTTTTCCTTTAGTTTCCAGTTTTAAAGCTCCGTACTTTGCAAAATCTACTGACCGTCCAGCCCAAAAGCCGTGTTTTGATGATTTTTTTTTATTATTTGGTATCAATGTTTTATATTTTCTGTTCATTAATGTGCAATAAATAATATTTTTTAATTTTATTACTTCTTATTAAAATTTTTCGTAATTCTTATTATTCCTATGGCATTATTACCAGCAAGTTATTATCTTGATATAGAAGATGGATTACAGTGCCTTCACTGAAACCACAAACACATTAGTTGTACTTTACTTTTAAGAGGCACAGATATCTCCTTACGAAATAGTTAAAATGTAAAACAACTGATTGAGAATCCAGAATTTGTACTGTGGCCATTTATCTGAAAAATATAGGTTTAAGAATATTTTTTAAAGTATACGTAAGTCACGTACTTAAAACTTTAAACGTTAGGTATATATTTTTTAAGGTATGCATACGGGTCCTAATTCTGACAAGAGAACTGGAGTAATAAACTTTTTAACCGAGGAACACATTTTATTCAAAAACGCTTTAAGGCGTTAACCTATTTAAAAAAAAAAAAAATTTTTAATGATTTTCGATTTTAGTTTTGTATTATTTTTTTTGTTTGTTTACCTACCCCGTAGCTTTTATTTACAAATTAGAGCGCTCAAAAATGAAACATTCACTCCTACTAGGCTGCAAGTTAAGTTTTGTGTAATACAATTTTGCCAAATGTTCACCGTGTGAAGGCAGACTACCTATTTAGTAGCTAATTTAGTATAAAGAACGGGTTAAGCCGTCTAATCGTTTAAATCGGATCATAATTATTGAATTTATTGGTTATTTATAGAGTTTCAAGTTCCTAGTTAAAATATATTATATTAATTATCGTCACTCTATTGACACACAAGTCGAATTGAAAAATTTATTGATAAATTAATTTATACTATTATTTTTAAAATAGACGATAAGACGTTACCCGAAAGGAAAAAAAAATGGTAAACTAGGCTGAAAGATTTGTGATCTTAGCTTGCTCCGAATTGCCATGGGACGAATCGAATTTTGATATCAACACATTTGACAATGACAAGTAACAACTATTTGGTGTACCGTATAATTTATAAGGTATAATTTATAAACTATAAACTGAATTTCAAAAATACCGCGCTCGCTGCTCGCATATCAATTTGTAAATTGTAATTTAATAATTAATTTTCAAATTTCAATAAAGTGAAAAAATCGAACATTGAATGGAATGGAAAATTATCAAAAACACCCCCTTAAGATATACATTCAAGATATTTTTCGAGCTAAGCAAACTGTAGAAAACAAATATATTTACAATATATTCGATTTAACTTTCAAGAATATTATGATACATGGAGTGGTTACATCTGTTTATAATATTACACCACTAACAACCAATTTAGAGTTGAGTGACCCTACAGGTTGCATCCAAGTTTACTATGATGTACGAAAGAATAACATGAATATATCAAGCGACACGTTAAAAGACCTCATTCGAAGTTTTGCCAATCTTTCGAGATCCGGCGATGATACAGCAATTCCTATGTCTGCTTTATTAAACTCGATTGAGAAAAAACACAAAAATCCAATGGCATTCCAAGAAGGTTCTCATATAAGTGTGATTGGCGATATATTTTTTGATGATTTTAAAAATACAAGAATGATATCTGCTTATCAAATAAAGTGTACCTCAGTTGAAAGAGATATAATATGGTTGGAAGAGTTGAGATATTTGTATGAAAAGTTTTACTTAAAAATGAAAAGTTGATAAATTGTATTTTAATTAATATTTAAGTGAGCAGAAATATTAGTTCATTATATGTTTTTATAAAATATATCATGTTATTAAAAATATATGTTTTAAATTATTCAAAAAGCTTTTTATTATTGTTAAAATCTTTATCTTGCGAGTAACCAGTAACTATTTTATTCTAGTATTTATTTTTATATTTCTACGGACCTGTAACTTAGGTTGAATTTCAGGGCTGTTGTATTTCTCCTATTATATTTAATATAGTTATTAATATTTTAATAGACAAATTAATTAAAAATAAAAAAAAGTGGGGTTATCGGTTTAAGTTCAACAACAAATACACAGAATCCATACTAGCTTTTGCAGATGATCTCGCGATACTGACACGTAATCCGAAACAATGTCAGATACTTTTAAATGTAGTTGAGGATTTCTGTACGTGGACGGGCGGATTGAGGACAAAACCAAGTAAATGTTTTAGTCTGTGTCTGGGTAGACGGAATACCAAATATACCTCTTACGATCCGGGTCTTATAATAGGCTGTCAGTGCGTTAGTACGGTTACGGAAGCAGCTCCGTTTAAATTTTTAGGTAAAAAAATCGATTACCAAGGCCGTACTCCATCGTTGGAAGTAATAGTCGATAGCTTTTTAAATGATCTCAAAAAGGTAGACAACCAACCAATAAGTAACGTCAAAAAAGCTTGGATTTACGATAATTTTTTAACATCACGTCTAAATTGGCCTTTCCTCGCTTATGATATTAATAAAACCCTTTTGTCAAAGTTAGATGCAAGCGTCATAAAGACATTGAAGTTATGGCTCGGGTTAGCGCACTCAACGGACTCTTCAACCTTATTTAGAGACCGAAACAATTTTGGATTAAAATTAAAGAAACCATCGGAGCTCTACAAACATCTAAGAGTTACCAAAAGACATATCATCGGGAAATCTAAAGATGATATTGTAACTTCTCTCCCAAAAGACAAAGTTGCCTCAGACCTCGAGTCACGACTTCAATTCCATAAAAAATTTATGATAGGTGCTCAAACAAATAAAGTAGGGCTAGGATCAAGTAGGAAAGTTCAAGACATAGACATAACAAAATCTTTTATTCGACAAGACGAAATCGATAATTACCGACTCCACGCGATGAGCCTAGAAATTCAAAACGAATGGGTAACCATAGGAGATTTTTGTATTCCACTAGCTTTGAAGTGGCGCACCTTAATTTATGATTGGTCCCCGGCATTATTAAAATTCTATCTTAATGCATTCCAAATGACTCTCCCAGATCAAAGTAATTTAGTAAGATGGGGCAAAGCCACCGAAAAGTCTTGCAACATCTGTGGGGAGGCAATAGGAACTGCGAAACACCTATTAGTAGGGTGTAGGGTACTTCTAGATAAAGGTCAATACTCGCGTCGCCACGATAAGGTATTAGAAATTATACGGGAAGCGGTTAGTCTTTCAGTAGCAAGAGCGCGGAAGGGTATAACAACCACCAAACGATCTGTAGAATTCGTAAAAGAAGGCTCCTCCAAAAAATCAAAAGCGAAGCCTTATTCAATATTAGGCGCGGCTCCTGATTGGACTCTCATGATGGACACGTATGAAAAGCATTACAAAATCCATCAACTT